>VDFB02271358.1:1270668563-1270745287 GCA_007258455.2 Sequoia sempervirens
GGGATCAAGATATGGGGATGTCATGATCCACTTTCATGCAATAATATGTCAATTATAAGATAATTATTACTTATACAATTCTAGTCAAAATAGATCTAAAATAAGGGAAAATGGCATGGGTATGCAATTTTCACCATTGCACTAACTTTAAAACATTAAATTGTTTATAATATAAATGAATTTGTCAATTTTTTTACAAAAGTAGGTAAGTACATTATAAAATGGATTTTAAATGGCGATCAATTTCATATATTCTAGCCTAGTCCTCACACTTTTTTGCCACTTATTTTATGTCATTTAGGGATGATGTTTTTGATTGATTATTTTAATATATAATTTAGCTATGATCAAATGGTCATTGACTCCAATATTGAACCTTACACTTTGATATGTAATATCCTTTAGTTCTAAATCTACATGACCTTATTCCCAATGGTTTTTACATCATAGAATGGATTGCATCCTCAAATATTTCCCTTAGACCCAATTATTTTCCTCTTTTCCAAAATTCAAAATCTATCTTTCTAAGGTTGAAAATTCCAATATTTGATGGTTACCCATTAGCATGGATGCCAAAAGTTTAAATTATGAATCTAGAATTGTGTATATAAATATATCATCCTAGGACACTTGTACACAATTTAAAGAACCTCTTAGGTTGTTTAGATTTAGAAGGTTCTTAGTTAGGCACAATTTTAGTAAGCTACTAGATAGGTGTTTAAAAATTGAATACAAGCATCTAAAAGGTAACCTATGCATGCTATACACATGTCACAAATTGCTACATATACATGATAAGATATTATGTTAGTTATGTGTTTCTATAAAATTGCATCAATTTGTTATAGGTGAAAAAAAAGTACTATAGGTGTCAATATATTGTGAACAATGAGGATAATTGAAGAATAGTTTAAGATGTGTTTTGTGGTGGTATAAAATATAATTATGATGATATAGAGTTAACTATCTTCACCCATTCTTGTTGTAACTAGTTTGGGACATATATATTGGTAGTTGAAAGTCATTTAAGTAGAATGTTTATAAAGAGATAAATGTCTTATTTTTTGGATCAATAATTTACCTTATTGAGAAGTGTCATGTCCCCATTTAGGTGTTGAATTAGGTAGTACCTAATTCTATTATCATGGTAGACTATCTTTTCTAATCTAGATGCTCATTTGGAGGATGTGATGGATTATTATTCTTTAATAGTGTTATTTATATCTCTCTTGTTCATAGACCATTTCCTTTTGCTTCTAGTGTGGAATATTGAGTTTTTATTCTCTTGAGTGATTTGGAATTTGTATGTATGGTAGTTACTACCCATGAAAATCATTCACCTTTAATGGGGAATTTGGAAGGATAGATTGAGATGAATACTAGGTGATACTATTCTAAAATATAGTGCAGTTAGAGAAGGTATTAAGCTAAAAATTGAGGTTAAGTGACTAGATAGATATAGAAGATATTCCTATATCACTTTGAAGAGAATAAAGAGATTTGTAGAGAATTGTTGTATGGTAACAAATTAGAGAGATATAAGACTAAATATAGCTAGGATAGGTTAATATAATCCATTTTTGGCATTTTATCTCATGTAACAACATAAGTTTTAACATAATGCTAATTACATAGCTTCATGAATTTTTTCATTCAAATGTGTTTTTTCCAAAGGAACCTCAATGTTGTGTGATTTATACCTTATCTTACCAGACATATTCATTTTTATTTGAAATGTTAATATTATTTTTAGTTATTTCCTAATAGAAGAATGTGAAGGAGAATAGTAGGATTTGATATAGATTTAGATATCCATTACTAGTGTATCACTAGAGTTATTAACCTAGTAGTTTATGGATCTTGAGTAGTATTAGAGCCCAAATTTCCTTATGGTAGAAGGATTAGAAAGGCCATGAAAACTAAAATTTTCTATTTTATGACCTTATTGGATTATCTTTGATACTAGATTGTGTGATAGTATTATTTTAGTACCTTTTGAGCCTAATATTTAATTTAGGGAGTGATTGAGAAGTGCGATATTAATAGGTATGACTAGGAGAGAAAGATGGAGAAACTAGATTTTAGAGGTTGGAAGTAGATATGGTTAAGATACCCATGGTTGAAGAGAATCTAGATAGGTTGGAAAGTATGATGTTGATCTTGGTGGAAAGTCTAGATGGTAAATAGATACACCAAGATAAACATGACAATAAAGTAGGTGTTTCATAAGAAGAAACTCTAAAACTTAATAGGTTCTTCAAAGTGGAGGCAAAAAGATTGATATAAAATTATATGATGAGGAAATAAGTGTAGAGAAATTGGACCAACAATCCCAAATGGAAATACATTTTAGTTTACACCAACAATCTCCATAATATAAAATCACTTTTGTAATGCTAAAATGTTGGGAAAATGTGTCTCAACCTTGAAATTACATAAGTTACTATTGATACATAAGGTACTATTTATATGATGATGACGAGGGGGCAAGGTGGGTTCCCCCCACAAGGGGTTCGAGGGGATCATCCCTCTGGCTAGGGGTTCAAGGGAAACATGCCTTAGTGGGGGCTCACAAGAAGCACCCCCAAAAGGATAATTTTATTTATATTTTATTATTGTAAATCTAGACCGTTCATCATTAGGTCTTAGATCTGACAACTGATATTTTATTAGCTTGACTTGCCATATAAGGAAACCACATTTTATGAGAGCATTATATTACGATTGTGTATTGTGATGTATATTGAGAGTCTAATAGTAGTCTTGTTGCCTTTGGATCTATAGTTGGTGATACTCTTATGAGAAGCTTGCTCTGCAAGTATATTGTAATCTTTATGATTTCTAAATAAAATATCGAGCAAATTTTGGAGTGTGGGGTTTTTCTCTCGAAAGGGTTTTCCCCACGTAAATCACTATGTTGTGGTATGCATGATATTTATGTTTAGTTCTATTTAAGTTTTTGTAACTGTTAAATATTTGTAAAATTTTTGCATTATCCTCCTCTCAAGATTAGAATAGGAAGTTGTTCCACTACCTTAGCTTCCTTACAAGTGGTATTAGAGCTTCATCACCTTTGATATCAATTGTGGGTTGTTGGGTTTTTTTTAACTAATCCAGATTTGAGTGGGAGCTTGTGCGAAAGACACTTTGTGAACTTGTTGCAAGAATTTTTAGATGGCAAGTTCATCGGGGAGAATAGAGGTGGATAAATTTTTTGGAAATAATTTTGAAATGTGGAAGTTGAAGATGGAGGATATATTGATAGATCTCAATATTTATGGCTATGTGGATTTAGACTGGGTAGGTGATGTTGATAGAAGAAGATCCACTAGATTATTCCTTGTGTTATCATAGTAATATGACTGAAGATGATTTTTCCCTTGATATTCATGGCTGTGGATTTAGACTGGGCAGGTGATGTTGATAGTAGAAGATCCACTAGTGCTTATGTGTTTACTTTATTTGGTGGTGTGATTAGTTGGATGAGTAAGCAACAGGTTGTGGTTGCTTTGTCCACTACTGAAGTACATTATATGGAAGCTACTCATGCTTGTAAAAAATCCATTTTTCTTCAAAGACTGTGTTTAGATATTGGAATAAAATAAGGTGTAGTGACAATTTATTGCAGCAGTTAGAGTGTGATATGTTTAGCCAAGAACCCAAAATTTCATGCCAGAACCAAGCACATTGATGTACAATATCATTTTGTTAGAGATATGATCAAAGATGGTAGGGTAAAGTTGGTTAAGGTAGATACTTTGATGAATTTTACTGACTCTTTAACTAAACCTATGAGAATAGAGAATTTTAGATGGTGTTCAAAGACTATGGGACTTTTGGTCCCTAGCAATTAAGAGATGAGGTTTACACCCTCTCATTGCTTTTGTAATGTGTTCAAAAAGTGGGAGATTTTTTGGGAAAATGTGTCCCCCCCTACGAGGGGTCCAAGGGGATGATCTTCCCAGCTAGGGGTCTGGGGGTAGCGCACCTCAACAGGGGCTTGGGGGTAGCACCCCCAAAAGGAAAAAAATATTTATATTTTATTATTATAAATTTGGACCATTCATCATTAGGTCTTAGATTTGATGACCAATATTTTATTAGATTGAATTGCCCTAGAAGGAAACCCCATTTTATGAGGGTGTTGTATTACAAATGCGTATTGTGATGTATTTTGAGATTCTGATAGTGGTCATGTTGCCTATAGATATCTAGTTGGTGATACTCCCGTGAGAAGCTTGCTCTGCAAGTATATTGTAATCTTTGTGATTTTTGAATAATATATTAAGTAGATTTTGGAGTGTGGGATTTTTCTCCTGAAAGGTTTTTCCCCGCGTAAATCGCTGTGTTGTGGTATTCATGATATTTATGTTTATTTATGCTTAGGTTTATGTAATTGTTAGAGATCTATAAAAAATTTGCATTATCATCCTCTCAAGATTAGTGTAGGAAGTTGTTCTGCTACCTTAGCTTCCTTAAAAGCTTGTAGGGCATGCTCTTACTTAGTATGAGAGCTATGTACAACCCTAAACATCAAAAAAGTTACTTCAAATGTTAAATTAGGAAGAATTATGGTTATTTTTGCATAATTAGTTCTACCTAATCTAACATGATGATGATTATTTGATAATGTGACATCATTTAAAGTAGAAACAAGAGAAAAGTGTAAATGCTTATACCAAAAAAATTAGAAAGAGAGTTGTACAAATTGGGAATGATATAATGGAGTGTGAGGTGTTGATTAAGTATGTGGGAGGCTTAATTTATCATCCACAAAGGGAATTCCTCATGGATAATCTTGAAAATACCAATTAGACATACACATAATAAAATTAGCTCGAATTAAATAAAAAATGGGTTTTATCTACTTGCAACAAAGGTAAAAAATAAAATAAGATGGTGAGAAGAAATTAGAGGGAAAAGGAAATAAGAGATATACTTCTATGTCAAAGACTAAATACAAAGGTAATAAAATATTCATTATACTCATTATGATAAGGATGAGAATGAATATTTTGTATTTGTATCTTGAGTTAAATCCTTCTTGGAGGGAGAATAAATGGAGTAATCTTGTCATCATTGAGAAAGGAAAATATATAAGCAAAAGCTTTGATGTTGATGAGTATCATTCCTACCATATTTTGAACAAAGGCATTATATTGGTGAGTGGAATAAATACAAAAAAAGAGGATCTCACAAAGTTATTCTAGACCAAGGTGAAAGAAAAGAGTAATTTTTTTATGCTTTATTTAATTCATGCTTGTAGGTAAATCTAATTTCTTGTAAATTAGTTAAATATTTTGGTTTAGAAGTGATAGATTATTTATGTTCTAACTACATTATTTTAGGCTCTTCAACTCTATTTACCAAGATAACTCAATGTTCTTCAACATATTCTTGTACTTGTTGAGTATCTTTGATGAGATTCTTGATGACAAGTATGTGATTCTTAATAAACTTTTTAATATTGACATACTTTTCTTTGTTGGGAATGATCTCAACTTGTACTAACTTACTCAGTTTCACCTCCTTTAACTATAACCATGATTCAAGATTTTTCTCCATTTTCTTTTGCTCAGTAGAAAGTGTATCTATTGTTTTATCTAGCTCTATATCAATCATGGAAATTTGAGCAATCTTCTCCAATGCAAAAATTGTGTATTTTGAGCCTTGTTCAATTATTCTATCAACAAACTCATGAATGATTTTTCCTTCAGAATAATACTTTTCCACCTTTTGAACAACTGGTTCCTCAATACTCATCATGGTCATTGGCTACACATTATTTGATGTCCCTATGATTTTCCTCAACATTGATGCATAATTTTCAACCTTTTCCTTGTACATGTCCTTGGCTTTCTCCATCTTATCCAATCTTTCCATTAAAGAACTTAAAGATACTTGAGCATCTTCTTTGACACTTGCAATGGTGATTTTCCCAAGTTTAATCCTTGTCATGGTATAATCTCTCATGTTGAATTCATTCTTACCTTGTGGAGGTTTTTCAATGTCAAAATATTTATATTTGGGTTTATCCACATGCAATCTAGAGTGAATCTTTAACTTTTTCTTCCCCTTGCATTTTAGAAGTACTATTTCCTCAAGATCTAACTCGTCGGGAGAAACCATCTGATTCTTCCATTTAGAAACTTGTGAGACTAACCAAGGAGAAAGAAATGAATCATTACCTTCTCGACCTATTGACAATTCCTATGTGGGAGTTGTATCTATAGAAAGAAGTGTTGTAGACACAATTGGGTTTGTTCCAGTCATCACTACTTCAAAAGTCTGTTGATTTGATGTATCCAACAATTATTCTTTCATAAACTGATCAAATTCAACTTGTGATGAAATATCATATGATGGTGAAGATAGACTTGGAATTAATGAAGGAGAACCTAAGGAAACAATAATACTTTGTAAAATTGATCCAATGGAAAGAGTGGAATGAACTGAATGCACTGATGGAGGAATTGTTACTTTCACTACATGCAAACCAGCTATAGGAAGAGGCAGTGGGGGAGAAGTGGGAACATGAGGTGTGTGAAAAATTGGGAAAATGTGGAAGGAATGAAGTTTGAAATGCATTTTGGGAGAATTTTGAGTGTTAGTGAAATTTGTAGTTATTTATGCAAGGGCGCTGAAAATCAATGCCCTTACACATTGAGGAATTTCATTTTATGTAATAGCATTGAAAAATAGTGCTTCTCCATCTTGGAATGACTTGAGAAAAATTCTCTACATGAGCAACCTTTTTTAGCACCTTGACATCTCTTAGGAAGATAGTTTCATGCACCGATGGTAAAAAACCTTGCCTTTACATTTCCTTTGATAATTTTTTTTACATGCAGAGGCAATGAAAATCACCACCAATGCATCAAGGGAAATGATTTGTGTTTGTAGGAGTGGTGATTTTTGTTGTTCCTACATTTGGGACTTGCGAACATCTTTGTACATGTCAAAGTGGTGAAAATTACCACTTCAACATATGTCGGGATAATGTCAGGATATCACTTCATACATATGCAAAAGTAGTAAAAACCACTACCCTAACATGTGATTTGAACTCAGTAAGAATACAAAAGCTAAGGAATTTCTTTTCAATGCCATTACACTAGTAAATAGTTTCATAGAAAAAATGTATTAGTGGTGAAAATCAACGCGCATACATTTTGGGTGTCCAAGGAAGAAAAAAAGTTACAACGTCAAATCTCAACACCCTTATAGAGGGAAATAGTTTCAATGCTTGGGTGGTGAAAAACCTTAAAAAACTCAAAAGAACTTGAATGTTTGTGTAGAGAAACTAAATATAATCATGGAAAACTAAATAAAATCAACATTCCACGAATAGAGAATGGAACAAGATAAATGCAAGCCCTAAAAAGACCATGAGATGACATTACACCAATTAAAACGAGATGAAAGGAAATGATTAAGAAACCCTAATAGTTATTTCAAAGATAAGAAATTATTAAACACACCTGGATATGTCAGAATAGAAACCCTAGGTTAGACTCGACATAAACCTGCAAATCAATCCTCACTAATCTGTGCTAGAAATAAGAGGGAGCTCCAATGTAGAAAACGTAAGGTGGAGAGGAGGAAACAAGATAAATTAAACATGAAATGAAATAAAAATGGTTTAAAAATCCATTAGAAAGATATTAAATAAGGGTCATTAATGAACTCAATGTTCATTAATTCATGTGTGTGGAGAGCAGGAATATGTAGGGGTAGTGAAAAACACCACCCTTACAATTTCAAAACTCAAAACAAACAATAAATGTAAAAGAAGTGAAAAATATTGCCTTGAAATTTGAAGAATGGGAAGAAAATGTAGTGGCATTGAAAAATAGTGGTGCTACACTTTAAAAAAAAATTCAAATTTCTCATGTAGGGGCACTAAAAATTAGTGCCCTTACATTGGCAAAAAAAATTCTAACTCCCGGAAACTAAAAAATCAACAAATTATTTGTTTTGAAGGTTTTCAAAAAATGACGAAAAATGAGCACTCTAAGGGACGATTCAAGGCTTAGGACCACGTGAAAAGGAAAATTGAAATTCACCCCATTTTACATGCTTATAGTTCATAGGCCTACAAAACAGACCAGTTTTGTAGGGGGTTACCTCATGAATTAAGCGTAACTAGATTCAAGGATAACAATTTGTTCTTTAATAAATACACCCAATTTTTTCAAGATTCATCATCCATGAAAAATAATATAAGATAATTTAAGAAGTCCACATGTTGACTAAGCTAAGATTATGAGGTAAGAAAGAGTCAAGTTTCAAAATAATTCCACATTTATTGAAACTAGTTGCATGAGCTTACAATTGTAGTAGATAGACAAAGGTGCATGTAAATTATATACAAATCAGCTTGACTTTACAAAGTTTTTCATTTACCAAGGAACCATATGGATCCTCTCTAATATTTATTGTATTAATTATTGCCTCATGGTCAAACTCATGAACTTTCCACAAGTTCTTATTCAATGGTCTACCCCAATATTTGATCAAATGAACATTTGATGCCGTAAAAAGGTTAGAATAATAAATAATATTTTAATGTGTGTCAAAGTCCTTAAACAATCACACATTAGAATTCTTAATTAGGTACCTTCTAAGCCATGTTCTACTAATAATCATTGAATTTTTAGGATACTTGATTTTCTCTCCATCTATAGTAGGGGCATCAAATTTCTTTTTTTCCTCAATACAATGAAAATAATAATAATATATTCTTTTTTAATTATCTTTATCTATAATAATTGCATAAACATGACCTACATTTATATGCACATTTAATTAGATGAATTTATTCAACATAACAATAAACTATAAAATAAGATAACATATTGAATTTTATTAAATTATGCACGTAGATATTAGCTGGTGAAACATATGGAAAGGGGTTCCTTCCCTAAAGGATGAGGAAAATGAATGTGTGATAAGGGGATTATGTCAAAGAAAAAAGGGGTTGTCCACCTAATCATAAATCCACCTTTCCCATGTTCATTAGGAAGAGAGATAGTGTCACAAATTATTAGAATTGACTTACAACCCTTAATGAGAGTTAACCCTAGGTTTTATACATTATGTTGCCTTGGCTTCCTTATGACAGAAATGACTAAATTTTTTTTTTGGAGAAAGATAAAAGTGTTTAAACAATCAAACCTATGAGATATAACACTTGGAATATGAAATATTACAATAACACTATTAGAAATAAGCATTAACAGTAGATCTGAGAAGGTTAGGATGGTGTTTATCTGGCTCCAAAATTGGATTTCAGGTTCTATTGAAGGACATATTTTCCTAGGGGCGAATAGGTCTCTGTACAGGGGTCTGAATTTTTTTTGTAGTGCTCAAATCCTAGATCTAAGCTTTTAATTCCACCAAGTTTGACTATTGAAAAGCCAAAAATAAAACCTATAGGTGAGTTTTTGTGTCTTGACAACTTTGATGACAACTTTGACAACTTTGCAAAATTGCACTTTTGATCAACTTTCAATCCTTCTTCACTAGCAAATATGCACATTCAAAGAGAGGAGAAAAATGTTTTTTTTTTTGGTGGATAAAGGTTTTCCTTGTTCAAACCTTAGTTTGGTAATTAAACCTTGATAATGAAATAATGATAAAAGGAAGGAATTTATGAATGAATAAAGCTTCTTACACCTCACCAAACCCTTTAATGGTTTCCCTTAGAGGACTGAAGTCTAACACATCTCTAAAGATTGGATCTTGCATGAAATGGCTTGATCGATAGATAGATCTTGATGCTTGAATGCTTGCTTGAAACTTGAAACCTACATCACAATGTAAGCTCTAAAAATATGCATGAACACACATAAATCTTGACATCATGATATATAGGATCTTGAATTTTGTATTAATTGATTGATAAATATGCTCCCCAATGCTCTTGACAGTAATCTTTTCTCTAGGAATTCTTGCATAAAGTGTGTTCTAGTTGAATTGATAAAATAACAATGTATATATAGGTGTTTCCTTAATTACCCAGCAATTAAACACCACAAGCTTACCTTTGCAATTTGAATTTAGATAATTAAAATTCCACCAAAAAATATTAAAAAATGGGCCCTGAGACTTAAGGAGGACCGATTCGCCCTTGGCCCTGAACCTAGGACACACATTTTCCAAGATGTGTCATTAGGTGTAGGAATTGATTAAATGTGGGTTTCCATTTTGAAAATTAAATTAATTAGGCTTGTGAATGCATAATTGGGCCAATTAAAAGCTTAACTAAGTCCATTTAATTAAGGGGATGCAAACATAGTGTGAAAATGTAAAGGTTTACATTTTTCAACACTACATTTAACTCCCATTACAGCAAGAGTATGAACTTGTGCTCAGACTCACTAAAGTAGAAAAATAAGTCAAGATAGGTCTAATTGTACAAGTGTTGGAAGGATAATATGACAAGGATCAAGGAGGATGATCAAGCCCCCAATATCTCAGATCTCATGGCAAACCAACATAGGCACAAAGAGACGCACAAATGTAGAAGCAACACAAGATGCACAATCATATAATGTCAAAATTAATACAAAAAGAAAGAAAAGGAAGGATAGACTAGTTGTAGTTGTCTTGTTGTCCATAAAATTAGTTCACAAGTGAAACCCCATTGTCCACTATGTGAACAAAATATACTCACAAGGGCTAGTGAAATCCAATGTCCACTAAGTGAGCCCCAAGAAAGTGAAAAATAAATTCTAGGTCAATATGTACCCACAAAAAGTAGCTAATGGGAAAGTCATGTCGGGTCTACAAGATCCCATACATCAACCATACCAAAATTTATACTCCTTGATGTTGCAAGTATGAATGAGTATGGTGGTGTTGTCATTAATGTTGTCATTGATGTGAACACAGTATAGGTTGTTACAGAGAAAGGAAACAAGTGATTGCAGGTTGTGCATGTATAGTTGAGATACTATTGAGATGTTGTGAGTACACTAAGCTATCTTTATGGTGTTTTAGGTGTGCTGAAATGATGAGTTACCAAGTGCTTTTGAGAAAATTAATAGTGAAGACAAAAGTGTGTGTGTGTTTAGAATGTGCTTCGGTATGTGCTCCGCATTTATTTTGTGTTGATCCTATGCTTGTGCAGATCTGAAGTGTTGTTTAAGGGCATCCTTGGGTGATATATCTTAGATTACAACTTCTAGGCTGATGAAGAGTGAAGTTGAGTTCACTGGTTTTTGAACTAGTCTAGCAAAGTTGTTTGTTTGTGGACTAGGAGAAATGTATCTAGTTTGCAATCCTCTACTGGTTTGTTTTTGGTCTTGCAGATCTAGAAGAAGGCTTGTAATGGTGTTATTTGTGTTCTATCAAAGGCGTTTGAGGTTTGGTGCTCTAGTAGACTAGTTTTAGAGTTACTATGTGTGTCTATACCGTCCAGATGGATTGATGGAAAGTGTTTTGTGTATGAATATTTTTGTAGTAGCTATGGATGAATCTGAAGGTATCTAAGATGTGTTCCAGTGTATGGTGAAGCATGTTATTTGGTTTGCATGTTATCCTCTTGTTAAGGATGCATGTACTTCAAATTTCATTGGTGTTTTCATTAGGTTTGGCTAACCTGGTGTTTACATGTCATGCAAAGGGTAAGTATCAATTAAGGAAGTGTGTGATTGATCCAAGATGTGTTGCAATCAAGGATCACTGAGAGGGGGGTGGATCAGTGTTCCACAAAATTTAACTTTATTAATTTGATCTTTAAGCCACTTATAACATTGAACCAAATGAAAGATGCAAGAACACAAAGCAATCAACCACAACACCATAACACAAGGAATTTTTATGTGGAAACCCTATTAGGGGAAAACCACAGTGGAGGCCATTCCACAATATGAGTATACTCAAATATAAGTGTTTATAAAAGGAATGCACATGCATTCAGGCACACTGCCTAGAGCTCATTGCTCAAATACAAAATGAAGACTCATTGTCTTACAAAAACATTTGGATTACATCCAAAAGATTTGAACTAAGCGAATAGCATCTACTAATGCCTTATTACAATTTTAGTTAAGCACATCAATCACATTCTTGACCTTTTGTCTGATTCTACTCTTTTGCTATGTCTACTTTAATTCGAATCACAAATCCTTTTCTACACAAGTGAAATATGCATAATTGCTCTACAATCCTTCTGAATTTTACAACACACATCAACAAACACTTTGTACATACACTAAAATTATATAAAAAATCACTTATATATATATATACAACTAAAGATTTAATCAACCACATGTCGACTTCAACAAAACACAAAATCTTTACAAACTGTCGGATCAATCCACAAATAATTTTCAATGCGCACCAACCAAAGTCAGCCACAACATAGTGAGGACCCAAATCAACATGCTCAACCACAAAAATACTTCAAACTATTTTTCCTCGAACATCTGCAACACACAACATTCACTTAGTCGGTCTTCTTACACTGATAAACAAAAAATAAATCAATAGAATCTTCTAACTCTCACACCAATCAATACAAGGCTCTAAGATTTAAGCATAACATAGATCATACATGAAAATATCTTCCTTGAGATCCACAACTCAAAATGATAACAAAAAAATTGTATATGAATCGATGAACACAGTTATGTCAAATGCTCTAATCTGACTTTGCAATTAATCACAAAACTTCAATCTGACTTTGATACGAACAAATACTAACATGTGGAAGGAATCACTAGCTAGGGTTGCCATCAATGACAACACCAAATGACTTGTGTAGTTACTCTTTCCAACAATCTCCCCCTTTGGCATTGATGGCAACACTTAGTGAAAAATGACTAAGTGTCGGATCAATACCAACATGAATACATTGCCAACCTTCAAAACTTCAAAACAAAACTCCCCTTGAGATGATTAAGTCATTTTTTACTGTCCCATACTCCCCCTTTGACATCAATGGAAAAGGCGGGAATCCGCATACCAAAAATCAAACAAAAAATCATATATACGAACATGCTTCTACAACTTACATAAAATTGAATATGTCTGCAAAATTGGTCTTCAACAAGCTTAAGCTAGTGTCCCAACTCTTTTTGAGGCTCTCTAGAATATTCATGTGACCACAAAATAGATAATATTGCATCTCTGTTGATTCAAGATTTGTCAGATCACTAACCACCATAGCATCTTGTGCTTTCTTCAATGTATTAAGCATTATCTCCATCTTAGGACCAATTAGTCCTCTAAGCTCACGTACCCTTTCAACAATTTTTCCTTATTCATGCTTCAAATTTTTTATTTTTTCAAGCAGGGATATGACTTGACCTTCTTGCTTTCCAAAAAAAATGTAGAGGATCAAATGCTTGAGAGATATCTACTAACTTTTTCTCATATTCCTTCATTTTATTTTTAGTTTCTTTAGTGAACTTTGACAATGATAAGCATGACTTATAAACGTTTTGACCTTTAGATAAAGCACCTTGAATATTCTTTACACATGTAGCTAACAAGGATTTATCATTAGCAATCATCCCCTTCAACCTACTAAACCTTTTAGCATCAAACTCCTTCTGAACCTTATCCATAGCTAACTTTTCAAGTGACTCAAAGTGAGTACTTACATAATTGACAAGTTTCTTTAGTTGACCAGATGGAGAATCAAATGAATCCTTGATATATTTAGGCATGATCTTCTCCAGGATACCAGATGCAAGATTCAACAACTCATTGTCCTCTTTCAGTGTCTCCTCCCTTGCCTTGGCTTGAGCAAATGATGCAACTTTCAGCTTCTCAATGGGAGATAGAGTGGCCAAGTTGATAGGACCTTTAACTAGTTCAGGACCAAACTCCTCTTGTTGCTCTTCTGAAAACTCCTTTACTTCCTTAGCAGTGTCTCTTGCTTCCACAAGAATCACTTTTTCCTAAGCCTTCTTCTCTTCAATCACTGATTCTTCCTTTGCTTTAGGAATCTCTACTTCTTCACTTGACACAACTTTAGGAGCTTCAGTCTCCATAGGAATTTCAGCATCTTGCATGTCAAGAGGATTCAAAGTATCCTCAAATGTGTCTTCTTTCACTTCTTCATTTACCAAATTGGATGAAACATTTTCATCATGAACTTCTTTATAAACAATATTGTATCTATTCTTCAACAAAATTGCCTTAAGAATTTTCTTAGTGTCTTTTGCAACTTCTTTAGTTTTCCCAATCATCAACTTATTCACCCTTGTCTTTCTCTTAAAATCCCTTTTTGCATCGCTTAGGATCTTCTTCATTTCATCCATTGACATTATCGGACACAGATAAACAAGTATCCATTCTCTCATTTTCTCTTCTCCAGTTCTTGCATTCACTCTCCTCATTTCTAAGACTTCATATAGACCTTTAGGTAACTCAGACATTATTTCAATGAGAGTCATATTGAAATTATTCAAATAATTTATTGTGGCTTCCTCAAGAATTCTTTGACCGACACTACCAAAGGTCTCATACCATTCACAAAGTGGACTAAGATTACCATCCTTAATCAAGGGATTTTCCACTTCTTCTACATACATACCTGATTTGTCAGTTTTCATCTTTTACTTCACTTTCTCTTCACTGGAGGGATTGTCCTTAGAGATTTTAGATGCTTTTGATCCCTTATGCTTTATTTCTCTTACCTCTTCATTAGATTCAGTTTCTTCATCTTCTAAAACAACAACATAGAATCTTGTGCACTTGTCCTTCCTCTTTCCTTCTCTACTGGATGTCTTGATTTGAGCTTTCACGGGGCTTGACTTCTTTGCACAACTGGATGAGAGAGAAAAGATCCTTGTGGATCTAGATCTAGCAGAGGATGCTTCTAGACTAGCAGACTCAGTTCTAGCTATCTCTCCTACTTCATCTTGTTCTCTTTTCCTCCTGGCTTCCGTTATAGCTTCAACTGATATCCCCATGCTTTCTGCAAAAGCTTCAACTTCCTTTCTCACTTTTTGGATTATCATAGGCTTCTTCAGTAGAGAATATACTTGCATATCCTTTTCCTTAATGGTACCAAACCTTTCTATTTTTGGATCTCTAGGTTTACTCAACAGGTGTTGAGCATATAGCTCCAAAATGTGTTCCTCAACCTCATAACCCATAGGCATTATCCACACTATTCTAGGTTCTACAGCTTCCATCAAGCACTGATCAATGCCAACCATGAAGCAAATTCTTTCCTTGTACTTCTCCAAAATACATGTAGGAATCCTTTCTTTGGCTTGAATTTCATTCTAAAAAACTCTTGAAATAACCCCAAATAGCAATTTTTCTAGCTTTGTTGTCACCAATTCCATACAAGATATCTCTAATTTGAACAACTATCGGTTTATCACCTTTCCATTGAACTTTTCCAACTCCCAGAACTTCATTTATGAAATAGAAAAACAAACATAGCAGAAAATTAACATACTTGAAAGAATTCTTCTTATCCTTCTTGATTTTGCCAAGATTTTCAATTAACTAGCTCCAAAGTAACTCACATAGGTCATAATCTACATTTTCCTTGACCATCTGATATGTTGCATAAATTGTTGTACCAAATACAAAATTATCCTGGCTGGAGTGAGGGATATTGTAACCAATAACCATAGAGGCAAATATAACATCCACTTCAATAATATCATTTATTGTCATGGCTCTCTTGTCAAAAAATAAAATGGTTGCATCTGTAACTATTTGATTCTTCACATATTTCAATGTCAGCAACCCACCAGATGAATTCAAACTAGTAATAGTCCTTATAGCTTCCTTTGTGATCTTGAAAGGCTAACTTAACCACATAAACTTGACATACACTCAACTCAATATATACCAAACCCATTCATTTTCTTTGAACACGGGAAACTTCACAATTTGAGTGAGCTTCTCCTCCAAAGTTTTGAATTTAGATTTTACACAAAAATATTCTCCCACAATATGATTGGTGTACAAATTCAACAACTAGGAGCTTCCTAATTCTTCAGCATTTGCATGAATGTATGCCCTAATATCTTTGATATGCAAAACACCATACAAAATGGAAGAAAATGCACCTAATGGTTCTGTCTTGATGGATTTGAATGGGTGCCATTTGAATTTCTGATGGGGCCTATCCTTAATATCGACAACCAATGGAGCAACCATTTCCAAAATTTTCAAGTTCACGAGTTTACAAATAAATACCTTTTGCTAGATTAGGGTTTGATCGCCGAATTGCCTTTAGACTTGAAACTTCGCCAAAGTTTGCTTCAGATCTCTCAAAACTTCTTCACAAAATGCAATGTGACAAATGAGGGATAGAAATGACTTTTTATTATCTGTGCACCTAACTTTTTCATCACAATAAATGTGTTTTCCCTAGGTCTTCTAGATACCCTATTTTCATAGACTATGAAGGAAAATTCTTCTGTGAATCTTCAATTTTGCATAAGTTTCCTTCACAAGAGATCCCAAAACATTTGCACATCACTAATGCAATCATTGCAATCTGCCACATTCTGGTACCAACTACCGACAAGGGGGTTAAATGATTTTCTTGAGAACTCCCGCTAGGCCAGAGGCCATAAACTAATTCTTAGAGGAATTTCTAGTACCAAAATTTTGGTGTTGGCTCATTTCTTGCAACAGAAGGACTCTTCTTCACCCATGTCTTCTTCATTTGCTTCTTGATATCATCTATAGTAACTTTTCCCTTTTCATCCTTCTGCATGTTTTTCCTTTGATTTACTCGACCCTTTCTGCTTCTACAAAATCTAGCAATGTGACCAAATTTGTTGCAATTGTAACACACAACATTTCTTTGTCTAGACCAATTGTTCCATTAATTTTCTCTTGATCTGCACTGGTTAGCAATATGGCCAAATCTATTGCATGTATAACATTTGACATCTCTATTGAAAAAGTTATTTGACATATTTTTGCATTCAACTGAATTGTGACCATAGTTATTGCAATTGAAACACTGATCGAAGAATGATGGACCACTTGGATTCATTCTACTTCTACATTGAGTATCCAAATGAAAAAATTTATTGCAAACAAAATAGAAACCATTGAACCTTTGAGCATTAGGTTTTCTTACTGGATACCTTCCAGCTTTGTTCATCTGATTTCCTTGCCTAAATCTCCTTTGTCTAGATCTGGAGCTTTCTCCTTTCTCATATCCAAGACCTGTCTTTTCACATCCAGTCCTCTAACTTTTAATTAGTTCATCAAGCTTGGCTAAGCTAATCTTGAACTTCTCCATGAATTCATTTGCAATAGCAAGTTCATCTCAGAGAATAACAATCTGTCTTTCAAGCTCTTCTTCATTATTTATGGATTGTTCCAATTCAAGCTCCAACCTATTGAATCCGTCAGTAATTTAGCTACATTCTTCAAATTTCTCTTTCAAGAACTAAGAAATATTATCTTCATTATTCTTTCTATCTTCAATTTGCTTGGTCATCCTCATCACAATAGATTCCATCTCATGCTTCAGGACAACATTATCTCTGGAAAACTTTTCACATTCTTCTATCTTTTCCTTCAAGGCTTGACTTACGTGTTCACCTTCAATGCTCTTATTTTCTTTCTGCTTAAGCTGATCACGTAGTTCCTTTCTCTTTTCCCTTGACTCATTGATTTTATCTTTCAATGATTGAATGAATTTATTAGCATTCATGAGGCTTTCTTGCAATTCCTAGACTTCAGATTTGGACTGATCAAGATCATCTAGTGCCACCAAAAGTTGTTGTTGAATACTTTTGAATCAATTGAATTACTTTCCCAAATCTTCCCCAAGCTTTTAAACTTCTTCCGAGGAACTAGGCTTTGATACCAATTGTTGGAATCAAGGAACACTGAGAGGGGGGGTGAATCAGTGTTTTGCAAAATTTAACTTTATTAATCTGATCTTTAAGCCACTTATAACATTGAACCAAAAGAAAGATGCAAGAACAAAAAGCAATTAACCACAACACCATAACACAAGAATTTTTTACGTGGAAACCCTATTAGGGGAAAATCCATAGTGGAGGCCAATCCACAATATGAGTATATTCAAATATAAGTGTTTACAAAAGGAATGCACATGCATTCAGGCACACTACCTAGAGCTCACTGCTCAAATACAAAATGAAGACTCGCTTTTTTACAAAAACATTTGGAATACATCATAAAGATTTGAATTGAGAAAATAGCATCTACTAATGCCTTATTACAATTTTGATTAAGCACATCAATTGCATTCTTGACCTTCTGTTTGATTCTACTCTTCTGCTCTGCCTACTTTAATTCAAATCACAAATCCTTTTTTGTACAAGTGAAATTGTGCATTATCGCTCTACAATCCTTCTGACTTTTGCAACACACATCAACACACACTTCGTACATACACTAAAATGATATAAAAAATCGCTTATATATATCTGCAACTAAATATTTAATCAACCATATGTCAGCTTCAACAAAACACAAAATATTTACAAATTGTCGGCTCAATCCACAAATAATTTTCAATGCGCACCAACCAAAGTCAACCACAACATAGTGAGGACCCAAATCAACATGCTTGAACACAAAAATACTTCAAAAATTTTTGCCTCGAACATCCGCAACATGCTACATTCACTTAGTCGGCCTTCTTGCACTGATAAATAGAAAATCAATCAATCGAATCTTCTAACTTTCACACCAATCAATACGAGGCTCTAAGATTCAAGGATAACATATATCATACATCAAAATATCTTCCCTGAGATCCACAACTCAAAATTATTAAATTTTTTTTGCATATGAATCAATGAACATAATTCTATCGAATGGTCTGATTTGACTTTACAGTTAATCACAAAACTTCAATATGACTTCTAGTACAAAGAAATACTGACGTACAGGTCGAATCATTGACTAGGGTTGCCATCAATGACAACACTAGATGATTTTTGCAGTGTCTCTTTCCAACAAGATGTTGTTTTGGCTCTTGGTTAAGTGTTGATTTTTTCTGCTCTCATTCTTATCCACTGTGGGAATGTTGAGTTGACGACCTAATTTGAATTTGTAAAATGAAGCATGTGTTGTTGAACTTGGATTAGGTTTCTAAGGTTGAGGATGGTATAAATACAAGACAAGATGTTAAGGATTGCACACCACAAGCATGAGAAGAAAGATAGATGTGAGAAATCGTGTGAAAGTGAATTGAGGCAATGAGAACTTCAATGTGTTAGACTCCTGAAAGCAGTGAGTTGATAGTGTCTGCAATTCTTTGATCAAGGTTGCATATGTGTGCAAGTTTTTGTAGTGGATCTTATGTTGCATTGAGATAGTGTTCTTTTTGTAACAATCTTCTTTCTATCTTTTTGTATCTGGAGGCAGTGGGCCTCACATTTGGACAATGAGTCCTATCTTGGGTAGTGATCCCTTTGGCAATGAGCCTCTTTGTAAATGATTTTGCAATTACTCTTATATTGTGAGTTAATCCTCACTATGGTTTTTCTCTTATTGGGTTTTCCACGTAAATCTGGTGTTTCTTGTGTTGATATTGCGTTCTGTTATTTTCACTTCATGCTCATACTTAATAATAGATTAAAGTGGATGTGGAGTTAATAATTGTTTAAGAATTGTGAATGAGATTGGTGAGAACTAATTCAACCCCCCTCTTAGTTGTCTTGTGCATTTCAACAATTGGCATCAGAGCTTTGGTTCCTCGGAGAAGAGCTTAACCACTTGAGGTAGATCCAATGGCACACAAATTGCCAATCCCTGTGTTTGATGGATTTGACTATAGTTTCTGGGAAGTGCAGATGAGAGGTTACTTGACCTCTCTTGGCTACAAGACTTGGAAATTTGTTGAGACAAAATATGTTGATCCAACAAGTGGTCCTTCTTCTGCAAATGAGATTTCTTCCTATGAAAAAAATGAAAAAGAAAGGTATGCAATCTATAGCGCTTTATCTAAGACTAAGCTGACAAAATTTATTTCATTGGGCACTGCTTATGAAGTTAGGGAAAATTTGAAAGATATCCATGAAGGAAATGATAAAGTCAAATTATTAAATAAGTTAACAACTAAGTGCAGATATTAGAACTTGAAAATGGAAGAAGGTGAAGACATTGCAAGCTATTTTCAGAGGGTTGAAATTGCAATAAATGAAGTAAAAAATAAAGGTGGTACTTTGACAGATGAAGTTGTAATGGAGAAGATTCTACTGACCCTATTGGAGAGTTACAGTGATAAGGTCTCAGCCATTGACGAAGTTTATGATCCAAAGAAATTTACTAAGGAGCAACTATTTGGCACCTTGACCACATTTGAAATGAGGAAATTTGGAAAATAAAATGAGAAAATAGAAACAACCTTCAAAGCTACAAAGACAAAAGATGATCCGGATGGTGATAGTTCAGAGGAGTTGGAAGAAAATTTTACAAGGAAATTGAAGAAAGGTATCGAAAAGTACAAAGGTATGTTACCTTTTAAATGTTTCAGTTGTGGAAATATTGGTCACTATGCTTCAAGATCTCCAAATAGAGCCATACACAAGAAAAGCATAGACAATAAAGACAAAAAGGATAAAAAGTTCAAGAAATTGTATTATGTTAGAGAAGATGTTGGAATTTCTAATGATGAATATGATGTTGAGGGTGATAATGATGAATGCTTGTTTCTAGCCTTAGAGAATAAATAAATGTCTACTAACCATGGAAGATGTGCAAGAGAATGAGGTCCAAAAAATAAGAAGAGATGAAAGGTACTCTGGTTACTGCCTTTCATACTATACAAGACAAAGATTATTGGGTAATTGACAGTGGCTTCTCAAATCACATGACCAGAGACAAGAGTAATTTTACTAAACTTGAAACTTATGATGGAGGATTAGCCATGTTTGGAGATGATTCTAGTGCAAACATTGTTGTAAAAGAAACAATTAGTTTTTATGGAAAACACAATACTGATGATGTCTATTATGTTAAGGTCTTAGGGCATAATATCTTGAGTGTTGGACAAATGTGTAGCAAAGGATTTAAGCTTGTGTTTTAGGATAATACTTGTGAGATAAGAAAACGGTCTAGAATTGTGGTAGCTATAGGAAGAACATATGAAAACATTGTTGGAAAATGTGCCTCAATTCTTACTAGCATGTAACTCCTGAAGGGAAAAGTCGGTGTGACATTATTGATGTCTGGACGACTAGCTGTTTTGAATCCTTGTGAAGAATTCTAGTCGCCGAGACCTTGCTAATGTCTTAGTGACTGGAGTCATCGATGTAACACATTTTCTTCGATATGAAGTCTTAGCGATGGAGGAATGTCTCACCGACAGTATGCACTTGGAGTAACACAAGGATTTCAGTATGTAGTCTTATTGATATGGAAAGTCTCACCGATGGGTATACATTTGGAGTCTTTGGTGTGAACTCTTGGCGACGGGTGTTGGTCTCGCCGATAGTGTATGGTCTTCGGGGTGACATGTTGTGTTCGCTGTGACCTCTCGGTGAAATCGGTACACTATTCGGTGGAAGCCTTACCTTTCGGTATGTCATCTTGATAACTCATGAGGTCTTTTCGATTCTTGTGTGACTTCGGTGTAACATAAGAGGTCTCGATGTAACCTCTTGGCGATAGCGGTAAGTCTTGACGATGGGTGTTTGTTTCAGTATGACTCAAAGGCATGGTGTGATGTCTTGGCGAAAGATGGTAGTCTTGCCGATGGTAGGAAATTTTGATGTGACTTTGGAGCTTTGGTATGGTGTCTCATCGATAGCGATAAGTCCTGGCGATAGCGATACAAGTGATGATCATTGGTATGAGGTCTTGGAGACAAGGCGAAGTCTTAGCAATAGATTTTTGGACTCGGTGTAACCTCTTGCCGATAGTAAGGACTCTTGGCGATATCGAATGTTGGTTGTGTTGGCATCAGGGAGACATGGTTAGTGTCTCACCGACATGCCAACATAGGTTGAACACCATTGATCGATTGATGACTATCCTATGTGGTGTCTCGTGGACCAATCAGAGGAAAATTCAAATGGTTGGCGATTGGATTTTTGCAGCAGTTGCAACGTTGGATTTGAACTATCTGCAAGGAAAAATATACACTGGAAAGGAAACTTTATTTGATGGGAAATTGCAGATAAGGATAAACAGAGGATAAAATCAGAGGGTGAAAAGATTTGAAGAAATCATCATTTTGAGTTGGATTGGCATAAAATTTGTGAGAGCATTTCTATAACAGTGTGAACAGTGAATGAAGCAACTATAAGAACATATACCAGAGAGTTGTATCTCTACATTGTATGTAATTTTTTGATTACTGAAATACAAAGAGATTCAGCTTGGTGTGGTGGGTTTTTTCCCGAAAGGGTTTTCCCACGTAAATCTGTTCATTTTTCTTTGTATATTTTTATGTTTCTGTAAATATTTCATGCGTGTCTTAATTGGATTGTAATTTGAAAATTAAAAGGACTATTTGCATTCTTCACTGTGGTTTTGACGTTAGGATAGCTATTTCTGTACCTCTGCTTTTCTTACAAGTGGTATTAGAGCCTGACCAGTTGTGTTATCCCTGTGAGTGGGTTGGGTTTTTTGTGTCAATTCTTTTTCAGTGGGAGTTTGGTAGAGGTCTGATAATTTAATTACAAATTAAGATGGCAAGCACATTCAGAAAGATTGAAATAGAGAAATTCAATGGTAGCAATTTTGAGTTGTGGAAACTCAAAATG
Organism: Sequoia sempervirens; assembly: GCA_007258455.2. NCBI lineage: Eukaryota > Viridiplantae > Streptophyta > Pinopsida > Cupressales > Cupressaceae > Sequoia > Sequoia sempervirens. The sequence goes on from VDFB02271358.1 coordinate 1,270,691,261, forward strand.
GAAGATCTATTAGTGGATCGTGATCTATGGCTTACTGTTTCTAGAACGATGCCTCAAGGCATGAAGCAAGAGGATTGGGACCTTGCAAATCGAAAGTCTAAAGGGATGATAAGGCTCTGTTTGGCAGACTCTGTTCTTCTAAACGTTCATGAAAAAAAGACTGCATATTCCTTGTGGAAAAGACTAGCATCTATTTATCAGGGTAAGTCCTTGGTGAACAAATTGTTCTTGAGGAAGAAGTTGTACTCTTTGAGAATGTAGGAGGGAGGATTTGTTGCTGATCACTTGAATGCTTTCAACATGTTGATTTCTCAGTTAACATTTGTTGGTGTGAAGATTGAAGATGAAGATCATTGTATTCTCTTATTGTGTTCTTTGCCAGATTCTTGGGATCACCTGGTGATGGCTATTGGGAGTACGACATCCACTTTCAAGATGGAAGATGTTGTTGCTTCTTTGTTGTCAGAAGAGATGAGAAGGAAATCTTCTGAGATGGTGAAGGAGGCTCTGGCTGTTAGAGGCAGATCGAAGGAAAAATGAAAGAAGGACAAGAAATCCAGATCAAAATCAGAAGGGAGATCAAAGTCTCTTGGCAAGAAGTCCAAGGTGAAGTTATGGAATTGTGGGAAACCTGGTCATGTATGAAAGGATTGCAAGGAGGAGAAAAAGAAGAAGAAGAAGAAGACCTCTTCTGATAATGATTCTTCTTAGAGTGATGTAGACGCCTTCATTACAGCCTTGGCTACGCGGGCATCTAATGATGTTTGGCTGATTGATTCTAGAGCATCTTTCCACATGACATCTCATAGAGACTAGTTCACAAAGTATGAAAACTACGATGGTCAAAAGGTGTATTTGGCAAGTGATTCATCTTTGGAAATTGTTGGCTGTGGAAGAGTCAGAATTCAATTCCCTGATGGAAGAATTAAGGGAATCAATGATATGATGCATATACCAAGTCTGGCTCATAATTTACTTTTTGTAATTAAGTTGAATGATATTGGAGTGCATGTCATGTTCTCTAGAAATGGCTGCAAGATGACTAGAGGCACAATGGTGTTGGCTAGGGGTGCTCGAATTGGTACCTTGTACAAGTTGGATGCACTAGTTGTCCAATGCAACAGTGTCTCTGCAAAGTCACTTAAGGCTACTCATGGAAATAAGAAGGAAAACATTCCTGATGGTGTAAACTCCATGGAGGTTAAATTTCTAGCAGAAAAGACTATGCTCTGGCATCATAGGCTAGGCCAAATTGGTGAGAAAGGTTTAAACACCTTGAAAAAGAAGAATCTGGTAGAAGGGCTTGAAGATTGTAACCTTGAGTTAAAATTTTGTGAACATTGTATATATGGAAAAAAGCACCGTGTTTCATTTTATTCCAGTCCTCACAAATCTTCTAGTTTGCTTGATTATATACATTATGATGTTTTTGGTCCAGTGAATGTTCCTTCTTTGTCTAAGTCAAGGTACTATGTATCGTTTATTGATGATTACTCAAGAAGAGAATTTGTATATTTTCTGAAAAGTAAATTAGATGTGTTCAGTTGGTTTAAGGAATTTAAAAAACTTGTAGAAAATCAGACTGGTAGGAAAATAAAATGTTTAAGGACTGACAATGGCAGTGAGTTTTGTTCAGATGAATTCAGAAGGTACTATAAAGATCATGGGATTAAAAGACATAAGACTACACCTTACACTCCACAGCAAAATGGAGTTGTTGAAAGGTTCAACAAGATAGTAATGGAAAGAGCATGAAGTATGTTGAGCAGTGCTGGCTTGGAGGAGAAGTTCTGGGCTTAAGCAGTCTCTACAACATGTTACTTGGTAAATCGTTCTCCTAACTCTGCTCTTGTTGAGAAGACACCTTTGGAAGCATGGTCTAGAAAGAAGCCCTCTCTAAGACATATTCATGTCTTTGGATGTGAGGCATATGCATATGTGTCATTTGAAAAAAGATCTAAGTTGGAAAATAAAGTTGTAAAGTGTATTTTTATTGGCTATAGTGCTGGCATAAAAGGATACAAGCCTTGGAATCCTGAGACTGAGAAGGTTTTGTACAACAGAAGCGTTATCTTTTCATGAGTTGAAGCCTTCTACATTGGATCTGCAGACAGAGAAGGAATTAGAAAATAAAAAAGATGTAGCAAAAATTCCTCTGACACCAGATAAAGAGGAATTGAAAAATCAAAATGTACTTGATACTAAGGAAAGCTCAAGTAGCTCTGAAAGTTCTGAAGAAGATGAAGAACCACCTTAGCCTCATCCTATGAGGAGGTCAACTCATGAAATAAAGCAACTTGATAGGTATGGGTTTTCTTGATAGAGTCTACTTGTGCCTATGCTTTAATTTCTAGCACTGATGAACCTAGGACTGTGAAAGAGGCATTTAAAATGTCTGATTCAAACTCTTGGTTGGAAGCCATGAATGAAGAAATGACATCATTAGAAAAGAATGATACCTGGAGTTTGGTTCCATTGCCTAAAGGCAGAAAAGAAGTGGGCTGTAAATGGGTATTTAAAAAGAAAATTGGTCTGGATGGAAGTGTAGAAAAATATAAGGCGAGGCTGGTTGCAAAAGGTTATTCCCAAGTAGAGGGAATTGATTATGGATAAATCTTTTCTCCTGTAGCTAAGCTAACATCTATTAGATTTCTTTTGTCACTTGCAGCAACGTATGACTTAGAAATTGAACAGATGGATGTGAAGACATCGTTTATTCATGGTGATCTTGAAGAAGAAATTTATATGTCCCAGCCGGAGCACTTTGTGGAAAAAGGTAAAGAAAGACTGGTTTGCAAGATGAAGAAATCTCTGTATGGTTTTAAATAGTCCCCTAGAATGTGGTACCAAAATTTTGACACATTTTTTTTGTCATTGGGATTTGTAAGATCAAAATTTGATCATTGTGTATATTACAAAGCTGAAAGTGATCAAGTTCTTATTATTGCTCTCTATGTTGATGATATGTTGTTCATAGGCAATAGTAAGTTAATGATTTATGATCTTAAGTCTCAGTTGTCTGCAAAGTTTGAAATGAAAGATCTTGGTGCAGCAAGGTATATTCTGGGAATGGAAATAACCAGGGACATAAAGAATAGAAAACTTTGGCTCAGTCAGAGTATGTTAAGACTGTTCTAGAGAGATTTTGCATGACTGATTGCAAGCAGCTAGTTGTTCTAGTTTTGCAAGGAATGATGCTATCTATTGAAGACTATCCAAAATCTCCTACTGAGATGGAGAACATGACCAGTGTGTCGTATGCTAGTGTAGTTGGTAGTCTAATGTATGCAATGTTCTGTACAAGGCCAGACATTACCCAAGCAATGGGAGTTCTTAGTCATTTTATGGCTAATCCTGGAAGGACACATTGGGATACTATGAAGAGAGTGTTTAGATATTTGAAGGGCACTTTAGACTATACTTTGTGTTACCATGGAAAATTGGTTGAATCATAGAGGACTCTCAACATTCAAGGTTATGTGGATTCTGATTGGGCAAGGGACATTAATAGCAGGAGATCCACTAGTGGATATATTTTTATGATGAATGGTGGTGCAGTGAGTTGGATGAGCAAGCAGTAGGCTATAGTCGCTTTGTCCACTATAGAGGCAAAATACATGGCAGCTACACATGCCTGTAAAGAAGCAATCTGGTTAAAACATTTAAGTTCTAACATTGGTTTTGATGCAGGGAAACTAACCATTTTCTATGACAGTCAGAGTACAATTTGTCTGGAAAAGAATTCTACTTTCCATGCCAGGACGAAACATATAGATCTATAGTATCACTTTGTATGAGATATGGTGGAGGATGGGAAGGTCTCTTTGGAGAAATTGGATACTTTGGAGAATGTTGTAGATGCATTGACGAAGCCTGTGAGCACAGACAAGTATAGGTGGTGTGCCAGTTCGATGGGCCTCAAGGCCTATGAATTTTAGTAGTTTTATTATGTTCTAGAGGTGTCAGTAAGATCTTCATCAAGTGGGAGATTGTTGGAAAATGTGCCTCAATTCTTACTGGCATGTAACTCCTGAAGAGAAAAGTCAGTGTGACAATATTGATGTCTGGCCAACTAGTTGTTCTGAATCCTTGTGAAATGTTCTATTCACCGAGACCTTGCTGATGTCTTAGCGACTAGAGTCATCAGTGTAACACATTTGCTTCGATATGAAGTCTTAGTGATGGAGGAATGTGTCACTATTAGTATGCACTCGGAGTAATACAAGGGTTTCGGTATGTAGTCTTACCGATATGGAAAGTCTCACTGACGGGTATACATTTGGAGTCTTCATGGTAACACAAAGTCTTCAGCGTGAACTCTTGGCGACGAGTGTTGGTCTTGCCGATAGTGTATGGTCTTTGGGGTGACATGTTGTGTTCACTGTGACCTCTCAGTGAAAGTGATACACTATTCAATGGAATCCTTACCTTTCGGTATGTCATCTCACCGACTCGCGAGGTCTCGCTGATGGTTGTGTTACTTCGGTGTAACATACGAGGTCTCAGTGTAACCTCTTGGCGATAGCGGTAAGTCTTGCCGATGGGTGTTTGTTTCGGTATGACTCGAAGGCACGATGTGATGTCTTGGTGAAAGATGATAGTCTTGCCGATGGTAGAACATTTCGATAGCGATAAGCCCTAGCGATAGCGATACAAGTGATGATCATCGATATGAGGTCTTGGCGACAAGGCGAAGTCTTAGCGATAGCTTTCTAGACTCGGTGTAACCTCTTGCCGATAGTAAGGACTCTTGGTGATATCAAATGTTGGTTGTGTTGGCATTGGGGAGACACGGTTAGTGTCTCACTGACATGCCAACACAGGTTGAACACCCTTGACCGATTAATGACATCCTATGTGGTGTCTCGTGGACCAATTAGAGGAAGCAAAATTCAAATGGTTGGTGGTTTGATTTTTGTAGTAGTTGCAACGGCCGATCTGAACTGTTTGCAAGGAAAAATCTACGCTAGAAAGGAAACTTTCTTTGATGGGAAATTGCAGATAAGGATAAATAGAGGATAAAATCAAAGGGTGAAAAGATTTGAAGAAATCATCATTCTGAGTTGGATTGGCATAAAATCTGCGAGAGCATTTCTGTAACAGTGTGAATAGTGAATGAAGCAACTGTAAGAACATATACCAGAGAGTTGTATCTCTGCATTATATGTAATTTGTTGATTACTAAAATACAAAGAGATTCAGCTTGGTGTGGTTGGTTTTTTCCCGAAAGGGTTTTCCCATGTAAATTTGTTGTTCATTTGTCTTTGTATATTTTTCTATTTTTGTAAATCTTTCATGTGTGTCTTAATTGGATTGTAATTTGGAAATTAAAAGTACTATCTACATTCTTCCCTGTGGTTTTGACGTTAGGATAGCTATTTCCGCACCTCTGCTTTCCTTACAAACATTTATCAGCTTAAGGGTGTTGATGGTTAGTTTTTTTTGTCTCAAGTTAATGAAAGTTAGCTATGGAACTGGAAGATGGGGAGTGTAAACTTTGGCAATCTAATCAGGATTAGTTCAAGAGAAGTTGTTAGGGATTTTCCAAAAATCACAAAGCCTATCAATATTGTTTACAAAAGTTGTCAGTTGGAAAAACAGACAAGATGCAACTTTAAATGAAAAGAACAATCAACTACCAGAATGTTGGAATTGATTCATACATACCTCTATGGTACCACAATGATAGGAATTCTTAATGGTGACAGATATTTTATGCTTCTAATTGATGATTATTCTAGAATGACACGGGTTACTTTTCTTAGGGAGAAATATCAAGCTCTAGATAGATTCAAGGTGTTCAAGGCTATAGTAGAGAATGAAGTGAACCTAAAAATAAAATGTTTAAGGTCTAATAGAGGTGGAGAATTCACCTCTAATGAGTTTAATATGTTTTTTGAAGAGCATGGTATAAAGAGGCATCTTTCTACTCCTAGAACTCCTCAGCAAAATGGAGTTGTTCAGATGAAGAACCAGACAGTTCAAGAACCTACAAGGACTATGATGAAAGAGGAAAATGTACCTGAGCTATACTAGAGAGAAGCAATTCACACTATTTTTTGTATTCTCAATAGAGTTCAGATCAAAGGTAATAGCACAAAGACTCTTGATGAACCATGGCATGGAAAAATTCCTACTGTTAAGTACTTTAAGGTGTTTGGAAGAAAATTTATATTAAAAGAGATGATGAGAACCTAGGAAAGTTTGATGCAAGATGTGATGAAGGTATTTTCCTTGGATATTCAACTAATAGAAAATCTTATAGATGCTTCAATAAAATATTGAGAAAGATTGTTGAAAGTGCAAATGTAAAAGTTGATGAAGATATGCACAGATCAATTGAAATAAGTGAAGTTGAACCAGATGAACCTATCTATGTACAACTATAAGAAGAGAATAAGGAAGAAGAAGAAGCTTCAGAACCTACTCCTAAGACACCAAAATATGTACCAAAAAAAACATTCAAAAGAATAGATAATTGGAGACAAAAGCGAAGGTGTAAAGACAAGAAGCAAAGTGGTAGCAGCTGAGGTAAATTTGTGTTTACTTTCCAAGATAGAACCTAAAATAGTATGTGAAGCATGCAAAGATGAAAATTGGCTTAGAGCAATAAAAGAGGAAATGGAATAGATAGAGAAAAATCAAACATGGGAATTGGTTCCTAGACTGGTAAACAAGAATGTAATTGGTACAAAATGGGTATTCAAGAATAAGCTAAATGAGAATGGTGTGGTAAGAAACAAAGCAAGGATTGTATGCAAAGGTTATTCATAGGTTGAAGGAATAGATTTTGAGGAGACATTTTCCCCGATGGGAAGAATAGAGGCTATTTAGATGTTTTTGGCATTTTATGCTCACAAAGATTTCAAGGTATACTAGATGGATGTTAAGTCTACATTGTTGAATGGGGAATTGGAAGAAGAGGTCTACATAGAACAACCAAAGGGATTTCAGTTATCAGATCAATAAAATATGGTATGCAAGTTGAAAAAGGAATTGTATGGACTTAAACAGGCTCTTAGTGCATGGTATGTAAGGTTGGACTGGTATTTGACACAACAAAGGTTCAACAAAGGCTTCACAGATAGTAATCTCTATTTCAAGGTTGAAGGAAACAAAATGTTGATAGTAGTTGTGTATGTGGATATTATCTTTGGAGGAAATGAGGGTATGTGCAAGAAATGTGTAGAGGAATGCAAAAAGAGTTTGAAATGTCTATGATTGGTGAGTTGAATTTATTTCTTGGACTTCAAGTGAATCAAATTGATAAGGGCATATTCATTCACAATCAAAGTATGTTAAAGAATTTTTGAAGAAGTTTGGAATGGATGACTCCAAACCGGTCAACACCCCTATGGTGACTAGATGTAAAATAAGCAAGGATGATGAATCTCCTAAATTTGATCAGAGCATGTCCAGATCTTTGATTGGTGGACTGTTATATGTTACTACCACTAGACCAAATATCATGCATGCAGTATGTTTGGTTTCCAAATTTCAAGCAAAACCCAAAGAAACTCATGTTACAGTTGTGAAAAGGATATTCAGATATCTAAAAGGGACTCTAGATTATGGCTTGTGGTATCCTAAGGATACTGATTTCACTTTGAGTGCTTATAGTGATGTAGATTGGGCTAGTTGTGTAGATGACCAAAAGAGTAAAAGTTGTGGTGCATTCTTTCTTGGATGCAAGTTGGTTTCATGGCTAAGCAAGAAACAAGATTCATTTTCTTTATCCACTACAGAGGCCAAGTACATAGCAACATCTTATTGCACATAGGTACTATGGATGAAGCAAACATTGAAGGACATAAGAGTGATGTGTGATGAGCCTATCCCTATCTTTTGTGATAATACAAGTGCAATATATATTTCAAAGAATCCAATAATGCATTCAAGGACAAAGCATATATCTATCATATATCATTTCTTGAGAGAGAAGGTGTTGGAGAATGAAGTCAGGTTGGAATATGTGCCTACAAAGGATTAGATTGTTGGTATATTTACTAAGGGTCTTCCTAAGGATACTTTTGAGTATCTAAGGGAGAAGTTGGATTACTACCCCTCCTTCTTTGAACCAGGTACACATAGACGTGCATCAGTCCAATGGATTTACAAATTTATCATTTTTCTAGACTGATAAACGGGGTCTACTCCTCAGGGGGAGTAGGAAGTATCATTGTTGCAGTATGAGATATGTGTTGTCATGGGTGCACTCCTAAGGGGGAGTGATTGGAATTATGTAAAAACTTTTTTTTCTTTACCATTGATGTCAAAGGGGGAGAGAGAGTCGTGTGTTTCCATCAATGACAAAGGGGGAGATTGTTGCAAGTATGAATAAGTATGGTGGTTTTGTCATTAATGTTGTCATTGATGTCAACACAATATAGGTTATTGCAGAGAAAGGAAACAAGTGATTGTAGGTTGTGCATGTATACTTGAGATACTGTTGAGATGTTGTGAGTACATGGAGCTATCTTTAAGGTTCTGCAGGTGTGCTAATATGATGAGTTACCAAGTGCTTTTGAGAAAATTAATAGTGAAGATAGAAGTGTGTGTGTTCAAAATGTGCTCTAATAGTGCTCCTCATTTCTTTTGTGTTGATCCTATGCTTGTGTAGATCTGAAGTCTTGTTTAAGGGCATCCTTGGGTGATATATCTTGGATTACAACTTTTGGGATAATGAAGAGTGAAATTTGAGTTCACTGGTCTGGCAAAGTTGTTTTTCTATGGATTGGGAGAAATGAATTTGTTCCGCAGTCCTCCACTATTTTTTTTTGGTCTAGCAGATTTGGAAGAAGGCTAGTAATGGTTTTATTTGTGTTATATCAAAGGCATTAGAGGATTGGTGCTCTGGAAAACTAGTTTTAGAGTTCTTGTGTGTTTCTGTACAATCCAGATGGACTGATGGAAAGTGTTGTGTATGAAGATTCTTGCAATAGTTGTGAATGAATCTAAAGGTATCCAAGATGTGTTCCAGTGTATGGTGAAGCATGTTATGTGGTCCACATATTATCCTCTTGTTGAGGATGCATGTACTTCAAAGTTCATTGGTGTTTTCATTAGGTTTGGCCAACTTGGTGTTTACACATCATGCGAAGGGTAAGTATCAATTAAGGAAGCATGTGATTGATCCAAGATGTTGTTTTGGGTCTTTGTTAAGTGTTGGTTTGGTTCGCTCTCATTCTTATCCACAGTGGGAATGTTGAGTTGCCAACCTAATTTGAATTTGTAAAATGAAGCGTGTGTAGTCAACCTTGGAGAAATTTTCTAAGGTTGAAGTGAAGAGCACTAAATATTTACTGAGAGGGGGGGTGAATCAGTAAATCAACACAAACTTTCACTTTTCAACTTTTCAAACAATCTTCAATTTTTATCAACATCAACTTTTGATATAAATCAATGCAAGCAAGTTGATGCAATTTATTAAAATGTTCAAATGATTTTTACAAATGGAAGTAGGCACCAACCTACTTGATTTATGAATGAAATGATTTAGTAGGCTACAACCTACAAGGATCACCAACCCCTTAACAATTTTAGTAGGCACCAACCTACAAGGAGCACCAACCCCTAATGCAAGGCACCAAACCTTGACTTAATGGAAGAAAGATAAATGAATTCAATCAGATTTGTACTATCCTAATCCTCCAATCTTCCTTTGTGATGAAAAATCTCACCCTAAGCCCACACAAGAAGATGGGTTTCTGACTTGAATCACCTAAAACTTCACAACCACACTTTCAGCTTTGAACGGTATGAAAAATATATAAATTGAACAAAGGTTGCAACTATTGATGATCACAACTCTTGCCTCTTTATCTTTCAATCACACCCTTTGAGATGTGCCTCTTTGCCAAATCAATTTTTACTTAATTTAATTATTTTTCTATTTGCACACAAAACTGAAAACTTCTTAAATCTCCATTTAATACTTTTGAATACTTGATTTAATTATCATTTGTGTCTTTTTAAAAAAGATGTATGCATATTCAAATCTTAAGAGATGTGATCCTTATGATATAAACACATCCTTTTAACCATAATAGAGTGTGACCCTTTAGAAACACGTCTTACTGAAACTAACAGACCCAACTCTTCATAGATTCTCAATCGCTTCAAGCAAGGATTTTTTAGTTAGGAGTTTGAAACATACGTCTCTTAAAAAATGTCATGAATCTTCAGAGAAACTTTCTCTACTAGACATGTCTTTAGAAAAACATCTCTTCAGATTAAAAACATGTCATAATAAATTAGATTATTCTTCTTCATCTTAAGTTTGCACTTCTTAATTATCGTGCATTTTTTAAAGAGATTAGTTTTCAATTCACATCACTTAACAACCTGATGAATTCAATTCTAATCAAGTATTTTAATCTATATTTAATAATTCTGATGATCTTGTTTAATATGTAGATTATCAAGAAGTGGAGTTGAAACATGAAGAGCTTGATTATTCACACTCTGATCTAAATATCAATTTGAATATGTATGACTTGCATATCAATCTGATCTGAATATCAATCTAAATGTGTATGACCTAATTATATTGCTCTATTTCAATCTGAATGTGTCTATTGCTATGTTTCAAATTGAATGTGTCTATAACCCGATTATATTGCTCTTGTTTTGAGCCAACACATTGAATTTTATGATTTTGTTTAAACCTTGCATAATGAATCTTGACATCAATGCTAAATATTCTAAAATGAAGATGGTATAAATACAATACAGTATGTTAAGGATTGCACACCACAAGTGTGAGAAGCAAGATAGATGTGAGAAATTGTGCAAAATTGAATCTGAGGTAGCAAGAAATTCAATGTGTTAGAATCCTAAAAGTAGTGAGCTGATGGTATCTGCAATTCTCTGATCAAGGCTGTAGATGTGTGCAAGTTGTTGTGGTGGATCTTATGTTGCATTGAGATAGTGTTCTTTGTGTAACAGTCTTCTTTCTATCTTTCTGTATATGTAGGCAGTGAGCCTCCCATTTGGACAGTGATTCCTATCTAAGCAGTGAGTCCTATCTTGGGTAGTGTGCCCTTTGGTAGTGAGCCTCTTTGTAAACAGTTTTTCAATTACTCTTATATTGTGAGTTAATCCTCACCATGGTTTTTCCCTTATTGTGTTTTCCACATAAATCTGGTGTTTCTTGTGTTTATATTGTTTTTTTCTTTGCACTTCATGCTCATACTTAATAACAGTTAAAGTGGATGTGGGGTTGATAATTGTTTAAGATTTGTGAATGAGAATGGTGACAAATGATTCACACCCCCCCTCTTAGTTTTCTTGTGCATTTCAACACTTGATAACTTTGATAAGGCACCACACAAAAATGGTCAAAGCCTCCACAAGGCTAGCAAGCTGCATTATGCTAGACACTCATGAAAAAAAAGGCACCACTCAAAAGCAAGTTGTGTTATGCATGGTGACCATGAAAAACTTGCAAATGCAATAGGATAGGATAGTCAAAGGGGTTTTTCTTAATGCATGAAAGGTCACACCTTAGGGAATGCAAGCCATAGCATTACCACTAAAAGGAATGTCATATGCCAAGAAAGGTCATGCTCTTGAAGGACATCAAACCTAATGTCACCACCAAGAAGACACATCACATGGAGTAAGAAGACCACACTTTGAATGGAATATGCAAACAATGAGCAGGGACGTGTATGCCCCCTACTTTAAAGAAATTGCTAAACACCATGCTGTGAGCAATTAATTAAAGTAGCAACATGATAAATGCTAATACATGAGAGCCTTATTTGGAAATCCATATGTCAAACATGTGTTTCCAAGTAGAGCTACATCATGGAAAGGAGGTTGTCCCCCATATGCAATCCTAAGATAACACATAAGGGATCCTTCCCTAAAAGATGGGGAAGAATGAATGTGTGATAAGGGGAGTATGTAAAAACAAAAAAGGGGGTGTCCACCTAATCACAAATCCACCTTTCCCATGTTCATTAGGAAGAGGAATAGCGTCAAAAATGATTATAATTGACTTACAACCCTTAAGGAGAACCAACCCTAGGTTTTGGACACTATGTTGCCTTGGCTTCCTTATGACATAAATGACTAAATAATAGTTTTGGGAGAAAGATAAAAGTGTTTTATCAATCAAACCTATGAGATCTAACACTTGGAATACGAAGTATTACAATAACACTATTATAAACGACCACTAAGTAGCAAATCTAAGAAGGTTAGGATGGTGTTTACCTAGCTCCAAAAGTAGGTTTCAAGCTCTACGAAGGACATATTCACCTAGGGGTGAATGGGTCTCTGTATAGGGGTTTGAAAATTCTTGTTGTGGTCCTCAAATCCTAGATCTAAGCTTATGATTCCACCAAGTTTGACTATCAGAAAGTCTGAAATAAAACCTATAGGTGAGTTTCTGTGTCTTGACAACTTTAACTTTGCAAAATTGCACTTTTGATCAACTTTCAATCCTTCTTCACCTACAAATATGCACATACAAAAAGGAGAAAAATGTTTGTTTTTGGTGGATAAGGGTTTGCCTTGGTCAAACCCTAGTTTGGTAATTAAACCTTGATAATGAAATAATGATAAAAGGAGGGAATTTATGAATGAAAAAATCTTGTTACACCTCACCAAACCCTTTAATGGCTTCCCTTAGAGGATTGAAGTCTAGCACATCTTTCTAAGGATTGGATCTTACATGAAATGGCTTGATTGTTTGATAGATCTTGATGCTTGAATGCTTGCTTGAAATTTGAAACCTACATCACAATGTAAGCTCCAAAAACATGCATGAACACACATAAATATTGACACCATGATATGATCTTTAATGTTGCAATAATTAACTGATAAATCTACTCTCCAATGCTCTTGACAATAATCTTTGCTCTGGGAATGCTTGCATAAAGTGTGTTCTAGTTGAATTGATAAAATAGCTATGACTTTATAGGTGTTTCCTTAGTTACTCGACAATAAAACACCACAAGTTGACCTTTGCAATTTGAATTTAGATCATTAAAATTCTACCAAAAACATATTAAAAAATGGTTCTTGAGACTTAAGGAGGACCCATTCGCCCTTGGGCGAATGGGTCTTTGGCCCTAAACCTAGGACACACATTTTCCAAAATGTGTAATTAAGTGTAGGTATTGATTAAATGTGGGTTTCCCTTTCAAAAAATGAAATTAGTTAGGCTCCTGAATGCATAAGTGGGATAATTATAGGCTTAGTTAAGTCCAATTAGTTAAGGGGATGCAAACATAGTGTGAAAATGTAAAGTTGTACATTTTTCAACACTACACTTGGTTGAACTAGATTTGAAATGTGCTCAAAGTCAATTGATGATTTTAGTTGTAGTGTTTCCAAGAGACCTACTCTTTTAACTTGTACTCATCCCAAGCTTTATTTTTACATGGATAAAATTATCACACCATTTGTCTCATATGGAGACACCATGAAACTACATTTGAACTTATAAAAGAGTGTAGCCCAATTGATCATGTCAATGTACAAAAAAGTTATATTTTATAGAGTTAATATCATCTACCAACTGAAAAATATATGAATTATAGAATTACCTTCATTAATTGGACACATTGAAGCCTTAGACCATTCAATAATAGATTTTTCATCTATCAAATTTGTATTATCTTTGTACTTCAAATCTTCTTGTACTAAGGATATTTATTTAAATTCTCCCACACCATCATGCTCCCCCTTTCCATGCTTTTCCTCTAACAAATTCCACATATTTTGAACACTAGTCATCATATGCATCCTACTCGACCAATACAACATCCATGAGTTCTTGAATTATGATGCATAATTATTTGACCATACGATATGTTCATCCTAGCCAACTCATGGTAGAAAATTTGAAAAAAAACTTGCATAAACTTTGTAGAATGTGTGTGATCATTATTGATATGAAAAATGATACTCACTAAAGATCTTCCCATCTTCCTCTATACTGTCATGTGCATGAATGAACACTATATGCACAAATATAGAAACCTATGTGGAGTTGTAATACTATGATTATACCTCATTTTGTGGTTATAGTGTGTAGTTCTCTACAAATTCAACAACTAAAATGATGGTGCCAAGTGGAAACGTGTCCTTGCATAACTTGAAATGCAAGTTCAACTATTCAGCTCTATGGTTATGCCTTGCATAATCATACACAAGATTATCTTGAAAATAGATATAAATTGAGACACTGGTATCTTTTCCACTCACCAAATCACATCATTTTGCTTGTTTAGCATCTATGAGACTGTATGCCACTATCAAGTATATTTGCAAAAACATAATAGTGTAAGGAAGCTAAGGTAGCACAACTTCCTACACTAATCTTGAGAGAAGGATAATGCAAAAATTTATAGATCTTTACAACGGTTACAAAAAATTAAACACATAAACATAAATATCATGCATACCACAACACAATGATTTACATGGGGAGAACCCTTTAGGAAGAAAAACCCCATTCTAAAAGTTGCCTCATATATTTTTCAGAAATCACAAAGATTACAATATACTTGCAGAGCAAGCTTCTCATAGGAGTATCACCAACTAGAGATCTAGAGGTAACACAACCGCTATCAAACTCTCAGAATACATCACAACACATAGTTGTAATACAATTCCGTCATAAAATAGGGTTTCCTTCTAGGTAAAGTCAAGACAAAAAATATTATGTACATATTTTATTATTATAAATGGGAGACAAATGGATCCATCTTTCAATTGCAAAGTCATGCTGTTGAATTCACTCATACTCACACTCTCAATTTACTTAGTTTTAGCTTAATTTAGTTTATTTTAGTTGCATAATAACTTAAAGCATCTATTAATGGCTTCCATGCATCCATCTTAGTTTGTTTATAAATTAGGGTTTCCGTCTTTTAGCTTAGAATTAGCTTAGATTAGTTTAGCAATTGTATAATTAGATCAATTTTAATATAGAATCATGTTAATTTAGCTTGCATCATGTTTAATTTAGCATAAATCATGTTTTCATCCATTTATCACAATGGTTTCATTGATTCTCTTCCATAGCATCAATTAAAACATGCTCACTAATCATGGGATTGGGAAAGGAATGTTGTTCCACATCAACACGACAGCAATTCCAAAACAAGATAAGATTCAAATGGGTTAGAGTAGGAATTTAACTATTTCCATAGTTTGTAACTTTCAGTTTCAATAAATGCTTAGCCTAACTTTCAATTTGAATGATCTTTTTTGTGATTGAGGTGTAGTGGCTAAGTTATGCTTTGATTCATCATGGATCAAGTGTAATCAACCCACCCTGACAAATCCTTGTCTCACATTCTAGCGCCAGAAGGAGGGAAAACCGTTAATTTAACTATTTTTTAGCTCGAATTCCATTTGTTTGTTGTTTTTTAGGATACAACAACACCCAAATCACAAACAATGGCACATTTGAAGTGCGTCGCCATATAACTATGCTATCTCAATTTGAAATCATGATGCTGATTAAATGCATTGACACTAAGTTAAAATCTGGTGATGATTTAATATAGAGGTATCAAATATTTTAAACGGCGACACTCCAAATTCACCAGAGTGATGCTCAAAAAAATATCGATGCTATCATGCTCTCTATTTATGCTATAGAGCCACACCCAATTTCACTAGAGCGATGCTGAGATTTCAAATCACGATGGTATCAGGTTCAATGACACCTAAATAGGGTAAGAAGATTTATGATCAAACTTCAGCATGTTCTTTAATATTTTTGACTTTATCTAAATGCTAACATGTCACTGACTTGTCACTGACTTCTTGTTTTTTATTTTTAGACTAATTGGTTTTGCATATTTGGAGAAAAAACTAGGAAAAAATTTACCCCAACTTGTTGGGGTCATAACTTTCTACTCAATGCTTAGAAATTGAATTTGTTTGCACCATTGGAAAGCTCTCCAAGAGTACTAATTCATTCCCTAAAAATTCACTACCTACGATAGTCCATTTTTAGGGATCTATGTAAGTTTCGACCCCAAATTCCACTCTGAAGACCTCCAAAAACGCAATTTACTACAACATAGAAAAAACTAAAAAAAATTGAAAATTTTAATTTTTCAATTTTTCTTAGTTTTAGTTATTGTAACAGTGTTTTGACACTTGTGGGGTAATTATAACCCATCATATTCTGCTTTGGTTTATGTTTTAGGATAACTAAATTTCCATTGGGTTTTAAAACTTATAATCTTAGGACCAACTAGCTTTCAATTGGGCTTCAAATTCATTTTCAAAGTTGGTTAAAATTGAACCCTCACATCATCATTTTACTTTGGGCTTAAATTGACAAAAGGGAACTTAACATTTCATTTGGTGCTTAAAATGAACTTATCATTGCTTTGAGGTGTTAAAATTTATGAGTGTTTTTTGTGTTTTGATTTACAATGTTGTTATTGGATGCATATGCAATTCTCTCGCACCACTTGGTGATCTTGAGAAACAAAAAAATTCCCTTAACACTTTGCAAAATCACCTATATCTTTCATTTGGATTAAAAATGAACCCCTTGCGAGTGTGAGAAAAATGCATAGCATATGTTCTCTCTTTGTTCATATGAATGAAGATGATCAAACTATGAATGTTCTTCCTCACTATTGTTTATCCTTAGAGGGCCTACCTCCCTGATTCAAAAGGAGGGAATGACCTAGTGGTAACAAGCTAAATACAAGCTCTTCCAAACCACTATATAAATGTGTGGTTGTAATGAAATTTGTGATCAATGGGATGTGGTACATGATAGCTCTCCCCCAGTATCTTTATGATGTGTAAAGCCCTTGTTCTAAGGGTTGGGAGGTCTCTTGACAGAGTTTAACATTGTATCCCCTAAACTAGAAGCCCTTACTATGAACCCTTTTTTAGAATACAAATTACTTAATATTCTTTGGTGCAAGAATGGTCGTTCTAAAGCCACCCCACATTTGTACTATTCAATTATAGAAACAAAAAAGTCCTTTTGATCTCTAGATTTTAAGGATTTTGAGATTTGGTGGTCCCAAGAAGTGTGTGTCATGGAGGGGAGCCAATGTTGCCAAATCTCTAACTGTTCCCATTGTTTAGTGTTTGGAGAAATCCAAGTGGGGATTCAATAAGTATATCCATTTCGAACCTAGGGTTGTAAATGATTGTGAATCAGTTTAACACTTTGCTTGGTTCCAAAATGATACAAAAACATTCACTATCTTCCTCAAAATTTCAAACACTTTGGCCTAAATATGGATACCTCTTGAAAACACCTTGATATTACTGCTTGTCCTAAGGATTTCTATACTTAGATATTTCTAAATATCTTGAATTATATCTCAAAATCCATATTTTCGAAAAACCACACAAGCAATTATTGCTTCAACTTCATGATTCTCACAAAATGGACATTGTGAAAGTTATGATGTTTTCACAAAAACATTTAGTTTGAACTTAATAAAGAAAAGTGTATGTGGTAAAAATAACCTCATTAATCCAAGATTAAATCAAATGAACGCCCCACATTGATGTATGTTCAAATCGTTAACACTCTGACCACAAGTAACATTGAGACAAGGAAAATATTGCAAACATTGAGTACAAAACTATTGAGCTCTATTTTCAAAATTAGTGGGTTCTATTTTTCAAAATCATTGAGTTTAACTTTACCAAAATCATTGATTCCTTAGGGTTTTTGAGGTCAAAATAATTGAGTTTTATTTCACCAAAATCATTGAGTTCTTGGAGTATCATCACTTTAGAGGTATAGCATGTTTCTCACTACCTTGGTCTTGGAAAACAAAGGTTCACTCCAAGTCAACATTGGGTCAAAAATTTCATCCATCCTTCATCATATTTCATCCTTCACTTCACCAAACTTTACAAAAATTTCAAATACACCAACACTTTGGACTTGGATATCTATCAATCAAACCAACCCCTAACTTAGCTACTTTGTATGTGAAATGAATCCTTTTCCATGCACTTAGTTAAGCTAGTTATCATCTTTTAATTAGTTTTTCTTGAGGTTCATGAGTCCACCCTATATATTTCCAAGTTCAGAAGCATCCTTTATCCAAACACCAAACTATCCAACTTCTAGTCAAAAGTGTTGTCCCAAAATGTTTGCAAATATCACTTTTCACATCATCCACCTTTTCATCTCCCATTATCATCATTGCTCCAAAAGTACTTAGAGCATCCCTTCTACCTAGATTTGAGTCAACTAGAGAGTTCAAACATTACAAATCTCAACAAACCTCTCCCATCGTTGAACCACAATATATGGTTACAACAAGATCACAACACAAGAGAATCATGGAGAGAACCAAAGTCTTAGCTACCATCAATGATCCAAATCCTCAAGAATTTGATTTGAGAAGTCATGTTACCCCATCACAACAACCCTCATCTCCATCAAGACCATATGAGATAGAAGACATCACAGACAATCCATTTGGACTTACAAGGGAAGAAACCATGGAACATCAAGCCTTAGAAAATGTGGCTCCAATTTCCCCATCTTTTGTTGCACAATCATTGAAACAAGGCTTGAATTTATCTATGATTCAGCCAACTCCATCCCTTGTGCTGAGTCAACCCTTAACATCTAGCCTTGCAACTAGGATAGGAACCAACCTTGGTCTCACTTCATGTCTAGGAACTAACACAACTTTGGGTATTCACAAAATGACCATTCCATTAACCACAAACCTTCCCCAAAACAAAACTTGGACACCAACATTTGACAAACCACTTACATTCCATGACACCACAAAAACCTGAACATTTCAAGTGCAACCATCTTCATCCATCACCCCAAATACCCCAAGTGTGTGCAATGTTACACAAATTAATGTGAACCAAGTACCTCAAGTAGGAAAACAAGGGTAAGTTAACACTCTCATGCAAATTCAACCCTTGAAAAGTGGTTCCAAAAACCCCATTGACACATTGAAATAGGTGATTACCCAAGATACTCAAGTCAATCCACCATCCACATCAAACCCATCTATCATCGATCCAAATCAAAACAACACCTTGGTTACAAATCCCATCAACCAAGGTAATACCTTGATCACACCTCAAATACAACAAGGAAACCCCCTACCCATCAATCAAGGGAACCCTTTCAATTAGTTACAAGTTATGAATGTGCCATTACCATCACAATATCTAATGGCATCGTCATCTTTCCCCATGGTCCCTCTCACCATGCAAAATCAAATGGGACCTCAAACTTACATTCCTCCATCTCAATCAACCATCTTGCAAGGAATGTTGAACCAAGGGAACCCCCAACCTCTCATCAACAACTTGCAACCCACACAAAATGTAAAAACCCAAAACCCATCACAAATATCTCAACAATCAAATGATCCTACATTGCAAGCACATGCCTTAACTTTACAGTAAGCCATCCAACAAAAACATCAAGAAGCCTCAACAACACAACAACAACAACATCAAGCAGCCTTAGCAGAAAAACAACAACAACAACAACATCAAGTAGCCTTAGTAGCACAACAACAACAACAACATCAAGCAGCCTTAGTAGTGCAACAACAACAAGCAGCCCTAGCAACCCAACAAGCCTAGCAATATGGCCAACAACAACAATTGCTCATGCAACAAGGTTCCTACTATAACCCTTAACAAAACATCATCAATACAAATGTGCTAGGAACATATACATCAACACCTTGATCACCTTCATAGAATCTCACACCACCATACAACCAATACAACACCTTATCATATTGTAATATTGCATACAACACATCCGTCATCCCAACATATGTTCCTGTACCAAACCCGCAAGATGATCAAGCATCACAACTTAAGGCATTGTCACAAGAAATGTAGGATTTTTGGATAGGAAAGACAAAGAAGCCTCATACACATAATCTATGTCCATATCCATTTGATCGAAACATCGCAATGGTACCATTCCTTCTCGGCTTTGAAATCCCTAAATTCAATAAATACAAAGGGAGGGGAAATCCTATAGACCACATCAAAGAATTCAATTTCATGTGTATGGATGTTACCTACAATGATTCCTACTTAATGAGCCTCTTTCCATGACATTTGATAGGCCCGTTCATGGACTGGTTTTCTCAATTGCCTCCAAGTCTTAATTTTTTTGAAGAAATCACTGATAAATTCATAGTTCACTTCTCCTTCAATCTTGAGATGGACGTAAGCCTAGAAGAGTTGTACACTCTAAGACAGAACAAGGGAGAATATTTTACCAATTTCTTGCAATGGTGGAGATAAAGAGCTAGTAAGAGCAAGTGGTCAATTCCCAATGAACAACAAGTGGGCATTATCATAGGAAATCTAGACCCTAATCTATCTTTCCATTGAAGATGCAATGCATCACATCTTATGATGAGCTTGTCCCTAGAGCCCTTAACATTGAGAGATCCCTAATATCACAGGGGAAACACACAAGTGTATAAAGACAACCACCCATCCACTAGTTTTAGCGACAAGCCTCACTATTGGGCCAAGAACAAGAATGTTACTAGTGATGGTGTTGTTGATGCAAAGGTGTCTTAACTAATCCTAGAAAAGAAAACACCCAAACCATGAATACACAAAAACCATACACGTCACCATCAAAAAAATCAAATAATCAATGTTGCAAACCCTCAACGTGGACAACAAAGAACAAGCAATTCTCCTAAGCAACAATTCACTCCCTTAGGGGAACCTATAGAAGATGTGTTGAAGAGGTTGATACAATATAACCTTATCGCACTCCTAGATTTCTCAAACCATCAAGAGCCACAAATCAAACCCCATAGCTATAAAGAAGATCAATTTTGTGAATTTCACCAGTACAAAGGTCATATCACACAAAATTGTTTTAGGCTCAAACATTTAATAGAGGATCTTATTGAACAAAGAGACATTGAGGTCGATCAAAAATTTGGGAATAAAAATCTGAAAGTTTACATGAACCATATCCCTGATCATGGAAAAACAAAAGATTCGACAAAGGAATTAACTTCAAACAATACCCAGGATACCACGATGGGACCTATTTACACTGTTTATGAGGAATCAAATATCTATCAAGATACTATTTTAAAACAAATTCCAAACCCATCAACATTTTTTAGCACTATTTTATATCGTAATAACATCAAGTGGATATAAAAATGTGATATCTCTCCCACATATGACTCGATGATTGGGCATGTTGAAGAAGTTCCAAACAAGCCAGAAATATGCCTTATTGCACCCATACCCACAAAATGTTGTGAAGAGTCTTATACCGATGATATATCATCCACACAAGGATCATGTCAAGAGGAGGCTCTTGAGGATAACGAAAGTTATTCCAAATTGATTCAAGATCAAGAACCCCTATCCCTAGAGTTTCAAAAAGAACAAAAGGACATCTTCCAAACCATTTTAAACTCCAAAGATGTCCCTGATATCACTCATGCGATTTTTCTTTGGGATGGAAATATAGACATTCTTCATCCAAAACATGAGTCTCCCACTCTTGATATTCCTACACAAGAGCAAGTAGCAGTCGAGATTATTGTTTCTTATAATAAGTGTGCATCATCGAAATCTTTTGAATTAGTACCAACATCTTTTGAAATAGTATCAATAGATAATGATGTCATAGAATCAAAGAAAATAGTTCATGAGCGAGCAACAGTAAAGTTTATTGATTCTTAAAGTGATTGTGCATCATTAACATCTTTTGAATTAGCACCAACATATTTTGAAATAGAATCAATAGATAATGATGTCATAGAATCAAATAAAATAGTTCATGAGCAAGCAACAGTGAATATTGTTAATTCTTGCAGTGATTGTGCATCATCAACATCTTTTAAATCATTACCAACATCTTTTGAAGCAGTATCAACATATAATGATGTCATGGAATCAGAGAAAATAGTTCATATTCTTGAAAATTAGGAACCCGTAAGAATATCATGTGTTCATGACAAGTCATATTCAATGGCTATGGATCAGAGGATACATTATCATGGCAAAGGATTAGGTATTGATAATACCTTCACAACATCGAGGGAAATTTTGTCTACAACAAACATCAACATATGGGGCAAGAAGAATCCTTATGATGAAAATGTTGTCAACACTACAACTAGTCGTATCATGAGTTGGAATTCACCCATCATCTCATACACAAATTGGGACCAACATGAAAAGAAGAATTCCTATCAAAGAAAGGTGAAGATCATCAAAGAAAATGAAGTAGTAAAGAAAAAAGGACAAAGAAAATACAAATGGATACCAAAGAAAAATAAAGAAAATCATCCCTCCAAAACTCCATTAGTCAAAGAAACTATGGGGAAAAATAAAAAAGGGAAATATATCCATCAAAAGAGTCCTCAAATAAAAAATCAGGCTTCTCAAGTAGGGAACAAAGTATATCCAGTAGTTGGTCCTAATTCCATGAAAACCTCCATTCCTAGCCATCATTGTTTATCTTCCCAAGTTTGGAGAGTCAAAGGTTCCAAACCATCAACCAATCCATCTCATATTTCTTCATACATGACAGCATACACTCCATTCACAATATCAAATTCTCACATTGACCATGTATTGGTAGCTACCCTTCATCATAAGGATTCTAAAGGCACTCTATTGCGATGTGTGCACATAGACAAGGTTAATTCTGGCAACAGCAAGGCAGATCAAAGTTCTTCAAGGATGCATTCAAGTGCTTGTATCTTAGCAAAGCAACTTCTTCAAGGAGGATATCATTGAAATGTTATGACAAAGGCCTCTACATCAATTTCACTAGGTGGTTCAACATGAGGGTAATTTTTTTTTTAAATAAAAAATGATAAAAATCCAAAAATAAAGAAAATAGTAAAAATAAAAATTTTCCTCCAGTGAAACCACTACAGTGGTGCTTTGGTCAAGTAATATGATGAAAACCTCTCAAACAGGTGTCATGAGTAGAATCGAGTGTCTAAATGATCTTTCTCAAAAAGAAGCATCTCATCCTTGCCATGATAAATCCAATGTTCCCTACATCCATCCAATCCAAATTCATCTGGATATTCCATGTTATCTTGATCTTGACAAAGATTTTGCGTATACTTCAACTCTGCTCATGGAAGACTTTTGACAAGATCTTTACCATTTTATCTCGGAAGTCCCATAGCCCATATCTAGCATGCTTAAGCTTTGTCAAACTCTTGCATATACATTACCTATCTTGGTTATCAATTGCATTATGAAGAATTGCTAGAGACTGGGGACAAGTTATTGCACTCTTATTTTCAAATAACTCTTTATCCATTTCTTTTGTCTCACAATGTGACATCAACATCATGATCTAGGTATTGTTTACCTCAAAAGGTCATCAAAAATACCAAAAACATCCATAAAATCTTATCAAAAATGCCAAAAAAAATTGTAAAAAAATCATTAGAAAATCCAAAAACATTTGCAAAATCTTGTACAGCTAAAATACAAAAACATTCATAAAATTGTAAATCCAAAATCCAAAACATCCAAAACACATCAAAATCCCTAAAAAAGGTTGAACATCGAAAATCCAAAAAGCAGTACCCTTGTCAAACTACATTGTCTCTAAGCTTGAACATAGACAAGGCCATCATTGATGTGCCCCTGAGACACCCTAGGTTAGTCCTTTAGGAGTCCATCATAATAAATTGACTTTTCCATCACTATTCATATCATCATCTTGTTAATAGGTTGATTCAATTGAACTACGTGGTCTCTATGTATATAATGTAGGAAAGGCTTCTCTTTAATCAACCCTTGAGACCCCTAGGATAGGTCTTTTAGGTTAGGTTCTTGCTCAAAATTCTTAAAATCCCAAAAACATCCAGATATATCAGAAAACAAAAAAATATCAAAATATTGGAAAATCCCCAAAACATTCAAAAAACTAGAAAATACAATAACATTTGAAAATTTAAAATCCAAAAACAATAGAAAACATTTTAAAAACCCTAAAAAACCTCATATAATCTGAAAATCCTAAACATTTGCATAAAATTTCAAAAAGACCAAAAACAACCTCAAAACATTTTCAAAATACCACAAACATTAAAATATTCCAGAAAATCCAAAACCATCCATCCCATCTCGCTTTCACTTGCAATAAACTTTCACCCATAATAAATCGATAGTCACCTTCAACCTTTGGTGAAACAAATAGAAACAAGCATAGCAAGTCATAAAGTGAGAACTTAATTGTCAAAATCTAAAGTTTAAATCATAGGTTAATATTTCAATGAAGTTTATATCAACAACTCATCTTAGCATCATCATACTAACATCAAACAACCCCTGATCAACATGTCCTACGATGTATCCTTCCTGCAATGGACATCAATATCAAACATCACCTTAGCTAAACTTAAACTAGGCAAGAGATATACATAACATTGACTATTTTTTTATGATCCTTTCTTATGATTTATCTTAATGACCCATTCCAAGGACCTCTCAATGATGTCTCTCAAAATGACTTAGAGAGAAAGGAATGGGGCATTGATCATTATCTTTCATTTGTTGTGCTTGTGGGTACTCTTGTAAAATAATCTTGGCACATACTTGCTTAGTTGTGTGTAATGAATTTGTTTGGAGTACGTTGTTGACTATTATGTATGCTTTGGTCCAATATATTCTAAGCTTCTAGCTCGAATTCCAATGAGGTTTGCATATATCAAGGTGTGAACAAGAACTATCCTATATGTTTTTTGAGTCAAAGTCCATTACACTAGATGCAATGTCATCCTGGTTATTAGTACCTTGATGCATCATGTCTATGTGTTATATCAAACAATAAAGAACGACAAAAAATCCCAATCCCAAAATGTGAGCAACTCATCATCCCACATTCATCCTCATCATGCATTTATAATCACCATCTCTAATAAAGTCTTGGTGGATCATAGAATTATTGGATCTTTTAAAGAAATCATCAAAATCAATGGTCAATTCATCCATCTTATTCTTCTTATTCTTCTATCTTTACTAACATTTATATCAAGCATCAAATCTATGTGATCTACATTAAAATATGCATGAGGCTACCCATAGTCAATTACTATCTATACATCATGAAATCTATCTACATCAACATCTGATCTTTCCAGGAACTATTTTTCATCCTCTTTACCAACAATCCCTCTTTCGCTAGGGCACAATGGGGCATCTATATCATCTTTAGCTCAACAATCTAAAAAGTTGCAGCTCTTTGATTCAAAAGCAACTTAAAATCTCAATCATCTCAAGCATAATTCTAATTTTCACCTATTGTGAGCTCGATCAGAACACTTTATTCTCCAATTGATCTCTTGAGGGGCCAACCAACCATCTTTCGATCATATCGATATCAAATCATCTAATGGACTTTGTTCCTGATCATGCTAGAAAATCTTGATCAATCTATCAAATCAACCATTTTGGGGATATATCTTTCCCTACGAACCCTTGTGTTTTTCAACACAATCCTTGCATTGTTGTGAATCCTCAACAATGCTATCAATCAATCAATCAAATCAATCCACATCTCAAATAGATCATCAATATCCATTTCTCCATCATCATCAACATCAAAATTAGCATTAGTCTTTGAACCAATGCAACGAGTGCATTGCTTCAAAGAGGGGGAAAATGTAGACACTTAAAAATGTCTCGATGGATCACATTTGCTAACCAACATCATTTCATCTTGAAAACCATCCTCTTTTCGCTTAATTAATTAAATTAACCTAGTTAATTTAATTAATAGCATCATTTTCGTCCATTAACCTAATTCATCAATTCAGGTTAATTCATTCCCCCTTCACGATAACATTTCATCTCATTAAATTAAATAAATCAAAATATTTAATTTAATTTCCTAAGTCATCTAATTTAATTAAATAACCCTAAGTTATTTAATTAAATATCATTTCATCTCTCCTCGATTCATTAAATCATTTAATTTAATGAATATCACTTTAATTCTTCAAATTCCCTAATTGCATGATTAAACCTTATTTAATTAGCAATTAAATTAATTTTCCTCTTAAAGGGGAATATTCCTATGGAATATCCCTTATCTCATTTCTTTTGCACAATTAAAACTTTCTTTTAATTTGCAAAACACTTTTATCCTCACCCAAATGAATATTCCAAGGAATATTCTTATTCCTCCATCATTTGAAAAAGGGATATTTTCACTTAGCTTCTAATGCAAGTTTTAACCTTTAACCTTTTGAACAAGTCACCTTTGAGTTGTGTGAGCAGGTCAAAAGTGTGTTTGTTTGAAGCAAATGTGAGCCCTTGATTAAATCCCATCATGCATTCTCATATGTTGATGAGAATCCATGATCCATGCCTCTTCTTCCTTTCATCTTTGTCCATTAATTGATCTTTTTAATCTCAGCCCTCCATTTCTCATTTGCTCTCTTATAAATAAAGCACTATTTGGAGAAAAATGGATCCATATTTCAATTGCAAAGTCATGTTGTTGAATTCACTCACACTCACGCTTTCAATTTACTCACTTTTAGCTTAATTTAGTTCATTTTAGTTGCATAATAGCTTAAAGCATCCATCTTAGTTTGTTTATAAATTAGGGTTTTAATCTTTTAGCTTATAATTAGCTTAGATTATTTTATAAATTGCATAATTAGATCAATTTTAACATAGAATCATGTTAATTTAGCTTGTGTCATGTTTAATTTAGCATAAATAAGGTTTTCATCCATTTATCACAGTGGTTTCATCGATTCTCTTCCATATAATTGATTGAAACAGGCTCACTAATCACAAGAATGGGAAAGGGTCATTATTCCACATCAACATGACACCAATTCCAAAATAGGATAAGTTTCAAATGGGTAAGAGTAGGAATTTAACTGTTTTCATAGTTTGTAACTTTTACTTTCAATAAATGTTTAGTTTAACTTTCAATTTGAATGATCTTGTTTTTTATTTAGGTGTAGTGGCTAAGTTATGCTTCAATTCATCATGGATCAAGCATAATCAACCCACCCTGATAAATCCTCATCTCACAGTTGGTTTGTGACATGGCTTAACCACCTCTTGTGGATCTTACATAAATTTGGTGGTTGTATCAGGCATTGACAAGTCGATCTTTTGGTGCAATGACAACCAACAATGTAACAATTGGTATCAGAGCCAAGGTCACAGGTTCAAACCCCTCACTTGCACTGGGGGGGATTGTTGAAACATGGTGTGTCCCTTGGTTTTCATTTTCCAACATGACACTTGGATTTGTGACATGGCTTAACCGCCTCCTATGGATCTTACGTAAATCTGCTGGTTGTATCAGGCATTGACAGGTCAATCTTTTGGTGCAACAAAAACCACCAATGTAACACAACTAGTTTGTTTCTAATTGTAAGAAACTATAATGCTCACATATGTCACCCAAGCATAATTTCTTGTAGAATAATAGGCCATCCAATCTTGGACATAAAATTCTTGATATGAAATATCTTGAAGATCTAGGTGGAGCCTGTATTTTACACTCCTACAAAACATCGTTAGTATGCAAATCTACATATATATGTTGATATACATAAAAATGATTAAAAATATCAATATGTTCTCTACAACAAGAAGTTGTGAATGTGTGATTTATTTTGATATAAAAATGATTTTCATTTTAAATACCTTTGACTAATTTTAATTTAAGGAAACATCTCTAAAAATTTCGAGAAATTATGTGTTTGAGTCATATCCAAATAATGCTTTAGATGTGGCTCACATTTTCAACAACCAATTATCCTTGTTCCAAATCCTCTTTGATTAGGATATACCCTTATGTTATTTTCTAAAATTCTTCAATTCGGGATCTCAAGGCTTCAACAATTGGTTTATTTTTTCATGGGAGTCTACTAGAGAATGCCCATTATTCATTGTTATTTGGGTCCTCCACTCTTTCATGCCTTCTAATCTCTCTCATTAGAGTGTTTCTACCTATTTTAAATGTTTTCCTTATCTTTCTAATGAGGTAGCTAATTTTTTATTTTATTTTTATTTTGAACCATCAATTTTGGGGTGTGGATCTATGTGCTTCTCTTGCACTCTTAAGGTTTTTCACCTAAAAGGAGAGAGATAAAACCCTAAAATTGAGGTATTTCACTCAAACTAAGGAATGTATGATGTGATTATGACTAAATGAAATAATATAAATTTAAATAAGTGATGAAATTGACTAATTATTAATGCAAAACTAATGAAATATGGAGTGTTTGAAAACACAATGTGATATGTAGAAAATGAACTAAAAACATAAACTAATGCAAGCAGAATTGAATGAGGTTTAACAGAGTGCACCTAGAATTTGAATGTTGTTCTTGGAAGGTTTTGAAAACTAGCATAAATCACTATTGATCACCAATGGTGAATCAGTCCTCCTACTAGTAAAAAGACCTAAAACTGCTTTCTAACTGTTGGGAACTGGATTATGAAAAAACAACTTTTTCAACCTACAGGTGGGACTCATTCACCACTGATGGCGAATTAGTCCTCCTCCAAAATTCTATAAATTCAAAGGTCAATCCTATAGGTCTAGATCTGCACTTGTCTTCTTGTCAGGTTGACATAGTCAAATCTGTAGAAAAGGACTATAGGTTGTCTCAAAGCTTGAATTAGGGTTTAGGTGACTTGAAACACTTTGATGACTTTTTGACCACTTTCTAACACTTATTTTCATAGAAAATTTGCATACAAATTCTAAAAACACACATGCAAAAGGGGGGAAATGGTTAAGGGTTAGAGTATAGGGATTTGCCTTGGTCAAATACCACTTTGGTAATCAAACCCTTAATAATGAAATGAAATGAAATAAACAAGGAATGATGAATAAACAACATGCAAATGTCCTAAAATCACCAAATCCTTATTGTAGAAGTTTGGAGATGTGTCAATGGTTGCTCCAAGATGCTTGATGATTACTTGATTGAATGATACTTTGATGCTTAAGTGGATGTGAACCAACAATTTTAAGGTCTTCTATGAACTTCTCTTGTACTCTTAGGGTTTTTCAACTAAAAGGAGAGAGATAGAACCCAAAAATTGTGGTGGTTCACACAAACTAATGTATGTATGATATAATTATGACTAAATTCAATGATCTAAGTGCAATAAAGTGATAAAATGGATTGATTATTAATGCAAAACCAATGAAATGTAGATTGTTTGAAAACACATTGTGATATGCAGAAAACACCTAGAAATAAATACAAATTGCAACAAAAATGGATAAAACTAAAAGTGTGCACCTAAGATCTTGATGAAGACTAGAAATGACTTCTAGAATGTTGTTGATCTTTTTTTTTAGGCCTGGTGGGACTCATTTTCCATTCTGGACGAATCAGTCCTAGTTCTGGAAAATTGAACCGTAGCTTGTTTCAGACAAATGGGTATCCAAAACTATAGAAAACCCTATTCAAGACTTGTAATGGGACTCATTCACCATCCATGGAAAATCAGTCAACTTTTGAATTTTTGAAAATCCAAAAGTGAAAACTGTAGTCTCTGGTCTGCACTTCGGTTCCTGATAGGTGTTTGCCTCTGAAAGTTTGATTTATGAACTTGGAAGTAACTTTTTGTTGATATTTTGGCTTGGTCAATAGGAAGGTTTCTTCAACAACTTTACAACTTGATATTCAATGATTTCCAAGTCTTCAAGATGCCTAAATATGCAAACACATAAGACAAGAGAGAGAAATGTTGAATGTTAGGGCATGGGGGTTTGCCTTGGTCAAACCCCTTTGTAGGTAATCAAACCAAAATGAGAAAAGAATGTAATGAAGCATGAAATAATGGATTTATTACCTTACCATGAAGATTTATCTTGAATTTCTGCAACAAAACATGAAGAATCTACCCTTCAATTTCTTAGGAAGCTATCTTGATGACTTGCAATGATGAAACCCTAACTTGCTTGACTTGAGATAGAAGATAAATGATGAATGAATGATAAGAGATGTGTGAATGAGTTATGAACCATAAATTATGGTTTAGAGAATTGATTTTATAGGAAATTCACCTTATTTTCCCGTAAATTGGATCCCTAAGGGCGACATGAAGAAAAATTAAACTTAAAACCTATTTTTTCCCACTCAAAAGTTAAAATTGACCCAAATGGGACTCATTCACCACCTTGGGTGAATCAGTCCCACTTGGAAAGGACTCATTCACCACAAATGGTGAATTAGTCCCAAAGGGGTCCATTTCCCAGTTGGGTTGTTTGGGAATGCATACATTAGGTTTATATGATGACTTTATTAGTTATTTCATCAAATTATGCCTAGGGATGCATAATATGGTCTAATAGGGGCCTATTAGTGATGATGTAAAGGTCAATTAGGGATTGGGACACAAAATTCAATGTGAAAGTGTGATTAGATACACTTCACAACATTAAAATGAGGTCCACTTAGCCTAGAAAGGCACAACATCCAATGTGAATGTGTAGGACACATTACAACACTAGATTAACATTAAGTTTATTTTACAAGCCTTCATTAAATACATTTTATAATGTTGAATTAAGGGGAAATGAGTTCATTAATTCTAGAGAGGAGTGAAAGTCTTTTACAACAATTTACAACACCTTTACAAGACATCATTAAATGCATTTGAAAGGGTTCAAGACCTAGTCTGGATGTGAAAAACACCTCACAATACCAAATCAAGGCCTTATTAAGTCTAATTTATCATCAATTATTCCCCAAATCAAGCAAGTTTCCTTTTTTCTATGGTATAGGATGAATGAGATTGAATGCAAGGATGAATGCTTGAATGAATTAGTGAATGAATTAGGGGTTGAAATAGATGGAAAAACACTTATTTATACACACTTATGCCCTAATTACCTAATAATACAACATCATAGGCCAACATAAGGTCTTTTTGAATAAAAACCTTAAAGAAATTTTGAATTATTTTCAATTTGGAGCCAAGAGGGACTCATTTTCCAACCATGATGAATGGGTCCCACTCTAGGTTTGTAAGTAGGTGTCAAGAATTAAGTTGCAATTAATATTGTTTGTCAAGGTTACATTCAAAAATATACTTAATTTATTCTTATGAGTGCATAAAGGGGTCAAATAAAGAATAAGAAAGGTGTAAATAGTGATAACAAGCCTAGAAAAGCGTGAAAGCTTGTTACAAGACTTTACTTGACACTTTAAAATAGGACTTGATAAGGGATAAAAAGGTGGTTTTTAGATGAATTATAATGAGAAGAGTCTAGAAATGTCTAGAAATGTGTTACAACACTTCACAACACCTTCACAAGACATCATAATTTGAATGTTAAGGACCTAATGTGAATGCATAAGTTACATTGCAACATTAAATCAAGGAAAAATAATCCAAACATCATGAGAGAAAGACCTAAAATACCATGAAAATTTCAATGATCCATTTTTCTATGGTACATTTAGCCCCCACTTTAGTGAGATGATGAACTTGCTTCAAACTCACGCTAAAGTAGCCATGCATATCAAGAAGGATCCAAATGCACTTATGCTAGAAAGATGTAATGAAAACGATCAAGAGGAATGATCAAGCCCCCAGGATGAAGATCCCATGGAAAACTAAACATAAGAACAAAGGAACACAAGTGTGAAAGAGAATGAGAGAAGGGGAAAAGGGAAGTTCAGGTCAAGCTTCGATCATTTTTTCAACTAGTTGTGAATCAAATCTAGGTTGTTTGTCTGAAAAAGAAAATGCATACTCACTCTAGGGTGACAGAACTCATGGTGGTCCACCGAGTGAGAAACATACACTTGAGTGGTATGTACTCACGAACACATAGGTGGCTATGGGGAAAGTTGTGCTGTAGAATGGGCTTCCCGCTCAACCATATCAAAGTTATACCTCCTAATAACTTTAATTAGGTGCCACATAGGAAAATGTTGGTTCATACTTCATGAGTCAAGAAAATATTCATATGCTTAGAACTCGTGAACAAACAGGATGGTACCACAAGAATGCATGCTGCATTATGCAAGGTGGCCATATGAATGTAAAAATGCAAAATGTAAAATGCAAAAGAAATGTTCAAATGAGTCTTGTTAAGTTCATGCAAGGTCTATCACTTAGGGAACATTGTGTCTAATGTATCCAAGAGAGGACCAATCAAAGAATAGAATATTCACAACTTAGGGGATGCAGTGTGTCACATTAGGTCGCTAAGAGGAATGTAATATGCTAAGATAGATCACACTTATGAAGGACATTATACCCAATATCATCCACAAAGTCACGAACGCATTGTATAAAGTGACAAGGCTACACTAAGAACCAAGAATGAAAATGAATAATGCCAATATATGCCCCCCGCTTTAAAGGAATTGCTACACACCATTTTATGATAAATTACTTTATAGCAAAGGAAAAATGCAAAGAAAGAAACAAGACATGAGAGCCAACTTGGAAAGCCCCTATGGCAAGTCATATGTTTTCGAGTGAAGCTGCTTCATGTAAATGAAAAGGAAAATAAAAGAAAGGGAGGTTGCCCCCCAGAAAGGAATACACCAAACACAAGAGATTTATGGATTTGGGGTCAGTATGTTCATTTCTGCAATGTGTTGATTAAAGAGCTTGAAACTGTCATCATTCCCCAAAACACATAGAACTGGAAGAATGACACAAAGAGAGCAAAAACAAAAGAAAAATAAAGTCCATTTTGGGTCAACATGGAAGAGACATTGTAGTCTCAACACCTTGCATCATCCCCAAAAGGAAACACAAGTGAAAAGAAAACAAAAAGGTGAAGGAAAAGCTTTTGGGTCAACATGAAGGAGACATTTTAGTCTTAATGCCTTGTGTCATCTCCAAAACAAAAAACACAAGAAAAAAATAAAGTAAAAAGGAAAAGGGATCATTTGGGTCAACATGGAAGAGACATAGGTCGTCACAATGCTTTGCATCATCCCCTAAAGGAAAACACAAAACAAAAGCGAAAAAGAAAGGGTAAAACTATACGACATATAGAAGAATAGAGGTACAAATAGAGGAAGTGTACAAAGAGAGAGAGAACATCAAACACACATTATGGACACATATAAACATACTAGTAATGCAAATTCAAGTCAACCATTAATTTAGTTATTGGCTTCACAATCTCAATTAATATAAGTGGAAAAGGAATAGCGCGGTTAAGAGACAAGGACAGATGCATTACAAGGACAAGGCTAACAACTTCTTGCCCCCACTGAGTGTAAGAAAAGAATGAGCCAAGGTAGGTGATGGGAAGGATCATGCACGAATGGAAAATTCTACAACTATGGCATGATGAAGGAATTTGGTTTTAGGGAATTATGGTATGATAGGATAACAATTGGTATCAATGAAGTGATACTTGTGCAGTATGTCTGACATTCATCAGTTCAGTGTCCAAGAACATGATGATATTTTCAATATGGTATGTTAGAATCTTTAGGATGGATGACCAACCTATTTGAAGGTGGTAAGAGTATAAGGCTTTTGTTTAAAATCATTTGGAGTCTCCTTTCACATTCAGGTGGTGGGTGGAGAGGAAACTTTAGTTTCTTCAATTTCTAAGGTCATTTACATTTACTAGATTCTCATTTTTCATGGATTGAAGGAGGAAGAGGACCCATGGGGATCCTATCATCCTTGTTATTAGAATCAAGTAATGGTTGTTCACATGGGAGGAGGATATTCAAGTCAAGAGGAGAATAAAAGATCATTGTACCATCATCTCAAAGTATCTAATATTCAAAAGAATACTTGTTGTCATGAGGAGGATCTTGATATCCTAATCCTATTGTGTTTTCATCTATTGGTCTTTGTTCTAAAATTTGGTGAATGTTATGTTCAGTTGTTGTGTCACAACCTTGTTTGCTTAAGATAGTAAAGCCTTTTCCATATGCTTCTTCAAGGTTGATTGGTGTGTTTGTAAATTTGTTATCATAAAATGAGTGAGGATGTGGTTGTGTAGAGGAACTAGCTCCACTTGTGGAATGGAACTTAGTCCCTTCAATCATTTCAGGATGTAAATAACCAAACATGTCAGGAGGTGAGATAGTGGGAAGATCTTGTGACTTCATGAATGGGTAAAAGGTTACATTGGCTTCAATATTTTCAAGGCATGAATTTAAGAACTTGGTCATGTTATCATCATCTTCTCCAGTGATGTCAACAACATGAGGAGGACATTAATTTGGAGTTGAAGGAGCATGAGGAAGTTGAAGGTCATTAGGATCACAACCAAAGGCACAATTGGACATGTCTACTAAGGATTTCAATGAATTCCAAAACTTGTTAAAGGAAAAATCCATGATGAAAATGAGTAAAAGTAAACTAATATGCAAGAAAGAGATAAAACATAAAATTTGGAAAGTATGACAAAAAGGAACAACATAAAACTGTAATGCAGAAAATACCCAAAAATTGCCTAAAAATGTAGTTTAAAATGTGCAGGTGGACTGATTCACCCAGGGTGGCGAATGAGTCCAAGTATGAGATTTTTTTGTGTTTTTCAAAAAAATTAAAATGATTTAATACTTTTCAGATGCGAATGCAGATTTTCAGTTTTTGTAATGTTTTGAAGTGCAAGAATGAAATCTATATGAGATATTCACTAATGCAAATTTGTGAACCCTAGGATGCAAAAACAATGCAAAAGCTAATGCAAAGATTAATGTTATGAGTCCTAGGATGTGAATGCAAATGAAAATCAAAAAGATAATGTGTTCAATATGTAGGTTCACCAAAATGAACCATCAATTTTGGGGTGTGGATCTATGTGCTTCTCTTGCACTCTTAGGGTTTTTCACCTAAAAGGAGAAAGATAAAACCCTAAAATTGAGCTAGTTCACTCAAACTAAGGAAATATGATGTGATTATGACTAAATGTAATAATATAAATTCAACTAAGTGATGAAATTGGCTGATTATTAATGCAAAGCTAATTAAATATGACGTGTTTGAAAACACAATGTGATATGCATAAAATGAACTAAAAACATAAACTAATGCAAATAGAATTGAATGAAGTTTAATAGAGTGCACCTGAAAGTTGAATGTTGTTCTTGGAAGGTTTTGAAAACTAGCAGATATCACTATTGATCACCAGTGGGACTCATTTGCCACCGATGGCGAATCAATCCTCCTACTGGTAAAAAGACCCGAAACTACTTTCCGACTGTCAAGAACTGGATTCTAACAAAATCAACTTTTCCAGCTTGCAAGTGGGACTCATCTGCCATGATGAAAAATCAATCCTCCTCTAAAATTCTACAAATTCAAAGGTCAATCATGTAGGTCCAGATTTGCACTTGTCTTCTTGTCGGGTTGACAGAGTCAAATCTACAAAAAATGGACTGTAGGTTGTCTTGAAGCTTGAATTAGGGTTTAGGTGACTTGAAATACTTTGATGACTTGTTGAACACTTTCCAACACCTATTTTCTTAGCAAATTTGCATACAAATTCTACGAACACACATGCAAAAGGGGGAAAATGGTTAAGGTTTAGAGTATAGGGATTTGCCTTGGTCAAATCCCACTTTTGTAATCAAACCCTTAATAAAGAAATGAAATGAAATAAGCAAGGAATGATGAATAAACAACATGAAAATTTCCTAAACTCGTCAAATCCTTGTTATAGAAGTCTGAAGATATGTCAATGGTTGCTCCAAGATGCTTGATGATTGCTTGATTGAATGATGTTTTGATGCTTAAGTGGATGAATGCGATTGAATGCAAGGATGAATGCTTGAATGAATTAGGGGTTGACATGGATGGAAAAATAATTATTTATACACACTTATGCCCTAATTACCCACTAATATATCATAGGCTGACATAAGGCCTTTTTGAATAAAAACCCAAAAGAAACTTTGAATTATTTTGAATTTGGAGCCAAGAGGGACTCATTCACCACCCATGGTGAATGGGTCCCACTCTAGGATTGTAAATGAGTGTCAGGAATTAAGTTGCATTTAATGTTTTTTATCGGGTTTACATTAAAAAATACACTTAATTTAGTCTTATGAGTGCATAAAGGGGTCAAATAAAGCATAAGAAAGTTGTAAATAGTGATAACAAGCCTAGAAAAGAATGAAATCTTGTTACAAGACTTTACAACACTTTAAATTAGGATTTGATAAGGGATAAAAAGGCAGTTTTTAGATGAATCATAATGAGAAGAGTCTAGAAAAGTTTAGAAATGTGTTACAACACTTCACAACACCTTCACAAGACATCATAATTTGAATGTTAAGAACCTAGTGTGAATGCATAAGTTACATTGCAACATTAAATCAAGGAAAAATAAGCCAAGCATCATGAGAGAAAGATTTAAAATACCATAAAAATTTCAATGATCCATTTTTCTATGGTACAAATTTCTTATAACTATTGATGTAATGACACGTCATGTGACATTACTATCTTTGGTAAATGAAGTGGAACCCAAATTCTCAAATGCACTCATTAGATTCTTTCCAATAGATTTTTCACTTGAATCCTCCAATATTCTTCCAATGCTCTGTGGTCTTTGGTTTATGTTTCTACTTCTTCTTCTGCTTCCCCTGAGATGATTGTGCTACCAATGCTTGGTGTTGTGATCCTGTGAGAGCATCCAACTATGATATCTTGGCCTGATCTTGTGTCAATCGATCACAAAACACCTCAAAAGTAGGCATGGTAAAGCGGTTTCCCAATGCATCCATGGTGGAATAAAATGTTGAAGAGAATATGTAAAAAGGACCTCAAAGTTTAGAAAGAATCAGGTAAATACACTCCTCATCTGTTTTGTTCTTACCACAACCCTATAGAAGAGATCTTTGTTGTTTGAATTTCATTAGAAAGTCCTCAATAGTGGGAAAAGAATCAGGTACAAGTGAATTTAACTCTGCCTCAATCTATATTGCATGAAACTGATTGATGGTACCAAATAAATCATTGAACTTGGTCCACATTTCAAGAGGACTGTTACACCCATCAAGATGAAACAAGTTGTTTGAAACATGTAAGGAAATCAAACTCATAGCCTCATCCATCTTATTTCTATGTTGCATAACCTCAAATGGTCGTGTCAAAATTGGTTGAACTGTATCTAAACAGGACCACAACCCCTTTGATCTAAGAAGACGTGTCATGAATGCCTTCCAAGTGTGATAGTTATGAGGTGTGAGAAGTTCAACAGTAGAAGGGTTTTCGGCCATGTTTGGAGAGGTGTAATGAATTTTTAATGTGAAGATTTTCTAGTTTTCTGAAGTAAATGACAAAAAGCAAGAAAAAAACTCCCCCCAAAATGCAAGAAACCAAACCCCAATAGTGATTTTTTAGCGAAAAAGATGGGAAAAAGCAAAAAGGCTTCAGACTGAATCTTGTATACCTGATAATTTTTCTAGAAAAAATAATAGAATATTTGAATAGAGCATGAGAAGATATTTTTTACACCTATTCATTTTCGAAAAACGAAGCAAAAATGAGCAAGTTATGCCCCCCGAAGTGCAAAAATATCATCTGAATTTGACTTCAAAAAAAGGAAATAAAACTGGAAAATTTTGAAAAAATTCCTACACCATCAGGACGGGCTCAAAGCCAGCTTTCCAACGCCTATTTTCGTTCGAAAAACAGAGAAAAAATGACCATTTTATACCCGATTTAGTGAAAAAGCCTTCAGAATGCCCAAGTAGGTCCTTCAGAGCCCTTAGGAGCTAAAAAAATATGGCCCCTGGTCGCATGCAGGATCAGCGGGCTAGTGGTCAGGTGTAGGGCCAAAGCCCCTGGTCATTATGTGACCACCGTAGGGGCTTAGGCTTGCGACGGAGGGGTAGCGCCTGGCGGTCGGTCCCTTACGTGACCACGGTGGAGGTTCTAACACCCTGCAGGGGCTTAATCCGAAAGCGGTGGCAGTAGAGGGAGGTGCCACTTACCCAAGTGGTTGGCGGGTGGAGGATGGGTGGCCACTAGGTGGTGGGTGGGTGGTGGCCACCTTTAAAACTAGAGGCGCATAAAAAATTTAAAAAAAACTTTGATTTTTTTAATTTTTCATAAATTTTCACCTCAAACGGCATGCCCTAGGGCCTATGGCCTTTGGGCAAAAAACATTTTCCTCCCTGATTAACTATGGCCAAATTGGACAAGCTTTATATGAAAATAGGGGTTTTTCAGGCACTACGAATCCAACGACGAGTTCTGTTTGGGCCCAAAATGAATGCAAAGAATGAAGTAAGCCGGATCCACAAAAAAACAACCCAAAAACCTATGAAAGCCTGATCAAACCCTCATAGCTCCAAATTCTTCAAAATAAGAATAGGCTACAGCAGGTCTGCTCTGATACCATGTAGAAGTCAAAACCAACTTTAGAGTCCAAGAACATCTGCATGCAAAGAGATACCTGTCACAGGGAAGAGAATGGAGAAAAAAGCAAGAGAGGGTTTTGAAGCTCTGTAATATGAGAGATATATTATCAGAACAAAATAATTAAAAATATACAATGGATCAATCCTTAAGAAAGGAGATCATGCAAACCTAAAATTAACCCTAATAGCTAGACATTTAATAATTAATATAATTATTAAATGTCACAATATGCAAACTAAAGTGAAATCTTAAGAGAGGAATAAAGGTAACTTAATTAACATAATTAAGATAAAATCCTTTACTCTAATAGTACCTTCAACTTGAGATGGAAAAGACAACGTACCTTCAAGTTGAGATGGAAAAGATGGTGTAACTTCAACTTGAGATGTGAAAGGTTGTGTGAGTCCAACTTGAGATGTGAAAGATGATGTATCATCTACTTGAAATTGGAAACATGGTGTGCCTTCAACTCAAGATATGAAATATTGAGTGCCTCCAACTTTGAGATTCAATTTCCTCATTGCACAAAGGTTTCACATTCATTACCTTTGTGCCACCAACTCCTTTTCTCTTAGCTTGATTGAATATTTCATGTTCATCTTTGATTGAAAATGATGCTATGTCTTCTTTTATGGTTTTCAATTTCCTACTTTAATAAAGTGGACTCATTCTTTCTCTTTTCTTCACATTTTTTCCTCACGCTCATTTGGTGTTAAATTATTTTGTCATTTCCTCAACATAGTGACTAATTTCTATGTATCATGAATAAGACATAGATATTAGTTGCATTATTGATGCAAGAGTATCCATGGTGGACAAGTTATGTAGCATCAACCAAAAAAAAAAAAAAATTAATTTTTTCATTTGTCTGCTTTTTATTGTTATAAGTGAATAAATTAAATAATGCAATCCAACATTTAATGAATGATTTGGTCATAGCTTGTTGGCAAGTTCTTTATGCAAATTATTATTTGATTTTTGAATTTTCAAGGCACAAACCAGTATATTATTTCTTGGGTGTTGGAATTGGAGGTTGGAGATAGAGCATAAACCATTAAAATTTTCATTTTCCCTATATAATTATCTTCATCCAATCTTGGGCATTGGGAATTGAGTAGCCATTGGTAACTGTTCTTGGTGAATGTGGTAGCTAGAAGGTGTGGGTGTGGGATTTTTGGAGTGGTTTCCTATCCATGGTTTGTGAATTCTAGAGGTATTGCTACAAATGGAAGTGTTGATGTATGTTGAATTGAGATTTAGGAAAGGGTTCTTTTGGTAGAGTTTAGTTTTGTAGGAAAGAATGTTGTGAAGAAGACTAGTGATGTAGTGATATTTGGGCATAGCTCTTACTTTTCTTTTCTTTTTTTGTTTAAATATGATATAGATTGGCTCTATAATGGTTTGCAACAACCCATAAGGTTGTATAACTTTGTAATTCCATATTTCTTGGTGATTTACAAGTTGCGGGAGAGTTTGAAATAAATTATGAAGTCTATTTTTTTTCTTAAAATTCCTACAATTCAAGTTTTATGTTTGATATTCATTAAATTACTAAGATTTAAATGAAATAACTTGTTGGTCCTTTGCATCAATGGTATCAAAGCAAGTTATCTTTAGTGTGTGATTATACTACTAAAGTGAGGTAGTTTGCACTAGGACTATGAGTTGTGGGTGTTGAGAAAAATGCCTCCAAGAGTAGCCCCATGATGTAGGGGTAGAGGTGGAGGTAGAAACCCTCTTGATGTTGTTTGTGGTGATGATTTCAAATCCCTTAGAAGGAAATTAGAGATATTGCATGAAGAGATATGCAAAAGAGTTGAACATACGAGAAGAGAAGCTAAGAGTGCAAAAGATGAATCTTTTGATACATCTAGTCATTCAAGTGGTGGAAAAATGCAACACCAACATTGGTAAATGATCCATA
This sequence comes from Sequoia sempervirens, assembly GCA_007258455.2. Taxonomy (NCBI): domain Eukaryota; kingdom Viridiplantae; phylum Streptophyta; class Pinopsida; order Cupressales; family Cupressaceae; genus Sequoia; species Sequoia sempervirens. The sequence continues at coordinate 1,270,731,531 of VDFB02271358.1, forward strand.
GTTGGCTGCAATTTCAAATATATAGACCAAAAATTGAAGTCTCAACATTTTGTGAGATTTTGAATCCATAGGAACTCATAGACTAGATAAATGATATGGAGGAATACTTTGAGTTTGAGGAGGTTAAGATCCAAATAGAGTAAGGTTTGCAAAAACAAAATTAAAAGGGTGTGCCAACATTTGGTGTAGAGAAGTCCAAATAGAAAGAGGAAGGAGAGGTAAGGATAAAATGGTTGAAAAAATGAAAGACAATTCATTATGGTAGATTATAAGCTTGATTTGTTCAAGAAAATGTAGAGTTCAAAATGAGGAAGAATTGCGAAGGAATACATCAAAAAAATTTATAAGATATTGATTAGAATTGGACATGCTAAAGCTAATAAAGAAAAGGTATCCCATTACATCAATGGATTTAACCCAGTATCCAAGAAGAATTAATTTTGGTAAGAATGTACACCATGGAGGATGCATATCAGTTTACATTGAAGGTTGAAGATAAAATTAACAAAAGATTTAAAAATAAACAAAGAGGAAGAGATTGTGGTGGAAAGACAAGCGGGAGATCATATGGAGGTTGAAATGAGGGTCAAAATTAGACAAATTAGAAAAATGAAGACTATAGCAGAAAAAATAATTGAAATTGGAAAGAAGAAAACACCTGTATCCATATATGATTATTTTGTTACAAAATGATAAGAAAATTTTGGTCATTGAACAATTCTTGGTGAAATTTAAGATAGGGAATTACTATGATGAGATAATGTGTGACATTATTCCTATAGACATTTGTCATAGTTTATTAAGAAGACCTTGGAAATTCGATAGGAGAGCAGTGAATGATGGGTATGCTAATACATACTCATCAACAAAAGATGGAGTCTGACATAAATTAAATCCATTGAAAGAAGAAATGGAAAAGGCATGCAACAATGAAAGAATATGCTTAGTAGATGGCATGAAACATGAACATGTTTGTTTTGCTTTAATTCCTAAAGCTAACCAAGAAGAAGTGGAAGATGTTACCATAGAAGTTGCAAATTTGTTGAGTGAGTTTCAAGATATTATGTCTAATAATATACCAAAAGGCTTACCACCAATGAGAAGAATAATTCATCAAATAGATTTGATACCAGGAGCTAGTTCTCCAAACAAGGCAGCCCATAGAATGACTCTTGCAAAAAGTGAGAAGCTAAATAGACAAGTATAAGAATTGTTGAGGAAAGGTTTGATCAGAGAGACTCTAAGTCCATGTGTAGTACCTGCAGTATTGGCACCAAAGAAGGATGGAGAATGGAGGATGTCTATAGACTCTCGAACTATAAACAAGATCACCATCAAGTATAGGTTTCCTTTACCTAGGATGGATGATATCATGGATTGCTTGAGTGGAGTTGAGTACTTCACCAAAATTGATTCGAAGATTGGTTATTATCATATTCAAATCATAGAAAGAGATGAATGAAAGACTAATTTGAATACCAAATAAGGTTTGTATGAGTCGTTGGTCATGCCTTTTGGGCTAACCAATGCACCAAGTACTTTTATGGAACTTATAAATGAAGTATTGAAAGAGTTTTTGGGAAGATTTGTTTTTGATAAGGAAAATCAGGTTTTGAATGGATATCGAAACCCTTAACAACAAGAGAAGGATACAAAATATTAAGCAACTACTACCATACAGCCCCAAAAAACAAAATAATTGTTACAAGATTAACCTTAACACACAAATAACTAAACCCACAACAAAACATCAGGAAAAAAGCTAAACAAACAAAACCTAAAGAAAATTATCTAAAACCTTGGTTGCCTCCATATTATTGGAGATAACATTATCATGCATCTCCACCACTTCTTCAAGCACCTAAAAGAGAATAGCAGCCCTCTTTTTGGTCTTGCTTCTAGTTTGCACACATAGACCATCATCCATGATCTTCTCCATCTGATTCTTTCGATTAACATTTGGGAAGATTTGTTATTATTTATCATGATGAAATTTTTATTTTAGTAAAACATTAGAAGAACATTTGATGCATATTAGAGAATTTTTTGAAAGGTTAAGAGAAGAGAAATTTCTCATTATCTTGAAGAAGTGCAACTTTGTGAAGAAAGAGTTGGCTTACTTGGGATTTTTTTTTCTTGGATGATGGTATTAAGATGGATCTAGAGAAGGTGAAATCTATCATTGAATGGCCTAAACCTAGGAGTGCTTTGAAGGTGAGATCATTTCATGGTTTAGCTAGTTTTTATAGGAATTTTATTAAAGGTTTCAATAGTATTTGTGCTCCACTAACTAAGACCATGAGAGGAGACAAGAAAGAGTTTAAATGGAATACATGGGCAGCAAGGAGTTTTTATTTGTTGAAGAGAAAAGTTTCAGAGCAGCCTGTTTTAGCACTTCCAGATTTCAATAAAGTGTTTCAGGTAGATTATGATGCTAGTGGCAATGCCATTGGAGCAATTTTGAGTCAATAAGGTAAACCCATTGCTTACTTTAGTGAAAAATTAAATGATGCAAAAAATAAATAATAAGTTTATGATCAAGAATTTTATGTCATAGTTCAAGCATTAAAGAAGTAGAGGAATTATCTTTTGCCAGAAGAATTTGTTTTACATATGAAATGGGTTGAATTTTTGTAAAGTTATACATTTATTTTGAAGCATAGAAGTGGGAAGTCTAACAAAGTTGCAGATGCATTGAGTAGGAGAAAAAGTTTGCTAACCAAAATGTAGGTTGAAGTTGTAGGATTCAATGAATTGAAGGAGTTGTATGAAGAAGATCCTAATTTTGGAGAATCTTGGAGAGCATGCAATAATCCTATTGAAGTGGATAGAGAAAAGTAGTTAGATTATTTAATTCAAGATTGTATGTTTTTCAAAGGTAATCAATTATGCATTCCTAGAAGTTCCATGAGAATGAATTTAATTAAAGAAAAACATAGTGGAGGACAAAAGGAAGTAGTCAAAACATCAGTTTGTATCAACCATTATTAGTACCTAAGATGCCATGGGAAGAGATTAGTATGGATTTTGTTCGTGGTTTACCAAGAACACAAAGGAGACATGATTCAATTTTTGTGGTGGTAGATAGATTTTCTAAAATGTCTCATTTTATTCCCTGCAAAATGACTAATGATGTTAGTCATGTTGCAGAATTGTTTTTCAGGGAAGTGGTGAGATTACATGGTCTACTAAAGAGAATAGTTTATGATAGACACCAAGTTTGTGGAATACTTTTGGAGGAATTTATGGAAGAAATTAAAATTAGACTTGAAGTTTTGTTCATCCTATCACCTACAAATAGATGGGGAAAAAAAGTAGTAAATAAGAGTTTGGGAAATTTGTTGAGAAGTTTGGTTGGAGACAAACCAAAAGGGTGGGATTTGATTTTACCACAGGCTGAATTTTCTTAAAAAAATTCAATCAACAGGAGCACAGGAAAATCACCCTTCCAAATTGTTTATGGCAGCAACCCATGGAATATTTCAAAACTAAGAAATATAGATAAAGGAGATAAGAAAAGTGCAGATGTTGAAGATTTTGTTGAACATTTGAAGGGCATAGATGAAGAAGTAAGAAAGCACATCAATAAAATGAATTTTCAATATAAGACTAAGATTGATTTGAAGAGGATACATAAGGAGTTTCAGATTGGGGATGAAGTTATGCTTCATTTGAGAAAATAAATATTTCCAATTGGTACATGTAACAAGCTAAAAATGAAAAAGTTTGGACCATGCAAAATTGTGAGAAAACATGATTCTAGAAATTCATATGAAGTAGAATTGCCTAATGAGCTTAATATTTCACTTGTGTTCAAAATTTCAAATTTAACAAAGCAACTTGAAGGTGACATGGATGAAGAATAAATAGGAACCCAGTTGCACATTCTAGCACCTACTTCGAAGAAGGAAGAGATAGAAGAAATTATGGAAAACTAGGTGAGTAGAAGCACCATAAATAAGAAATATTTGGAATACTTGGTAAAATTGTGTGGGAGGCCTAAAGAAGACTCATCTTGGTTATTTGAAGCTAAGGTTAATCGTTTTGGTTTTCCTCTAACACTTGAGAAGTGAAAAGGTCACTTTTCTTTCTACCTTGGGTGTATGCTGCAAGAGCATCCATGGTGGACAAGCTATCCAACATCAACCGAAAAATAATTTTATTTAATTTTGTCTTTTGTTTGATTTTTAATGTTGTAGGTGAATAAATTAAATAATGCAAGCCAACATTTAATGAATGATTTGGCAACAACTTGTTGGTAAGTTATTTATGCAAATTATTATTTGATTTTTGGCTTTTCAAGGCACAACCCAATAGATGCTTTCTTAGGTGTAGGAATTGGACGTTGGAGATAGAGCATAAACCATTAAAATTTTCATTTTCCTTGTCTAATTCTTTTCTTCCAACCTTGGGTGTTGGGAATTGAGTAGTCATTGGTAACCATTCTTGGTGAGTGTGACAGCTAGAAGGTGTGGGCATGAGATTTTGAGAGTGGTTTCCTATCCATGGTTTATGAATTATAGAGGTATTTCTATAGTTGGAAGTGTCTATTTATGTTTAACTAATATTTGGGAAAGGGGTCTTTTGGTAGAGTATAGTTTTGTAGTCAAGAATGTTGTGAAGAAGACCGGTGATATAGATCAACCTTGTAATGGTTTGCATCAACACATAAGGTTGTATAACTTTTAAATTCTAGATTTCTCGGTAATTTGCAAGTTGTAGGAGAGTTTAAAATAAATTATGAAGTCTAGTTTTATTTTTCTTGAAATTCCTGTAGTTCAAGCTTTGTGTTTTGACATTTATTTAATTACTAAGAGTTGAAAGAAAGAACTTTTTGGTCCTTTTCATCAATTATGGTACAATAGATAAAATAAATTTCATATAAAAAACTCAAACTAGTCATTTAAAATTATCATAATAGCCTCAAAACCACTTTTGACACCTTTTGAAAATCATTGAAATCACTTATACTCAAATTTTCCCATGCTAAAAAACTTTTAGCATCTAATGGATAGTCATAATAACTAATGATTATAGTGAATAAATGATATAAAACTAAATATTTTTATTTTCCTAGGGTAGTCCAACACGAAAAAATAAAAGGTGGTGTCATTAGCACAAAATTGTAAAAAAAAATGAAGGAAATAGGATTGCCATAGGTCTCTTAGGACTATCATAAGTTTTTTAGGACTTTCATAGGTCAATTTACCAATTTAATTAAATTAAAGATAAATTAATCAAGCATTGATGTCATGGGTGTGCTAGGTAGGTGCAATTAAAGATAGATTAATTACTATGTATGTATGGATGAATCTAAAGAAGCAAATGAAGAAGGGTTCATATATGTAAATAAAAATTTACCAAATACATACATGGGTGAAGTAGCTAGGTCACAATTGAAAAAGATGTCATAGGCCTAATTAAATTTTTGGAGAGATCAAGATTCATGTAACTCACACCTCAATTGTGCATGCCTAAGTATAGGACTAGTTTGTGGCACAACAAAGGCATGAAAATTAGAAATATGACTAGGCTTAGTATGAGATGAGAAACATGTTTCAAATCATAGTGTTATGGCATGTACTTTCAACATAATGTGTCATACATAGACATATAAGGTATAAGTACATTATGTTTATTTTTCATAGTAGATGTGTCATAAGTTGAAGCATATGGAGAGGTGCTAAAAAATGTAGAATACTACATACATAATCACACTACAATCATTCTCCAAATAAGAATTATGTAGTATACAATGATCATGGAGAAGTGGAGTATGTGTATCTTCTCTAATGTGTGTATAAGGTATAGGTATATCACAAGTGATAAAAGAAAGTTGACTAACATAAGTTTTAGAAATATATGATAGTCATTAGAAATATGCAAATTCTAAATCAATACATGTATCACTAAGAATGGTGTAATATGTAGCACATGAACTATGTTGATAAGGTGACATGCACAAAGTATAGAAAGAGAAAGAGAACATACCTTAAAATTTGGGAATTGATTTCACCAATTGTACAATTATGTTTTCTTCATTTTTGGCTTCACTAACCTTGAAAATTAGAAATTTTTTGTTGGAAGTGGATTCACTCTGAGGGGGGGGGGGGTGAATCCGAGTGATACAAATTTTAACTCTTAAATCACAAATTAAACTTTTTAACCTTTAACACAATATGACAAATTTTGTTTGAATCTTAACTCAATGCAACTTTGTTTGTGCAAGTGAAACTTGAACCTTGACTTCACAAATAACACTTATTAAAAGCACTGTACGATATGTTCAACTAAAATTTATGAACAATCTTGTTGTGCTTTTCAAAATAGAACTTAAAGACTTCACAAAATATAACTTTGTAAACATTCACATATGGAGTACAAAATGTAGAGTTCAATTTGCTTTATGAAAGACTTTTTGCATCAGATTTACACACATTAAATTTGCATGACCAACTTGAACATTTTTAAGTATTAGACCTTTGACTTACATCAATATGAAACAGAATGAGAGAGACAAATTATAACATGTAACACAAAGATTTCCTAAGTGGAAAAACCCTCATGGGGTATAAAAAACCACTCGCTAAAAATTCATTTTCATTAATCAAAGAGCACCAACTCTGTAACAAGTTTCTGAAGCACCAAATTCATAGGAGCACAAACTCTGCAACAATACAGGAGCACCAACTCCACCTAAATTATGAAGCACCAACTTCAGTAGGAGCACCAACTCTCTTACAAAGTTACTCAAACACCATGCAAACTGTCAGGACCTTATAACTGCATTATTTTGCAATTACAAAATCTCAACAGAGTACATATAAAAGATATACAATAATGCCCATTATAATCTGTACTGAATGAAATAGTACCAATATAATCTCACTGAGATATGCAATCTCTGTAATAAGGATCAGAGATATATACAATTTAAACTCTCTTTTTCAATTTTTCAAAAATACAAAGATATCACTGGAATAACCCCTTATTCTCTTTTCAACAATACTCTGTTTGGACTTATAAACTCTCATCACTATTTTCTCTTTTTCAACAAAAAACCTCTCAATACAATAATGGCTTATTGCCATTCTTTTTATACAAGAAAAAAAAATGATACCCTTGTACCAAAATGTGAGCCCTCGAGTCAAGAACCAAACCCTCGAGTTAGGGTTTTGAAAAAATAACTGAAAGATACAGTTTTAAAAAATTGTCAATTATTTCCATATCCGTTTCCTTAATATTTGTTTCAAAAACAAATTCAAAGAACAAGATTCAAAATCTTTTCAAACAACCAAAAGATTACATTTTTCACCTTTTTCACTTCAAAGAAACAAGAAGAATGTTCAAATATTACCTTTGTTATGGCGTTTCAAACTACAGACAAAATCCCATAAAATCCTCTATTACCTCCGCTTCCAGCTCATGGAGAGTCCACCAACCAACTCGCCACTCTTCATAATCTAACATATCTAAAAGCCAAGCCGAAATATTAGCTAGAACACTCTCAAGCTGTAATTGTAATCTCTTCATGGTGGCCTAGCTAGGGTTTAGACTTGCAATGTGAAATGAAAAACATAACAATGACTTTTTCCTATTTTCCTTTACCATCGAGTACTCAACAAAAAAACAATAATCATTTGGAATCCACAAGCCAAATTGTAATCATGTTGAGTTCCATCAAACACTGACATCATAATGCTATAATCAAGTGCCAAATCATTACCCACATGTATTTCCAAGGAAATCATCATTCTAACATTCCACTGTCCAAGTCACACATTGACTATATTTCTGCCAAAGTTCATGTAAAACCTGATAACATTGAAAATGTATATCAACTATCGATGCCAAAAATTAAGTGAAGCCCAATACCATGCAAAATGGTTGGCTAAAAAAACATTAAGTAAAGTATGCACTTGATAACAATAGAGACGAATAAACTAACTATAATTTTTCCATAATGCTAAATGTTAGCATTTTAAATAGTATGTGTATAAAGGCTCGAACACAATGTCAGTTGTGTATCACAAACATTAAAGACTCCACCTTGTGAAAAATGCAAGAACTCGATATAATATTGAACCCATGTAAAATGTGAAGGCCCAAGTGTATGTCGAAATACACTTTGTATGAAGTGATATGGTAAGTCCAAGAATACCATTGCTTATTTCCCTTTGTAAACAGATGCAATATATATATATATATGTATGTATATATATATATATGTATGTATATATATATATGTATGTATATATATATGTATGTATGTATATATATATGTATGTATTTATGTATGTATGTATATATATATGTGTATATATATATATGTATTATTTTGAGTAAAAAATGAACTCCATGTAATGAAAAACTTATGAAGCTATATACAATAGCCAACTCATAAATACAAATTTGACTATGTATCAATACTAGGTATAGCATGAAATATAGCTTGAAAGAGCCCTGCATATGTCTAAATAGAATCAAGTAAGAACTGAAGATCATCATGCCAAAATGAGTCCCATCTGATTAAGTATCAAAACGATATAATGATCAAGCGTATAAAATGATATAACCTGAAATCCAATACCATAACCCAATCACTTGTTTAAGCAAGATAACATTTATTGCACATGAAGCTCAACCTGATCAGTACCACAAGATATAACAAATCTAAATGTAAACCAAAGCCATAATACTATCCATAGCCAAGGTACTGAATGCCAAAACATGAATAAACCAAGAGTAAGGCAAGACTAAATCAAGTATCACAATGTCAATACCAAAATTCCATGAGTCATAATACCAAAGTGCCAAAACTGAACCAATGAATATGCCAAGACCAAAGTGCCATATTATCAGTTTTGACATCAAGGAAAAATATGCACAAAGAGAAATTCAACACTTTTTGCCAAGTTATTTTGTATTGAATGTTCAATTCTGAAACAATCTAATAGAATTAGTAAAAAATATATAAAAATAATGATCCTATATTATCAAATTCAAACAAAAAACATAATAATTCACATTACAAAACATAAACATGAAAATAATGATTCATAGAACCAAATTTGGCTTAAAAACATGTAATTTACTTCTTCTACATTAAAAAACAAAAAAAAGTGGTGGAATATGCAAACAATGATTGATATATCCTCAAAACCATGGAAAAAGCAATTGTTTGCCAGATAATGTGCATAATGTAGAAAATAAAAAGAGCATGTGGGTCCTAAGTCACAATGACCCATGAATTTTTTACCATTTTTTATGTCTCCTCAAAATGTGAACATGTTATGACACACTCATGTTATGTGCATGGAGAATTTGAATTAGAAGAGGTGAGGATAATTAGAGAAAACAAAGAGACAAAGAGACGAGGGGAGAGAGAAACACACAAAGAAAGATAAATGGAGATGTAAAGTGAGAGAGTGAGAGAGAGAGAGAGAGGTAGGTAGGTAGAAGTATAGAGTGAAGGAGTGACAAATAGATACATAAGGAGAGTGAGAGAGAGGTAGTGAGAGCAAAGAGATAGAGAGTTGAGGTAGAGAGAATAAGAGAGGAAGAGAGATAGAGGGTGGGAATGAGAGGTGGAGAGGGGAGACAAAGAGGTGAGATAGGTAGGAAGATGACACCCTAGACCCTCTATAATCAACTATATACCCTAAAACTTAGGCCCTAAACCCTAAAACCTAAGCCATTAACTCTAAACACTATAAGCTAAAACCTAAACCCTAAAACTTAACATTAATATTTTTAGTTTAACACTAAAAACTTAAAAATTAAATTTAATCCCTAATCCCTCAACAATGAACCCTCTATAATTTAAACCCTAAACCCTATTCCCTAAACCCTAAACACTCTTCACTAAACCCTAAAAACTATCATTAATAATATAACACTAAAACCTTAAAAAAATTAAATATCTAAGCCCTCCATCATAAACCCTAAACCCTAACGCATGAATAATATAGAGAGGGAGAGAAAGAGATAAAGAGGTGAAATAGAGAGGAAGAGAGGGAGAGAGGGAGAGAGAGAAATAGAGAGGTGATATAGAGAAGAGGAGAGGGAGATACATAGCCATGGAGGGAGGGAAAGGTAGCGAGGAGAGAGAGTATGAGGTAGAGAGGCAAGGGAGGTAGAGGCGTGAGAGACAAATAGATAGAGAAGATAGAGAGAGAGGGGGAGAGGGGGGAGGAAAGGAGAGGTAAAGAAGGAAGGAGGGAGAGAGGGAGAGGAAGAGAGGTGAGAGACATGTAGGTAGACCCTCAACCCTCCATCATGAACCCTAAACCCTAAACCCTAAACATTAATCCCTAAACTCTAAGCACTATATGCTAAACCCTAAAACCTAGGTCCTAAACCCTAAACACTAAAGCCTAAAACCTAACATTAATCATTTTTAACACTAAAATCTTAAAAAATAAATTGGATCCATAAACCCTCAACATTGAACCCTCCATCATAAATGCTAAACCCTAGGCTCTAAACCCTAAAACCTAGCATTAATCATTTTAACACTAAAACCTTAAAAATTAAATTTAATCCCTAAACCCTCAATGTTGAACCCTCCATCATAAACCATAAATCATAAACCCTAAACCCTAAGTTCACTATTTTATAAACCCTAATATAAATAATTTTGCATTAAAACCTAATAAATTTAATTTAATCTCTAAACCCTCCATCATAAACCCTAGGAACTAAACCCTAAACCATGAATAATTTAGAGAGGGAAAGAGAGAGATAGTTAGGCGAGTTAGAGAGGAAGAGAGGGAAAGAGGGAGTAATGTAGGGAGGTAGAAGTAGAGAGCGAGGGTGGTAAGGAGGGAGAGATAGCAAGGGGATAAATATAAAGAGGTGAGATTGAAGACAAGGAGAGAGAGGAATAGGGATGGAGGGAGAGGTACGGAGGGGTGAGAGGGGTGAGAGATAGTAGGTACCACCCTCAACACTCCATAATCAATCATAAACTATAAACCATAAACCTTAAGCCCTAAACTATAAACACTATACATTAAATAGGGAGAGAAGGAGAGAGGGAGAGAGAGGGAGAGAGTGAGAGGGAGTGATAAAAGGGGGGGAGAGAGGGTGAGGAAGAGAGGGAGAGAGGGAAAGAGAGAAAAGAAAGGGAGAGGTAGTGAGGGAAGAGAGATGGAGAGGTGAGAGAGAGAGGGTAGGAGTTAGAGAGGGGAGGAAGGTAAAGAGGTTAGAGAAATATATATAAGGAGGGAGGAAGCGAGAGGTATAGGGGAGAGATAGAGGTGAGAGACATGTAGGTGCCACCGTCAACCCTCCATCATCAATCGTAAACCCTAAACCTTAGGCCCAAAACCCTAAACCCTAAACCTTAAGCCCTGAACTCTAAACACTATACATTAAACAAGGGGAGATGGAGAGAGAGAGGAAGAGAGGGAGAGAGGGGGTGATAAAGGGAGAGAGGGGGAGAGAAAAGAGGGAGAGAGGGAATGATGGAGGGTGGTAGTGAGGGGGAGACATAAAGAGGTGAGAGATAGAAGACAAGGAGAGAGAGAGAGAAGGGAGGGAGAGAGAGAGGTAGATAGAGCAAGGAAGGGAGGGAGAGGTAGTGAGGGGAGAGAGATAGCTCAATGTATGAGAGAATAATATAGGGAGAGAAGGTGAGATAGAAAGAAATATAGAGGGAAGGAAGGAGGGAGAGATAGAGAGATAGGTCTAGAGAGAGGTGAAGATCTAAAGATGGAAAAAGAGAGAGAGGGAAGGAGAGGTAGAAATATAGGTCTAGAGCTCAAGGGAGGGAGAGGGTAAAGAGTGAGAGAGAGAGAAGTTGAGGGAGAAAGAATATTTTTTCTTCATAATAATGTGAGTGTGAAAATAATACACATGCATTATAATGTGGGTGTATTATAATGTGGATGTCTCAATGTCGCAATGTTGTCCCTATCAAACCAAAAGCTAAAAACCAAAAAATTGCAACCCAACTCTTTGAATCTAGAAACCTGCACACAACAAGGATGAGGGAAAATGTTGAGGTTGTTTTGGGGCTTTCCTTAGTCAAACCCATGCTTTGGTGTTTCCACCTCCATGAATAGCTAGATAGATAGAAAATAGACAAGACATGAAATGAAATAGACAAGACGTGTGATAAAGACAAACCTTACTATGGAGGATAACCCATATCACAAATAAAATAGATGAGACATTTTTAAATAGGCAAGACAAGACAAAGTAATAAGAAAGTGTTACCAATATTCTATGGCTCCCTCTTGGCTTGATACACAAGATGTTTTATGCTTGCAAGAGATCCTTGGCTATTGAGGAGATGTGAATTTGGTAGAGCTTCACTATGGAGAAGAGATGTAGAAGAGAATAGAGAAAGAGAGAAAGAGTGAGAAGAAGTGAGAATGAATGAGAACAGAAATGAAAAATGGAGTTTTGTGAGGTTGCATGGGTGGGAAGAGTCGATAGACCCACGATTTTGCTATGATGATGTATTTCATGGGAAATTTTCATAAGACTCCCTCATTCAAACTCAAAAATTTTGGGGATGCCTGCGCGCCATGTGGATGTTCGCACATTGTGCTAGTGTCCAACTAAAAATTTTGCAAGAAATGAGATGGCGAACTTCTAATGCTTTGTTATTGTCCCTTATGGAGTTGAAATTTGTAGACACTTAAAAATGTCATAAATGCTATTACACACTTGAATCCAATATATTAACATTGTTTTGTCCTTAAACCCGTCATCTTTTCGCTTGTTTGATTAAATTAACCTAGTTATTTAATCAAATGCCTCATTTTCATCTATTGATCTAATTGATCTAATTCGGTTATGTAAACAAAGATTTTGGCTTCCAAGGTCTTTCTTACACTTCTAGGATTTTTCACCTAAAAGGAGAAAGATGGGAAAAAATGCAATGTAGACATTTAAAACTAATGTAAGGATGGATGCAATATGTCTGAATGTAATTTTTAAATGCAATGAACTAAAAAAGAAAGGTGATTACTAATGCTAAACCTAAGAAATGCAAAGTGTTTGAAAACATAGTGATGTATGCAAAAACACCTAAGAATGCATATAAACAATAACAGAATTAAACAATACTGGAGAGGTGCACCTAGAATCAGAATTTTGATGTAGAGAGGCTCTAGAATCCTACATAATTGACTAGAAATGTTGACTAAGACACTTGTGACAAGTTGGGCAACTTAGTCCAGTTTTATAGAAAATCTACCAAAATAGGTATTTGGCAAATGGGTACTCAGAAATACAGAAACCACTTTTCAAGCCTGGCAGTGGGACTAATTTGACATAAATGGTGAATTAGTTCACTTGGGAATCTCAAGAAATTTGGGATAGGATTTTGTAGCTTTCGGTCTGCACTTCCTTTCCTAACAGGTGTCTGGTTTAGAAATTGTAGAAAACGGGTTGAAAGAGGTCTCCAAGCTTCAATTAGGGCTTTGCTGACTTTGATGGATTGAAAACACCTTTCTGACACTTTTCTCTTTGACAAATCTGCATACAAGACCTGCAAAAAAAATGCAAAGAGGGGGAAAAAGGTTAAGAGTTAGAGTATAGGGATTTTCCTTGGTCAAACCCCAATTTGGTAATCAAACCCTATGAAATGAAATGAAATAAGAAGAGAATGATGAATAAACAACATGCAATTTCACAAACTCACCAAACCCTTGATGTTGAAATCTAAAGATATGAAACAAGATGCTCCTTTGGATGACTTGATAATGCTTAGAGTGCTTAAATGCTTGAGAATTATTAAGAGA
>VDFB02271358.1:1270745387-1270907523 GCA_007258455.2 Sequoia sempervirens
TAGTACAAATCTGATTGAATTCATTTATCTTTCTTCCATTAAGTCAAGGTTTGGTGCCTTGCATTAGGGGTTGGTGCTCCTTGTAGGTTGGTGCCTACTAAAATTGTTAAGGGGTTGGTGATCCTTGTAGGTTGTAGCCTACTAAATCATTTCATTCATAAATCAAGTAGGTTGGTGCCTACTTCCATTTGTAAAAATCATTTGAACATTTTAATAAATTGCATCAACTTGCTTGCATTGATTTATATCAAAAGTTGATGTTGATAAAAATTGAAGATTGTTTGAAAAGTTGAAAAGTGAAAGTTTGTGTTGATTTACTGATTCACCCCCCCTCTCAGTAAATATTTAGTGCTCTTCACTTCAACCTTAGAAAATTTCTCCAAGGTTGACTACACACGCTTCATTTTACAAATTCAAATTAGGTTGGCAACTCAACATTCCCACTGTGGATAAGAATGAGAGCGAACCAAACCAACACTTAACAAAGACCCAAAACAACATCTTGGATCAATCACATGCTTCCTTAATTGATACTTACCCTTCGCATGATGTGTAAACACCAAGTTGGCCAAACCTAATGAAAACACCAATGAACTTTGAAGTACATGCATCCTCAACAAGAGGATAATATGTGGACCACATAACATGCTTCACCATACACTGGAACACATCTTGGATACCTTTAGATTCATTCACAACTATTGCAAGAATCTTCATACACAACACTTTCCATCAGTCCATCTGGATTGTACAGAAACACACAAGAACTCTAAAACTAGTTTTCCAGAGCACCAATCCTCTAATGCCTTTGATATAACACAAATAAAACCATTACTAGCCTTCTTCCAAATCTGCTAGACCAAAAAAAAATAGTGGAGGACTGCGGAACAAATTCATTTCTCCCAATCCATAGAAAAACAACTTTGCCAGACCAGTGAACTCAAATTTCACTCTTCATTATCCCAAAAGTTGTAATCCAAGATATATCACCCAAGGATGCCCTTAAACAAGACTTCAGATCTACACAAGCATAGGATCAACACAAAAGAAATGAGGAGCACTATTAGAGCACATTTTGAACACACACACTTCTATCTTCACTATTAATTTTCTCAAAAGCACTTGGTAACTCATCATATTAGCACACCTGCAGAACCTTAAAGATAGCTCCATGTACTCACAACATCTCAACAGTATCTCAAGTATACATGCACAACCTACAATCACTTGTTTCCTTTCTCTGCAATAACCTATATTGTGTTGACATCAATGACAACATTAATGACAAAACCACCATACTTATTCATACTTGCAACAATCTCCCCCTTTGTCATTGATGGAAACACACGACTCTCTCTCCCCCTTTGACATCAATGGTAAAGAAAAAAAAGTTTTTACATAATTCCAATCACTCCCCCTTAGGAGTGCACCCATGACAACACATATCTCATACTGCAACAATGATACTTCCTACTCCCCCTGAGGAGTAGACCCCGTTTATCAGTCTAGAAAAATGATAAATTTGTAAATCCATTGGACTGATGCACGTCTATGTGTACCTGGTTCAAAGAAGGAGGGGTAGTAATCCAACTTCTCCCTTAGATACTCAAAAGTATCCTTAGGAAGACCCTTAGTAAATATACCAACAATCTAATCCTTTGTAGGCACATATTCCAACCTGACTTCATTCTCCAACACCTTCTCTCTCAAGAAATGATATATGATAGATATATGCTTTGTCCTTGAATGCATTATTGGATTCTTTGAAATATATATTGCACTTGTATTATCACAAAAGATAGGGATAGGCTCATCACACATCACTCTTATGTCCTTCAATGTTTGCTTCATCCATAGTACCTATGTGCAATAAGATGTTGCTATGTACTTGGCCTCTGTAGTGGATAAAGAAAATGAATCTTGTTTCTTGCTTAGCCATGAAACCAACTTGCATCCAAGAAAGAATGCACCACAACTTTTACTCTTTTGGTCATCTACACAACTAGCCCAATCTACATCACTATAAGCACTCAAAGTGAAATCAGTATCCTTAGGATACCACAAGCCATAATCTAGAGTCCCTTTTAGATATCTGAATATCCTTTTCACAACTGTAACATGAGTTTCTTTGGGTTTTGCTTGAAATTTGGAAACCAAACATACTGCATGCATGATATTTGGTCTAGTGGTAGTAACATATAACAGTCCACCAATCAAAGATCTGGACATGCTCTGATCAAATTTAGGAGATTCATCATCCTTGCTTATTTTACATCTAGTCACCATAGGGGTGTTGACCGGTTTGGAGTCATCCATTCCAAACTTCTTCAAAAATTCTTTAACATACTTTGATTGTGAATGAATATGCCCTTATCAATTTGATTCACTTGAAGTCCAAGAAATAAATTCAACTCACCAATCATAGACATTTCAAACTCTTTTTGCATTCCTCTACACATTTCTTGCACATACCCTCATTTCCTCCAAAGATAATATCCACATACACAACTACTATCAACATTTTGTTTCCTTCAACCTTGAAATAGAGATTACTATCTGTGAAGCCTTTGTTGAACCTTTGTTGTGTCAAATACCAGTCCAACCTTACATACCATGCACTAAGAGCCTGTTTAAGTCCATACAATTCCTTTTTCAACTTGCATACCATATTTTATTGATCTGATAACTGAAATCCCTTTGGTTGTTCTATGTAGACCTCTTCTTCCAATTCCCCATTCAACAATGTAGACTTAACATCCATCTAGTATACCTTGAAATCTTTGTGAGCATAAAATGCCAAAAACATCTAAATAGCCTCTATTCTTCCCATCGGGGAAAATGTCTCCTCAAAATCTATTCCTTCAACCTATGAATAACCTTTGCATACAATCCTTGCTTTGTTTCTTACCACACCATTCTCATTTAGCTTATTCTTGAATACCCATTTTGTACCAATTACATTCTTGTTTACCAGTCTAGGAACCAATTCCCATGTTTGATTTTTCTCTATCTATTCCATTTCCTCTTTTATTGCTCTAAGCCAATTTTCATCTTTGCATGCTTCACATACTATTTTAGGTTCTATCTTGGAAAGTAAACACAAATTTACCTCAGCTGCTACCACTTTGCTTCTTGTCTTTACACCTTCGCTTTTGTCTCCAATTATCTATTCTTTTGAATGTTTTTTTTGGTACATATTTTGGTGTCTTAGGAGTAGGTTCTGAAGCTTCTTCTTCTTCCTTATTCTCTTCTTATAGTTGTACATAGATAGGTTCATCTGGTTCAACTTCACTTATTTCAATTGATCTGTGCATATCTTCATCAACTTTTACATTTGCACTTTCAACAATCTTTCTCAATATTTTATTGAAGCATCTATAAGATTTTCTATTAGTTGAATATCCAAGGAAAATACCTTCATCACATCTTGCATCAAACTTTCCTAGGTTCTCATCATCTCTTTTAATATAAATTTTCTTCCAAACACCTTAAAGTACTTAACAGTAGGAATTTTTCCATGCCATGGTTCATCAAGAGTCTTTGTGCTATTACCTTTGATCTGAACTCTATTGAGAATACAAAAAATAGTGTGAATTGCTTCTCTCTAGTATAGCTCAGGTACATTTTCCTCTTTCATCATAGTCCTTGTAGGTTCTTGAACTGTCTGGTTCTTCATCTGAACAACTCCATTTTGCTGAGGAGTTCTAGGAGTAGAAAGATGCCTCTTTATACCATGCTCTTCAAAAAACATATTAAACTCATTAGAGGTGAATTCTCCACCTCTATTAGACCTTAAACATTTTATTTTTAGGTTCACTTCATTCTCTACTATAGCCTTGAACACCTTGAATCTATCTAGAGCTTGATATTTCTCCCTAAGAAAAGTAACCCGTGTCATTCTAGAATAATCATCAATTAGAAGCATAAAATATCTGTCACCATTAAGAATTCCTATCATTGTGGTACCATAGAGGTATGTATGAATCAATTCCAACATTCTGGTAGTTGATTGTTCTTTTCATTTAAAGTTGCATCTTGTCTGTTTTTCCAACTGACAACTTTTGTAAACAATATTGATAGGCTTTGTGATTTTTGGAAAATCCCTAACAACTTCTCTTGAACTAATCCTGATTAGATTGCCAAAGTTTACACTCCCCATCTTCCAGTTCCATAGCTAACTTTCATTAACTTGAGACAAAAAAAACTAACCATCAACACCCTTAAGCTGATAAATGTTTGTAAGGAAAGCAGAGGTGCGGAAATAGCTATCCTAACGTCAAAACCACAGGGAAGAATGTAGATAGTACTTTTAATTTCCAAATTACAATCCAATTAAGACACACATGAAAGATTTACAAAAATAGAAAAATATACAAAGACAAATGAACAACAAATTTACATGGGAAAACCCTTTCGGGAAAAAACCAACCACACCAAGCTGAATCTCTTTGTATTTTAGTAATCAACAAATTACATATAATGCAGAGATACAACTCTCTGGTATATGTTCTTACAGTTGCTTCATTCACTATTCACACTGTTACAGAAATGCTCTCGCAGATTTTATGCCAATCCAACTCAGAATGATGATTTCTTCAAATCTTTTCACCCTTTGATTTTATCCTCTATTTATCCTTATCTGCAATTTCCCATCAAAGAAAGTTTCCTTTCTAGCGTAGATTTTTCCTTGCAAACAGTTCAGATCGGCCGTTGCAACTACTACAAAAATCAAACCACCAACCATTTGAATTTTGCTTCCTCTAATTGGTCCACGAGACACCACATAGGATGTCATTAATCGGTCAAGGGTGTTCAACCTGTGTTGGCATGTCAGTGAGACACTAACCGTGTCTCCCCAATGCCAACACAACCAACATTTGATATCACCAAGAGTCCTTACTATCGGCAAGAGGTTACACCGAGTCTAGAAAGCTATCGCTAAGACTTCGCCTTGTCGCCAAGACCTCATATCGATGATCATCACTTGTATCGCTATCGCTAGGGCTTATCGCTATCGAAATGTTCTACCATCGGCAAGACTATCATCTTTCACCAAGACATCACATCGTGCCTTCGAGTCATACCGAAACAAACACCCATCGGCAAGACTTACCGCTATCGCCAAGAGGTTACACTGAGACCTCGTATGTTACACCGAAGTAACACAACCATCAGCGAGACCTCGCGAGTCGGTGAGATGACATACCGAAAGGTAAGGATTCCATTGAATAGTGTATCACTTTCACTGAGAGGTCACAGTGAACACAACATGTCACCCCAAAGACCATACACTATCGGCAAGACCAACACTCGTCGCCAAGAGTTCACGCTGAAGACTTTGTGTTACCATGAAGACTCCAAATGTATACCCGTCAGTGAGACTTTCCATATCGGTAAGACTACATACCGAAACCCTTGTATTACTCCGAGTGCATACTAATAGTGACACATTCCTCCATCACTAAGACTTCATATCGAAGCAAATGTGTTACACTGATGACTCTAGTCGCTAAGACATCAGCAAGGTCTCGGTGAATAGAACATTTCACAAGGATTCAGAACAACTAGTTGGCCAGACATCAATATTGTCACACTGACTTTTCTCTTCAGGAGTTACATGCCAGTAAGAATTGAGGCACATTTTCCAACAATCTCCCACTTGATGAAGATCTTACTGACACCTCTAGAACATAATAAAACTACTAAAATTCATAGGCCTTGAGGCCCATCGAACTGGCACACCACCTATACTTGTCTGTGCTCACAGGCTTCGTCAATGCATCTACAACATTCTCCAAAGTATCCAATTTCTCCAAAGAGACCTTCCCATCCTCCACCATATCTCATACAAAGTGATACTATAGATCTATATGTTTCGTCCTGGCATGGAAAGTAGAATTCTTTTCCAGACAAATTGTACTCTGACTGTCATAGAAAATGGTTAGTTTCCCTGCATCAAAACCAATGTTAGAACTTAAATGTTTTAACCAGATTGCTTCTTTACAGGCATGTGTAGCTGCCATGTATTTTGCCTCTATAGTGGACAAAGCGACTATAGCCTACTGCTTGCTCATCCAACTCACTGCACCACCATTCATCATAAAAATATATCCACTAGTGGATCTCCTGCTATTAATGTCCCTTGCCCAATCAGAATCCACATAACCTTGAATGTTGAGAGTCCTCTATGATTCAACCAATTTTCCATGGTAACACAAAGTATAGTCTAAAGTGCCCTTCAAATATCTAAACACTCTCTTCATAGTATCCCAATGTGTCCTTCCAGGATTAGCCATAAAATGACTAAGAACTCCCATTGCTTGGGTAATGTCTGGCCTTGTACAGAACATTGCATACATTAGACTACCAACTACACTAGCATACGACACACTGGTCATGTTCTCCATCTCAGTAGGAGATTTTGGATAGTCTTCAATAGATAGCATCATTCCTTGCAAAACTAGAACAACTAGCTGCTTGCAATCAGTCATGCAAAATCTCTCTAGAACAGTCTTAACATACTCTGACTGAGCCAAAGTTTTCTATTCTTTATGTCCCTGGTTATTTCCATTCCCAGAATATACCTTGCTGCACCAAGATCTTTCATTTCAAACTTTGCAGACAACTGAGACTTAAGATCATAAATCATTAACTTACTATTGCCTATGAACAACATATCATCAACATAGAGAGCAATAATAAGAACTTGATCACTTTCAGCTTTGTAATATACACAATGATCAAATTTTGATCTTACAAATCCCAATGACAAAAAAAATGTGTCAAAATTTTGGTACCACATTCTAGGGGACTATTTAAAACCATACAGAGATTTCTTCATCTTGCAAACCAGTCTTTCTTTACCTTTTTCCACAAAGTGCTCCGGCTGGGACATATAAATTTCTTCTTCAAGATCACCATGAATAAACGATGTCTTCACATCCATCTGTTCAATTTCTAAGTCATACGTTGCTGCAAGTGACAAAAGAAATCTAATAGATGTTAGCTTAGCTACAGGAGAAAAGATTTATCCATAATCAATTCCCTCTACTTGGGAATAACCTTTTGCAACCAGCCTCGCCTTATATTTTTCTACACTTCCATCCAGACCAATTTTCTTTTTAAATACCCATTTACAGCCCACTTCTTTTCTGCCTTTAGGCAATGGAACCAAACTCCAGGTATCATTCTTTTCTAATGATGTCATTTCTTCATTCATGGCTTCCAACCAAGAGTTTGAATCAGACATTTTAAATGCCTCTTTCACAGTCCTAGGTTCATCAGTGCTAGAAATTAAAGCATAGGCACAAGTAGACTCTATCAAGAAAACCCATACCTATCAAGTTGCTTTATTTCATGAGTTGACCTCCTCATAGGATGAGGCTAAGGTGGTTCTTCATCTTCTTCAGAACTTTCAGAGCTACTTGAGCTTTCCTTAGTATCAAGTACATTTTGATTTTTCAATTCCTCTTTATCTGGTGTCAGAGGAATTTTTGCTACATCTTTTTTATTTTCTAATTCCTTCTCTGTCTGCAGATCCAATGTAGAAGGCTTCAACTCATGAAAAGATAACGCTTCTGTTGTACAAAACCTTCTCAGTCTCAGGATTCCAAGGCTTGTATCCTTTTATGCCAGCACTATAGCCAATAAAAATACACTTTACAACTTTATTTTCCAACTTAGATCTTTTTTCAAATGACACATATACATATGCCTCACAGCCAAAGACACAAATATGTCTAAGAGAGTTCTTCTTTCCAGACCATGCTTCCAAGGTGTCTTCTCAACAAGAGCAGAGTTAGGAGAACGAATACTACTGGCAACAGTTGTAGAGACCGCTAAGCCTTAACTTCTCCTCTGCCAAGACCGCTGTAACATACTTTCATGCTCTCTTTCCATTATCTTGTTGAACCTTTCATCAACCCATTTACAGAGTGGGTAGTCTTCATGTCTTTAATCCCATGATCTTTATAGTACCTTCTAATTCATCTCGAATAAAAAACTCTCATCACATTGTCACCCCAAACATTTTATTTTCCTACCATTCGATTTTCACAAGTTTTAAATTTCAACCAACTCATATCTAATTTACTTTTAAAATATACAATTCTTCTTGAGTAATCATCAATAAACGATACATATACCTTTGACTTAGACAGATGAACATTCACTGGACCAAAAACATCATAATGTATATAATCAAGCAAACTAGAAGATTTGTGAGGACTGGAATAAAATGAAACACGGTGCTTTTTTCCATATATACAATGTTCACAAAATTTTAACTCAAGGTTACAATCTTCAAGCCCTTCTACCAGATTCTTCTTTTTCAAGGTGTTTAAACCTTTCTCACCAATTTGGCCTAGCCTATGATGCCAGAGCATAGTCTTTTCTGCTAGAAATTTAACCTCCATGGAGTTTACACCATCAGGAATGTTTTCCTTCTTATTTCCATGAGTAGCCTTAAGTGACTTTGCAGAGACACTGTTGCATTGGACAACTAGTGCATCCAACTTGTACAAGGTACCAATTCGAGCACCCCTAGCCAACACCATTGTGCCTCTAGTCATCTTGCAGCCATTTCTAGAGAACATGACATGCACTCCAATATCATTCAACTTAATTACAAAAAGTAAATTATGAGCCAGACTTGGTATATGCATCATATCATTGATTCCCTTAATTCTTCCATCAGGGAATTGAATTCTGACTCTTCCACAGCCAACAATTTCCAAAGATGAATCACTTGCCAAATACACCTTTTGACCATCGTAGTTTTCATACTTTGTGAACTAGTCTCTATGAGATGTCATGTGGAAAGATGCTCTAGAATCAATCAGCCAAACATCATTAGATGCCCGCGTAGCCAAGGCTGTAATGAAGGCGTCTACATCACTCTAAGAAGAATCATTATCAGAAGAGGTCTTCTTCTTCTTCTTCTTTTTCTCCTCCTTGCAATCCTTTCATACATGACCAGGTTTCCCACAATTCCATAACTTCACCTTGGACTTCTTGCCAAGAGACTTTGATCTCCCTTCTGATTTTGATCTGGATTTCTTGTCCTTCTTTCATTTTTCCTTCGATCTGCCTCTAACAGCCAGAGCCTCCTTCACCATCTCAGAAGATTTCCTTCTCATCTCTTCTGACAACAAAGAAGCAACAACATCTTCCATCTTGAAAGTGGATGTCGTACTCCCAATAGCCATCACCAGGTGATCCCAAGAATCTGGCAAAGAACACAATAAGAGAATACAATGATCTTCATCTTCAATCTTCACACCAACAAATGTTAACTGAGAAATCAACATGTTGAAAGCATTCAAGTGATCAGCAACAAATCCTCCCTCCTACATTCTCAAAGAGTACAACTTCTTCCTCAAGAACAATTTGTTCACCAAGGACTTACCCTGATAAATAGATGCTAGTCTTTTCCACAAGGAATATGCAGTCTTTTTTTCATGAACGTTTAGAAGAACAGAGTCTGCCAAACAGAGCCTTATCATCCCTTTAGACTTTCGATTTGCAAGGTCCCAATCCTCTTGCTTCATGCCTTGAGGCATCGTTCTAGAAACAGTAAGCCATAGATCACGATCCACTAATAGATCTTCCATTTTGAGTTTCCACAACTCAAAATTGCTACCATTGAATTTCTCTATTTCAATCTTTCTGAATGTGCTTGCCATCTTAATTTGTAATTAAATTATCAGACCTCTACCAAACTCCCACTGAAAAAGAATTGACACAAAAAACCCAACCCACTCACAGGGATAACACAACTGGTCAGGCTCTAATACCACTTGTAAGAAAAGCAGAGGTACAGAAATAGCTATCCTAACGTCAAAACCACAGTGAAGAATGCAAATAGTCCTTTTAATTTTCAAATTACAATCCAATTAAGACACGCATGAAATATTTACAGAAACATAAAAATATACAAAGAAAAATGAACAGATTTACGTGGGAAAACCCTTTCGGGAAAAAACCCACCACACCAAGCTGAATCTCTTTGTATTTCAGTAATCAAAAAATTACATACAATGTAGAGATACAACTCTCTGGTATATGTTCTTATAGTTGCTTCATTCACTGTTCACACTGTTATAGAAATGCTCTCACAAATTTTATGCCAATCCAACTCAAAATGATGATTTCTTCAAATCTTTTCACCCTCTGATTTTATCCTCTGTTTATCCTTATCTGCAATTTCCCATCAAATAAAGTTTCCTTTCCAGTGTATATTTTTCCTTGCAGATAGTTCAAATCCAACGTTGCAACTGCTGCAAAAATCCAATCGCCAACCATTTGAATTTTCCTCTGATTGGTCCACGAGACACCACATAGGATAGTCATCAATCGATCAATGGTGTTCAACCTATGTTGGCATGTCGGTGAGACACTAACCATGTCTCCCTGATGCCAACACAACCAACATTCGATATCGCCAAGAGTCCTTACTATCGGCAAGAGGTTACACCGAGTCCAAAAATCTATTGCTAAGACTTCGCCTTGTCTCCAAGACCTCATACCAATGATCATCACTTGTATCGCTATCGCCAGGACTTATCGCTATCGATGAGACACCATACCAAAGCTCCAAAGTCACATCAAAATTTCCTACCATCGGCAAGACTACCATCTTTCGCCAAGACATCACACCATGCCTTTGAGTCATACTGAAACAAACACCCATCGTCAAGACTTACCGCTATCGCCAAGAGGTTACATCGAGACCTCTTATGTTACACCGAAGTCACACAAGAATCGAAAAGACCTCATGAGTTATCAAGATGACATACCGAAAGGTAAGGCTTCCACCGAATAGTGTACCGATTTCACCGAGAGGTCACAGCGAACACAACATGTCACCCCGAAGACCATACACTATCGGCGAGACCAACACCCGTCGCCAAGAGTTCACACCAAAGACTCCAAATGTATACCCATCGGTGAGACTTTCCATATCAATAAGACTACATACTGAAATCCTTGTGTTACTCCAAGTGCATACTGTCGGTGAGACATTCCTCCATCGCTAAGACTTCATATCGAAGAAAATGTGTTACATCGATGACTCCAGTCACTAAGACATTAGCAAGGTCTCGGCGACTAGAATTCTTCACAAGGATTCAAAACAGCTAGTCGTCCAGACATCAATAATGTCACACCGACTTTTCCCTTCAGGAGTTACATGCTAGTAAGAATTGAGGCACATTTTCCAACAATGTTTTCATATGTTCTTCCTATAGCTACCACAATTCTAGACCGTTTTCTTATCTCACAAGTATTATCCTAAAACACAAGCTTAAATCCTTTGCTACACATTTGTCCAACACTCAAGATATTATGCCCTAAGACCTTAACATAATAGACATCATCAGTATTGTGTTTTCCATAAAAACTAATTGTTTCTTTTACAACAATGTTTGCACTAGAATCATCTCCAAACATGGCTAATCCTCCATCATAAGTTTCAAGTTTAGTAAAATTACTCTTGTCTCTGGTCATGTGATTTGAGAAGCCACTGTCAATTACCCAATAATCTTTGTCTTGTATAGTATGAAAGGCAGTAACCAGAGTACCTTTCATCTCTTCTTATTTTTTGGACCTCATTCTCTTGCACATCTTCCATGGTTAGTAGACATTTATTTATTCTCTAAGGCTAGAAACAAGCATTCATCATTATCACCCTCAACATCATATTCATCATTAGAAATTCCAACATCTTCTCTAACATAATACAATTTCTTGAACTTTTTATCCTTTTTGTCTTTATTGTCTATGCTTTTCTTGTGTATGGCTCTATTTGGAGATCTTGAAGCATAGTGACCAATATTTCCACAACTGAAACATTTAAAAGGTAACATACCTTTGTACTTTTCGATACCTTTCTTCAATTTCCTTGTAAAATTTTCTTCCAACTCCTCTGAACTATCACCATCCGGATCATCTTTTGTCTTTGTAGCTTTGAAGGTTGTTTCTATTTTCTCATTTTATTTTCCAAATTTCCTCATTTCAAATGTGGTCAAGGTGCCAAATAGTTGCTCCTTAGTAAATTTCTTTGGATCATAAACTTCGTCAATGGCTGAGACCTTATCACTGTAACTCTCCAATAGGGTCAGTAGAATCTTCTCCATTACAACTTCATCTGTCAAAGTACCACCTTTATTTTTTACTTCATTTATTGCAATTTCAACCCTCTGAAAATAGCTTGCAATGTCTTCACCTTCTTCCATTTTCAAGTTCTAATATCTGCACTTAGTTGTTAACTTATTTAATAATTTGACTTTATCATTTCCTTCATGGATATCTTTCAAATTTTCCCTAACTTCATAAGCAGTGCCCAATGAAATAAATTTTGTCAGCTTAGTCTTAGATAAAGCGCTATAGATTGCATACCTTTCTTTTTCATTTTTTTCATAGGAAGAAATCTCATTTGCAGAAGAAGGACCACTTGTTGGATCAACATATTTTGTCTCAACAAATTTCCAAGTCTTGTAGCCAAGAGAGGTCAAGTAACCTCTCATCTGCACTTCCCAGAAACTATAGTCAAATCCATCAAACACAGGGATTGGCAATTTGTGTGCCATTGGATCTACCTCAAGTGGTTAAGCTCTTCTCCGAGGAACCAAAGCTCTGATGCCAATTGTTGAAATGCACAAGACAACTAAGAGGGGGGTTGAATTAGTTCTCACCAATCTCATTCACAATTCTTAAACAATTATTAACTCCACATCCACTTTAATCTATTATTAAGTATGAGCATGAAGTGAAAATAACAGAACGCAATATCAACACAAGAAACACCAGATTTACGTGGAAAACCCAATAAGAGAAAAACCATAGTGAGGATTAACTCACAATATAAGAGTAATTGCAAAATCATTTACAAAGAGGCTCATTGCCAAAGGGATCACTACCCAAGATAGGACTCATTGTCCAAATGTGAGGCCCACTGCCTCCAGATACAAAAAGATAGAAAGAAGATTGTTACAAAAAGAACACTATCTCAATGCAACATAAGATCCACTACAAAAACTTGCACACATATGCAACCTTGATCAAAGAATTGCAGACACTATCAACTCACTGCTTTCAGGAGTCTAACACATTGAAGTTCTCATTGCCTCAATTCACTTTCACACGATTTCTCACATCTATCTTTCTTCTCATGCCAGGTGCAGTCTCATACCATTCTCAACGGAACATCCACAGGAACCCCATCCCAGGACCTCACCCAGCCAGATGACCTGCAACCATCCAGGCCACATCTCAAAAATTACATTGAGCCCACACTTTATTGCAGCAAGACCACTATGACTGATGACAGTGACCATGATGAGCAAAAACCCTTGAGTATTTTTGTGTTCAAGCATGTTGATTTGGGTCCTCACCATGTTGTGGTGACTTGGTCGTTTCATCAAAAATATTTGTGATGAGCTAATAATTTGTAAAATTTTGTGTTTGTCGAGGCCCACACATTTTGATCAACATTTAGTCGCAGATATACATGCGATTGTTAATCATTTTAGTGCATGCAACGGGCACACGCGTCAGCAAAGTCAGAAGATCAGTAGAGCGATACCCAATTGTAAAAAAAAAGGATCAGGATTAATAAAGTAGCAAGCAGAACCAAGGTCAAGACAATTGATGTGCTTAATCAAAATTGTAATAAGGCATTAGTAGATGCTATTTTCTCAATTCAAATCTTTATGATGTATTCCAAATGTTTTTGTAAAAAAGCGAGTCTTCATTTTGTATTTGAGCAGTGAGCTCTAGGTAGTGTGCCTGAATGCATGTGCATTCCTTTTGTAAACACTTATATTTGAATATACTCATATTGTGGATTGGCCTCCACTATGGATTTTCCCCTAATAGGGTTTCCACGTAAAAAATTCTTGTGTTATGGTGTTGTGGTTAATTGCTTTTTGTTCTTGCATCTTTCTTTTGGTTCAATGTTATAAGTGGCTTAAAGATCAGATTAATAAAGTTAAATTTTGCAAAACACTGATTCACCCCCCCTCTCAGTGTTCCTTGATTCCAACAATTGGTATCAAAGCCTAGTTCCTCGGAAGAAGTTTAAAAGCTTGGGGAAGATTTGGGAAAGTAATTCAATTGATTCAAAAGTATTCAACAACAACTTTTGGTGGCACTAGATGATCTTGATCAGTCCAAATCTGAAGTCTAGGAATTGCAAGAAAGCCTCATGAATGCTAATAAATTCATTCAATCATTGAAAGATAAAATCAATGAGTCAAGGGAAAAGAGAAAGGAACTACGTGATCAGCTTAAGCAGAAAGAAAATAAGAGCATTGAAGGTGAACACGTAAGTCAAGCCTTGAAGGAAAAGATAGAAGAATGTGAAAAGTTTTCCAGAGATAATGTTGTCCTGAAGCATGAGATGGAATCTATTGTGATGAGGATGACCAAGCAAATTGAAGATAGAAAGAATAATGAAGATAATATTTCTTAGTTCTTGAAAGAGAAATTTGAAGAATGTAGCTAAATTACTGACGGATTCAATAGGTTGGAGCTTGAATTGGAACAATCCATAAATAATGAAGAAGAGCTTGAAAGACAGATTGTTATTCTCTGAGATGAACTTGCTATTGCAAATGAATTCATGGAGAAGTTCAAGATTAGCTTAGCCAAGCTTGATGAACTAATTAAAAGTTAGAGGACTGGATGTGAAAAGACAGGTCTTGGATATGAGAAAGGAGAAAGCTCCAGATCTAGACAAAGGAGATTTAGGCAAGGAAATCAGATGAACAAAGCTGGAAGGTATCCAGTAAGAAAACCTAATGCTCAAAGGTTCAATGGTTTCTATTTTGTTTGCAATAAATTTTTTCATTTGGATACTCAATGTAGAAGTAGAATGAATCCAAGTGGTCCATCATTCTTCGATCAGTGTTTCAATTGCAATAACTATGGTCACAATTCAGTTGAATGCAAAAATATGTCAAATAACTTTTTCAATAGAGATGTCAAATGTTATACATGCAATAGATTTGGCCATATTGCTAACCAGTGCAGATCAAGAGAAAATTAATGGAACAATTGGTCTAGACAAAGAAATGTTGTGTGTTACAATTGCAACAAATTTGGTCACATTGCTAGATTTTGTAGAAGCAGAAAGGGTCGAGTAAATCAAAGGAAAAACATGCAGAAGGATGAAAAGGGAAAAGTTACTATAGATGATATCAAGAAGCAAATGAAGAAGACATGGGTGAAGAAGAGTCCTTCTGTTGCAAGAAATGAGCCAACACCAAAATTTTGGTACTAGAAATTCCTCTAAGAATTAGTTTATGGCCTCTGGCCTAGCGGGAGTTCTCAAGAAAATCATTTAACCCCCTTGTCGGTAGTTGGTACCAGAATGTGGCAGATTGCAATGATTGCATTAGTGATGTGCAAATGTTTTGGGATCTCTTGTGAAGGAAACTTATGCAAAATTGAAGATTCACAGAAGAATTTTCCTTCATAGTCTATGAAAATAGGGTATCTAGAAGACCTAGGGAAAACACATTTATTGTGATGAAAAAGTTAGGTGCACAGATAATAAAAAGTCATTTCTATCCCTCATTTGTCACATTGCATTTTGTGAAGAAGTTTTGAGAGATCTGAAGCAAACTTTGGCGAAGTTTCAAGTCTAAAGGCAATTCGGCGATCAAACCCTAATCTAGCAAAAGGTATTTATTTGTAAACTCGTGAACTTGAAAATTTTGGAAATGGTTGCTCCATTGGTTGTCGATATTAAGGATAGGCCCCATCAGAAATTCAAATGGCACCCATTCAAATCCATCAAGACAGAACCATTAGGTGCATTTTCTTCCATTTTGTATGGTGTTTTGCAT
Source organism: Sequoia sempervirens (assembly GCA_007258455.2). NCBI lineage: Eukaryota > Viridiplantae > Streptophyta > Pinopsida > Cupressales > Cupressaceae > Sequoia > Sequoia sempervirens. Next base: position 1,270,761,236 of record VDFB02271358.1, read on the forward strand.
ATCAAAGATATTAGGGCATACATTCATGCAAATGCTGAAGAATTAGGAAGCTCCTAGTTGTTGAATTTGTACACCAATCATATTGTGGGAGAATATTTTTGTGTAAAATCTAAATTCAAAACTTTGGAGGAGAAGCTCACTCAAATTGTGAAGTTTCCCGTGTTCAAAGAAAATGAATGGGTTTGGTATATATTGAGTTGAGTGTATGTCAAGTTTATGTGGTTAAGTTAGCCTTTCAAGATCACAAAGGAAGCTATAAGGACTATTACTAGTTTGAATTCATCTGGTGGGTTGCTGACATTGAAATATGTGAAGAATCAAATAGTTACAGATGCAACCATTTTATTTTTTGACAAGAGAGCCATGACAATAAATGATATTATTGAAGTGGATGTTATATTTGCCTCTATGGTTATTGGTTACAATATCCCTCACTCCAGCCAGGATAATTTTGTATTTGGTACAACAATTTATGCAACATATCAGATGGTCAAGGAAAATGTAGATTATGACCTATGTGAGTTACTTTGGAGCTAGTTAATTGAAAATCTTGGCAAAATCAAGAAGGATAAGAAGAATTCTTTCAAGTATGTTAATTTTCTGCTATGTTTGTTTTTCTATTTCATAAATGAAGTTCTGGGAGTTGGAAAAGTTCAATGGAAAGGTGATAAACCGATAGTTGTTCAAATTAGAGATATCTTGTATGGAATTGGTGACAACAAAGCTAGAAAAATTGCTATTTGGGGTTATTTCAAGAGTTTTTTAGAATGAAATTCAAGCCAAAGAAAGGATTCCTACATGTATTTTGGAGAAGTACAAGGAAAGAATTTGCTTCATGGTTGGCATTGATCAGTGCTTGATGGAAGCTGTAGAACCTAGAATAGTGTGGATAATGCCTATGGGTTATGAGGTTGAGGAACACATTTTGGAGCTATATGCTCAACACCTGTTGAGTAAACCTAGAGATCCAAAAATAGAAAGGTTTGGTACCATTAAGGAAAAGGATATGCAAGTATATTCTCTACTGAAGAAGCCTATGATAATCCAAAAAGTGAGAAAGGAAGTTGAAGCTTTTGCAGAAAGCATGGGGATATCAGTTGAAGCTATAACGGAAGCCAGGAGGAAAAGAGAACAAGATGAAGTAGGAGAGATAGCTAGAACTGAGTCTGCTAGTCTAGAAGCATCCTCTGCTAGATCTAGATCCACAAGGATCTTTTCTCTCTCATCCAGTTGTGCAAAGAAGTCAAGCCCCGTGAAAGCTCAAATCAAGACATCCAGTAGAGAAGGAAAGAGGAAGGACAAGTGCACAAGATTCTATGTTGTTGTTTTAGAAGATGAAGAAACTGAATCTAATGAAGAGGTAAGAGAAATAAAGCATAAGGGATCAAAAGCATCTAAAATCTCTAAGGACAATCCCTCCAGTGAAGAGAAAGTGAAGTAAAAGATGAAAACTGACAAATCAGGTATGTATGTAGAAGAAGTGGAAAATCCCTTGATTAAGGATGGTAATCTTAGTCCACTTTGTGAATGGTATGAGACCTTTGGTAGTGTCGGTCAAAGAATTCTTGAGGAAGCCACAATAAATTATTTGAATAATTTCAATATGACTCTCATTGAAATAATGTCTGAGTTACCTAAAGGTCTATATGAAGTCTTAGAAATGAGGAGAGTGAATGCAAGAACTGGAGAAGAGAAAATGAGAGAATGGATACTTGTTTATCTGTGTCCGATAATGTCAATGGATGAAATGAAGAAGATCCTAAGCGATGCAAAAAGGGATTTTAAGAGAAAGACAAGGGTGAATAAGTTGATGATTGGGAAAACTAAAGAAGTTGCAAAAGACACTAAGAAAATTCTTAAGGCAATTTTGTTGAAGAATAGATACAATATTGTTTATAAAGAAGTTCATGATGAAAATGTTTCATCCAATTTGGTAAATGAAGAAGTGAAAGAAGACACATTTGAGGATACTTTGAATCCTCTTGACATGCAAGATGCTGAAATTCCTATGGAGACTGAAGCTCCTAAAGTTGTGTCAAGTGAAGAAGTAGAGATTCCTAAAGCAAAGGAAGAATCAGTGATTGAAGAGAAGAAGGCTTAGGAAAAAGTGATTCTTGTGGAAGCAAGAGACACTGCTAAGGAAGTAAAGGAGTTTTCAGAAGAGCAACAAGAGGAGTTTGGTCCTGAACTAGTTAAAGGTCCTATCAACTTGGCCACTCTATCTCCCATTGAGAAGCTGAAAGTTGCATCATTTGCTCAAGCCAAGGCAAGGGAGGAGACACTGAAAGAGGACAATGAGTTGTTGAATCTTGCATCTGGTATCCTGGAGAAGATCATGCCTAAATATATCAAGGATTCATTTGATTCTCCATCTGGTCAACTAAAGAAACTTGTCAATTATGTAAGTACTCACTTTGAGTCACTTGAAAAGTTAGCTATGGATAAGGTTCAGAAGGAGTTTGATGCTAAAAGGTTTAGTAGGTTGAAGGGGATGATTGCTAATGATAAATCCTTGTTAGCTACATGTGTAAAGAATATTCAAGGTGCTTTATCTAAAGGTCAAAACGTTTATAAGTCATGCTTATCATTGTCAAAGTTCACTAAAGAAACTAAAAATAAAATGAAGGAATATGAGAAAAAGTTAGTAGATATCTCTCAAGCATTTGATCCTCTACATTTTTTTTGGAAAGCAAGAAGGTCAAGTCATATCCCTGCTTGAAAAAATAAAAAATTTGAAGCATGAATAAGGAAAAATTGTTGAAAGGGTACGTGAGCTTAGAGGACTAATTGGTCCTAAGATGGAGATAATGCTTAATACATTGAAGAAAGCACAAGATGCTATGGTGGTTAGTGATCTGACAAATCTTGAATCAACAGAGATGCAATATTATCTATTTTGTGGTCACATGAATATTCTAGAGAGCCTCAAAAAGAGTTGGGACACTAGCTTAAGCTTGTTGAAGACCAATTTTGCAGACATATTCAATTTTATGTAAGTTGTAGAAGCATGTTCGTATATATGATTTTTTGTTTGATTTTTGGTATGCGGATTCCCGCCTTTTCCATTGATGTCAAAGGGGGAGTATGGGACAGTAAAAAATGACTTAATCATCTCAAGGGGAGTTTTGTTTTGAAGTTTTGAAGGTTGGCAATGTATTCATGTTGGTATTGATCCGACACTTAGTCATTTTTCACTAAGTGTTGCCATCAATGCCAAAGGGGGAGATTGTTGGAAAGAGTAACTACACAAGTCATTTGGTGTTGTCATTGATGGCAACCCTAGCTAGTGATTCCTTCCACATGTTAGTATTTGTTCGTATCAAAGTCAGATTGAAGTTTTGTGATTAATTGCAAAGTCAGATTAGAGCATTTGACATAACTGTGTTCATCGATTCATATACAATTTTTTTGTTATCATTTTGAGTTGTGGATCTCAAGGAAGATATTTTCATGTATGATCTATGTTATGCTTAAATCTTAGAGCCTTGTATTGATTGGTGTGAGAGTTAGAAGATTCTATTGATTTATTTTTTGTTTATCAGTGTAAGAAGACCGACTAAGTGAATGTTGTGTGTTGCAGATGTTCGAGGAAAAATAGTTTGAAGTATTTTTGTGGTTGAGCATGTTGATTTGGGTCCTCACTATGTTGTGGCTGACTTTGGTTGGTGCGCATTGAAAATTATTTGTGGATTGATCCGACAGTTTGTAAAGATTTTGTGTTTTGTTGAAGTCGACATGTGGTTGATTAAATCTTTAGTTGTATATATATATATAAGTGATTTTTTATATAATTTTAGTGTATGTACAAAGTGTTTGTTGATGTGTGTTGTAAAATTCAGAAGGATTGTAGAGCAATTATGCATATTTCACTTGTGTAGAAAAGGATTTGTGATTCGAATTAAAGTAGACATAGCAAAAGAGTAGAATCAGACAAAAGGTCAAGAATGTGATTGATGTGCTTAACTAAAATTGTAATAAGGCATTAGTAGATGCTATTCGCTTAGTTCAAATCTTTTGGATGTAATCCAAATGTTTTTGTAAGACAATGAGTCTTCATTTTGTATTTGAGCAATGAGCTCTAGGCAGTGTGCCTGAATGCATGTGCATTCCTTTTATAAACACTTATATTTGAGTATACTCATATTGTGGAATGGCCTCCACTGTGGTTTTCCCCTAATAGGGTTTCCACATAAAAATTCCTTGTGTTATGGTGTTGTGGTTGATTGCTTTGTGTTCTTGCATCTTTCATTTGGTTCAATGTTATAAGTGGCTTAAAGATCAAATTAATAAAGTTAAATTTTGTGGAACACTGATCCACCCCCCTCTCAGTGATCCTTGATTGCAACACATCTTGGATCAATCACACACTTCCTTAATTGATACTTACCCTTTGCATGACATGTAAACACCAGGTTAGCCAAACCTAATGAAAACACCAATGAAATTTGAAGTACATGCATCCTTAACAAGAGGATAACATGCAAACCAAATAACATGCTTCACCATACACTGGAACACATCTTAGATACCTTCAGATTCATCCATAGCTACTACAAAAATATTCATACACAAAACACTTTCCATCAATCCATCTGGACGGTATAGACACACATAGTAACTCTAAAACTAGTCTACTAGAGCACCAAACCTCAAACGCCTTTGATAGAACACAAATAACACCATTACAAGCCTTCTTCTAGATCTGCAAGACCAAAAACAAACCAGTAGAGGATTGCAAACTAGATACATTTCTCCTAGTCCACAAACAAACAACTTTGCTAGACTAGTTCAAAAACCAGTGAACTCAACTTCACTCTTCATCAGCCTAGAAGTTGTAATCTAAGATATATCACCCAAGGATGCCCTTAAACAACACTTCAGATCTGCACAAGCATAGGATCAACACAAAATAAATGCGGAGCACATACCGAAGCACATTCTAAACACACACACACTTTTGTCTTCACTATTAATTTTCTCAAAAGCACTTGGTAACTCATCATTTCAGCACACCTAAAACACCATAAAGATAGCTTAGTGTACTCACAACATCTCAATAGTATCTCAACTATACATGCACAACCTGCAATCACTTGTTTCCTTTCTCTGTAACAACCTATACTGTGTTCACATCAATGACAACATTAATGACAACACCACCATACTCATTCATACTTGCAACATCAAGGAGTATAAATTTTGGTATGGTTGATGTATGGGATCTTGTAGACCCGACATGACTTTCCCATTAGCTACTTTTTGTGGGTACATATTGACCTAGAATTTATTTTTCACTTTCTTGGGGCTCACTTAGTGGACATTGGATTTCACTAGCCCTTGTGAGTATATTTTGTTCACATAGTGGACAATGGGGTTTCACTTGTGAACTAATTTTATGGACAACAAGACAACTACAACTAGTCTATCCTTCCTTTTCTTTCTTTTTGTATTAATTTTGACATTATATGATTGTGCATCTTGTGTTGCTTCTACATTTGTGCGTCTCTTTGTGCCTATGTTGGTTTGCCATGAGATCTGAGATATTGGGGGCTTGATCATCCTCCTTGATCCTTGTCATATTATCCTTCCAACACTTGTACAATTAGACCTATCTTGACTTATTTTTCTACTTTAGTGAGTCTGAGCACAAGTTCATACTCTTGCTGTAATGGGAGTTAAATGTAGTGTTGAAAAATGTAAACCTTTACATTTTCACACTATGTTTGCATCCCCTTAATTAAATGGACTTAGTTAAGCTTTTAATTGGCCCAATTATGCATTCACAAGCCTAATTAATTTAATTTTCAAAATGGAAACCCACATTTAATCAATTCCTACACCTAATGACACATCTTGGAAAATGTGTGTCCTAGGTTCAGGGCCAAGGGCGAATCGGTCCTCCTTAAGTCTCAGGGCCCATTTTTTAATATTTTTTGGTGGAATTTTAATTATCTAAATTCAAATTGCAAAGGTAAGCTTGTGGTGTTTAATTGCTGGGTAATTAAGGAAACACCTATATATACATTGTTATTTTATCAATTCAACTAGAACACACTTTATGCAAGAATTCCTAGAGAAAAGATTACTGTCAAGAGCATTGGGGAGCATATTTATCAATCAATTAATACAAAATTCAAGATCCTATATATCATGATGTCAAGATTTATGTGTGTTCATGCATATTTTTAGAGCTTACATTGTGATGTAGGTTTCAAGTTTCAAGCAAGCATTCAAGCATCAAGATCTATCTATCGATCAAGCCATTTCATGCAAGATCCAATCTTTAGAGATGTGTTAGACTTCAGTCCTCTAAGGGAAACCATTAAAGGGTTTGGTGAGGTGTAAGAAGCTTTATTCATTCATAAATTCCTTCCTTTTATCATTATTTCATTATCAAGGTTTAATTACCAAACTAAGGTTTGAACAAGGAAAACCTTTATCCACCAAAAAAAAAAACATTTTTCTCCTCTCTTTGAATGTGCATATTTGCTAGTGAAGAAGGATTGAAAGTTGATCAAAAGTGCAATTTTGCAAAGTTGTCAAAGTTGTCATCAAAGTTGTCAAGACACAAAAACTCACCTATAGGTTTTATTTTTGGCTTTTCAATAGTCAAACTTGGTGGAATTAAAAGCTTAGATCTAGGATTTGAGCACTACAAAAAAAATTCAGACCCCTGTACAGAGACCTATTCGCCCCTAGGAAAATATGTCCTTCAATAGAACCTGAAATCCAATTTTGGAGCCAGATAAACACCATCCTAACCTTCTCAGATCTACTGTTAATGCTTATTTCTAATAGTGTTATTGTAATATTTCATATTCCAAGTGTTATATCTCATAGGTTTGATTGTTTAAACACTTTTATCTTTCTCCAAAAAAAAAATTTAGTCATTTCTGTCATAAGGAAGCCAAGGCAACATAATGTATAAAACCTAGGGTTAACTCTCATTAAGGGTTGTAAGTCAATTCTAATAATTTGTGACACTATCTCTCTTCCTAATGAACATGGGAAAGGTGGATTTATGATTAGGTGGACAACCCCTTTTTTCTTTGACATAATCCCCTTATCACACATTCATTTTCCTCATCCTTTAGGGAAGGAACCCCTTTCCATATGTTTCACCAGCTAATATCTACGTGCATAATTTAATAAAATTCAATATGTTATCTTATTTTATAGTTTATTGTTATGTTGAATAAATTCATCTAATTAAATGTGCATATAAATGTAGGTCATGTTTATGCAATTATTATAGATAAAGATAATTAAAAAAGAATATATTATTATTATTTTCATTGTATTGAGGAAAAAAAGAAATTTGATGCCCCTACTATAGATGGAGAGAAAATCAAGTATCCTAAAAATTCAATGATTATTAGTAGAACATGGCTTAGAAGGTACCTAATTAAGAATTCTAATGTGTGATTGTTTAAGGACTTTGACACACATTAAAATATTATTTATTATTCTAACCTTTTTACGGCATCAAATGTTCATTTGATCAAATATTGGGGTAGACCATTGAATAAGAACTTGTGGAAAGTTCATGAGTTTGACCATGAGGCAATAATTAATACAATAAATATTAGAGAGGATCCATATGGTTCCTTGGTAAATGAAAAACTTTGTAAAGTCAAGCTGATTTGTATATAATTTACATGCACCTTTGTCTATCTACTACAATTGTAAGCTCATGCAACTAGTTTCAATAAATGTGGAATTATTTTGAAACTTGACTCTTTCTTACCTCATAATCTTAGCTTAGTCAACATGTGGACTTCTTAAATTATCTTATATTATTTTTCATGGATGATGAATCTTGAAAAAATTGGGTGTATTTATTAAAGAACAAATTGTTATCCTTGAATCTAGTTACGCTTAATTCATGAGGTAACCCCCTACAAAACTGGTCTGTTTTGTAGGCCTATGAACTATAAGCATGTAAAATGGGGTGAATTTCAATTTTCCTTTTCACGTGGTCCTAAGCCTTGAATCGTCCCTTAGAGTGCTCATTTTTCGTCATTTTTTGAAAACCTTCAAAACAAATAATTTGTTGATTTTTTAGTTTCCGGGAGTTAGAATTTTTTTTGCCAATGTAAGGGCACTAATTTTTAGTGCCCCTACATGAGAAATTTGAATTTTTTTTTAAAGTGTAGCACCACTATTTTTCAATGCCACTACATTTTCTTCCCATTCTTCAAATTTCAAGGCAATATTTTTCACTTCTTTTACATTTATTGTTTGTTTTGAGTTTTGAAATTGTAAGGGTGGTGTTTTTCACTACCCCTACATATTCCTGCTCTCCACACACATGAATTAATGAACATTGAGTTCATTAATGACCCTTATTTAATATCTTTCTAATGGATTTTTAAACCATTTTTATTTCATTTCATGTTTAATTTATCTTGTTTCCTCCTCTCCACCTTACGTTTTCTACATTGGAGCTCCCTCTTATTTCTAGCACAGATTAGTGAGGATTGATTTGCAGGTTTATGTCGAGTCTAACCTAGGGTTTCTATTCTGACATATCCAGGTGTGTTTAATAATTTCTTATCTTTGAAATAACTATTAGGGTTTCTTAATCATTTCCTTTCATCTCGTTTTAATTGGTGTAATGTCATCTCATGGTCTTTTTAGGGCTTGCATTTATCTTGTTCCATTCTCTATTCGTGGAATGTTGATTTTATTTAGTTTTCCATGATTATATTTAGTTTCTCTACACAAACATTCAAGTTCTTTTGAGTTTTTTAAGGTTTTTCACCACCCAAGCATTGAAACTATTTCCCTCTATAAGGGTGTTGAGATTTGACGTTGTAACTTTTTTTCTTCCTTGGACACCCAAAATGTATGCGCGTTGATTTTCACCACTAATACATTTTTTCTATGAAACTATTTACTAGTGTAATGGCATTGAAAAGAAATTCCTTAGCTTTTGTATTCTTACTGAGTTCAAATCACATGTTAGGGTAGTGGTTTTTACTACTTTTGCATATGTATGAAGTGATATCCTGACATTATCCCGACATATGTTGAAGTGGTAATTTTCACCACTTTGACATGTACAAAGATGTTCGCAAGTCCCAAATGTAGGAACAACAAAAATCACCACTCCTACAAACACAAATCATTTCCCTTGATGCATTGGTGGTGATTTTCATTGCCTCTGCATGTAAAAAAAATTATCAAAGGAAATGTAAAGGCAAGGTTTTTTACCATCGGTGCATGAAACTATCTTCCTAAGAGATGTCAAGGTGCTAAAAAAGGTTGCTCATGTAGAGAATTTTTCTCAAGTCATTCCAAGATGGAGAAGCACTATTTTTCAATGCTATTACATAAAATGAAATTCCTCAATGTGTAAGGGCATTGATTTTCAGCGCCCTTGCATAAATAACTACAAATTTCACTAACACTCAAAATTCTCCCAAAATGCATTTCAAACTTCATTCCTTCCACATTTTCCCAATTTTTCACACACCTCATGTTCCCACTTCTCCCCCACTGCCTCTTCCTATAGCTGGTTTGCATGTAGTGAAAGTAACAATTCCTCCATCAGTGCATTCAGTTCATTCCACTCTTTCCATTGGATCAATTTTACAAAGTATTATTGTTTCCTTAGGTTCTCCTTCATTAATTCCAAGTCTATCTTCACCATCATATGATATTTCATCACAAGTTGAATTTGATCAGTTTATGAAAGAATAATTGTTGGATACATCAAATCAACAGACTTTTGAAGTAGTGATGACTGGAACAAACCCAATTGTGTCTACAACACTTCTTTCTATAGATACAACTCCCACATAGGAATTGTCAATAGGTCGAGAAGGTAATGATTCATTTCTTTCTCCTTGGTTAGTCTCACAAGTTTCTAAATGGAAGAATCAGATGGTTTCTCCCGACGAGTTAGATCTTGAGGAAATAGTACTTCTAAAATGCAAGGGGAAGAAAAAGTTAAAGATTCACTCTAGATTGCATGTGGATAAACCCAAATATAAATATTTTGACATTGAAAAACCTCCACAAGGTAAGAATGAATTCAACATGAGAGATTATACCATGACAAGGATTAAACTTGGGAAAATCACCATTGCAAGTGTCAAAGAAGATGCTCAAGTATCTTTAAGTTCTTTAATGGAAAGATTGGATAAGATGGAGAAAGCCAAGGACATGTACAAGGAAAAGGTTGAAAATTATGCATCAATGTTGAGGAAAATCATAGGGACATCAAATAATGTGTAGCCAATGACCATGATGAGTATTGAGGAACCAGTTGTTCAAAAGGTGGAAAAGTATTATTCTGAAGGAAAAATCATTCATGAGTTTGTTGATAGAATAATTGAACAAGGCTCAAAATACACAATTTTTGCATTGGAGAAGATTGCTCAAATTTCCATGATTGATATAGAGCTAGATAAAACAATAGATACACTTTCTACTGAGCAAAAGAAAATGGAGAAAAATCTTGAATCATGGTTATAGTTAAAGGAGGTGAAACTGAGTAAATTAGTTTAGGTTGGGGTCATTCCCAACAAAGAAAAGTATGTGGAGATTAAAGAGCCTATCAAGAATTGCAGACGTGTCATCAAGAATCTCATCAAAGATGTTCAACAAGTACGAGAAGATGTTGAAGAAAATTGTATTACCTTGGTGAATAGAATTGAAGAGCTGCCTGGGAGGCTTTTTGATGAGGATCATACCTTTCTCCCAGCAAGCACTATTGTCCAAGTTTACAAGGAAGCTATCCAAAAACAAATGGAAGATGAAGCATTGTCATTGGCTTCAATGGATGCTTTTGTTGAAATACAACTAACCTAGGACAATCTCAAGACACATCTAGATAAGTGTAAGAATAATTTTTTTGCTGAAAAGAAGTTTATCACAAAGGTTCACATGATCATTGATTATACCACTAGACTTGATGAGGCAACAATGCAGGAGATCATTAAGAAATATGAACATTTCTAGCCAAGAGTTCGGAACCATAAATTCTTCTTATGTTTCCAGAGATAGATATTTTTTCATGTTTTATCTGTGTTTTATGTAAATAATCTTGACATTTTTACATGTCATTTTGCAAAATGTAATTACATGTAAAAACAAAGATGTTCTCCTACTTTCATGGACATCACCTTTGAATAATTCAATAGTTAGGGTTTTTCCTAGATTATCTCTCCTCTCTCATCTATAAATATGAGAGGGTTCTATTGTATTATGGACCTTTTGTATTATGCAAAGTAGTGTAGCTCATTTGTGAAGTAATTTTGAAACTTTGAGTTCTTATTGTGAAACTATTTTTGAATCAATAAAGAAGGCTAAATTGCATACCAAACTTTGAGTTGGGTCAATTTCAACATATGTGAGTGTTCTTATGTCATTCTCATAAGTTTATCTTATTATTGTATTGAATTCACAATGTTTTATAAATTGAGATTGGAAGGATTTCAAGATAATTTGTGTAGACTTTGTGTTGCACCTTTTACTTGGAATCATGTAATTGCTGATAATATTGGTGAGTTATCTCTAAGGCTTTGTACTTGAAGTTGTTCCTGTTGCTTGTGGATCTATTTGTGAATTATATCAAAGACTTTGTGCTTCATTTACATTTGTTGGTTACTTTATTGAAAATTCATTGTTGAAGACTGCATAATGACTTTGTGCCTCCATGAGCCTTTTGGTTACATATCTTTATCTCACTAGTACCCCTAGACTATGCTTTGACAATTTAGAAGTATTGGAATTACTACTTAGATTTTATTTAGAGTTGTATTGCATCCAAAAATATTAAATCGTGGAACATTGCAAACATATATTCTCTGAAAAAAGAGAGAATCATGAATGTGACACACCCCCATATGATTAGTGTAGTGTATATATTAGAATAGTTTACCTTTCAGTTTTGTAAGTAGTAAGAAGGGTGCCTCCCCTTTTATGAGAGGAGATATTTCATCTCACATAACTATGGCTGAAAATCAAGTTTTGTAATTTGTAAAGAGATTACAAAATTTTCACCCAACATTGTGTAAGGACTCAAAGTTGTGTTATGCAAAATGATTTCCCTGAACCAGAATGGATTTGTCTAAGAAAGAAACATTTTAGATGTTGTTATTACTACCCATGAAATCTTTCATTCAATGGATCTTAGTAAAAACCCTGGGATGACCTTGAAAATTGACATCTCTAAGGCATATGATAGAGTTTCCTAGCCATTTCTCTTTGTTGTTCTTAGGAAATTTGGGTTTGAGGTTAGATTCCTTAAGTTGATTACTGCTTGTGTCACCTCCCCAATGTGCTCAATTCTTGTTAATGATGTCTCTCAAGGTTTCTTCTCATGTGGTTGTGGCTTAATACAAGGAGACCCCTTCTCCCCTATCTATTTATAATTGAACTGTTGAGGTCCTTGGGAGGAATATCCAAAAGCTTATTGAATTTAAGGTCCTTAAAGTTGATAAAGTTGCTTCTTCACTCCTTATTGACTCCCACCAATAGTTTTTTGATGATACTATCTTATTTGGTGAAACCTTGGTTGGGGAAGCTAGCCATTGAAAATCTATTTTAAATGACTATGCTTCAGTCTTTGGCCAACATATTAACTATGATAAAAGTGAGATATACTTCTTCAATGTTGACCATTTAGTGAAGGAAAGAGTGTGAGGATCTTGTGCTATCAGGAAGTTGTTTTACCTATGACCTACCTTGGGCTACCTCTAATCTCTAGAAATTTGGATAACAATTATTAGAATCAACCGATTCAAAGAGTCCAAAACAAATTGGAATGTTGGAAAGGTAAACTTCTAGGCCTAGCGGGGAAGATTCAATTGCTAAAATATTCTCTACAAAATATCCTGGTCTATTATTTGTCTCTCTTTAAAATCTTGTCCTTCATTGGGGAAAAAATAAAGAAGATTCATGTGGTCTGGAATAGAGGAGAAAAATAGTTTGATGTTGGTTAGTTGGGAGAAAGTCTGTACACTCCTAAAAATGTAGGAGGTCTGGGGATAAGGAGAATAAAAATATTTTAAAAATACCTTACAACTGGAATCTCTTGGAAGGGTCAAAGGATAGGGTGAAGATTTTTCAAGCTAAATATCTAAAGAACAGAGACCTAGGTTATTTTCTCTCAACTACTAACCTGCCTAAAAGGTCAGTTTTTTGGAACCATCTTATCAAAATAAAAAATGTGTTGAAAATAGGTGTGAGAAAGAGGATTGGAAATGGAAAAGACATTTATTTCTAGAATGACCCTTGGGTGAGGATCCCCCTCTTTCTTCCTTTGAAGGCTTCAACCCCCTTAAACAAATCCTGACAAAAATTTGTGGTAAAAAGGTGGTAGACTATATCAGTTGGGAGTTTGAAGAACCTAAATGGAAGGAATTTAACAAGCTTCTCAAGAGTGCCAACTTGAGAGGTCAGAGAGATTAATTGGGAGTTGATTATGCAAAGGTTACACAACCATATTGGGGAGGTGACTTGGTTCTCCAATGAAAGGAAAGATGAATGGTTGTGGAAGGGGAACACTTCTAGCTACTTCCTAGTCAAACATGCTTATAAGGAACTGGAGAAACCCCTAGATGACTATAGTGACTTTCACTAGGACAAAGTGTGGATAAAAAACCTTACTCCAAAAGTCAACTATTTTTGGTGGGTTGCTTCACATGGAATAATTCTAACTATAGATAACCTTGTGAGGAGAGAATTTCAGCTTATCAATGGATGTATCGTCTGTAAGGAGGAAGAGTCAGTAATGGATCTTTTCTTCCATTATCAGTACTCTAGAGAAGTGTGGTCATTTTTCCTCCCATTGCTACTCATTGATTGGGTGTTTCCCCCAACTATGAAGACATTTGTTGAAAGTTGTTCCAATTGTCCCTTCTCCCATAAGGTCATAATGGATCTCTAGAATCAAACCCCATTCATAACTTGGGGAGTTTGGAAGGAGAGGAATAATAGGATTTTTAGGGAGGCAAAGAGAAGCAACAATGAGGTTTGTATGATCATAAAGACCTAGATACAAGAAAATATGGAAGTTGGAGGATACAGCTTCTTAAAAGTCTGGCTGACCTATAAAGAATTGAGAATTAAGTAGGTCTAGGGTCTAAAGAAGGACCTTACTAATCTAAATTGGTCCATGATTTCTGCTTGGAAGGCTACTGTTTGGGTCCCTCCTAAAAGAGAATGGATTAAATGCAATTTTTATGGGTGCTCAAAAGGTAATCCTGGTATGGTTGGAGCGAGAGGACTGTTGAGAAACCATTTGGGTGACTACATTATGGGTTATCATATAAAACTGGGAGTCTGCACTAATAATAAAGTTGAGGCAATGGCTATTTGGGGAGGTATAAAGACTTTAAGAGAATTGGTTTTAAGAAGTATATTTTGGAGGGAGACTCCAAATTAATTGTGGACATATTGAATGGTGGTGATGTGACCCCTTGGGATTTAAAAGACATCATTGACAATTGCAAGTCCCTAAAGAGTTTCTTTACTCATTTTCATGTTCAACATGTGTTTAGGGAGGGAAATATCTCAGTTGATTGTGTTTCCAATGAAGCACTTAAGTGCAATAGATGGACCCGTTGGGGTAATAATCATTTTCCTTTTTCATTGAAATACAAAGTGCTCAAAGAAAAATATGAATATGTGTACAACTTACCAAGTTGAGAAAAAGGATCAGCATAAGTGGATTATGCGATCTTGTATCATAAAGGGCTTTCAAAATAATGATGATAATATTGGTATGACTATGAGTATGAAGATCTCCTCAAGTGAGAAAGGAAATTATTATTTCATTCCCGAGAATATAATGGATCACATGTTTTTTTATCAACGCTAAGGCTAGTGTCAAATCCAAGTGTTGTGATGTGCCTTATGTCAAATCTAACCTCCAATTTGAAGATCAACTTTATACAAACAATCAAGATTCATTTATTATTTGTAATGATAATAATAAATATTTTACCTAGGGAAATGGGATAATGGCCATCTCATTAAGAAAGTTCTTGAACTTCATTTTAAAAAGAGATTATTTCCAAAATGCAAGCAAAAGTGTGTTTTGTAAGTTTAGAAGGTCAGTAGGGTGTAGTGGTGTTATGAGGAAATGCTCACAGAATCCTAAAAGCTTATAGTGCTCTAAAATGGGTGGGCCTAGGAAGCACACTGAACCACTGAATTGCTAGGTTCTAAGGAAAATTGTGGATCTTTGGAGACTTTTTAGTAGAGTCAGTATGGTTCCTTTTTTGGAAGCCATAAAATGGTACAATGAAAGCCTCACAGTGAAATTCACCAACTCATGGAGAAAGGGGAATGTGGCTATTGGATCTGTTATATTTGAGGTGATGGCTCAATTCATAGCAAAGGCTACAAGCCTACAAAACCAGGGAAATGGTGAAGAAGAGTGGATATGATTACCAATCTTTTGTAGACAACTTCCTCCATGATGGAAAAAATATCACTATATTTCAAAATGGGTATGCGAGACTCAAACTCCCGTCTCCTTATGCTCTAGTCAGTATGTTTATGATGCATTATTTTACCCTTGAAGGTAGATATATGACAGGTCATGCATATCACTTTCCTTTGTTGAATCATATATGTCACAATTAGTGTATAAATCTATCATTTTATCTACTCTCCTCTCTGCAACAAAACATAGAAAAGGGTGTGAACCCTCCCCTACACCATGGCTTAATGCTTGCTCTTTATAAACATGCCCTTACTATGATCCCACATGGTAATCCTTTGGTAGCTAGATAGGATATTGAGAATCAAAATATTGGGGAAAATGTTGAACCTTTAGCAGAGGCTAGCCCCATTTAGGAGACTAACCCTAGGCCCCAACCCCTAATTGTTGAAATAAATGTGAATACCCTTGCTAAAATCTCTTCCTCTATTGCTAAAATTTCCAACCCTTCTACCCCTATGGGTAAGAAGACTCTTGCTAATAATTCCCTTGAGATCAAGTTGGTAAAAGCTACCCCCGAGAAACACAAACATTCCCTGCTTCTTCTTGAACCTCCTAAGTCCAAAAAACTAAAAAAAGAGTTGAAAAACTAGAATGAGGTCATCACTATAAGTGAAGAAAAAGATGGAATTCAAATAGAGGATTTGGAGGATAGGAAATTGATTCTGGGTAGTGGAGGTTGTAGATCTACTTGCCTTGCTAAGGCTGCTTCTTAGGACAAAAAGGGGAAACATAAAACCATATTTCAAGAGGAGGAAGCTTTGGAGGTGGAAGATTTTGAGGCACATGTTGACGAAGAGAGTGAGGATATGGAATTTGAGGAGACTACCTATGATATGGGTGAGGAGGAAATGGAGGTAGAGAAAGAAGAAAATAAGGAGGAAGAAGTTGAAATTGAAAAAGAGCTAAGGAAAGAAATACTGAAAGCTCCTGAAACTTTGAACATTGCTAAAGATACTAATATTGTTGATGTTTCTAATTTTGACTATTTGAAAAGTAGGTTGAACTACATGCAGGTTCAAATGGATGACATGGAGAAAGCCATTACTACTCTAATGAGGGTGGTGAATGGCCTCATGCATAGGGAAATGGTTGGTACTGTCTCGGGCCAAACCAAGATTAGAAGAAAGCTTAAGATGATGGGAAAGACTGGTGAAATGATGGATCAAGCTAAGGACAAAGGACCTGACTGGAGGGAGTATGTCTCCCATGTTGGATAATATTGGGACCTGATTGCTAAATCCAAGTAATGGCTTTATTTCTTTCTTTTGGTTATGGTTGTCATACATTTTTTGGTGTTCTATTTTAATATTTCAGACTACTATTTTAATATAGCTTTGTTATGGTTGAGAACTTGCTGGACTCTAGTGGACTTAATTAATGGCCTTCATAGTATTAATTGCTTTAGTAGTAGTATTCATTTTTTGATTAAGTATATTGGTTCTATGGTTACTATTTTGATTATTGGCCTACGTGCCACCCTGGACTTGTTGTTTCTCGATGTTGGATGGTGTTGTTATCCCCAGCTAATTTCGTTTTGTGAGTTTTTGGATGTGTAACCATGGGATCAAGGCCCTTCCCATACTTAATTAATCAAAAAAAATATCCTTTATCCAGTCCAAATAAGAACATAAATAATCTATCACTTCTAAACCAAAATATTTAACTAATTTAAAAGAAATTAGATTTACCTACAAGCATGAATTAAATAAAGCATAGAAAATTTACTCTTTTCTTTAACCTTGGTCTAGAATAACTTTGTGAGATCCTCTTTTTTTGTATTTATTCCACTCACCAATATAATGCCTTTGTTCAAAATATGACAGGAATGATACTCATCAACATCAAAGCTTTTGCTTATATATTTTCCTTTCTCAATGATGACAAGATTACTCCATTTATTCTCCCTCCAAGAAGGATTTAACTCAAGATACAAATACAAAATATTCATTCTCATCCTTATCATAATGAGTATAATGAATATTTTATTACCTTTTTATTTAATCTTTGACATAGAAGTATATCTCTTCTTTCCTTTTCCCTCTAAATTCTTCTCACCATCTTATTTTATTTGTTACCTTTGTTGCAAGTAGATAAAACCCATTTTTTATTTAATTCTAGCTAATTTTATTATGTGTATGTCTAATTGGTATTTTCAAGATTATCCAAGAGGAATTCCCTTTGTGGATGATAAATTAAGCCTCTCACATACTTAATCAACACCTCACACTCCATTATATCATTCCCAATTTGTACAACTCTCTTTCTAATTTTTTTGGTATAAGCATTTACACTTTTCTCTTGTTTCTACTTTAAATGATGTCACATTATCAAATAATCATCATCATGTTAGATTAGGTAGAACCAATTATGCAACAATAACCATAATTCTTCCTAATTTAACATTTGAAGTAACTTTTTTGATGTTTAGGGTTGTACATAGCTTTCATACTAAGTAAGAGCATGCCCTACAAGCTTTTAAGGAAGCTAAGGTAGTAGAACAACTTCCTACACTAATCTTGAGAGGATGATAATGCAAATTTTTTATAGATCTCTAACAATTACATAAACCTAAGCATAAATAAACATAAATATCATGCATACCACAACACAGCGATTTACGCGGGGAAAAACCTTTCGGGAGAAAAATCCCACACTCCAAAAGCTGCTCAATATATTATTCAAAAATCACAAAGATTACAATATGCTTGCAGAGCAAGCTTCTCACGGGAGTATCACCAACTAGATATCTATAGGCAACATGACCGCTATTAGAATCTCAAAATACATCACAATACGCATTTGTAATACAACGTCCTCATAAAATAGGGTTTCCTTCTAGGGAAAGTCAATCTAATAAAATATTGGTCATCAAATCTAAGACGTAATGATGAATGGTCCAAATTTATAATAATAAAATATAAATATTTTTTTCCTTTTGGGGGTGCTACCCCCAAGCCCCTGTTGAGGTGTGCTACCCTTGGACCCCTAGCTGGGAAGATCATCGCCTTGGATCCCTCGTAGGGGGGGACACATTTTCCCAACAAATCTCCCACTTTTTGAACACATTACAAAATAAATGAGAGGGTGTAAACCTCATCTCTTAATTGTTAGGGGCCAAAAGTCCCATAGTCTTTGAACACCATCTGAACTTCTCTATTCTCATAGGTTTAGTTAAAGAGTCAGTAAAATTCATCAAAGTATCTACCTTAACCAGCTTTACCCTACCATCTTTGATCATATCTCTAACAAAATGATATTGTACATCAATGTGCTTGGTTCTGGCATGAAATTTTGGGTTCTTGGCTAAACAAATCACACTCTAACTACCGCAATAAATTTTCACTACACCTTGTTTTATTCCAATATCTAAACACAGTCTTTGAAGAAAAATGGATTTTTTACAAGCATGAGTAGCTTCCATATACTCTACTTCAGTAGTGGACAAAGCAACCACAACCTGTCACTTACTCATCCAACTAATCACACCACCAAATAAAGTAAACACATAAGAACTAGTGGATCTTCTACTATCAACATCACCTGCCCAGTCTAAATCCACAGCCATGAATATCAAGGGAAAAATCATCTTCAGTCATATTACTATGATAACACAAGGAATAATCTAGTGGATCTTCTTCTATCAACATCACCTGCCCAGTCTAAATCCACATAGCCATGAATATTGAGATCTATCAATATATCCTCCATCTTCAACTTCCACATTTCAAAATTATTTCCAAAAAATTTATCCACCTCTATTCTCCCCGATGAACTTGCCATCTAAAAATTCTTGCAACAAGTTCACAAAGTGTCTTTCGCACAAGCTCCCACTCAAATCTGGATTAGTTAAAAAAAACCCAACAACCCACAATTGATATCAAAGGTGATGAAGCTCTAATACCACTTGTAAGGAAGCTAAGGTAGTGGAACAACTTCCTATTCTAATCTTGAGAGGAGGATAATGCAAAAATTTTACAAATATTTAACAGTTACAAAAACTTAAATAGAACTAAACATAAATATCATGCATACCACAACATAGTGATTTACGTGGGGAAAACCCTTTCGAGAGAAAAACCCCACACTCCAAAATTTGCTCGATATTTTATTTAGAAATCATAAAGATTACAATATACTTGCAGAGCAAGCTTCTCATAAGAGTATCACCAACTATAGATCCAAAGGCAACAAGACTACTATTAGACTCTCAATATACATCACAATACACAATCGTAATATAATGCTCTCATAAAATGTGGTTTCCTTATATGGCAAGTCAAGCTAATAAAATATCAGTTGTCAGATCTAAGACCTAATGATGAACGGTCTAGATTTACAATAATAAAATATAAATAAAATTATCCTTTTGGGGGTGCTTCTTGTGAGCCCCCACTAAGGCATGTTTCCCTTGAACCCCTAGCCAGAGGGATGATCCCCTCGAACCCCTTGTGGGGGGAACCCACCTTGCCCCCTCGTCATCATCATATAAATAGTACCTTATGTATCAATAGTAACTTATGTAATTTCAAGGTTGAGACACATTTTCCCAACATTTTAGCATTACAAAAGTGATTTTATATTATGGAGATTGTTGGTGTAAACTAAAATGTATTTCCATTTGGGATTGTTGGTCCAATTTCTCTACACTTATTTCCTCATCATATAATTTTATATCAATCTTTTTGCCTCCACTTTGAAGAACCTATTAAGTTTTAGAGTTTCTTCTTATGAAACACCTACTTTATTGTCATGTTTATCTTGGTGTATCTATTTACCATCTAGACTTTCCACCAAGATCAACATCATACTTTCCAACCTATCTAGATTCTCTTCAACCATGGGTATCTTAACCATATCTACTTCCAACCTCTAAAATCTAGTTTCTCCATCTTTCTCTCCTAGTCATACCTATTAATATCGCACTTCTCAATCACTCCCTAAATTAAATATTAGGCTCAAAAGGTACTAAAATAATACTATCACACAATCTAGTATCAAAGATAATCCAATAAGGTCATAAAATAGAAAATTTTAGTTTTCATGGCCTTTCTAATCCTTCTACCATAAGGAAATTTGGGCTCTAATACTACTCAAGATCCATAAACTACTAGGTTAATAACTCTAGTGATACACTAGTAATGGATATCTAAATCTATATCAAATCCTACTATTCTCCTTCACATTCTTCTATTAGGAAATAACTAAAAATAATATTAACATTTCAAATAAAAATGAATATGTCTGGTAAGATAAGGTATAAATCACACAACATTGAGGTTCCTTTGGAAAAAACACATTTGAATGAAAAAATTCATGAAGCTATGTAATTAGCATTATGTTAAAACTTATGTTGTTACATGAGATAAAATTCCAAAAATGGATTATATTAACCTATCCTAGCTATATTTAGTCTTATATCTCTCTAATTTGTTACCATACAACAATTCTCTACAAATCTATGTATTCTCTTCAAAGTGATATAGGAATATCTTCTATATCTATCCAGTCACTTAACCTCAATTTTTAGCTTAATACCTTCTCTAACTGCCCTATATTTTAGAATAGTATCACCTAGTATTCATCTCAATCTATCCTTCCAAATTCCCCATTAAAAGTGAATGATTTTCATGGGTAGTAACTACCATACATACAAATTCCAAATCACTCAAGAGAATAAAAACTCAATATTCCACACTAGAAGCAAAAGGAAATGGTCTATGAACAAGAGAGATATAAATAACACTATTAAAGAATAATAATCCATCACATCCTCCAAATGAGCATCTAGATTAGAAAAGATAGTCTACCATGATAATAGAATTAGGTACTACCTAATTCAACACCTAAATGGGGACATGACACTTCTCAATAAGGTAAATTATTGATCCAAAAAATAAGACATTTATCTCTTTATAAACATTCTACTTAAATGACTTTCAACTACCAATATATATGTCCCAAACTAGTTACAACAAGAATGGGTGAAGATAGTTAACTCTATATCATCATAATTATATTTTATACCACCACAAAACACATCTTAAACTATTCTTCAATTATCCTCATTGTTCACAATATATTGACACCTATAGTACTTTTTTTTCACCTATAACAAATTGATGCAATTTTATAGAAACACATAACTAACATAATATCTTATCATGTATATGTAGCAATTTGTGACATGTGTATAGCATGCATAGGTTACCTTTTAGATGCTTGTATTCAATTTTTAAACACCTATCTAGTAGCTTACTAAAATTGTGCCTAACTAAGAACCTTCTAAATCTAAACAACCTAAGAGGTTCTTTAAATTGTGTACAAGTGTCCTAGGATGATATATTTATATACACAATTCTAGATTCATAATTTAAACTTTTGGCATCCATGCTAATGGGTAACCATCAAATATTGGAATTTTCAACCTTAGAAAGATAGATTTTGAATTTTGGAAAAGAGGAAAATAATTGGGTCTAAGGGAAATATTTGAGGATGCAATCCATTCTATGATGTAAAAACCATTGGGAATAAGGTCATGTAGATTTAGAACTAAAGGATATTACATATCAAAGTGTAAGGTTCAATATTGGAGTCAATGACCATTTGATCATAGCTAAATTATATATTAAAATAATCAATCAAAAACATCATCCCTAAATGACATAAAATAAGTGGCAAAAAAGTGTGAGGACTAGGCTAGAATATATGAAATTGATCGCCATTTAAAATCCATTTTATAATGTACTTACCTACTTTTGTAAAAAAATTGACAAATTCATTTATATTATAAACAATTTAATGTTTTAAAGTTAGTGCAATGGTGAAAATTGCATACCCATGCCATTTTCCCTTATTTTAGATCTATTTTGACTAGAATTGTATAAGTAATAATTATCTTATAATTGACATATTATTGCATGAAAGTGGATCATGACATCCCCATATCTTGATCCCCTTTACCAGTAGTCCCCATATTTGCAATATTGATCCCTAGACTCTTCATTCATAACCTTTAATGAAATCCACAAGTGTGGAATTAACACATGTGGATTTTATAACCATAGCGTACCATAGAAAAATGGATCATTGACATTTTCGTGGTTATTTAGGTCTTTATTTTATGATGCTTGGCTTATTTTGCTCAGATTTAATGTTGCAATGTAACTTTTGCATTCACATTAAGTACTTAAAATTCAAATTATGACATCTTGTGAAGGTGTTGTGAAGTGTTGTAACAAATTTCTACACTCTTCTAAACTCTTTTCATTATAATTCACCTAAAAATCACCTTTTCATCACTTATCAAGTCCTATTCTAAAGTGTTGTAAAGTCTTGTAACAAGATTTCACGCTTTTCTAGGCTTGTTATCACTATTTACACCTTTCTTATGCTTTACATGAGCCCTTTATGCACTCATAAGACCTAATTAAGTGTATTTCTTAATGTAAACCCAACAAACAACATTAAATGTAAGATAATTCCCAACACCCATTTACAAGCCCAAGGTGGGATCCATTCGCAATGGGTTGTGAATGAGTCCCTCTTGGCTCCAAATTCAAAATAATTCAAACTTTCTTTCAATTTTTTATTCAAAAATACATTATGTCATCTTGTGATGTTATATTATTAGGTTATTAGGGCATATGTGTGTATAAATAAGTGTTTTTCTTCTCATTTTAACCCCCATTCATCAAGTTCACTTGCATTCACTCATTCAACATCAATTAGCATTCAATCATAACATCATTCAATCAAGCATTCATCAAGCATCTTGGAGAAATCATTGACATGTCTTTAGATTTCTTCAACAAGGTTTTGGTGAGTTTAGGACACTTGCATGTTTTTTATTCATCATTCCTTGCTTACTTCATTTCATTTCTTTATTAAGGGTTTGATTACAAAAGTGGGATTTAGCCAAGGAAAATCCCTATACTCTAACCCTTAACCATTTTTCCCCTTTTGCATGTGTGTTTGTAGACTTGTGTATGCATTTTTGTCATGAAAATAGGTGTTGAAAGGTGGTCAAGAAGTCAACAAAGTGTTTCAAGTAAACTAAAGCCTATTCCAAGCTTGGAGACAACCTACAGTCCATTTTTTATAGATTTGACTCTATCAACCCAACAAGAAGACAAATGCAGATCTGGAGCTATAGAATTGACCTTTGATTTCATAGAATTTTGGAGGAGGACTGATTCACTATTAATGGCAAATGAGTCCCACCTTAAGGTTGAAAATTTTAATTTTGTTAGATTCTAGTTCAGGTGACAATCAAAAATCAGTTTTTAGGTGTTTTTTTCAGTAGCAGGACTGATTTTCCATCAATGGAAAATGAGTCCCACTAGTGATTTGCACTGATTTTTTCCAACATTTAGATCCTTCCCGATTCAACATTCATTGCCCAGGTGCACTCTATTCAGCCTTCTTCAATTTTGTTTATGTTTGTTCATGTTTTAGTTCATTCTTGCATACCTCATTGTGTTTTCAAAAATTGCATATTTCATAGGTTTTGCATCAATACTCAATCAATTTCAGTACTTAGTTGCATTTAGATAATTGCATTTAGTCTTAATTTCATCATAAATATCATAGTTTGAGTGAACCACCACAATTTTAGTGTTTTGTCTCTCTCCTTTTAGGTGAAAGATCCTAAGAGTGTAAGAGAAGTACATAGAACTTCAAAATTGATGGTTCATTTTGGTGAACTTGCATATTGAACACTTTATCTTTCTAATTTCAATTACATCTTGCATCCTAGGTTTCATTTGCATCAACATTCAATTAGGTTTTGCTTTGTTTTTGCATCCTAGGGTTTCTCCAATTGCATTACTGAAAGACTCATATAGACTTCATTATTGCATATCAAATCATTCAAAAACTGAAAAATATACATTTTCATCTGAAAATAATTAAAATCTCTTTAAATTTTTTGAGAAACACAAAAAAAACTCATACCTAGACTCATTCGCCACCCTGGGAAAATCAGTCCAACTACATTTTCTGCATTGAATTTTTTGTCATTTTCATAGTATTTCCTGCATTTTTGTTTCATGTTATTGCCCTCTTGTTTCATTTTACATAATTTTTGTCACTAGCATTTTATTATTCCTAGTTTGCATTTTCACCCACCTCACCCCTTTTGGTACTTGTATGAGTGTTTGGTGCCCCATTGATAATACTTTAGTGAGATGAAGTTCTAGAATCATGGCTTCCTGCAATAACACTTTCATTGTGGACCTTGGGATCTCAAGAGCTCCTACTAGTATGGAAAATGGTGCATTAGGAATGGATACTACCACTCATATGCCTTCCCCTTCCCATCAAATACATGTTGACACACAAAATAGTTCCATTCTTCAAGAAAAATTCATTAGTATTCATGAGGATTTTGCACATTTACAACAAGATTTATCCCTTGAAAACATTTCCACCACTGCCATACCTACCATAGAAAACCTTTATTGTTTGATTGAAAGTGATGATGGCTTACAAGTTATGAAAATAATTGATGAGATATACAACAAACATGTTCCTTCCACTTCCCAATCCGCAAACATTGTTGTGAGCCAAGGAGGACCTCACATTCCTCCTCCTTCAACCATAGTGTCCATACCAACTTATACCACTCCTCAAGTTACAACAACCATTAAACAAGTTAGTCATGTCACTCCTTCTTTCCCTATTCCAACTAGCATTCCTAGTTCTTTTGTGGCATCGAATGTTCCCTCTTCCACCTTCACCCCTCTTAGTGTTCCTTTCACTTCTCCTAACATTACATACACTCCATCACCATTTTCCCTTCCACCTCATACCACTTACACCAATCCCATCATTGCATGACTCTTTAACACTGTTTCCTCCATGAAACAAAAAATCTCCACCATTAGCCAAAGCCAAAATGCTCCACCCACATATCATGTCTATAGTAGCCCATTATCTTTAGAGATCTTATGCACACAGATGCCACAAGGAATTGAGATGCCTAGGTTTGAGAAGTACAGAGGTAAAGGAGACCCTACTAATCATGTTAATGCATATACAACATTGTGCAGTGATTTTGTCCTGGACGATAAACTATTACCAAACTTTTTTCAAGGACACTGCATTGGAATGGTTTTCAAATCTACCCAATCATTCAATTTGATCATTTAATGAACTTTTGGATGCCTTTATAAGTCATTTCCAAGTCCATATGACTCCCAAAAAGACAATGGTTGATTTAATGAGATGTAAGAAAAATTCCAATGAAAAAGTAACTGATTTCATTTCACGTAATCAGTCATTGTATGCTCAAATTGTTGTCAAGATTCCTGATTCACATATCCAAAAGATGTTTATCAAAAACTTGCACACTCACCTTTAGGATAATTTGACTATGATGAAATTTCCATCATTTGTGCATTTATGCACAACCCTTTGCGACTATCACAACTCGGTTACTAGACATGATTCAAAGTCCACTTCTTTAACCAAGTTGAGAAGTCTAAACAAAACAACCAAAACACCACACAAAACTTTTGAAGACCAAACAGAGGCTTCTTACAGTTCAATCTACCTCCTCAATACCAAACTCAACCTATTCCAAGTCAAGTGGTAACTGTTAAAGTAACGGTGCCCTTTACTTATGGGGACCCAAAGAGACAATCTACCCCTTACCTGATACCCTCCATAACACAATGAATCAATTGCTCCAGCAACAGATGATCACTTTGCCTAAAACCACTTGATACTACCAATCTTGTACCACCTACCTTTAAACCAAATGCTTATTGTCATTTTCATCGCCAAAATGGACATGACACCAACCAATGTAAGCATCTCAAACACTTAGTTCAAGACCTCATTGATTTTGGTCATTTGTCCATTGTGAGTGTCAATGATCAAGGAAATAATTTTTTTGCACCCCCTACTCAAAATTTACAAATATTTACCAACCCCATGCCTAAACACAATGTTTCATTTGTCAAGGCTAGTGAACCTTCAAACACTCATGCGATGAACATTGATACAAATAATGAGCAACTTGATATTACTCCAAATGTTACCCAAGTTAATCCTATGGATGAACTTGTGGGTACAATAGACGTTTTCCCTCATAAGGGCTCAACCAACAAATCTAGATTGATAGTATCTTTTCTTCTCATGATATACTTAAAAATCTTCCCGATGGTCCTCTTTACATAGCTGACTGAATCTATGATAAGCCCACCAATGGGATATTAATAGATCCTGCTTGTGGTGAGAATGTGATCACGAAAGAATTTTTAGTATTACATGAGCTTCATTAAGAAGATTATGATAAGCCAATTGCATGGATTAAAACACATACTAGTTTTGTGTGCCCTACGATTAGATCGATCATACTCCCATTACAGATAGGACCCAAAACTTTGGATGTAACATTTTCTATTATTCCACAATCGGATCAGTCTCATCTGCGGCTAGATCATCCTTGGCTTCACTCGATGAAAGTTGTTCCTTTAATTGTTCATAAATGTTTGAAGTTTCTGCATGGAAATGAGATATTTACCATACATCATAGTGGTTTTAACATGTTGTCTTCTAAAGGTAATTTTTCCTTAGAAGCCTTTTGGCCTGAACCTATGGAACCCATCACTCCTTGTAAAGATTTCTTTTTCATAGCCTATCAAAAATTTAAAGCCAAACAAATATCAACCTTGTCTCTTCACTCAATGTCCCCGTCCACTTCCACTCCTCCCATCATAGATGAGATAATGCTTCAACCTGAGTTGAAACCTAAACAAACAATGCAACCTCATGAGCAACCAACAACAAACACTTCACCTTCATTGTTTAAACGTCCCCACGATAATGAAACCAATCCTGTTATGCCTCCTCACAATAAACAAGTGCATAAAGCTAAAGAGAAAGTGATTAACCCATATTCTTTGGTTTCTTTTGTTCTTCCCCCTTTGGTAGAAAAGGAACCTATGGTAGATCAACCCGCTCTTACACCTCAACAACTTCAAAATAGAATTAAAAAAAATTGCGGTGCTAGGGAGTGTAGGTGTCGTTGTCGTCTCCTTGCTTGTCAATCACGAATGGAAGAAAACAAGGAAAATCAACCTCTGCCTTTGAAAAAAGCAATAAATGATCATCCTCCTCCTCACCCATCACAAGATAGTGTAGTCCAACCCTCACAACAAAATGATCCAATTCAACAGCCACAACTCCTGACACATCCTTCCTTGGAGATCACCCTTCGTCCTCCCGTCATAATTAATCATGATGATGATGATGAGGAGATCACAAAAATAGATGAAGAAGTGCATAATGATATAAACTCTTTATTTTCATCTACCATGATCTTAAATGATAAATCTTCTACACCAAGTGAAGAACCCGATACATCTCCTAGTTCGACACTTGCAATTCTTCCTTTGGACAGTCAACCACCCTTGCAATATACTGACCATGATTGGGAGGTAGATGACTTGTTGGATGGTTGACTTGCATTTTCCTAAATCGTCTTTTTCATTTTTCTTTTATTTTCTCTTCCCTTTGTGATTTTATGTGTGTATTATGATCCGCAATAATGCGTGTTTGATGTTCTCTCTCTCTCTCTCTTTGTGCAATTCCTCTATTTGTACCTCTATTCTTCCATATGTCGTACATTTCCTTTTTGTTTTGTGTTTTCCTTTTGGGGATGATGCAAAGCATTAAGATGCCCTATGTCTCTTCCATGTTAACCCAATTGGTCCCTCTCCTTTTTACTTTTACTTTTTCTTTTATTTTTTCCTTTTGGGGATGACGCAAGGCATTGAGACCGAAATGTCTCCTTCATGTTGACCCAAAATATTTTCCTTTTCTTTCACCTTTTCATTTTATTTTTGCTTGTGTTTTCCTTTTGGGGACGATGCAAAGCATTGAGGCCGCAATGTCTCTTCTATGTTGACCCAAAATGGACTCTATTTTTCTTTTGTTTTCACTCTCTTTGTGTCATTATTCCAGTTCTATGCGCTTTGGGGAATGATGATAGTTTTGAGCTCTTTCATAAAAACATTGCAACAACGAACATACTAACCCCAAATCCATAGATCCCTTATGTGTTTGGTGTGTTCCTTTCTAGGGGGAAACCCCTTTTTATTTTGTTTTCTTTTTCATTTCACATGACGCATCCTTACTTGAAAACATGTATGACTTGGCTATAGGGATTTCCAAATTGGTTCTCATGTCTTGTTTTCTTTTTTGCATTCTTCCTTTGCCACTTTAAAGAAATTTCTCACAAAATGGTGTTTAGAAATTCTTTAAAGTGGGGGGCATACATTGGCATCATTTCATTTGCATTCTTGGTTCTTAGTGTAGCCTTGTCACTTCATACTATGCATTTGTCACTTTGTGGATGACACTGAGTGTGATGTCCTTCATAAGTGTGACCTATTTTAGCATATTGCATTCCTCTTAGTGTTTTGATGTGACACACTGCATCCTCTAAATTGTGAATATACTTTGATTGGTCCTCTCTTGGAGACATTAGACACAATGTTCCCTAAGTGATAGACCTTGCATGAATTAAACAAGACTCATTTGAACTTTATTTTACATTTTACATTTTACATCTTTGCCACCTTGCATAATGCAACTTGCATGCATGTGGTACTATCCTCTTTGTTCATAGTTCTAAGCATACAAAGCTTTGCTTGTCTCATGAAGCACGAACCAACATTTTCCTTTGTGGTGCCTTGTTAAAGTTATTAGGAGGTATAACTTTGATATAGTTGAGTAGGAGCCCATTTTGCAGCACGACTTTCCCCATAGCCATGTATGTGTTTGTGAGTGCATACCAACTAGAATATGTATTTCACCTCTTGGGTCTTCTCACCTAGTGGACCACCAAGAGTTATGTCACCCCAGAGTGAGTATGCATCTTCTTTTTCAGACAAACAACCTAGATCTGATTCACAACTAGTTGAACAAATGATTGAAGCTTGATTTGACTTTTCCTTTTTCTCTTCCTTCTTCCATTCTATTTCACACATGTGTCCCTTTGTTCTTATGTTGATTTTTCCATGGGATCTCCATCCTGGGGACTTGATCATCCCTCTTGATCATTATTATTCCATCTTGCTAGCATAAGTGCATTTGGACCTCCTTCTCGATATGCATGGCTACTTTAGTGTGAGTTTGAAGCAAGTTAATCCTCTCACTAAAGTGGGGGCTAAATGTACCATAGAAAAATGGATCATTGACATTTTTATGGTCATTTAGGTCTTTCTCTTATGATGCTTGGCTTATTTTTCTCATATTTAATGTTGCAATGTAACTTCTACATTCACATTAGGTCCTTAAAATTCAAATTATGACGTCTTGTGAAGGTGTTGTGAAGTGTTTTAACACATTTCTACACTCTTCTAGACTCTTTTCATTATAATTCACCTAAAAATCACCTTTTCATCACTTATCAAGTCCTATTCTAAAGTGTTGTAAAGTCTTGTAACAAGATTTCATGCTTTTCTAGGCTTGTTATCACTATTTACACCTTTCTTATCCTTTACATGACCCCTTTATACACTCATAAGACTTAATTAAGT
The DNA here is from genome assembly GCA_007258455.2 of Sequoia sempervirens. Classification (NCBI taxonomy): domain Eukaryota; kingdom Viridiplantae; phylum Streptophyta; class Pinopsida; order Cupressales; family Cupressaceae; genus Sequoia; species Sequoia sempervirens. The sequence continues at coordinate 1,270,791,248 of VDFB02271358.1, forward strand.
GTATTTTTGAATGTAAACCCAACAAACAACATTAAATGTAAGATAATTCCCGACACCCACTTACAAGCCCAAGGTGGAACCCATTCTCCATGGGTGGCGAATGACTACCTCTTAGCTCCAAATTCAAAATAATTCAAAATTTCTTCGGGTTTTAATTCAAAAATACCTTATCTCAGCCTGTGATGTTGTATTATTGGGTTATTAAGGCATAATTCTTCTCATTTTAACCCCCATTCATCAAGTTCACTTACATTCACTCATTCAACGTCAATTCACATTCAATCATAGCATCATTCAATCAAGCATTCATCAAGCATCTTGGAGCAGCCATTGATATATCTTTAGATTTCTTCAACAACTTGGTTGTGGTGATTTTAGGACACTTGCATGTTATTTATTCATCATTCCTTGCTTACTTCATTTCATTTCTTTATTAACCTGGGTTTGATTACAAAAGTGGGATTTGAGCAAGGAAAATCCCTATACTCTAACCCTTAACCATTTTTCCCCTTTTGCATGTGTGTTTGCAGACTTGAGTATGCAGATTTCTCAAGCAAATAGGTGTTGAAAGGTGGTCAAGAATTCAACAAAGTGTTTCAAGTCAACTAAACCTTATTCCAAGCTTGGAGACAACCTACAGTTCATTTTTTGTAGATTTGACTTCGTCGACCCGACAAGAAGACAAATGCAGATCTGAAGCTACAAAATTGACCTTTGATTTCATAGAATTTTGGAGGAGGAATGATTCGCCATCAGTGGAAAATGAGTCCCACCTTAAGGCTGAAAACATTGATTTTGTCAGATTCCAGTTCTTGACAGTCGGAAAGCAGTTTTCAAGTGTTTTTGTCAGTAGTAGGACTGATTCGCCATCAATGGCGAATGAGTCCCATCGGTGATTTGCAATAATTTATGCCAACATTCAGATCCTTCCCCATTCAACATTCATTGCCCAAGTGCACTCTATTCAACCTTCTTCAATTTTGTTTATGTTTGTTCATGTTTTAGTTCATTCATGCATACCTCATTGTGTTTTCAAACATTGCATATTTCATAGGTTTTGCATCAATATTCAATCAATTTTAGTACTTAGTTGCATTTAGACCATTGCATTTAGTCTTAATTTCATCATACATATCTTAGTTTGAGTGAACCATTTGGATTTTGGGTGTGGGATCTATCTCTTTTCATTAGGTGAAAGACCCTAATTGAGCAAAAGAGACAGCATTTCACACCCCTAAAATCTATGGTTCACATAGATATGAACATAAAAAAAAAAATTTAATTTCATAAAATGGGTCCATGTTTTCCTCCCTTACTAGTTGTTGTGAGGCAACATAGTGCACATTTTTATTAATTTGTTTGTTGATGTACATCTAAATGCATTCACTCATTCACTTTGAAATCATCTAGAAGCATATTAGGGTTATCAAAAGGATTTGTAAAGGAACATATATGACAACATTCTAGCAAGATTTTATTAGAGTACATTTGAGTCCACAATGCTAGATCCATTGCACACTTGCTTAGTTTCTTCAATATTCCTCTTGGACTTACAAAATTAATTCATTAGGGGTATGATTGAGAAGAAAATGAGCCCCATAATCTAACAAATTTTATAAATTTTTTTACAAAGCTATTCCTTGTGTATATTTAAATATTAGAAATCAAAAAGATTAAATTCTAAAAAATGTACATTATACCATCTACAGGTCACAAATTAGGTCTCCATTCTTTAGGGTCATAATCACAAAGATCGGGTCCACACTCGATCATAAGTGATTCAAAGTGAAAGAAGCACTTTGTAGAATCTAAGACATTTGTATGATTTAAACCCTAATATTCTAGAGAGTTGGCGAATCCACTTCTAATATTTTTCATAATATTTCTTCATTATCAAATTTTAATACATGTACCACATTTAATCTATAAGTAGTCCCAAGTATATTATCTAGGCTAATTTATACTCATTTGACTATATTTAAATAGTTTTCCTATGTCATTTTATGTGCCTCGTGTTTTCCCTCTATTTTTCTTAAGCCAAAAATTCAATAGAGAAGAATAACATTTTATGAAAAATAAAACAACATTTAATAACCTATCTATTTCTTTAGGTCAAGTAAGTTTAAATACATGTTTCACAATGAAAATAAATAAATGGATTTCATTTTTTATAATTATCTAGTTTACTTAATTGACTAATTAACATTTGATCAATTTAAATAAAAACATGTATCGCCACTAAACAAATATACACAAATAAATAGTTGATTTTTTTTTTGATTGATGATAATATTTTATTTTATTAAAGATAAAGCAAAATTTACAAAAACTTCATATTTGAGTCCATCTAGCAACTTCCAAAAAAAGACTGATAAACCAACACAGTTTCCAATGAAGCAAAAAACCTATTATCATATCTTCCTGTTAACTACCCTACCAACTTTTACCCATACCCCAAGCTATTTACAATTTCAATTCAAAACTAGGGCTTAACCCCATAAGCACATATCAAAAGCTAGAGTAAATACAGTAAACTAAACAAAAATTAAACTTTGTATTTACGCAGAAGCCTTTGAAGTGTTGTCCAACTCCAAAAGAAAAAATCTCCATGATCGGCTTCGGCTTCTTCCTCAAGTGTAGACCTTTATTCTCTGACATCTTCGCTCTGGCGACATCTTTGAGTCCCTCTATGACCTCCTCGATCTCCATTAATTCAACACAAAGTTTGAGCACTTTCCACCCGCGTTCCGCTTCTTCTCTCCACAGGGCTTTGGTGCGTCCTTCTGGCCACTTGATAAAAAGATGATTTAAATTTGCTAACTTTGGGTCCCCACCTTCCATGCCTTCACCCACAAAAAATCCCTCTCTTGGTATAGCCCATTCCAGGATGTTTTCCATGTCCACTAAAAAGTCTTTATGCACCAACCCTTTCATTACTTTCCTCACTTCTTCCACTGACTCTCCTAAGTCCAGCCCCTAGGCCATGATCAATGAGTATATATCCATATTAGTTTGATATTTGTGCTTCAAGTCTTTGAAGCCATTGCCTAGAATTACTTGCACATATTGTGCCACCTGCACATCCTTGAAAAGAAATAATCCTCTCAACCTCTTCACGATCACTTTGCCAACAAATGGATCCAATTTCCTCCTCGATTTCAACGTGAAATTGGCCTCCTTGTCTTCTCCGGTACGCTATCTTCCAAGCTGCCGAACACCTCAAACCAGATACATTCCTTGCTACCGCACACCAAGAAGCATCGAAGGCAATGAAATGTGTATCTTTAATACACATCATATTACCGGCCATCTCCATTAATGTCAAACATATGTCCAATGCCGACAACACTACCTTCATCAATGCTTCACGTCCTTCAAGAATTTCACACTCAAACCTCTACTTGCTAAATTTTATCCCCTCTTGCATTAAATGCATTAGACAAAAACCCTCCAAAAAAATGCCTCTAAAATATTAATTCTAAATTCATCCACCTCTGCAAAACATAGAGCCCATTTTGAGAGGGTATATGCTTCCATATTCCTAGTTCTCCTAATATGACTAACCTTAAAGTCCTCAAAAGGAGCTAATTCTTCAATGATTTTCCTAATCACTCCCTACAAATACCAAGCATCAATTCCTCCTTTTATTATTGCTTGGATAATTATCAAGGAATCACCCTCCAAATGAATCCTTTTTGCTCCTAACTTTTTGGCTAACTAAATTGCCATTAAGGTTGTTGCTACTTCAACTACATTGTTGGTTTCTTCCTTCAATCTCATTGCACCTATGGCCAACACATTCCCATTCTAATCACGAACAATACTACCAACCCCTGATGGACCTGGGTTTCCTTTTGAAGCCCCATCAAATTTTACCTTCCACCAACCTTCCTTTGGTTTCTCCCATTTATCCACCTCTAGAGACAATTGAGTAAGATTAACCTAGTCAGGCCCCTTAACGGGCCAAATAAATAGTTGATTAATAAAAGAGGTTAGGTGCACTTAATTTTAGGAAATAAAATATTTTTTGCAGACTATGTTATCTAATTCATCTTAGTAATCAATAATTAAATTTGCATAAATCCTACTCTAGTGGATTTTGATTATTTATTTCATGTTATGGTTATTGATCCTACACATGTGTATAGTTTTGAACCAAGAAAATTTGGCCTTGTGTTTATTACCTATCTTCTTCATAAATGTGTTCTCCTCTAATAATTTGAAAAGAGTGGCACTAAAGAGCAATGATAGAGTTTTTTGTTCTAGGGATGGGAAGATGGTTAGCTAAACCACTATGCACCTTAGTCAAACTTGTAGATCGATTCAACAAGTTTGACAAGTTTGTAGACACAAAATAAAATACAATGCCTATATGTATTCTTATGAGTCCAGATGTTATTTCTACCTTGTTATGACCAAATGGATTTGAGCTTTGTCCTTTATACAACAACCTAGCATGATGAAAAATTTGAATATTTCATGCTTAAGATAGTGAGTAATTGCTAGTTAGGACTAAGTTGGCTTTGGTTTAGAGTTAACTTGGATTTTAAAATTTTGGGGCTCAAAATTGTATGTGCAATTATGAACCACATTTGAGATGAAAATGTGGGTTTGAACCAAGACAAGGAATATGAAGGATGAAGATTAGGTTCAAAACCTTGGAAAATGGAGAGTTAAGTTTAGTATAGGTTTCATTTAATACTCAACTTTCACATTAAAAAAAGAAAAAAGAAAAAAACTATTTAATTCATCACATTAAAAATAAAAGATTTTTCCTATTCAAGGGTTAAGTGGCAATAATAATATTAGCTCGGTAATTTTTTATTGAATGGTATTACCCAGAAAAAAGAAAACAGTCTCAGGTCCCTAGAAAGTTTTTCTAAATTAAACTTTGATGGAGTCACAAAAGGAAATCCTATATTAGTTGGTAGAGGACTTGTGATTAGATACTTGAGTGGTGAATTGGTTTACAGTTTTTCTCTGGTTTTTGGTTTGTGCACTAAATTCTAATACCAAAGTGAAATGTAGATCTCTTGTAGCTATTTTTGGGGAAAAATATTTGTAAAAGTGGTATAAGATGATAGAGGAAGGTGATTCATCAATAGTTATTAGTTCTATAAGGAAGGAATTACATCAATACTCTAGAACTATTGATAACTTATAAGCCTCCTTAATTAGGTCACATCAGTAATATACATTTCCCATGTTTTTATAATCATGCCTCTAAGGCATCCTTTGATAGTAGAGAGCAAGTCATAGAGCATTCATATCTATGATTTATGTATATGGCAATATATAATTAGTTGGGAGTATTGATTGGGCTTTACACATTGCATTAAAGTTATTTTGTATGATGGCAACAAAGGAATGTATTGTTATAAAGAACGGTGTTTGATGTTTTATACCATTGGTAAGGTGGTAGTTGTTGGCTCTAGCATTGATAATTGTCTCTCTGGTTTAATGCCTAGTTCCTAGTTTGGTATGGGGTTCATATCCAGCTTAGAACTACACATTTTGGATAGACTATTGCAATGTATTTTTGTATTAATATCCTCCTCTAGGTTTCTTAAAGTCATTTTGGGAGATCAAGCTTTAATGGAAAATTGTCGCTCCAAAGTGACTATTTATGGGGATTTTATCTCCAAATTAGCTATTATCTCTCAAAATTTGAAATCTGACTTTTGGGTCCTTAAAATCTTCCTTTTAGACCAATTTCCTAGCATGATGGTTCAACATATTAGTTTAGAGGCTAGTTAAGAGATGCAAGCGATATTAGTAGAGGATGTTGGCTCAACTTTAACTTCTCTACAATCATATTTATCAAGTATGTATTGAGGATTCTACAAGCTTATTGTGGAGATGTTGGAGAAGTACTTGCCAGTTTATATGTCCATCATTGTCGAAGATGTCTTGAAATTGGAAGTGATTGTAGACTATACCAATATTTTGTAGCCATACCATACAAAGATCTAGGAACTAATGAGAGACAAGCTATAGAGTTCATTTCTTGTCACTAGGGAAGGTGAGTGAATGAGAATGCACCATGGGTTGGGGAGGTTGTCAACACTAGCCACACTTCACTAGGTGGTGGAGAATGTTAACTTAGTGGTGTAAGGTGTAATGTTTTTGTTTGTGTTTTGTTAAGTATCAATGTTTTAATTTTTGTTTTATTTGTGGTCAGATTTTTAGTGGTAATTTTTTTAATGCTTATCGTCATAGTATGCTTATGGTATCCTTCACCACCAAGTCCAGCTAAAGTTGTGTGGCACCATCCAGTTGTAATGGACCGGCCAATCTCTTTCATTAAGCGTTACTTTGAAAAGGAAAGGTGAGAATTTTAGTTTCTTATAATAGCGCGTTTGGCGACAGTAACAATGTTCGCAAGTTGCGATGGCGACAGCTGCGGAAACAGCTGGAGAATCTGCCATGGCTTTCTGTCTTTGCTCTTGCAATGTTGACAATTGATGCTGCACATCAATCACTGTGTATCATGAAAGTGAATCAGGGAATGTACTTCCTATTATTCTAAACAAAGTAACATCAAATGCCAAAAACTGTAACTCTTGAAAATATTTGTATATACAAGTGTTTTTTCTAGGTTAATTGAAAGTGTATTGGGCCCTCACCCAGCAATATTAAAGATATAGAAAAGTAAAGAAGGCACTGTTTTGATTTAATATAAAAAGATGCAACATTAAAGATAGAAAAGTCAAGAAGACACTAACACATTCAAAATTAAAAGAAGTATCTCAAAGTCAAGAAGACATTAACACATTCAAGATTAAAAAATAGAAGCATCTGTATCTGGCTTGAAGCCCATACTTCTTAGTGTCTATCTTGACAATCTCTGCAAATTTTTTTTTTCAAGACTGCAGGACTCAGGTAGCCCCCCTATAAACTGTATTGCATTTGGTAAACTTTTTTCATGTGATCAGTGACTCAGCGCGACATGCCCTCTGGTACCACGGGGGGAGGCGCGGGCGGGTGGGAGGAGGGAAGACTAGACAGTGCGTTTGGTAAACTTTTTTCACGTGACCAGTGGCGTTACCACGGAGCGGGTGGGGGGGCAAAGGCGGGGGAGTAGGGGAAGACTAGACCTTGTGACTTCTTGCCTACAACAGGATGCTTTAGCCAATCGAGCTAGACCCCCCGACCATCTCGACCATCTCTACAACTTTACTTGCTCACATTTTAATCATTTTTTAAAATATTTTTTTATTTCCATCTCGACCATCTCTACAACTTTACTTGCTAACATTTTAATCATTTTTTAAAATATTTTTTTATTTTTTAAAAATTATAATAAGTTTGTAGATATGAATCTAGATGGGAACCCTAGAGATAATATCATTGTCAAGGACCTCTGAGGACACATATTGTTCCAATCAAGTAAAAGCTTGAAGATGTGTCATCCATTTGGACAAGTGACTTTTTTAATAGCTTCAAGTGAACTTAAAATGATTAAATGTGTATTCAGTCCAACTTGCCATGTAGGTTCTTACATGACAAACATGGGTTAAACTAGTTTAATCGAATGGGGATTCAACTAAATCATGTTAGGCTACAATTGTCAATAAAAAAACAAACCTATTTGTGTATATGCTTTAAATGTATATCTATCTCTGACCATATATAATAGCATAGGTTTATCATTTAAACAATTAATATTTATGCACACCTATCTAACATAGTAAAAAATAGACATGATATATATAAATTTATCTTATTTGTAAAACTTTAACTCATTAATCAAATATAGATATAAATGAACACGTTCTTTTCTTTTTTAATATAAGTATTTTATATATTTGAATATCTATAAACATCAACATGCCTTGTATAATACTTGTCCAAATTGTTTTAGAATCTAGAGTGGATACAAATTGGACCTCAATTTAATGATGGAAACATTTGAAAATTCTAGGAAAATCTAAGGAAATCACAAGAATTGCTTTAGACTTTGTCACAAAGATTTCTACAATATATTCACTAGATATTTCTAAATAATCTAGACATAGAAAGTGTTTGCAATGAATGGCTTTTGAAATTTAGAATTTTAATTTTCATATTTTTTTTATTTTTTTTTAGCGGTGGATGAAATTTTACCTTCATTTAAACATCCTACTAAGCAATGGATTGCCTTTTGACAAGCATAAATCTCCATATGCTCTACCTATATATTATATAAATAAGTAAATCCTATATGATGAACTATATCACTAGATGTTCTTATTTACATTAATAATAATTCATGATTATATATCAATGATTCATCTATTGACATGTTAAAATAAAAATGTAAGATATATTCTTTAAAGTTTCTTCTCTATATAAGTTGTTGAGAAATAATCTTATTATAAAGCAAAAAAAAGAAGTAAAACAATAATAAAAGCATGTTGTTATTATTAAAATCTCATTGAGTATTTATATTTCTCGTAGTAATAGATTTTGACCAATTACTTTCAATTAATTACTTCTCTTTTTGTCCTATTCTATTTCTTTCAATAGAAATGATTTTGGGCAATTACTTTCAATTAATTACTTCTCTTTTTGTCTTTCGATTCTATTTCTTTCAATAGAAATTTGGTAACATGTATGTTAATAATTAGAACTTTAGAGAGACTATAAATTTCAATTTGTTTTTTCTTATAAAAATAATTGCCCTTAAGAATAATTAATTGACAACCATATTTTTTAATAAACTTTAATTATAATCTTATTTAAATAATTATTTTAAACAATTTTAAATTTATAAATATGAAGACAAGATCGAAGTCTCTATCATAACTATTTTGAGAAAAACCTATTTAAAAGATTAAAAAAATAACGTTCTTAAAATATCTATTTTTATTGAATTTAATATTTAAATATAATTGACGTCTTGAAAACAATATCTCTCAGCAATTTCAAAAAGATTTTTTAAAAATAACCTTACATTTCAAATGACTAAAATATATTATATTTTAACATTTTAAAATATAACTGTTTCAAATAATAGAGCTCATGTTACAATTGGGTCCCGCACCAGCATGGGGCCCACTTGCCTACCCTAGGTAACGTGTTTAAGTAGATGACGTATGAACCTGAGGCGCACGTCCAATAAGACGACAACGCCCACACATGACGTATGCAATGACGTATTAAGAAAGGGCAAAGTCACGGCACTGTCTATAGGGGTGACAATTTGCACCCACATGGATGCATGGCATGAATGCCTCCCACGGTGCGTTGATTTTCTCGCCATAAAACACCCGTGCAAATTCTGACATTTCCTGCAATATTCCTGCATGGTCGTGGGTTTTTAGTACATGGGTACAATATATACCAAAAATGAGAGAGTAAACGATGGAAAAGTAAAAAATGAAAGAAAATTCAAAGGTAAGATTGATAAAATTAATTTATATTCATTTTATTTATATGTAATTAAATTTTTATTAAAAAAATAATATTATAAAAATATTTAAAATGTTAGTTATTAAATTTTAATAAATTTTAATAATTCTTTATATTAAAATAAATTATACTAAATAATTATAATTTTAAATTATATTAATATTTTGAATAAAATTTTATTCAATAGTTTAAATTAATTTATTTTTATACTAACATTTATTAAATAAATGTACACACAACATTTAAAATAAGATAGAAAATAAAAATATTTAAATTTAATATAAAATAAAACATTAAAATCTTCTTTCTATTAATTTAATTTAAATATTGAGATTTTGATGTATTTAATATAATTTGATATTATAAGTTTTGATTAAAACAAAAGTTAATTTTTAAAATTTTAATTTGAAAGATAATAAATCAAGAAAGAATGTATTTAAATTCATGTCATGTCATAACTAATTAACTCATTGCAATAGTACTAATAATGTAAACACTTGAATAAATATAATAATTTAATATTGATATCTCTTTAGATAACTATATTATGTTAGTCTTTTCACAATAACCTTAAAGAAATGTAGGCGTGTTATTCTGGTTATGCATTTTATTATAATGATGGTTGGTAATCTCAAAAGTTACCTTTACTTTTCATGTAGGAGAGTTAATTTGAGATGGACTTAGTGTTTAAATTTTTTTGATCGTGTTAATTCCAAGAACTTTTGTTTGAGATGCAGAGATTAGATTGGAAATTAACATCCATTATTTTATTTTTTTTAATTATTTTTGAAATTTGAGAGAATTATTATTTTTGAAATTTCATTATTAATTTTAGAGAATTCTTTTTTATTAGATTGTAGTTTGATGAATTAAAATATTAGTTATTTTTACTTAACTTCATAGTGATGAAATTGTTAGTTAATTTTAGAGAGAGTCTTCTTATCTATAAATATCAAAACATAGGGTGATAAGTACATGATTAACATAAGTTCGGCTTTGTTTACAACAATTTTAAACTTGTGATTAATTTAAACTATTTAAATATTGAACAAGTTTCTTTTATATTAAAATATTATATGTAAATAATATTAATATATAATATTTAAGTGCTTTAATGAATTAAAATCATATAATAATTATGTAAATTGATATTAAATTAATTTAATGAATGAGAATAATTAAAATATATATTAAATTAATTTAATTAAAGAGAATAATTAAAAAATTAAAATTATGATAGTCATAGAATATGACAATTTCTTATTAAAAAAATTATATAAAAAAATAAAAAATCCTTAAAATTCAATTAAAATAAAATTATAAGTGCTCATCATAAACAAGTTTAGCCATAGAAAAGTTAGTTATTTTTACCATCACTTCATGGTGATGGAAATGCTAGTTAATTTTAGAGAAATTTTCTTGCCTATAAATATGAGAAAACATATAGTGATCAGTATATATGATTAAAATAAGTTATGCTTTATTTAAAATAATTTTAAACCTATGATTAATTTAAGTTATTTTATTATTAAACAAGTTGCTTTTAAATTAAAATAAGTCATTACTTTTAATTTTTTTTAATATAAGTAAAATGGTGAAATTTGTATACCTTTACCATATAAAATAATTTAAATAAAAAAAACAAAAAATCAAATTCAATTAAAAAAAAATTATAAGTGTTCATCATAAACAAGTTTACCATACAAAAGTTAAATAGATTATTTTTTACTAGATCGTAGTTTGATGAATCAAAAAATTAGTTATTTTTACCATTACTTCATCATGATGAAAATGTTAGTTAATTTTAGAGAAATTTTCCTTGCCTATAAATATGAGAAAACATATAGTGATAAGTATATGATTAAAATAAGTTATGCTTTCTTTAACATAATTTTAAACATGTGATTAATTTAAGTTATTTAAGTTATTTTATTATTAAACAAGTTGCTTTTAAATTAAAATAAGTCATTGCTTTTAATTTTTTTTAGTATAAGTAAAATGGTGAAATTTGTATACCTTTACCATATAAAATAATAAATAAAAAATCATATTCAATTAAAATAAAATTAAAAGTGTTCATCATAAACAAGTTTACCCATACAAAAGTTAAATAGATTAGTTTTTTACTAGATCATAGTTTGATGAATCCAAAAGTTAGTTATTTTTACCATCACTTCATGGTGATGAAAATGTTAGTTAATTTTAGAGAAATTTTCCTTGCCTATAAATTTGAGAAAACATATAGTGATAATTATATGATTAAAATAAGTTGTGCTTTATTTAAAATAATTTTAAACCTTTGATTAATTTAAGTTATTTTATTATTGAAAAAGTTGCTTTTAAATTAAAATAAGTCCTTGCTTTTAATTTTTTTAGTATAAGTCTAATGGTGAAATTTGTATACCTTTGCCATTTTTAATGTTTAGTGCTTATTTTAAAATCCTTATTTGCCTCTATAATGATATTATATTCAATCCTCTAAACTAATTATGCCAAGAAACATTTTGCACTTGTATATGAGCCTTAGTTTTAAAAACAATTTTAAACATATGATTAATTTAAATTATTTTACTCTTGAACACTTGTTGCTTTAAAATTAAAATAAGTCATTGCATTAATTTTTTTACCATAAGTGTAAGGGTGAAATGTGTATACCTTTTCCATTTTTTTTAGTTTAGTGTTTATTTTTAAATTCTACTTTGTCTTGGATAATGCAATTATATTCAATCCTTCAAACTAATTATGTCAAGAAACATTTTGTCTTAATGCACTTATATTCAATCCTCTAAACTAATTATGTCAAGAAACATTATGTCTTAATGAAATTATATTCAATCCTCTAAATTAATTATTTGAAGAAAAATTATGTACTTGTATATGGGTGTTAGGGTTCAAGTTAGTTTTCAATTAAGTTTAGGGTTCAATTAGGGTTAGAATTCAATTAGGTTTCAGGGTTAGTGTTAGATTTCAATTAGGTTAGGGTTATGGTAAAGATCACTATTAAGATTAGGGCTCGAGGTTCAAATAGGGTAATAATTTAATGAGGGTTAGGGCTCAATTATGCTTACTATTAAGATTAAGGTTAGGGTTCAATTAGGGTTAAAGTTAAGTTAGTGTTCAATTAGTGTTATGATTCAATTAAGGTTATAATTTAATTAAGGTCAGAGTTTAATTATGGTAACAGTAAAGGTTAGAGTTATAATTCAATTAAGGTTAGATTTAAGGCTAAGATTAAAAGTCAATTAGGGTTACGATTCAATTAGAATTAGGGTTCTAAGATGAATCTTGGGGTCAATATTAGGTTGAAGGTTGGTGTTAGGGTTAGGGTTAAATTATGGTTAGAATTTTAAAATAAATCTTGGGATAAATATTAGGGTTAGGGTTCAATTAGATTTTGAGTTATAGTTTGTGTTTAATTAGGTTTAGATTTCAATTATGGTTAGGGTTAGGACATGGTTCAATTAGGGTTAAGGTTGAGGTTTGGGTGATAGGATAAAGATTGGGGTAAATCTTAGGGTTAGGGTTAGGACTCAAGTAGGGTTAGGATTATAGTTCAATTAGGGTTCAATATAATTAGGGTTAGGGTTAATGTTAGGTTAGGGTAATGGTTCAAATAGAGTTAGGTTTTAATTAGGCTCAGCGTTTAATTAGTATTATAGTTAGATAGGGTTGCCATTAGAATTAGGGTTATTATTAAAATTATTATTATGAATAGAGTTAGAAGTATGATTAAGGTTAGAAGAAGAATTACATTATGCTCACGTTAAAGGTTAGGATTAAAATTCAATTAGGGTTAGGGTTCAATTAGGGTTGTAAGATAAATCTTGGTGCTAGCATTAGGGTGAAGGTTGGGACTAGGGTTTCAAAACTAGCATATATATATATATATATATATATTTAATAATAAATATAAAATAAACTAAGAGATATCCTTCTCAAGATGCCTATTGCACTTTTATGTAAGAAATTTATTTCTCTATTGGGCATGTTTTCCCAAGAGGAAACCAAAGAAGCCTTGATGGTGTTAGGATCATCAAAATTTTATCCATAAGCATCTCGATATTCATATTATCATTCTTTGCCTTCTCATTTTGCATGTTAAATGAAAAAACTTAGTTTTACACCTTATTTAAGTCATTTAATCCTTGATTTTTGTCTCCAATAGATTTATTCAAAACTATAGACACCATCCAGTAGAACTATGAGATTCCTCTCTTCTCCTATTTAGATGTAAGAAAAATCATTTGAGAGGTCTTTTTGGATCTTAGCCATGCTACTTTCAAGGAGATCCTTTCTCTAAAAATATTTCTAAAGACTTGGATATTCCACTCTTTTAGTCTGAGTTTTATGAATTTTAACTTTTTGTTGAACATGCACATCTTAGTGTAATGATCACTATTTGGGTGAGCTAGGAGTCAGTGACAACCATTTCAAAGTTTGGGATTTCCATCTACCCTTTTCCAAACTTGAAAGACACTCTTCTAGGGAATTTGTCCTTGTCTATGAGCTAGTAATTTGAACCAACTTCAAAGAGGGTTACGATTAGGGTTCAAATAGCTTTATGGTTAGGGTCAAGCTTCAACTTGGGTTACATATATTTTTATAATATAGGCATGCTAGTTAGAATTTAAGTTAAAAGTTTAATTATGGAAACACATAAGTTAGTAAATAAATTTTTATTTTATTTATTTTAAATTATTTAAACATTACTTTATAAAAAAAAATTGTGAAAGAGTTATTTGATTTATTTTTAGAATAATTTAAGTTATTTTATTTGTATTTATCAAATGTTTAATATGAAATTTACAAATATATTTTTTATCCTAGATTTAAAACTAATTATTAAAATATTTTATTATAATATAATATGATTAAAATATTATATTATAGTATATAATGTAATTATAAAACCCCAATGTCTATACTTATAGTATTTTTAGTTTATTTTTATTTGTTTGTATTAATAATAGTTTAGATACAGTTATACATTGCTTCCAGATCAGAGTATCAGAAAGCTGCTACAACATTTAAAAGTTTTACATACATACAATTAGCTGTTGTATATGTCATGTACAGCGCTGCCATAAATACAAAATTGGTCATTCTACACATCAAAAACAAACAAACTGCCTCTGTTTCTGTAGCTTGCATACCATTACTGATCATACTCTATATATATATATATATAAGGGGGTAATTTTAGCATTCATTGTTAGAAATTCCTACTTTGATTGCCAACTTCTAACTGTGAGTTCCTCATTGGATCTAACATTTTCAATTATTGTATTGTCACCTTCGTTCACAGACTCTAACACCATAAGTTTCCTTTGCCCTTTTTTGGTTTACCATCTGCCTGATTGATTGAAGGATATTTGGAGTTCCTGTAGAGCATTCAAAAAGATTTCAATTCTTTTATTGTCAAGTCTGTGTGTAGGCCTACACATAGTGTTCTCCCAGGTGGTTGTGGTAGCGCAACTCCTGTAAGGCCTTATGAATTGCGAAAGTGATAACTCGATGTAATGGGCAACCTATAAGGCAACATGGAGAAAAGTGAGTCTCTTATGTGACTCAGTAAGCACCCTCCTGCAGCCCTTAAACTTTTCCTCATTTCTTGCTTTCCAAATGTGCCAAAGAATTTCAACAGATAAGAGATTCCAAAATTTAAGACAGTCCTTACTCATTTCTTTATGACAAAATAAAACACTTTTCCATCTAATATTGCCATTATCCCATATTTTGAAATTGAAGCAGAAAATTTTCCAAATTTCCTTTGCATAGAAATAGTCAAATAAGATATGAGTAACATATTCTGGGATGCGGCAGATGCTGCAAACATCAATGTCATTCTTGTTAGATTTGAAAGGAAATTTTTTAAGTAAAACTAACCATTTAAAGCAAGCCTTTTTAGGCTCTATGCTACTATTCCAAACATCCAAGAGAGCTTTCTTCCAAGTATTATCATTAAGAGAAATATTCCAACATTGGCTACAGTGATCAAGAACAGCATTACTAGTGTTTAAATCCTTGTAAATTGTTTTGGCTTGGAGATCAACGAGTCTTCCACCATTTTTCCACACAAGGTCATTCTCCACATCCATCTCCCTATCTGAGTTAACAAGGAAGCGACAGTTTTTACAGGCTTCAACTAAGGTGGTGTATGTCCTTATCGTAGAGGCAGGAAGATCAAACTCTGCACTCAAGGCCTCCCAATTTTTAAGATTACCTCCAGCAAGAAGGTTACTGAAAACTTTAACACCTTTTTGATTCCAAAGTCTAGCAGAACAACCTTGAAGAAGGGCAAGTGGCTTACCATTGTGATAAAGGTTCCACCAAATAGAGCTGTAGGACTGACAGCTAGTGTTAAGCAGAGAGATACTAGGAGAATTGAAATGGGTATTATGCTTGGAGAGCTCCCAGGCCCTCCAAAGACTCTTGAAAACCAGGGAACCAGTAGGGCTCATTGTATGATTGCTAGTGAGGATGTCACACAGGGGAAAATTCTTCTAGGTTTTAGCCCGTTTAGGGGTAGCATCTTGTATGTTTCTCCTAACAAGGACTTTCCAGGGCTCATTTCCAACTAACGCTTTCACGATCCATTTGGATGCAAGGGAAATCCCTTGTTGCCTCAGATCTTTCAAACCCAGGCCCCCTTGCCATTTGTCAGTGCAGCACCAGTCCCACCTTACAACATGTTTCTTTCTCCCGCCTTTACCATCAGACCACAGGAAACCTCTTATCCTTTTTTGGATCTCATTTATTTGGTAACTGCAAAAAACCAGATCGAGGAAAAATAGATAGTATAAGAAGAAAGAAATTTTTGACAAACTTGGATCTTTCCTGCCAAGGAATGTTCCATTTGTCAAACTTCCTTTCAATTTTTGAGGCAATCCAGCTCCACATTTCTTTAAGGTTTGGGTAGACCGCAAAGGGTATACCCAAATACATAACTTGCATGCCAGGGCCTCCCCATTAGAAACTATAATCTTTCAGCCAGTCCAGAGGGACCTCCTTCCAACCAAGCATAATAGATTTGGAATTGGCAATTTTCACCCCTGAGGCCAGCGAAAACAAATCGAGCTTCCTCATTAAGGCATCCATATTATCTTTGAACAAATCAATAAAGAGTGAGGTATCATTAGCAAACTGAACATTGATAAGTTCATTATCATCTGGTAAGGAAATCCCTCTAATTCTTGGGGAGAGGGAGTTGTCCCTTAACAGATAAGATAAGGCTTAGTTATTTTTATCAAAATTTTGAATATTAATTTATAATATAAATTCTTTGAATAAAATGTTAGTTATTTTTTCAATAACTAACAATATATTTATATTTAGATAAATTATTTAAACTTAAAGATAAAAATATTTAATTTTCATTAAATATTGATAAAATATTTCAAATAAAAACTATTAAAGAGATCAAAATTAAAATATTTAAAATATGAAAAGACTAACATAATATAGTTATCTAAAGAGATATCAATATTAAATTATTATATTTATTCAAGTGTTTACATTATTAGTACTATTGCAATGAGTTAATTAGTTATGACATGACATGAATTTAAATACATTCTTTCTTGATTTATTATCTTTCAAATTAAAATTTTAAAAATTAACTTTTGTTTTAATCAAAACTTATAATATCAAATTATATTAAATACATCAAAATCTCAATATTTAAATTAAATTAATAGAAACAGTTTTTAGAAGATTTTAATGTTTTATTTTATATTAAATTTAAATATTTTTATTTTCTATCTTATTTTAAATGTTGTGTGTACATTTATTTAATAAATGTTAGTATAAAAATAAATTAATTTAAAATATTGAATAAAATTTTATTCAAAATATTAATATAATTTAAAATTATAATTATTTAGTATAATTTATTTTAATATAAAGAATTATTAAAATTTATTAAAATTTAATAACTAACATTTTAAATATTTTTATAATATTATTTTTTTAATAAAAATTTAATTACATATAAATAAAATGAATATAAATTAATTTTATCAATCTTACCTTTGAATTTTCTTTCATTTTTTACTTTTCCATCGTTTACTCTCTCATTTTTGGTATATATTGTACCCATGTACTAAAAACCCACGACCATGCAGGAATATTACAGGAAATGTCAGAATTTGCACGGGTGTTTTATGGCGAGAAAATCAACGCACCGTGGGAGGCATTCATGCCATGCATCCATGTGGGTGCAAATTGTCACCCCTATAGACAGTGCCCAAAGTCACGAGTCAGCCTCAAAAGTAGCACGCACAATCAAAGAAAGTGCCTTCTAAATAATAATTAATAGAAACCCAGTTGAAGGAAAGCTGGTCAAGCCGTCAGCAATTCTAAGGTAGGAAGAGTTTGAATCCTAAGGAGAATAAAATATTTTTATAATAGTTAAGATTTTTTAATTTTTTTATAAAATTAAAGTAACATAAAGAAAAAACTAGCAAAAGGGCTATAAGAGAATAATTCATTAAGAATATGTATATGTTACAATATCAAATTGAATAAATCAAAATGGATAATGGAATAGGCAAGATAAGATAAGTGGTAAATTACAACTACTAGCATAAAACTGCAAATATATAATACAAAAAGAAGCATATGAAAGAGTAGAAAACAAAATGAGCAAAGACTTAAAGCTCTTCCTTGAGGATATATCAAGAAGAGAACTAGAGTTGACGAGTTAAACAAAGACATTACCATGACAAAGTAGACATTATGTTATTCATGTTTAATAGAGTGGTGAACTGCTTAGAAGAATAGTTAGTAGCAAGGAATGAATATAGCACATTGCATAAAGGATCAATAGGTGCCTTTTTTAAAAAGGCTTCTTGCAACCTTCAAAGTCAATTTTAACAAAAAATCATAGCATGCACCAACTCCTATTGGAGATTGGAATTGACATTAAACATCTTTGCTACATGATCTAGAGAACCAAGATTGGTTCTAGTTTCAACTTTAGTCACATTGGACATGTTAAAATTCTACCCCTAATTGCTCTCAAGGTTGCACAAAATTACCTCCTTTACATATATATATCCACCATTTCCTACCTTGAAAAGTCAAAGTTGAAGTATACCTTATAATGACACCCTCCAGAATTTACAACCAATTCTTCTTAACAATCCCTTCATGCATTCATATCCCATAATATCCCTGATATAACAATTTAATCTACTGCTTGAATAGAAGCTATATAAGAAACATTCATTTGTAAAAAAATTGCAACAGTGAACAAAAATGATCCTTGATCAATTTATTTTCATAAGAGAAATGAAGTATACAATGTAGGAGATAACTGATTGTGAAATTATCACAATATTCTCATGCATTTAGAACTTGTATTGCTATATAAAATGGAAATTACATTTACACTTATTTCCTAGAATACCTAGGTCTGACTAGTATAGACTTAGAACATAAACTTTTTGTTTACAAAATCAAAGATCCCCTTAAAAATGGCTTGGAATTCCCTTTTATAGAGATAAGGGAGATACAAGCTTGGAGCCATGGACATATGTCACATTTTCATTTAACAATATTGTCCTATAGGGTCAAATAGAAGCAAGCACAACTAATTTGTAAAAGATAAAAAAGAACTTTCACTAAAAGACAAAACAGTTGTAGGATCCGCTAAAGGAGATATTTCTGATTTGGCAATGATGAAGCAACATGGAGAAGCCCTATGATGATTCTTTTGAGTTTCTCCATAATTTATTAAGAAAATTATTTTAAAGGTCCTTAGGGTTGATGGTGATAGCAACAAAAAAAAATGTAACTGCAACAAGTATGCATAATTTGATTACATCAAAATACCATGTCATCATCTGAGTTAAAGATTGCTTTAGACAATTGATGACATGATAGAAAATGTTCATTAAAACTTATTATATTTTTTATCCCACCCTACATATGTCCTTTTTGATGGCCATGGGAATGAAAGTGCCTTATCCACATTGTGAGTATACTCTAAATATTTTGCATCTAGAAGTGATATGGTTTCTTTAAAAATTGTATCTAGACCCTGCTCAGAAAAATATCAACTTATCTAAAGTGGAATTGAGTAGGTCCATATCCACATCATCATTAGCATAAATAGAAAATGCAAGTGTGGGAGTCATAATGTTGAATCATGTCTTCCACTAATCTAGAGATTTGATCTCTCTTTTAATGATCATAATGCTTGGCATGACCTTCAACTCTGAGCACTCAAAAGACTTGAATTTATCTTTATTTGTTGCACCAACTTTGTAATGTATTCATGCATATCTCCCACCGATTTTTCCATGTCTCATGTAGGCTTGGCATTGAGAAACATGTCATTTTCAAACGTTGTACCCTTTGTAAATGCCATGCAAACTATCAATCCTAGGTACTTATTTATTCAGGATATTCCATAGCCTCTCTTGATCCTTTGCAATTTTGGTTGTAGGTACCCTTAAGATTAGAATAAGCTAGGTGTGATTCCTCAATTTTGCTAGGACTTTGGATACCCTATATTTGATCACACCATCAACTATGTTGTTAGTTTTATTCCTTTGTTCCCCCCTAAGCATTTTTATTTGTTCCTCAAACTCCATCTTTTCAGTTAGCTCTTTCTTTTCCTTTATTAGGTTGCTTGAGAAACTAGAAGTTGAAGCACTTACCACTTTAGTCCCTACTAGAGGAGATGTTGTTGATGGCTCTTGTATCTTATACTTACTATATTCTATAGTTAGCTTCACATGATCCTTTAACAATTTATCATACTCCTCTTACAACTCCTTTGCAGTGGCTTCACTAAATTTGGTTGCATGAACAACCAAGGAGGCAGCCTGGGGAGTTGTAGTGTCAGCTACTCTCTTGACTATCAGATTCTCCCTTATTTATTGCATGGTCTCTACTACTTGAGGCTTAGTTGTATTAGGATAAAGGGCCCATATGGCTAAGGTTTCCCACTTAGGGTTGAAACTTGGCCTTGAATATGCTTGCTTTGCTTTTTCCTTAGAAGAGAAAATCTCCTCATCTTGTATTTTTATTGTATCAAAGATTATTGTAGAAGCAATATCCCATTCTAGCAACAGTAGTAACCCACTTTCTCTTACCATCTTTCTTCCTTCCTCAAGGGTAATGTTCTTAACATCAAAATTAATCTCCTTCAACACTTGCTTAGTGACTTCCTCATATTTGGAGTGGTGCATCTCACATTTTTCTCTATTTAGTTTCTCATGAAACTCTTCTCTCCTTATCCTTATCACAAATTCTTTAACCTCTTTAGACTTGATAAATTCATCATCAAAGATGAATTGTGTATAGGAAAGGGCTCTCATATTGTTTGCTTCATCCCTTCCACTTCTAGTACTTATTCCCAACTAGCTTTAGGCCATCTCAACAACATTTACCCTGGGAGGAGAGGGCATTGCTTGATTTACCTCCTCCACTATGACTTCTACCTCCTACTCTTCATTTGCACCTAGGGGTTAATCAACCAAAGACAGTTGATCAATCCTCCTCTTTTTCTGTGGTTTCTCTCTAGGAGGAGAGTCAATAATGGGAATTACTTAAGGGGTGAGGCTATTGTAGCTATTTTTTCTTAAGGATCTAGTTCCTTTATTATTGGACCCTTTCCTTTTTCTAAAAAATGCATAGATAGAGGGATCTATTTGAGGTTGGTAAGAAGGCCTTTCCTCTATCACCAAGGATTTCCCAATCAATCCATGAATGTTATTTAACACCATCTGGATCCTAGAAATAGGATCCTTTATCTCATCATAGGCCCTTGGGTAATTTTCTATCTTTTTGGCCTTCATGTCTTTTGCATTCCTAAAGGAAACCCATCTTATTCTTCATTCATCAACCTCCTTATTAGTGAGATAGTTTTTTAGTACATCCTCACCAAAGAGGAGTTGGTGTGCAAAATATGATCTCCTTATGCTCGGTCTTACCTAATTAATGAAAACTTCAAGGTCAAATGGCCTAAAAATATCTTGAACCATCTTGTAACTTTGTAGAATTGGATAGATGAGTTTTAGGCCCTATTGTGAAGTTTGAAAATACAATAGAGAAAGGGAAGAAGGAGCCCTTCTTTTGTCCTTTTAGGTGGACCTTATTAGATTTTTTTTTCCAAATTATCTCCATATATGCCAATATAGGAGGGACAAACTTGGGCATGATGTGAGGTCCCATAGAACACCCATACACCTTTATGATTGTAGAATCAAAGTGGGGATATCGATCTCTCCAATTGTGTTGCACACCTACCTCAGGTACTCTATTAGGTTAGGACTTAAGAAATCCATGATTTCTTTTTGTAATATACCCACACTCACTCCCATGAACCCCAATACTCTTTTGACAAAATTATCCTTAAAGATCATGTAGTTGGCAGAGTCACACTGCATGTCCTAGACATGAGTCCAACATTGGACATGGAGAGAATTGGCATTAGCATCTACCATTTGAACTTATAGTGCCTTATCCCACTTGGTTCTTGTTGGCCTCCTATAATGATCTAAAAACTAAGCTCTTATAGTTGTGATTCAGAGATTGGACATCTAATCTGAATAGCTATCTCAATCATCATGAAGGTGCATTTAACTTGTCAACCCAAGGACATAGACTTGAAATGGGTCAACACAGTATGTGCACTAGGAATCCCAAAGTAGCCACATTCATTCTACCACTAAGAAAGACATAGTGCTGAAAGTAATTTTCTTGGAAAGAAATAACATAAATGTTGAACATCAACCAACAACTATACTAAGCTAAAGTGCATGATAGAAATTAAAATATGGGAAAACAAACAAGAAACTACTCTACTTGCTTTGGCTATAGGAATAGTCATAGAATGGAATTCTAATGGTTGCAAGAATAGACAGTGCCAGATTTTAACTAATTGCTTAACATAAAATGATGACTAAACTAAAGCATGGAATTCTCACCAAGTGGCCCCCCTTGGATGAGTATCCCTTAAGAAAAATGTAAACTCAGATGCGTGAACTTATAAATTCATTTTATTCATTAGAAAACATGAGTACAAACGAGCAGCATAACTGTATTACTGAAAAACTAATAATGTGAGAACATCATTAGATTAATCAACCTTCTGTGAAGGAGCATTTGAGTCTTATTTATAGGAAGAAAACTACTAACTAACTACCTAGCAAGGTGATCAAATCCAACAGATTAGGAGGATGCCACTTTAGAGAAAGCATGAAAAGTGGAGAGGAGGTTATGCATGTGTGGAATCTGGTCAAGCATGTTTTCCTTAACACAGATCTAGCACAACAATAACTCCTATATTCGGTCAACAAACAATTAAGACCAGTTACAAGGCGGTTATAAATCTTTGATTTAAACTAGGAATCTCTCTCTTGTTGAGAGTATTCCTTCCATTTGACCTTTGAATGATCACCTTGTTGACTTTGATGGCGAGTGACCAGCTGGCAAAATCTTCCTCAATTTTGTAGGTTGCTAATTATATTTTCCTAACAATATTAGTACGCACAACAATTGCATATTTGTAACTATCTTAAAGTAACATTCATTAATCCACATGTAAAATTAACATAGATAGTTCATATAGCATGCCAATGTCATCAAAGATTACAAAAATAATCTTATGCCCAATGTCTATGGTTTTGAGGAAATATCATAAAAAAGTCAACATCCAAGTATCAAAGTCTATGACAACTATAGAAAATGGATAATAAACTCTATCAAAATTGAGTAATAAATTGGACTCATCACTCCCCCCAACCTAAGGATTTTTTGGTCCTCCACCAAAGGAAGGGTTGTTCTTTTGCTTGGTTAATGCCCTAAAATTTGCAACTGCCAGCTATCCTACATCAGTTCTTGTAGTGCGTGGATTAGGGTCCCAATAGAACCCCTATTGTTTGTTCAATCTACTCCATCTCTATCTTTCTGCAGCTATATCATATTGGTAATACCTGAAATTTGGCATAGGCCATAATAGGATAGGTGGTTGAAAAGTTAGTGGAAGCCAAAATTGTCCTTTTGTCCTTCCAATCTGTATATATCTATCCACTCTCTTACATGCTGCAGCATAGTTCTATAGAGAGTGAGGCTCAGCTTGTTTTAACTCATTAGTCAGACTGTTCCACCTCTGTGCCAAATATCCCTTTACATATTCTCCTGTGGTTTTTGCTACCTCCTCATATTCTCTATAAATTGCTTCTCTCTCAGGAAAGATCCTATTTCCATAGCTTGGTATGTAAAGAATTTTATGCCAATCACTGAAAATGTCCCCTGGATTTCTAGATTTAGCCCTGATGGATAGGGGAGTGTTGGATTCTATTTGCCTATATGCCCTAATCTGTTGTCCCCAACTAATCTCATTCTGTATCCAAGACATAAATTTCCTTAATTAGACATCCCCAACATACAACAAAGGATTCCAATCATGATCTTGGGACACAACATAATTATGCAAATAGAATTCACACAACAAATTCTTCATTTCAAGAGGAGCAATATGATAAGCATTGAAAAATTCAAGATGAGTCTCAATGGAAGGATTCAAAACCTGAAACAATCCTCGCTAGTTTAAGAGAAATATGCTTCTCCTTCAAACACAGAGCATAGACCCTTGGAGGATTCCTGCACTTTAATATATGAGGTACTAAGGTTGCCATATTTTCCACCTTTTCCTTTAAAGCAACATTTTTTGCATTCTTATCTTCAATCTCTTCATCTCTCTTTTGAATTTCCTTTTTCAGCCTGTGTTTCTCCTCTTTCCATTCTTCTTCCCTCCTCTGTATCGCATTCCATAAATTCATAGCTATCATGTGCATTGAAAAATCAGAGGGCCTATGTATTCCTACCAAAAATTTTCCTGGCACTGATGCTTGCTCTTCATGTAGCACTAGTTGTAGGGTTTCTAAATGTTCAGCCAATTCCGGCTACAAGGGTGTTGACTGTTCTCCCAGTTTTGGTTGTAGGGCCTCTTGCACTTTCTCTTTCTCTTTCTCTTGCTGTAGGAACTCTTGCTTCTACTCTTGCTACAAGAGCTCCTGATTTTCCTCATACTCTTGACTCTCAACTTGTTCTGTGATGGCAACAATATCTGCCAACATTACATTTGTTGCTTCCTCAAATATGTCCCTTTCCTCAACATTCACTTGCCCCATTGGAGCTTCTATATCTTGTTTCGTTTCTCCAGTCCTAGGGCTTCCTTCTAGAGATGCACCAAAGGTTGGCCCACCTGGTCTTGATTTTCTAGGAGGGCTCTCATGTTTTTCTTCGGCTGTAGGAAGAATAGTGTCAACCTTTCGTTTCTTAGAGTTTGGCACTTCCTTTCCTGCAGTTTTCTTTTAAGCTTCACCCTTCCTTATTTTTGCTTATTTATTTTGTTCCCTAGTTCAAATTAGGATGCCAAGAGGAACATCATCATTAGAATTTGAAAAGGAACTTTCTTTGTATGAATGCTCTACCTCAGAATAACTAATCCCTATGGTTTGTTCAGCTATAGAAGGGTTTACACTAGGGCCTGCACCAGAAGTTGAGGTTTTAGGAGTGGATTCAACAAGAATCACTCTCCTCCTAGCCCTATGAGGTTGAGGAAAAACCCTAGGTCACAAATGCTCTGGTCTAATTTGATCAATTTTTAAGAATTCTTCCCAAGTCATTTCAAACACATCATGCAGAGAATTTTCAACTAACAATTTGATCAGAAAATGGTGGAAAATAGAATTATCCCTACAATTTTGGGTCTCATCCGCCATGATTGAGAGAAGGTGGTATAACATGTTTAGCACATTCATTCTTCTCCCATGCCTCATATGATTCAAAAGTTTGAAGTGCACATAATGTAGATTCGACTGATGACCTTCGCAGGTAATGTACTTCACAACATGAACAACTACTTGCTTCCATGGATTAGGTAGAGAGGTTCTCTTCGCACCTTGTTTTTCCACACTTAATGGAGGGTCACCAGGTTCTGTAAATTCAGCCCTAGTTGACCTAGCATCTCTAGAAGTAGGGTAATTTTCACCGTTGGTAGGCAACCCTGTAACTTCTGCAATCCTTTCTTCAATAGCCATTACTCCCAACAATTTACCATGGCCTTTCCTTCAGACAATGTCTAGGAAAATTCCAATGCAACCTCTTTATTAAAACCATTCAACTTTAGGAAATAATCTAACCACCCACAATTTCTGAACTCGGCCAAGCAAGGTGCATCCTGCAGTAATATGTCATGAACCATGGGTTCATTTCGAATTAACCCACCTCCCATTGTTCAGCTGCCTGCAATTAATAAATCACTCTGCAAGGTTTCCCTTCTTGTAATCTTCGTCTGAAAGCTAAACTTCTCCTTCCTACAATGCTGCTAAATTCCCAATGCCAATGTCATCTGAATTTTCCTTTTTGGCTATGATCAATAAAGGTAGTAAATGAGTAATAAATGAAGGCTATGATCAAGAAAAATGGCAGCGGTTGATATCACCTCACACATGTGAGCCGTCATCTCACTCATAATTCAAATTGGCTCAATTTAAACTTTGCTGACATGAACCAACATGGACTGACACATGGAAATGGTATTCACACTTCCCCCCCAACCTAAATTTGAGCATGTGTCCTCTCATGCACAATAGTTATGACGATTTGACAAGGAAGGGAATAATTGCATGCTATGGAGAATGTCTAGATTAATTTACAACAATTAAATGAATATACTAAAAAAAAATTAAGAGATAACAAATTGATGCACACGTACCTAAAATCTTGGAAGATTTGTTGCAAAGATTATGGAGAAAGTACCGATCAACTTTTAAAAAGTTAGTTGAGCAATTAATGAAAATGGCTCACGGAATGAAGTGAAGTTATGGTGGCGTGATGGAAGAGAGAGAAAGGTGGAAATGGATGGGTGAATGGGTGAATGAATGAAGAAGTGGACTCCCACAAAAGTGGAAGTCTTTATTATGACAAGTTATGTACCTTAGTTAGCCAAAAGGAGGGACACTAGGTCCGCTTCCTTCGACTACGGGAAGTTCGGGTGTTCCATGCTAAGTGAATTGTTGCAGGAATTCCTCCTTGGAAGTTGGCTTGTCATACAACCTGAGGTGATGACCATTGACAAGTAGCTTAAATTTGACTGGGTCAATGGTAGTGAGTTGAACAACACCATTGGGGAAGACTTCAACAACCTCATATTGTCCTAGCCATTGTGTCTGCAATTTTCCTGCATTATCCTGATACCTTGAGTCATAGAGCAGTGCCCAGTCACCTGGCTGGAATTTATTGTCCTTAATGAATTTTCCATGCCACTTTATTCTCTGATTCTGCACTACCTCTATGTGATGCAAGGTTTCCTTCCTCATTTCATCTAAAACATTTAGTTGCATGATTATGTCCCTTTATGCCTTAGAGATATCCATCCCCAAGTCTATTGTAGTCCTAAGAGTCTTATGCTCAAATTCAATGGGCATCATAGTTGTCTTTCCATACAAGAACTCAAAAGGAGTGAAGCCTATGGTTGTTTTCTAGGTTGTCCTATAGGCCCAGACAACTTCTGGTAGCCTTTTTTCCCAATCCTTTCTATGAACAACCACTGTTTTGGTTAGAATGGCTTCAATTTCCCTATTAGTCACCTTGGCTTGGCAATTGGCCTTAGGGTGATAAGGAGTAGACTTCATGTGCCTTATGTGGTATTCATTGACTAGTCCTACAACAAGGGTTGAGGTGAATTGAGCCCCTTGATCAGTCACTCTATCTCTCAGAACCCCATACCGTGTGAAAATATCCTCATAAAGAAATTCAACAACCTTATTATCTCTTGCATGCTTCATGGCCTTAAATTCTACCCACTTGGTGACATAATCAATGCATACTAAGATATAGGATTTACCATTGGATGGAGGATCAATGGGTCCTACAAAATCCAATCCCCATTTGTCAAATGGAGTGATTACTACCTAGGGGTAAAGGGGAATCTCATCAGATTTGGTTGGTCGTCCCATCCTCTGGCATCTATCACACTTTCTTGTATATCTCCCTGCATCCTTGTGGAGTGTTGGCTAGTAATATCTTGTATTTAGAATCTTCATCACTGTCCTCTTGGCTGCAAAATGTCCTCCACATGGTTCATTGTGGCATGCATGCAAAATATCATATGTCTCATCTTCCCTCACACATCTCCTCATGACATGGTTTGGCCCAGTGTAAAACAAACATCCTACAATCCATGAAAAAGGAAATGATTTTTCAATGAGCACCCTTCTCTCTTTTGGAGAGAAGTGAGGAGCAACTCTCCCTGTGACCAAATAGTTAGCTATGTCAGCATACCAGGGTGTATGCAAACTGATGGAGAATAGATGTTCATCAAGGAAAGAGTCATCAATGACTTGATTATCCTCTGATGTAGTCAGCCTTGAAATAAATTTTGCAACAACATTGACCTTCCCTGGCTTATCCAAATGGTTATGTCAAACTCTTGCATCAACAACAAGCACCTTGCTAACCTACCTGATATTAGGGGTTTATTCATGAGATACCTAATGGTTGCATGATCTATGTGCACAAAGATTTGATAGCCTATTATGTAGTGCCTAAATTTGTTGAGGGCATAGATTACTACCAGCATTTCCTTTTCTGTCACTGTATAATTGAATTCAAATCCTTGCAAGTTTTTGCTGAAAAAATAAAAAGAATTTTCAATAGCTCATATTTTTTTCCCTAAGACCGCTCCTATGGCATAGTATGATGCATTTGTATGGATGTGGAAAGGAAGCTCCCAATTGGGGCCTTTGAGTACAAGAGCATGAGTCAAAGTTTCCTTCAAATCATAAAATGCCATGGTACAGTCTTCAGTCCACTGAAAATTAGCATCTTTAGTGAGAAGAGTATACAATGGTGCTGTTATTTTACTAAAATCCTTGATGAAACACCTATAGTAGCCTGCATGGCCCAAGAAACTCCTAACATATTTTTGTTTTGCAGGTGTAGGTAGATTTGTGATTACCTCAATCTTTGTAGGATCTACTTGAATTCCTTTGTGAGAGATGTAGTGGCCAAGGACTACACCTTCGTGCATCATCATGAAGCACTTTTCACTATTTAGAGATAGACTGTGTTCTTCACATCTCTGTAGAACTCTCAGATTATCCAATGCTTCATTGAAATCAGCACCATAGGTGGTAAAATCAACCATATAAATTTCCATGCAATCATGAGAGATATCTGAAAATATGTTAATGAATGCCCTCTAAAAAGTTGCAGGTTCATTGCATAAGTCAAATGGAAGCATTGAGTAGGAATAGGTCCCCCATGGATAGGTAAAGGTGGTCTTCTCCTGGTCCTCAGGTGCAATTTGGATCTGGTTATACCCACTGAATCCATCTAGAAAAGAGAAGTATTGCTTTCCTGCAAGTGAATCTAGAACTTGGTCTATGAAGGGTAGGGGAAAATGGTCCTTTTTGGTGGTAGCATCAAGAGTTCCCTATAATCAACACAAAATTGCCACTTCCCTCCCTTTTTGGGCACAATCGCCAATGGAGACACCCACTGGCTATCTAAAATGGGGTAAATAAATCCCGCATCTAGCAATTTATGTAGTTCCCATTTTACAATTTGTCTTAGTGCAGCATTAATTCTTCTTTGTAGCTGCCTCACTGGTGTACAATCATCCCTGATGTAAATCCTATGAGTGCAAAGCTTGGGATCCAAGCCCTTCATATCATGATAGTCCCACACAAATGCATGTTGGTGGGTTCTCAGTAAGTTTTTCAATAACAAATGTTGTTCTTCACTCAATTTGTTGTTAATATTTAGATATTTTCCTTTTGTCACTTGCACTTGTGTAGTTATCTCTACCATAGTTGTTTCACTAATGCTTGGTACTTTGATTTCATGTGGCAGCAATGTATGAGACATACTTGTTGCTACAGGAAGTTCGGCTATAGGAAGAGTGGGCAGAAGTGTCTTCACTGAATCAATAGAATCAGATGCATGAGAGGATGAGGCTTCCTCAACCTCACAATGGTTCTGAATTATGTTAGACAATACTTCATTTTTCTCTTGAAGCTGCATGAAAGAGCTTCGAACTAACATCATAAGTTGTGCCACAAAATAACTTCCTTAGCCTCTTCACCAACATGTGGCCATATGGGATTATCCATGTCATGGGATGGATGAGCAGGAGGGTAGAGAACAAGTTTTTTGGTACTCTTTCCATCAGAAATGGTCATGTCTCCTATCCTGCATCCAATATAGGCATCTATTGTTGCTAACCATGGCCTTCCTAGAATGATAGGGCACCCGTCGAGTGTGGCTTTAGGAGAAAGAATCATGAAATATGTTGGGTACTTCCATGAGTCTAGAGTTACCACAAGGTACTCTACTATACCATCAGGTTTAACAGTTGAACTATCAGCAAGCTACAGGACAGTAGGAGTAGGTCTCATGCTTGTAACATTTAGTTGTTGTAGGATATCCTTGCTCATTACATTTATTGTTGCTCCCAAATCAATTAGAGCATTCCTTTTTTGAATCCCATTTATGACAACTCCTACCACAGGACCCCTGGATCATTATATTTGGGAACAGTCACTTTCCCAAGCATGATGTCAGCTAGCTATCCCACCACATGAACCATAGTGGGGTCTTTCTTCTTCCTGCCTGACTTCTTAAGGCATGCTTCCTTAATTGCTTTTCCATATATAGGAACATCTTTTATGGCCTGAAATAGAGGTATCTGGACACATATATGCTTCAACTAATCTAAAATGTCAAAGGTTGGTTCCTCCTTCCCTTCCTTTTGTTTCACAGTTTCCAACCTCTAGGGAAATGGTGGTTCTTGTTCAGTTTGCTTGACTGGGGCTGGTTCAGTATTTTTAGGTACACTTGGCTGAATGGGGGCATTTAGAGGCTCCTCTTCTTCCACAAGAAGCTTAGTGATAATGGGTGTGGAAGGAGTTGGCAAAGTAGTTCCTAAATGCAAGTGGATGTCACTTACACTCACTACATATGCAGTGAATTGATTTAGATCAGTAGAGTATACTAGCTACTGATGTGGTTTGTTATTTGGGTTAGGTGTGGGCTGAGCTGGTAGTTGAGTAGGTTTAGGTGTATTTGAACTTGAACTAGTAGGAGGAGGCATTATAGTAGGTTGTTGGGGCTGAGAAGGTGGTTGTATGTAATTGGTTGTCTGGTTTAGCCATTGTTGTCCTTCCCTCCATTGAGAAGTTTGCTGCCAGTTTCCTGGAGGTTGCTGCCAATTTCCTTGAAACTGTTGCCAATTCCCCTGAGGTTGTTTCCACTGGGGTGGAAAGTTTTGGTGATTTGGCCAGAAATTTGGAGGGTTACTCCAAGGTTGTGGTGGATATCCTCCATAATTGGATGGATATGGGGGTTGCCATTGGTTACCAAATGAATAAGAATTGAAATATGGCCCAGCAAAAGATAGTGGATCTGGTGGCATACCTTGTCTTGGAGCCCATGGCCTCCTTTGTGCAACATAGTAGATTTGATCCTCTTCAACATGGATTGGCTTGAACTTAGGTGGAATTTGCTTACTGTCAATATTAGCTACCATCTTGCATCTGCAGTCCTTCTTTTGTCTGTAATTGGGGCAATACTCTACCAACATTGCTTTTGCCTCCTCTTGTTTCTTCTTGGCTTGAAGTGTATCCAATTGAGTAGCTAGATTGTTTATAATGTCTTACTTGAAGTCTTCTAGCAAGTGAGTAATCTCCATTCTTGAAACTCCATTAGTAGATGACTTACCCATAGAAGATTGGTAAGCTCTCCCTTTCTTTGAAGCTGCCCTAGAGTAGTTCTGACATATCTTCTTGATATCCTCCCAAGGAACTTGGGAGATATCTCCTCCTCCCATCAAGTTCAAGGCATCAGTACAACTGTCATTAATTCCTCTTAGGAAAAGTAGCTTTTGTGATTCTTCATTGAGTGTATGGTGTGGAGATTTTTGTAGACAAAATAGAAACCTTGCAATGTAATCCTCCAGGCTCTCATCTTCCTTTTGTTGCATCCTGAAAATTTCATCTCCCCTCATGTCACTGCCCCTGCAATATTCCTTATGCTTGTCAAGGAACTTTGTCTTCATGTCCTCCCAAGTCTCCACAGTCTTTCTACCTAGGTTCATGAACTATCTTAATGCAACCTCTTTCAAGGTGGTAGGGAATAGCTTGAGCCTATGGCATTGGTGGTATAGTCATAACTCCTACAAGGTATGTGAAACTCGAACAAGAAAGTATCGGGATCTTCTATGACAAAGTCCATAGAACTTAGGAAGGACTGAAGCAAGGATATTTTTGAGGTTATCAACTTCATTCTGATGAGCAATGGGGAAAGGAAAAGCTAGTTGGTTAGGTCTTCTTCTATTTGCATCACCCATGCCTGCCTGATGTAGTTCCAAAGAAAAGGAATTCTCAATCTGATTTTGGTCTTCAGAGGAAATTTTAGAACTGGTTAGATCAGGGAATGCATCAGCAAAGGGGTGTGGCTCTTCTTCTTCTTCTTCTCTTGGAAGATTCAAATGCTCATCTAGCTGGAATGGATCGAGTTTATTAGGAAGGAATATCCCATGAGCATCTCTCCTCCTTCCTTAATGCATATGGTATCAACTCACTATCAATTAGCTCACACAAAAAATTGGTAAAAGAATGGTGGATCATTACTTTCCTAAATGAGGGGTATACTAAGAGAAAACTTTAAAAAATACTATAGCAATAAAAACTATCAATGACTCCAAAGATCTCCCTATTTTGACACCATCCCTGACAACGACGCCAAAAATGTTGGCCTCCTATAATGATCTAACAACTAAGCCCTTACAGTTGTGATTCAAAGATTGGACATCTAATCTGAATAACTATCTCAATCATCATGAAGGTGCATTTAACTTGTCAACCCAGGGACGTAGACTTGAAATGGGTCAACACAGTATGTGCACTAGGAATCCCAAAGTGGCCACATTCATTCTACAGCTAAGAAAGACATAGTGCTGAAAGTAAATTGCTTGGAAAGAAATAACATAAATGTTGAACATCAACCAACAACTATACTAAGCTAAAGTGCATGTGACATAAATGAAAATCTGGGCAAACAAATAGGAAACTACTTTTCCTGCTTTGGCTGCAGGAACAGTCACATAATGGAATTCTAGTGGCTGTAGGAAACAAAAAATGATGACTAAACTAAAGGATGGAATGCTCACCAAAGTGGGGCCCCTTGGATGAGTATCCCTTAAAAAAAATGTAAACTCAGATGCACAAAATTATAACTTCATTTTATTCATTGGAAAACATGAGTACAAACGAGCAACATAACTGTAATACTAAAAAACTAATAATGCGAGTACATCATTAGATTAATCAACCTTCTAAGAAGGAGCATTTGAGTCTTATTTATAGGAAGAAAACTACTAACTAACTACCTAGCAAGGTGGTCAACTCCATCAGATTAGGAGGACGCCACTTTAGGGAAAGCATACAAAGTGGAGAGGAGGTTATGCATGCATGGAATCTAGTCAAGCATGTTTTCCTTAATGCAAATCTAACACAACAATAACTCATATATTCACTCAACAAAAAATTAAGACCAGTTACAAGGCGGTTATAAATCTTTGATTTAAACTAGGAATCTCCCTCTTGCTGAGATTCTTCCCTCCATTTGACCTTTGAACAATCACCTTGTTGACTTTGATGGTGAGTGATCAATTGGCATAATATTACTCAATTTTGTAGTTTGCTAATTACATCTGCATAACAATATTAGTATGCACAACAATTGCATATTTGTAACTATCTTAAAGTAACATTCATTAATCCACATGTAAAATTAACATAGATAGTTCATATAGCATGTCAATGTCATTAAAGATTACAAAAATAAGCTTACGCCCAATGTCTATGGTTTTGAGGAAATATCATAAAAAGGTCAACATCCAAGTATCAAAGTCTATGACAACTATAGAAAATGGATAATAAACTCTATCAAAATTGAGTCATAAACTGGACTCATCAGTTCTTCCATATAAAAACATGTGGCAAAGGATAATACCACCTAAAGTTCACCACCTTGTTGTTAGGCTTGATCTCTATTAATTGCTTATGGATACCATTTGAGATGTAGGTAGTAAAGTCATATTCATTATTGGTTATGGATGTTTGCTTCCATATACATTATTGGTCTAGGGAGTTTAGTTTTTGTATCTCCACCCAAGACTTGGCATAGTACATAATAGGTCTTGATAAAATATTCTTCAAACATCTCAATGTTGAAGGGCCCAGTTTCACTTGCAAGAATCCTCACCGATCTCTTGTAAAACCCTTTTAGTCCATGTCTTGACAACCATATTACCCTATAGTTATTATTTTCCTGTTGGTACTTTTTTTTGAATATATCAAAGTATATGACTTTGTTGGAAACTAATTTTAGACCAAAGACCTTAGAGATGGTACCTTTATCAATTGTTACTAACTCCCCACCATTGACAACTCTGATAATTCTAACATTTTCATCATAGTTTCTAAATGTGTCTGATGAATTCTACATTTAGGAAAATGTTATCGATAATTAATTTCCCCAAATCGTATACCCATACATTAGAAACGGGAACCATAGAATCTCTTTTGTTGTACCAATGCCCGTAAAACAACCACCGATTATAGGGAGCTCAAAGGACAAAGACTGAATGATTAAGTCGTTGTCTTAATTTGCTTGCATGTACAATATTGTAAACCATTGTTCATCACAAACGACACCCAAACGTCTATGGGATGAATGCCTTCTAGTCGAGGGTAGGTACTTATGGCTACAGCCTCAGTCACCCTGTATTGAGCAACAGTCAATGATTGTGGTTCGTTCTTAGAACACCATAGGTATTTAAGTTAATATTGAATGATAGTTTTCAACCTGAGCCTGGAAGAGATTTACTCTTTGATTCTGAACATTTTATCATTGTTGGTAAAATGGTTGGCATGTTGTTCAAGCTCTTTTAAATACCTTTCAAAAGTTAATAACAATTTCACTGGGTTAACTTTTTATATGAAAGTTTATATACAACTGTTTAGAATGATAAAGCTTGGATTAACAAAGCAATGGAAAACTTGGAGTTGTAACTAAAAACTATTCTAAAATGCATCATTTTGTATAAAGTGAAACTGTTAAGCTGTAAGTAGCATTGTAATAGTGTAAACAATGATTGTTCTGTTATAAATGACCTCATTTGTTATAAACTATAACTGTTTTGTTGTAAGCAACATTGTACTATTGTAAACATTGATTGTTTTGTTGTGAACGACATCGTTTTGTTATAAACTGTGAACATTTTACCTGAAACATCATCGTTCTATAATTGTTAAGTTGAAACAATATGGTTTTGTAAGTTGTTTAGTCGAAACAACATTGGTCTATAATTGTTTAGCTGAAACCGTATTGTTTTGTCATAAACATTGAATGTTTTACTTGAAACAACATCGTCTTGTAACTGTTTAGTTGGAAACAACATCATTCTGTTATAAATAGTATGTGTTCATTTGTAACAACATTACTTTATTATAAGCTGTGATTGTTTAGCTGTAGACAACATCATTCTGTTAAACAGTAACTGTGTGATTACATTAGAATGGTTTGTTATCATAGCATGGTTGGTACAAATGACATAATAGTATGTGGGAAACTATGTAATTAGACATGTTCTACAATTCTTATTTCATGTAAACCGATAGACCATATGATATTCTGAAATATTATTTGAATGATAGAAATCTAATCTATTGGTTTTAAATTCAGAATGTATGCACAAATTCATAACTTAAGTAGGCACATATATGTGTATGCATGTAGACCTTCGTCTATGTACATGCATATACTTGTGACATACCTTCTTTTGTTTCCTATTATTCTTTATTCTTAAAGGAATACTTAGTTACGATGAAAGTAATCTTGTGACATGTGCTTTAAATGGATGGATAATGTTTGATCAGTTTCCATTAGATTTATTTCTGAATTATAAATTAAATAGAATAGCAACACCTATTAGACTAGAGCACCTAAGGGTAGATGCTTCTCGAGGGTAGTTAGTTGCTATGAGATAACTTGATGTTGAAAGTTACCTTCCAGGATGGGTGCCGAGATGGAGTTCAGAGAGTATAGGTTTGCTTTACCAAAACCTATTTTTTTGTTGTTGCAACATCATTTTTATGCTTGGCCAAGCAATTTAGTTCATTATGTATGTATGGATGAAGTGATGACACTCTACCATTCCTAGCATAGATCTTGAATTCTCTTTTCTAACTTGTAGATAGAAATGCATGTTGATGTATGGGCATGCACTATATTCTACCTTGCATATTGTTCTCTTGCTAAACTTTCTATGCAGGGTCGGGTATTCTTCAAGTTGGAAGAATTTCGAGGAAGTGTAAGCTTCGAGGTTGGGCAGTAAAGCACTTCAACCTTGTTCTCGTCCACTAGCGGAAGTGAGTGTCAAGAGGAACCATAGATGTATACAAGACTATATTAGTCTATGATGTAACCTTAATGTAACTTTGATGTAAAAGTTGTACATTGTATTGGCTTAATGGCCTTATGAGCCAAGTCAAACTAGATATTGTAATTGACTTTTGAATTGAATATATAAATCTTGACTCATTTTAATTAGACATGTATTGCTATGATTGACTATAGCTTCTTAGTTATGTCTTTTTAATTTGAATATATTCATATGTCATTGCAATAATATTATTGAAGTAATAATTTAGAATGGGTTATTACATATATCCATGGTGCCTCCATACTGCCAAAGTCTCCTAAGAGGATAATAGAATGTTCGAACACTCATACCTAAAGAAGTGTACAAGTCATAAGACTTTGTGTCTCATAATGAGTGTATTGCTCGAGATCATATGTGCTAGCATGCCTTTCCTCCAAGAAAAAATGGTTTGTTGCTCCTCCATCACTCGTATCATACGAATAAGGCCACCATACAGGTGTGTGCCTCATCCATCTAGCGAAACTACCAATGCTATAGTAGTAATCATGATATAACTAAGAACAAGAACATCAACACTTGCATTTAATAACCATCACAACTGGATCTGGCCCTTGCCATCTCATGAAAAATAATGGCTAGTACAATAATATTGATTAGCTAGGATCTCCTTCGAGGTCCTCCCCTCATCATACCTCATAATCCTACCCCAGATGAGTAGTAAAAGAATGAGGTATACATCCTCCAAAGTGATAGTCATCTCTCTTTTCAACAAATAGAAGGTATATGTATTAGTATCCCAATGCTCCATGAGTGCCATAAGCATAGTATTATGGTACCTCATGACAAACATGGTGTACAACCAAAATAAACCAATTACACATAGGTGGCATTGCTCTAGAATTGAGAGTTGTGTAGCTTGATCACATAGAAGTGTAAATAAGTGGTCTCCTAGGTGTTCCCACATGTGTGGAGGGCCATATTAGCAAAAGCATGATTATTTATCAGTAGTGCATTCAAAGATAAATCAAAATCAAATAACAAAGTACATGTTCTAAAACTTTGCACCTAGTCAGGGGCACCCATACTGGTTAGGGGCACACATGCTAGTCTATGGTGCCCGTGCTAGTTAGAGGTATCCTCAGAGTTCTAGGGAACTCATATTGGTTAGTGGTGCCCCATTTTATTAAGAAAACCTTTAAAAATTCTTATAACAGAGATCTCGCCTACAATAAAAGTGAAAACACAACTCACCTCTCATGTTGGTGTACATCATGCGATGCAATCCCTCGAAACCTCAAGCCTCGGTGTGTGATACGATTGTTGTTGTGAATTTTTTATCTCCTAGGATAATATGCTTAGCTCTCACTATTCTCAAACTAAAAATTTGAAAATGAATAGAAAAAGGTAAAAAAGTTGTAACTTATAGTTAAATTTAGTAGTATATTACTCATACCATGTTATCTTAAAATCAACATAACTTGGTCTTGTGAACTCCACTTTTTGTGCTATCTATTGCATTGAAATCGTAGTTTCACTCTCTTTCATGTTGTTTGATTGTTGGTACTTGGTGTTATGTGTTCATGACCCTACCATAAGTGTTTTAATCAAAACCCTAATTAGTTCAATATGGTGAGATTGTTATCTTGTTTCCACCTCCATAAAGCAAGCAAAATCAGGGAGCATACATGTACCCTTGAATTTCATCCACTTAGAAGTATTGGACAAACATATTTGTTTATATGTGTAGGATAGTTTTTAGATTTCTAACAAATTGGTTTTATAGGATATAGCTCTTAATGTTGTGGTTTTATAGATTACTGCATATGAAGGCTTCATTATCTCATTTAGCAACTATTCTACATCCTCTGCAATATCCTTTTTGGGTATCCTTTCATGATATGATTCACGTTTAGTACTTTAGCTTGCATGTGCACTTAGTGTCATTATGGCTACTAAAGTGGGGGCTAAATGTAGCATTAAAAAATTGTACTCCCTTTAAGGTGAAAGTACAATTTCACACTCTATTTGGAACTTGCTTTAGTAACCTATCTATTAATGCATTTTAGACATTCCCTAGCCCTAATTTTTCCTATCAACCTTGGAAAATGTGTCAGTACTACCCTACAAAATGCTTTATCAATCAAACATCATTAAATTGACCTTGGAAAGTGCTCATATGTTGGAGAAGTCTTGATTTCAGCAAGTCCTAAATACACAAATTAATTTTTTTTGAGTGCAAAAGAGTTGGACAAGGGCACCCAATGCCCTAGTCCAAGTATTTTCCTCAAAAAATTTAATTTCTCATTTTATCGATCTCTAATTTTAGAGACGTAAATCCAAATTTGGGCCTTAGGTAAATTGATCCCAAAAATTATAATTAAATGAGTTGGTCTACACTTTAATTTATTCCTGTGTTCTACTATATAAACATGAATTATTATTTTAAGATAGAGAGAAGAAATTACAAGTATAATAAGACTCTACCAAAATATATTCAATTTTCTACAAATTTACAAGGATAATTTTAGAATTATTCAACTTGTCAAAATGAGTGGATTTTGATGCCAATGGAAGGGCATGATGGAATCTAGGTTTTGGAGATATATTTGGCTTCTTTCAAGCACCTAATGACTTATTTTTAGAGTATTCTCATCTTTAGACTTTGATCTACTTGCTAGGCCCTAAGCAAGGTATTTATGCATTTAGATTTTCCTAAGGGTATTTGACTTTTCTCCTAGGTTGATCTTGTTCATGTCATTTACGAGTCATTCTTTAACACATTTGAGTAGGATTTTCAATATTTTAGCTCATTACAACCTTAGATGCACTTAATTTAAGAGCACAAACATTTTATTAGTCAATCAATCAGCTATTCATGGAGGTAGAAATACCAAAATGAGGTTTGACCTAGGAAAAATCCTATATAGTGACCCCCCTTCCCCCTTTTGTTGTGATTTTATAGGTTTAGATTCGAAGATGGAAAGTTATAGAGGAAAATTACATAGTGCAAACTTGGGAGCTTCATATCTGAAAGTTGAAGAGTCATTAATCACTCTCAATCTATGGTTCCCAACACCCTTGTCCTCTCATTTCAACCTCAAATTTACATCACAAGTGCACAAAATTTTGCCTGCCTCATATCCGTCTTCCATTTCTAGAATTTAAATTTTGTCTGTGTGAAAAAATATTGTGTTTTTAGATTAGGTTGCATAGTTAAATTAAATCAATTAATCCATATTAAATTCAATCAATTTTTAAAGAAACAAAAGAACTAGGTCCAAGGAAGATTAGCTCTCCCTCCAATTTGTTATCCAATCTTTTACCCTTGTCGGTTTGGCTTCTAATGTTGGTGCGAAGAAAGATTAACCTGGTGATATATACACTAGACCTAGGATCTCTTTTTCCACACAACACCCATATTTTTCAATATGATTTCTTCATTACCAAAAGCTTTACATTTCCTCACAGGGGCATAATTTTAGGGTTTTTGTAAGAGCATTACCTTATCTAGGGACTCCTTATTGTTCTCATCCATTGTCACCAAATCCCACACCTTTTAGAACCAATGAATTCTCCTCCAAGCCTAACATTGCTTTGTAGGACGTCCTATCATAGCCTCCAACCTTCCATCACCATTATTGAGGTCATCTTGTTGATTGAACATAATCAAGAAAACACTAGGTAACTACCATGTTGCCCCTCATAGGGTAAATACTTGGACATTACCCTATATTAGGCTCAACAACAATCTAAATGAAAAGAAACCATAAAAATTACTTATATGGGAGATGGAATAAAGTCATAAAGTTATAAAAAAAAATTAAAAAAACCATAACCAAAATCACAACCTAGGAATAAAGGGACATGATAAAAGAAACATAGACATAC
Organism: Sequoia sempervirens; assembly: GCA_007258455.2. NCBI lineage: Eukaryota > Viridiplantae > Streptophyta > Pinopsida > Cupressales > Cupressaceae > Sequoia > Sequoia sempervirens. The sequence continues at coordinate 1,270,830,999 of VDFB02271358.1, forward strand.
AACATCAAGAAGTAGCAACAAAGGATAATTAGGTCCAATAATTTAAGGGGAGAAAAATATAGTGTGAAATTGTTAAGGGTGACAATTTATGATGCTATAGATAAAAAAGAAACACATAGACATACAACACTAAGAAGTAATAACAAGGGAGAAGGAAACACGACTATGGGCGCAACTATTCATCTCCTCTTAGCAACAATTGTCTCCTTCCTCCCCACTTTAAAAAAAAAAATAGCTAGGTATTGAGTATTTTCTGCGAAAGGCTACATGGTTGAATGGTTCTTAATTGAAACATTTGTCCATGACTCAATCAAGATACAATATAAATAATTTTCTCATAAAATATCAATACTTCCAAATTATAAAGGTGAAATATGATATTAAATGGGACAAATAATCACCGATTCACCATATTGTTCTTATTTGGAAGAATGGTGTATAAATGCTTTATGATTTGATTTTTCACTTACATGTCAATACCTTCTCGACAAAATAAGAAAGTAAATAGATACCAAAAGAAACAAATTCAAAAAGTGAAATTTTAATTTTTATATTAATATCCACAAGTAATTAAATTAAATTGATGGGATTACAAAGAAACACCTATTTTATAAGAAAAGGAGATAAATTATAATTTATAATAACTTTCATTTGTGTATTTAAAATTGTATTGATGACTTCAAAAGTAGATTCAATGTCGAAGTAGGCCTTACATATTTTACCCTCAAAATGTTAGTCTTTATTTAAAAAATAAATAATTGTCCCGGTCTATGATGTGCTATGGAAGCTTCACAAGCATTTGTTGTTTCTTTAATTGCCTTTAGAAGGAAAGGGAGTCAAAATAGTATATTTCCATAGTCGAAAGTAAATGATAAACATGTGGCACTTTCATCTGGTGTGTATGCCTTTGGTTTTATTGAATCATCATTTACCGTCATCACAAATTGACCAACTCCAACTGGCCCACTCATAATTTAAATAGTTGAGAATGCTCTCTTCAATGAAAAAGGCCAAATCAATCACAATAACTATCATTTAATGTATATTTCATGACAAGAAATTCCAAGCTTAAATTTCATGACAATTAGTTTTCAATTTAATGTATATTTCACATGGTTAAAAGAAAGAGAAACATTATAGGCTAAACAATTATACAATTATAATTTTTATTTTTATGGTTTAAAATTATAGATAGTTATAATTTTAAGTTTTTTTATTTTTATTTTTATGGTATATATAATTAGTCGATAGGTTATATATAGTGTGAGATTTGAATCAAACAAGTCTCCATCTACAAACCACTATTAAGTCATCGAAAAAAATAAGTTTCAATCGCAGCTTAATGGTAAAACAACTACTGTTTAATGATAAAAGCCTCCAAAATCTCACTTATCACATAAAAACCAAATAAATATCGATTTGCCAACTGGATGGGAACATTCTATTTCCATTTGTAGCATTTTTTGCTAATTTGATGTGTTAAATTAAATCAAATCTGTAACAAAAGGGGTTCTAGAATAGTGAAAGGACTAAGGCCAGAGATTTTAAATGATAAGCTTCAGATGCAAATGCGATTTTCTGAATACTTCTCTGAATGTAGAATGTGCAGGGTGCAGAACATTAATAGATTTCAATGTCTGCATATAAAGAAAGGTCTCAGATTTTATATATTAGAGAGACCCGCTTTCAAGAGACACGATTCTCTTGAGAGGACGTGTCTCCACACTTGGAGACACGTCCCACCAAGGGACGGTTCCTTTGAGCGCTAGGTTTCCTATCCAAAGGGACACGCCTCTGAGAGGACGTGTCTCCACACTTGGAGACACATTCTCTCAAGGGCTGTTCCTTCAGCACACAAATTCTTGAACCATACGAGATAACCAGGCCAACAAATACGAGCCACATACGGGTGACACAATGAATACAGAGGTTTATCCAATGCGTATTTAGTTCAACATCTAATTGAATTCTAATACTTATTTCCAAAATATTAATGAGTGATAGATCTAACATAAACAATGATGTTGCTTATAGCAATCATTGTTATATATCAGACCTAAGCTATTATTCATCAACACTCCCTCTTAGCTTAGGGAAGATATTTCAACTCAAATAAGTGAAGATATCACCTTTACACGTGATATCAAAGATATGTTTTATCAAAGTTGTCAAGTCTCATGACACAACACATCTTTATTATGGTATGTGCACTAACATCAAGTCACATGATGTCTACCATAATTCATGGCATATCCATGGATATAAATATCCACCATGATTATCTCTTAAGGATCACAATGATCTACAAAATGATATCAAGTCCCATGATATCAACCAAGGTGTTCAAGAGATACTATCATGACATATCCATAGATATCGTCACATGATATCTTTATCATGATAGATTATCACTGTAGAGTCGCCACTTTACAATGAATACAAGTGTTCATTATTAGAAAGATCGGCACCTTCACAATGTACACAGGAGTAGGCCCATAAAGTCATGGAGTCACACATGACAAAAGAGTTTACACATTTAAACATCTTTATATATTAGTACAATTTGATAAACAATTTGAATTTCAAACATAAATAACAAATTACATTTCAACCATACCAAGTTTCTTCCTGAAGTGCTCTACCTTGATTCGGGAGAGAGGCTTGGTGAGAATGTTTGCAGTTTGATCATTTGTATTGATATACTCCAACTGAATTACTTTCCTTTCCACCATATCTCTTACATAATGATAGGGGATCTCAATGTGCTTAGATCTATCATGAAAGATAGGATTTATAGAGAGTTTGATACAACTCTGATTATCACAATGAATAATTGTAGGATTCAAGGGCTCACCAAAGAGTCCCACAAGCAATTTACGAAGCCAAATTGCTTCTCTTGCTCCCATTGAGGCTGCAATGTATTCAGCTTCTGTTGAACTCTGTGCGACTAAAGATTGTTTTCTGCAAATCTAGGAGATCATAGCTGATCCTAAATTGAAGCAACATCCTGATGTGCTTTTGCGATCAGTTACATTTCCAGCCCAATCTGAATCAGAGTACCCATGTAGATCTAGTTGATCCTTCTTGTAGAGAAGACCATATCCAATAGTGCCTTGAAGATATCTCAAAATATGCTTCACAGCCATTAAGTGAATTTCCTTAGGTTCACACATGAACTGATTGAGAACATTTACTGCATAGCAAATATCAGGTCTGGTGTTGACCAGATACATCAAGGATCCAATCATCTATCTGTAAAGAGTTGGATCTGCACACTTGGATTCTGTTGCTGCTTCTTTCAACTTGTGTAGGTTAGTTTCTAGGTGTAGACATGGGTCTACAGTGAATTCAATAGTATACTTTCCTTGATTAAAATTATACCATTAGATTTCTGCCAAACTTCCAACCCCAGGAAGTAATGTAAAATGCCCAAGTCTTTCATATCAAATTCTGAAGCCAGGTCTTCCTTACATTGAGTAATAAGGTGATCTTCTCCTGTTATTAGAAGGTCATCAACATATAAAATTATTATTAACATATCACTTTTAATTACCTTAAAATAGAGATTTGGATCTGCATCATTCTTTGAAAATCCTAGTCTTAGAAGATAGTTGTCAATTCTTTCATACCAGGCTCTGGGAGCCTGTTTAAGTCCATATAGAGCTTTCTTCAATCTGCATACATGTGAGTTTGCATTATGTATCACAAAGCCTTCAGGTTGCTCTAAAAAGACTTCTTCTTCAATGGACCCATTCAAGAAAGCAGTTTTCACATCCATTTGATGGATCTTCCAGCCTTTAGCTGCAGCAATAGCTATTACTGCTCTCACAGAGGTGTACCGGGCAACAGGTGCAAAAGTTTCTTCGTAATCAATACCTTCCTTTTGAGAGAAACCTCTAGCAACAAAGCGTGCCTTGTGTTTCTCGATACTGCCATCAGCAGCATGTTTGATTTTGAAGAGCCATTTGGAAGAGACAATAGATTTGCCTTTAGGTCTAGGTACTATATCCCATACATCATTTTTCAAAATAGATTGATACTCTTCTGTCATAGCATCTTTCCATACTTGATGCTTCAGAGCTTCCATAATGCTAGTTGGTTCTGAACTAATGATCTCATTCATTAAGGCAACATAGCTTGAGAATCTTTTGGGTATCTTACTTTCTCTAAAAGTTCCTTTGGGTGCTGTATAATTCTCAGCTTCCTTAATCATCTTTCTAGCCCAAAGTGGTCTTTTCTTGTTGTTGTCATAAAGATTCACTTCTGGGATAGATTGGTTTTCATTTAGGATTTCTTCAGAATGCTCCCTCTGAATCTCAGGAGCAAGATCCTCCTCTATAGCTTTAGTAGAATCTTGAATTTCTATGTCATTAGAATTCTTTGCCCTTTTGAAAGCAATGTCTTCCTCAAAGATGACATCTCTACTTAGTTCAATTTGATTCTGACCTGATATGAAAATTCTGTAAGCTTTTGAGGTTTCACTATAGCCCACGAATATCCCTTTCTTTCCATTAGGTTCTAATTTAGATCTCCTTTCTTTAGGTACATGAATGTAGACAGGGCAACCAAAGATCCTTAAGTGACTTATGTCAGGTTTTATACCAGTAAATGCTTCTTCAGGAGTTTTGTTATCTAGATGAGAATGGGGACATCTATTTTGAATGTAGACAGCTGTCCTAGAGGCTTCTGCCCAAAATGAAGTTTCTAAGTTTTGATCAAACAACATTGCTCTAGCAGCTTCTACAATAGTTCTTGTTCTTTCTCTCAGCAACACCATTTTGTTGAGGATTGAAGACTACAGTAAACTCCCTCTTAATCCCAGCATTTACACAAAATTCCTTAAAGATTTCTGAGGTGTATTCCTTCCCATTATCTGTTCTTAGAGTTTTGATTTTCTTCCTTGAAAAGTTTTCAAAAGAGCTTTGAATTCCTTAAATCTTTTAAGGACTTCTATAGACTCTTTACATTTAAGAAAGTATATCCAGGTTTTTCTAGAGAAGTCATCTACAAATATTACATAATATAAAAAACCTGCCATGGAGGGTACAGACATAGGTCCACATAAGTCAGAATGAACCAGTTCTAAAATGTTTTTGGTTTTACTCAAACTGTTTTGGAAAGCCCCCTTTGTATTCTTCCCTAGGGCACACCCTTTGCATGCTCCTACATGAATATGATTCAGTTTGGGTAAACCTGTTACTAATTTTTCCACAGAAGGTAGGGCACGAAAATGAATATGTCCTAGTCTTCGATGCCAAATTTCATTTGAATCAGAAGTCTCATGAATAAGGGCTTGATTAATGTTAGTGCATAGTTTGTAGAGATATCCTTGTCTTATCCCTATAGTTTGAGCTTTCTTTATGGTGGAGTTCTTTGGCCACACTAGGACTTTTCCATCCATAAAGGTGACCCTATATCCGTTGTCTTCAAGAGCAGAAATGGATATGAGGTTCCTCTTTATTCCTGGTACAAATAATACTCCAGTGAGTTGAAGAGAGAGGCCAGAATTCAGATTTATGGTGCAAGTTCCAACCCCCTTAACTGGATGTGCAGAATCATCCCCAATAGTTACTTCTTCTGCAGTTTCTTCTATCATAGTATCTAGGTGTTCTCTGAATCCTGTGATGTGCCTTGAAGAACCACTATCAATTACCCAATTATTGACTATGTTTGATACTTGACTTGATAATGCTGAGTAGAAAACAAATTTCTCAGAATCATGATCTGTATTTGTCTTTTCAACTTTAGCAAAGGAAGCCTGTTGTTTTGTTCTATCAGGGCACTTGATTGCATAGTGTCCATACTGATCACATCTGAAACATTGTATTTGGGATATGTCTTTCCTCTTCTTGGATGATCCCTTTCCATACGAATTCTTCTTTCTCTTGAAATCTTTCTTCTTACCTTTCTTATGAGAAGTTGTGTTTAGTACATGAATATCCTCATCTATAGGTTTCTGAAGTTTTCCTTTTGACATTAGTCTTGTTTCTTCCTGCAAGCAATCTGTTCTCAACCTATCAAATTTAGGGAGCTTAGATCTTGCACTTATACCTTGGACAAAAGACTCCCATGAGTTTGGTAGACCATCCAGAGCTATTAGAGTTAACTCCTTACTGTCAATTTGATGACCAATTGTTGACAGTTGATTTCTTAATTCAGTGATTCTCATGAAATAAGAATTAACAGATTCTCCTTTGTTTATTTGAATATGATTAATTTGCCTCTTTAGAGCAAGGGTCCTACTGGTGTTGTTTATTTCAAAGGTGCTTTCAAGAGATTTAAACATAAGGTATGCAGACTCGTGTTTAGACAGAATAGGTACTATATGGTCCCTCACTGCATCTACTATAATTTTCATGGTTTTCTCATTGTTCTCAATCCATTGAGATTTCTCCAGATCATCCTTAGGCTCTGACTGGTTCTCTTTCACAAATGAATCTAGCTTATTCTCTCTAAGGATCATCATGATTCTAAATTTCCATGATGTAAAATTGTCTGCCCCTGCAAGGCGATCTTCAAATCTGATCACACTTGACATTATGAAGAATGTGAAGTAAATTTGATTATGAAAAATGCAAATAAATTCGATTATGGAAAATGCAAATTTTCTTGAGCAGATTGGAATTCAGATTTGATTAGGATTTACACAACGTGGCTCTGATACCATGTTAAATTAAATCAAATCTATAACAAAAGGGGTTCTAGAACAGTGAAAGGACTAAGGCCAGAGATTTTAAATGATAAGCTTCAGATGCAAATGCAATTTTCTGAATACTTCTCTGAATGTAGAATGTGTAGGGTGCAAAACATTAATAGATTTCAATGTCTGCATATAAAGAAAGGTCTCAGATTTTATATATTTGAGAGACCCGCTTTCAAGAGACACGTCTCTTGAGAGGACGTGTCTCCACACTTGGAGACACGTCCACTCAAGGGACGTGTTCCTTTGAGCGCTAGGGTTTCCTATCCAAAGGGACATGCCTCTTGAGAGGACGTGTCTCCACACTTGGAGACACGTCCACTCAAGGGCATGTTCCTTTCAGCACGCAGATTCCTGAGCCATACGAGATAACCAGTGCCAACAAATACAAGCCCATACACAGGGTGACAATGAATACAAAGGTTTATCCAATGCGTATTTAGTTCAACATCTAATTGAATTCGAATACTTATTTCCAGAAATATTAATGAGTGATAGATCTAACATAAACAATGATGATGCTTATAGAAATCATTGTTATATATAGTGTGAGATTTGAATATGAAACAAGTCTCACATCTACAAACCACTATTAAGTCATCGAAAAATAAGTTTCAACTGCAGTTTAATGGTAAAACAACTACTGTTTAATGATAAAAGCCTCCAAAATCTCACTTATCACATAAAAACCAAATAAATATCGATTTTCCAACTGGATGGGAACATTCTATTTCCATTTGTAGCATTTTTTGCTAATTTGATGTCAACTTTCTTTTTTCATTTGCACTGTTTTATGTTTTCAATCTACATACAAATATTTCAAAATCATATAATAATTAATTTCTTTAAGAAAAAAATCTAGATTTGTCTAAGTTTATTTCATTCCATTATTTAACACTCATTATTAATTGTTTAGTCTAACCACATGCACATGAAATCCATATGCATCCATGCACAAATATGTACTCTCTAACATATTAACATGCATATAGTTTTCTATCGGCGTAGTCCCTCCATCTCCTTTAGGTGCAAGTGCTAGTATTATACATTGTTCAAATTTATTCTTTAAAAGAATGATAGAGTTAGAGTATTTTTTGAGTTTTTAAAGTATTGGCAAATAATTTCTTACATTCTAAAAAGTGCTCTTGTTCTATCATTCTCTTTAGAGGTTAAGTTTCCTGATGGTATAGCCATATTTCCAAACAATTACTATAAATAAAATCTTCAAATATCTTATTGAATGAAAGGGGAAAATTTGGGAAATCCATACAAAATTCTAAAGGACTATAATTGTACATATATCTAATCTATATTTTTTTTACTTCTTTTAGTTTGGATTACATTAGTATTTCAAGCTCAATGTTAAATGGTAACTATTGAGAAAAAAAATCTTAATAGGAAGGTAGAGTTTTAAATATAGCCCCTAGATGTAAAGAATATATAGTAGATTACACGAGTAGTCTAGTCTAGGAGGAACATATACTACAATACAAACTTGGTAGTTTCTCAAAGATCTAAAATTTGAGTTCAATCATATATTCTGAATGGGTCAAATGGTATCATGATTTGACAGTGACAACCTTTTGTCCATTAGCTAGTGGTGTAATGGTAGTTGGATGTCTTCCTAAATATGAACTCCCAATTTCAAATCCTACTTTATGATAACGTAACTTGCTTCTTGGTGGGATCCCCAAATGGGGTATTGTGAAAACATGTATATTTCTATTTATAATATGGTGGTATATCAAGATATCCCAACTATCCTCATCAAAAAAATATGCCCCTTTACATGTTCAACAAGAAAATACATAAGTTTTTTGTTTTGTTTGTCATATCCAATAATTTATAATTTTAAAATTTTAATGGTGAAAATTGAATATAACTTATGCTTTTCCCCTTCATTTTGGACTCATGTTTACTCAATTATCTTTCATGCCACATGAAAAACATGCAAATGACATGATTTATGTTGATAATTAGTCCATAACTTGAACCTTTCCCTTTCTCCATTACATTCACCCACAAGGATGGCTCTTAATCCCCATATTTATTTGTTTCCCACTTTAGGCCATGCTGATATTCAAATATTACTTAAAGTAAAATTTATACCAACATGGGAGATCTGATAGACATGGGACAATATCTATGGGATAACCTCTCAATTTCTAAAGATATCTCTTCATAAGATATATGATATAATTTTCTATTTTTGAAATGACATAAGGGAAAAAATAATTAACAATCTAAACAATGCAAAGGTGATTTGTCAATTTGGAAATTCACATATTGTTAAACAATCGTAGCAATCCATCATTATAATGAAGGGAACTTGAGTGCATAAGATCACCAATTGTTAAACATATGAATAGAAGAAAAAAAATTATTTAGAAAAAAAAAATGCATAGACAAATTTGGCATGTAATGTTAAATTTATCTTTATTGTTCAATCGAGAGCATATTACAAAGAGGCTTAAAGCCACAAATTTTTAATGTTCAATTAGTTTTGAGAAGTGGCAATATAGGCCTTGTCTATTACATATTTTTCCTCTTTAAAATTGGTATTCCCCTCCTTGTATATGGTAGATAAAATTCTTGCACACTTAAGAATTAAACATACTTCTATCAACCAATGCTCGCTAATTGATAGTACAGAGTTGCATACCATCATTCTCTAGAGATCACTTTATTTTGGCCAATGGCGCAACAAGGAGGTGTGTTAGATTTTCTTTGGAGAAGTGAAGGGTTGCCTTGTGTTGTTGGGGATAATTTGAATTAATCTTTGTTATTGGCTCCACTAATTAGCTAACTCACTCATGTTGAACATATGTTGTCATTGATGTCAAAGAATTGTTGTTTTTTAATGTCAAAGGTACCCATTGTTGTCAAAGGGTGAAGCAGTGATGTCAGTAGATCAGTGAGAATTAAATGTAATCATACTATGAGCATATGTTGTCATATATGAGCTTCTAAAATCAGTTCAGGAATAGATGTAGTATCATACTACATGTATTCATGTTGATAGAAGTAATTTGAAAGTTTGATCCGAAATGTTTGAGGTATGTTACCCAGATAGTGAGATTGTTCTAGTATCATGTTTCAATTTGTATTTCTTCATGGATGTGAGTTATATGTCTTGTGGATTGAAAGGAGACTATGTCTACACATGGTTTCTCTTATTCTAGAGTTTCTAGAATTCATGTTCATTAGGAAATAATTTTGAAGTGATAGAAGGGTCACTTTGTTGGTTAATTAACCAAGTTGATGTTCCATATTGATGTGGCAGCGACATGTTGTGTGTGCTCTATGGAGAGTATGGGAAGGTGAAATAGGTCTACCTAGTTAATATCCCTAAAGGAAGTGCACAAAATCATATTCTATTGGCGGCAACAAATTTGGTTTAGGACTGACCTGCTACATGTTTCATACAAATTTGAATTTAGGTCCACCTTGGTCAACCTGGCTAATTGCTGATGGTGTTAAGGGATTTATGGCCAAAATGAAATGATATTAATATAATGGGATGTGCATATAATTGTTAGGAAATAATGCATAATATCCCATATTATTAATCAATTGAACCTACATAACCCCATGAGAGAAAACATGCATGCAAGTAACAATAATGCATAGATCAAATAGACAAGCCACAATATAACACAAGATATACCTTGGGAAAACCCTAAAGAAGGAAAAATTGGCCTCCAGGGTAAGTGCACCAAGATGTGACACAAAAATGACTCTTAAGATGCCACTTTTTTTTTTGAAATTGACAAAATCTGATGCACATGAGAAAATGAAGATAGTTACGCTCAAAATTTGAAGACGCAACAAGAACAAGAGTTGAAGTGCTTCGAGTCTAGTTTCTAAGCTACTATTTTTTTTTTTGAAAATAATGAAGATTAAGGGTTTCAAAAAGGGGGGTGCCCAAAACAGGTCATGTTTTTTTATCAAAACAATAGCATAGCGTTTGAGGGCCCCCCCTTTTTCATTAACTTTTTTTAGAAATTCAAAAATATGAACAGTGAGAAATTATCTAAAACCATGTAGTTTATCCCCATTCTTTTGGATAATTTTTTTAATGAATATATAATATTTTATGAATTTTCGAAGTGGACACATCCTAAAAAGTTGAAATTTGAGCCTGCTCCCCCCTAATTTTTTTGAAAACTAATTGAAAATTGATTCTTTTTTTTTTTCATCACGTGTATAATGAAGTATAGTTTAAAAAATATATATATAAATTGTTTCAAGATTTGATGAATGAGTAAAAATCTATCCTAAAACTAGCACATGTTGGTTTTTGAAACAAAACGGAGGCAATAACAAGATAAGTTATGGATGAAAACCTTAACATAATCAAAACATAAAAAAGATTTATATATTTAGATAGCTAAGAGAGAGCCTAATATCATCACAACTTTTTATAATCTTGCATTGAAAGATGTGCAAACATGATAGTTAGGACAACCAAAAATATGTGAAAATTTGGTACCCTCCTGAGAAAATCATGTCCATAAGCAGCTCATTTGGAGAGCGCCAAATTTGATTTGGCGCTGTCCAAATGAGTTGCATTTAAAAAAAACTAACTTTTCTTTCTCTTTGTGTCTCTCTCCACCACTTTGATAATGCTTAGAGTTCACAGTTACGATCTATAGTGATGAAAAATGCATCCCTTTTTCCTCACTTGATTTGGGAATAATTGTCATTGAATTAACCTAATTTTTCCTAGGTTTAATGTTGTAATGTGTTGTACACATTCATATTGATCTTGGGACCCTTCTTAATAAAATGTACCTAAATTGTACCCTATTTTAGGTGTTGTAAAGTGTTGTAACAAACTCTCACACTTATCTAGGGTCCTCTTAATTAATTGTGGTTAATTAGAGTTAATTAGCCCCTTTAATTCAAATCTAAGCCTTATTTGTGACACCTTTTGAAGATCTATCCTGACAGCCATAATTCAAATTTTAAAACATTTAATTGGGAAGAATCAAGGTCTTGGAAATTGGTGCTAGGACCCAATTCGCCGTAGGTGACGAATGCGTCCTCCCTTTATAAGACCCCCCTTTCTTTGCATATTTCATATGGGTTTTTTATGTTCTTTAACTCCCTTGAAGGCATGGTCCTGGAAACTTGTGCTAAGACCCATTCACCCTAGTTGGTGAATGGGTCCTCCCTTAATGAGGACCCCCTTTTTGAATTTTATTATGGCGATATTTTAATAACATTCATTTCCAAATCTAATGTCGGCTTGAATTATTTGCATTTCAAGGTTAATCTCTAAATTTAGTATAAATATGGGGTTAATTCACCTAGTTTCATCCTAGATCTTCATGAGCACTCAAGAGTACATTCACAAGAGCATTTCAAAGGTAGATTAGTGAAGTCTTATTGCAGCAATTCAAGCTCATTTCATCATGTCAAATACATAGTGTATTCAAGCATGTTGTTGAGCTAAGATTGTTGATGTAGCATTGAAGATCCAATTACAAGCATTGTTTCACATCTAATTTGAGCTCAAGATCTACATTCTTCATTGCCACTTCATGTTAGTTTGTAGATTTACATTCCAAGACATCTTCCAAGGTATCATCATTTCATATTTCATGTTTGATGTCCTTATTTCATTATTTCATCATTTGGTTTAATTACCTAAAAGGGGTTTGACCAAGGAAAATCCCTATTCACTAACAAACAACAAGTTTTTCTCCTCTTGAATGTGTGATTGCAGGTTTTAGGTTGAAGAGCAAGATTTGGAGAAAAAATTATCAAAGTTGAAGAGTTGCAAAGTTGTCATCCATAGTGCAAGAACATAAAAACAAGGCTACCAAATTTATTCCAGAATTTCAGGAGCCGAAAACATGGGAACTGAGAGTGCAGACATTGAAGTAACGAACCCATAAGTCAATTTTTTGAAACCCTAAAAGGACCCATTCACCACTAAAGGCGAATGAGTCCTCAGTAGGGCTTGAAGTAGTGAAAATCTAGGATTTGGGAGTGTAGATTGAGATGAATAAAACCCAGAGGTTAGTTTTTGGAACCCTAACAGGGACCCATTTGCCACTAAAGGTGAATGAGTCATGTGAATGTCAATTATAGACCTGCATAAACACAACAAACAATCACACAATTAGATCCATATACAAGTTAAATCAAACATTCCCCATAGAATTCATTTTCAATGCACAAAATAGGAAATAAATGAAGAACACAACAAAGAAAGCTATTAAATCCTATCAAAGCAAGGAAACTCTTAATCCCATGGGGGAATTGGTGTCATTTTGATGTGGAAAATGGCCCTTTCCCAATCCCTTGTAAGCTTTGTGACGACTTGATGAAGATTTGATGCTTCCTTGGAGAAAATCCTGCATAACCTAGCTATAAAAATCTAAAATTGATGAAAATAGATAAGCAAATGGATTAGCAAATTCAAAATATGAAGATAATGTCTTTGCATGAAGTTATGGATCCAAAATGAGAAGAAAATCCTCTTATTTATAGATGAGAGTGACAAAGAATGAGGCAAAAGAGATGAATGTGGGACTAATCTTCAACCGATGGCCAAATGCCATTTGTCAAGATGTGAGAGGTTGAAGGTTGAGCACATTTTGATGAATGTGCCAATAAATGATATTAGGTGGAATTTGAAATTAATGGAATGACATGTTGAAGGGGGAAGGAAATGAATTTATTGCCACTTGGCTCAATGCACAAGGACATGTAAGAGGTATTGAATGCCTTGTTGGAAGAACAAATCCCCTTTAGAGGGATTTTCAAATTTGGAGGAGTATTCCCTTTTGATGCCATGTTGAGGGAAATTAGAAGATTTAATAAATCAATTAAATGATTTTCTTGTGCAAGTTGCAAAAGCTAGAGGATGTGATGGATTGAGATTAGATTTAATCATGATTTGATTAATTTAAAGAGAGATTAGTTGATGTGACAACTTGATTTATATTTTTGGGTTGATTTAAAATCAAAGTTGAGAGGAATATGATTTTGACTTAATTAAATACAGATTTTGATTTATTTAATTAAAGGAGGATGATGTTAGATTAAATTAAATAAAATTTTAATTTATTTAATTTAATAGAATGACTTTAGAGATTTAATTAAACAAAATGAATTATTTAGTTAAATAGAGAGACTATGATGATTTAATCAAATAAAGTTAATTATTTAAAATTAAAATAAGATGTTAGAATTAATTAAACAAAATGATTTATTTAATTCATAGAAGGGAATGTCTTAATCAGATAAATTTGATTTATTTAATTAAGAGATGAAACGTGATGAATTTAATCAAATACAAATTATTTAATTAAATGACCAGCGAAGGAGATGATTCAGGACGAAGCGGTGTTAGTGAAGTTAGGATCAGGTGTATAAGATCAATTAGTACATTTTTCGTGTCTACAAGTCCTTTGTGCCCTAAAAAATCCTTCTTGTAGCAAGGTACACATCATTTCAAGCTCTCAAAACTCCCCTTTTCATTGCTATAATAGTTAGGATTAGTTTCTAATTGTTATTTGCATCATAACACACACAAAATCACATGTTTCAGGGTGCAAATTTGATGCAAGAGCATCCGTAGTTCACAAGAAATCTTGCATCAACCAAAAATATTTGCATCTTTTCATTTTCTTGTTCAGTTCACTCAATTAAGTCATAAGCAGTTTCTGTATTTCAGTCTGCATTATGTTGCAGTTTCATTTCAGAACTTGTGGAGTTGGACTTAACATCTAGACATGTTCATCTACATCATATCTGATTTCCAGATCATTTGGGCCTGTTACCAAAAAGTTATCACTATTAGAAGATCAACTATTTTCTTAGAACAAAGCATCCTGACAGTCTTGGACAATCAGCTAAAGGAAAAGACTTGTGGAGCCTAATGAAACATCATTTAAACAATGTTTTGTGGTTCATGTCCAACCTTCCTTGGGATTTCACACTTCATTTCATTCATTTGCAGAGGAGTCCTATCCATTTAAGTCTAACCTATCTGTGTATACACATTAGACCTCCTTCATGGAGTGTGAAACCTTCTTGGGCCGACATGAGGGAATCTTATGATCCAAAGATGATATATATTGATGTAATAGATCCTTAGGAAAGTAGTTTTTGATCGGGAGAAGATTGATCATTTAGATTCTTTGCAAGGGAGCTTCACTACTATATCTTGAGCATATTTTGTAATTGTGAGATCAAGCGTGTGAGCCCTAATTATAAGCCAACATGTTGTCGACCAGTTTGTATTTGAATTCTATAATATATATATTGAATGATTGAAGCTACATTTTTTTCATACCTTTGAGTTTTTTTTCTATTGTGTTTACTCTTGCTACATGGTCTGGATTGTTCTCTTTGAGGACCCTCCTAACCGTGACTGCACCAAGTGGCATCAGAGCGAAGGTTTGAATCTTTGGGAGTGAATTGAGTGAAGTTGGCAAAGGATTTCCATAATATATTGTTGTAGACAGATCGCTGAATCTGAGGCAACCTACTTGTGTTGTCAATCGATCGTTGATTGTGAGGCAGTTGTCACCTTGTAGCTAGATCGTTGAGCCTAAGGTAGTTTTCACTTGATCCTAAGAAGATGCCATCGAGGAGAATCCCTGATGTTGGAACAATGGCTATAAGGATAGATGAGATGATGGAAATGATGAGGACTATGCGAGTTCACTTGGATGCTTTTGAAGAAGATAGAAGAAGAGAATTTACACCTAGACCTAATGCCAAAAGTGATGATGATGATGAATTTCAATCTGTTGATCAAAATGGTGAAACCCTAAGAGATGAAGAAGAAAAATTAGATCAAGTGAAGATGTTGTGAGCTATTTCAAAGGTTGGAAGGAGACCTAGAGTTGATGTATCGAATTATATTGGTAATTTGAATCCTGAGGAGTTGATTGACTGGATAAATGACGTAGAAGAATACTTTGAGTACGAAGAAATTGAAGATCCAGATAAGGTAAAAATTTTAAAGTCAAATTTGAAAACACATGCTGCTATTTGGTGGAAAGAAGTACAGTTTGATAGAAACAGAAGAGGAAAAGAAAAGATTACAAAATGGGATAGAATGGTGACAAAGTTGAAGAATTAGTTTATCCCTGTTGACTATGAGTTGGAGCTGTTGAAGAGATTGCAGAACCAGAGACAAAAGGAAAAATTTGTGAAGGAGTACACCAAATAATTTCATAAGATGATCATAATGACTAGACATAGTGAAGCAAGCAAAGAGAAAGTGGCTAGATACATCAATGGACTAAGATTGAACATTCAACAAGAATTGAGTTTGGTAAGGATGAAAACACTAGAAGAAGTGTACCATTTTTCCCTAAAAGTTGAAGAGAAGTTGAATAGAAAGCATGAGAAGAGACAAAAAGGAAGAGGAGGAAAATTTCAGAGAGGAAGAACATTTTCTAGAGGAGAGAGATCATTTGTGGAGCAAAACAAATAGGAAAATACATTCAAGAAGGAAGATAAAGATGATAGTGTATATTGGAGAGATGACATAACATTCTACCAGAGAGGAAAGCCTAATGCATACTGGAGTGAAGGAAGAGGATTTGATAAGAGAACATTCAGAGGAACCTGTTTTGAGTGTGGAGGTGAAGGACATAGAGAATTTGAATGTAATCAAGGTAGTACAAGAAAAAGGACATATAACAGTGGAAGAGAGACCTATGTTAAAGAAGAACCTATTGGATTGTCGAATTTAGTTGGTAAATCTAGGAAAGGAGAATCACTTGTGATGAGGAGAGCACTATTTCAAGAAGAGACAAATGAAGAACCACCATAGAGGAAAAGTTTGTTCAAAACTAGATGCAAATAAGGAGGTAAGTGTTGTAAAGTTGTAATTTATAGTGGTAGTTCATATAACCTAGTTTCAGAGGAGATGGTGACTAAGCCGAAGTTGGAAAGATTGAAACACCCTAAGCCCTATCAAAGAGCATGGATTTAGGATGATCATAAGGTACTGGTGAGTGAACAATGTTTGGTGAAATTTCATATTGGATCTTATCATGATGAAGTCTTGTGTGATATTATGCCTATGGATGTATGCCATATCTTTTTGGGTAGACTTTGGTAGTATGATAGAAAAGCTATATGTGATGGGAGAAAGAATACATATACCATAACATCAAATGGAAAGAGAATTACCTTGATTCCTTTAGAAGATGATCCTAAGAGTGAAGTGTGTGGGAATGCTAGAATCTGTTTGGTAGATGGAAGAAATTTTTTGGATGGTTTGAGACATGAGAATATGTGTTATGCTTTGATCCCTAAGAAGCCTGAAACATTGAAGAAGGAGAATGAAGAATCACACCCAGAGGAGATAAAAGAGTTGCTGATAGAGTATGGAGACATCATATAAGAGAATGTATCTGAAGGATTGCCACCTGTAAGGAGTATTAGTCATCACATAGATCTTATACTTGGAGCTAGTTTGCCTAATAAAGTAGGACATAGAGTGACACCAACAGAGAATGAAGAACTGAATAGATAAATACAAGAGTTGTTGAGGAAAGGTTTGATCAAAGAAAGCTTGAGTCCTTGTGCAGTACCTGCAGTATTAGCACCTAAGAAGGATGGAGAATGGAGAATGTGTATAGACTCTAGAGAAATAAACAAAATCACAGTTAAGTATAGATTCCATTTGCATAGGATGGATGATATCATGGATTTTTTTAGTGGAGCAAAGTATTTTACAAAGATAGACTTGAAGATTGGATACCACCAAATCATAATCAAAGAAGGAGATGAATGGAAGACTGCTTTTAAGACAAATGAAGGGTTGTACATGAGTGGTTAGTGATGCCTTTTGGATTGAAAAATTCATTGAGTACTTTCATGACGTTGATGAATGAAGTCTTGAAGAGATTCTTGGGTAAGTTTGTGATTGTATATTTGGATGATATTTTTATTTTCAATAAGACAAAGGAAGAAAATTTGCAACACTTGAGACAAGTATTGCAGAGACCGAGAGAAGAGAAATTGCTGATAAAAATTAAGAAGTGTAGTTTCATGAAGAGTTTGTATATCTAGGATTTGTGATTTCTATGGAAGGATTGAAGATGGACCTTGAGAAAGTAAGAGCAATTGTTGAATGGCCTACACTTGATAACATTGGAGAAGTCAGATTATTTCATGGATTAGCTAGTTTCTACCAAAAGTTCATCTAAAATTTTAGTTCAGTATGTGACCCTATGACAAAGACAATGAGAGGTGACAAAAAGGACTTTAAGTGGACATCTAAAGTAGATAAGAGTTTTGAATTATTAAAGCAGAAAGTGATAGAGAAACTTGGTTTGGAATTACTAAATTTCAATAAGGTATTTCAAGTTGATTGTGATGCAAGTGGAAATGCAATAGGAGCAGTGTGAAGTTGAATGATGCAAGGAGAAGATATTTAGTTTATGATTAGGAGTTCTACACCATAATTCAAGCCTTGAAGAAGTGGATACATTACTTGTTGCCTAAGGAGTTTGTGTTGTATACAAATCATCAATCTTTGCAGTATTTGAATAGTCAAGGTAAGTTGAATCAGAGACATATGAGATGAGTAGAATTTATCTAGAGTTATACTTTTGTTTTGAAACATAGGAGTGGAAATTCAAATAAAGTTGTTGATGCTCTGAGTAGGAGAAGGAACTTGTTGACATAAATGAGAGTTGAAGTGTTAGGTTTTGATGAATTGAAGCATATGTATGAGGGAGACACCAATTTTGCAGAAACCTTGGAAAGCATGTAAGGAACCTGTTGTGATGGATTGGAGTAAGTGGTTCAATTATTTCATTCAACAAGATATGTTGTTTAAAGGAAATCAATTGTGCATACCTAGAAGTTCAATGAGAGACAATCTGATAAAGGAGAAGAATAGTGATGGATTGGCAGGACATTTTGGCATTGATAAGATAATGGCATTGGTGAGTGAAAACTAATTTTTCCCTTGTATCTATAAGGATGTAAGGAAATTTGTTCAGAGTTGTAGAGTTTGTCAAGTTGCAAAAGGGAGTAGCCAGAACACTGGATTATATAAACCTTTGATAGTACCAGAGAGACCTTGGGAAGACATCAATATGGATTTTGTATTCGGATTGTTGAAGATGTAGATGGGACATGATTCTATATTTGTGGTAGTAGACAAATTTTCAAAGATGGCTCATTTCATACTCGATAAGAAGACAACTGATGCAGTACATGTAGCATACCTATTTTTTTAAAGAGATTGTGAGATTGCATGAATTACCTAAGAGTATAGTTTCAGACAAAGATACAAAAATTTTCAAACAGTTTTGGAAGACACTTTGGAAGAAAATGAAGACATATTTGAGGTTCAGTTCAACATTTCATCCATAGATAGATGGACATACAAAGGTAGTGAATAGGAATTTGGGAAATTTGTTGAGATGTTTGGTTGGAGAAAAGGATGGAAGTTGGGACTTGATTCTTTCACAAGCAGAGTTTGCATACAATAACTCAGTGAATAGGAGTATAGGAAGAACACCTTTTGAGATTGTTACCAGAGTAAACCCTAGAGGAGTAGCAGAGTTGAGAGATATCAATATGGAGGAAAATAAAGTACATAAGTGGAAGAATTTGTAGATCACATGAAGACATTGTATAATTAGGTGAAGAAATATTTGGAGGTCATGAATAGAAAGTATAAAGAGAAAGCAGATGAGAGAAGAAGACATAAGGAATTTGGCGTGGGAGATGAAGTGATGGTGTAGTTGAGAAAAGAGAAATTTCCAATTGGGACATATAAAAAGCTGAAGATGAAGAAGTTTGGACCTTGTAGGATATTCAAGAAGTTTGATTCAGGAAATGCATATGAAGTGGAGTTACCAAAGACATTGGGTATATCACCTATTTTCAACATTGCAGACCTATATCAGTATCATGAAATGGAGTTTAGTGACAACATGGAAGAAGAAACCTTGAAGAAGTAGTTACCACAAAAACCATCAGAGCAGATTGAAGGCATTCTTGGATAGAAAAATTGCACGAAGCACCAAAGGAAGGTAGTACAAAGGATATCTTGTGAAGTGGAAAGGTAGACCAACATAAGATTCGTCTTGGATTTCTCAGGGTGAGGTAGACCATCTTGGCTCCCCTATAGCCCCATCAAAGTGAGGGAATCACTTTCAAATCAACCCTGGGTGTCTGATGCGAGAGCATCCCTGGTTCACAAGCAATCTTGCATTAACCAAAAATATTTGCATCTTTTCATTTTCTTGTTCAATTCAGTCAATTTAGTCATAAGTAGTTTCTAAATTTCGGTTTGCATTCTGTCATAGTTTCATTTCAGACCTTGCAGAGTTGGACTTAGCATCTAGATATGTTCATCTACATCATATCTGATTTCTAGATCATTTGGGCCTGTTACCAAAAAGTTATCGCTATTAGAAGATCAACTATTTTCTCAAAACAAAGCATCCTAAAAGTCTTGGACAATCAGCTGAAGGAGAAGACTTGTGGAGCCTAATGACATGTCATTTGAACAATGTTTTTGGTTTGTGTCTGACCTTCCTTGGGATTCCACACTTCATTTCATTCATTTGCGGAGGATTCCTATTTGTTTAAGACGAACCTATCTATGTATACACATTAGACCTCTTTCGTGGAGTGTGAAACCTTCTTGGGCCAACACAAAGGAATCTTATGATCTAGAGATGATATATATTGATGTAATAGATCCTTAGGAA
This sequence comes from Sequoia sempervirens, assembly GCA_007258455.2. Taxonomy (NCBI): domain Eukaryota; kingdom Viridiplantae; phylum Streptophyta; class Pinopsida; order Cupressales; family Cupressaceae; genus Sequoia; species Sequoia sempervirens. The sequence goes on from VDFB02271358.1 coordinate 1,270,851,414, forward strand.
AGTAGTTTTTGATTGGGAGAAGATTGATTGTTTAGATTCTTTGTAAGGAAGCTTCACTGCTATATCTTGAACATATTATGTAATTGTGAGATCAAGCCTGTGAGCCCTAATTGTAAGCCCGCATGTTGTTGGATAGTTTGTATTTGAATTCCTTCATATATATATTGAATGAATAAAGTTGCATTTGTTTCATACCTTTGAGTTGTTTTTTGTTGTGTTTACTCTTGTTGCACATTCTGGACTATTCTCTTTGAGGACCCTCCTAACTGTGATTGTACTAGAATTAGTGGTCTATCATTTTGATTTTGGTAAACCCTATTTTCCCCCTAAACACGATCGTTGATGGATCGTTGAGGTTTTACCTTTCACTTCCTCTCTGCCTCCTCCCTCTTAACCAATACGTACCCATTAGATCTCTCAACCCTCTCTAGGTCTCTCCTAGACTCTCTATCTTGTCTTTCATCCTTAAGGTTTAAGGTATAGGGTTGAGGGTTTAATGTATAGGATAACTCCCCCTCTTAGGTCTCTTCCCCCCTTTATCCCTTCCACCCCCTCTCTCTCAAGTCTCTCCCTTACTCTATCCCTTCCACCCTTTGTCTCTTGGATATCTCACACCCCCTCTCCCTCTCTCAAGTATCTCCCTCCCACCCTAACTAGACAACTGACTCTCCCTCAGTCTATCCCTCCCACCCTCTATCTATTGGAGCTCTCACACCTCCTTTCCCTCTCTCAAGTCTCTCCCTCCCACCCTAACTAGAAAAATCTCTCTCCCTCACAAGTTTATCTCTCTCACGTCTCTCCCAGTGGCTCTCTCTCCCTCTCCCTCTCTCTCTCTCTCTCTCTCTCTCTTAGGTGTATCTCTTAGGTCTCTCTCCCTCTCAAGCCTCTCTCTAAGATCTCTATCTCTCAGTTGTCTCCCACTCCCTCCCTCTCTCCCTCTCTCTTAGGTCTCTCCCTCAAAATATCCCTCCCACCTCCTCTCCTTCTCTCAAGTCTTTCCTCCCACCCTAACTAGATAACTCTCTCTCTCTCCCTCCCTCTCAAGTATCTCTCTCAAGTCTCACTCCCTCTCACCCTACTTAGAAATCTCTCTCTCTCTCTCTCTCCCTCTCAAGTATCTCTCTCAGGTCTCACTCCCTCTCACCCTACTTAGAAATCTCTCTCACTCCAACCCCCTCTCTCACACTCCCTCTCTCTCAGGTTTCTCCCTCAAAGACCAACCCTCCCAACCCTCTCCTCTCTCTTTAGGTCTCCCCACCCTAACTAGATAACTCTCTCTCTCCCTCTCACGTCTCTCTCTCTCTCAGGTCTCACTCCCTCCTGCCCTACCTAGACTACTTTCTCTCACTCCAACCACCTTTCTCACACTCCCTCTCTCTTAGGTATTTCCCTCAAAATATCCCTTCCACCCCCTTTTCCTCTCTTAGGTTTCTCCCTCCTATCCTAACTAGATAACTCTCAACTTTCTCTGACAGTTGTCTCTCTCTCAGGTTTCACTCCCTCCCACCCTACCTAGACAAATCTCTCACTCCAACCCCCTCTCACACACACTCTCTCTCTCTCCCTCTCAAGTCTTTCTCTCTCTCTCTCTCTCTCACTCCAACTCCCTCTCTCAAGTATTTATCTTTCTCTCTCCCTATCATATCTCTCTCTCAACTATCTCTCTTAGGTCTCTCTCTCAAGTGTCTCCCACTCCCTCTCTCTTAGGTCTCTCCCTCAAAATATCCCTCCCAACCCCTCTCCCTCTCTCAGGTTTCTCCCCCCACCCTAACTAGATAAATCTCTCTCTCCATTTCAAGTCTCTCTCTCTCAGGTCTCACTCCCTCCCACCCTACCTAGACTACTATCTCTCACTCCAACCCCCTCTCTCTTAGGTATCTCTCTCAAAATATCCCTCCCACCCCCTCTCCCTCTCTCAGGTCTCTCCCTCCCATCCTAACTAGATAACTCTCCTTCTCTAATAGTTTTCTCTCTCTCTCTCTCTCTCTCTTAGGTCTCACTCCCTCCCACCCTACCTAGAAAAATATCTCTCACTCCAACCCCTTCTCTCACACTCCCTCTCTCTCTCCTTCTCAAGTCTTTATTTCTCTCTCTCTCTATCACTCCAACTCCCTCTCTCAGGTCTTTATCTTTCTCTCTCCTTCTCATCTCTCTCTCTCTCTAAGGTCTCTATCTTAGGTGTCTCCCGCTCACTCTCTCAGGTCTCTCCCCCCCACCCTAACTAGATAGCACTCTCTCTCCCTCTCAAGTCTTTCTCTCTTAGGTCACACTCCCTCCCACCCTACATAGACAACTATCTCTCACTCCAACCCCCTCTCTCACACTCCCTCTATCTCTCTCCATCTCAGGTCTTTCTTGTTACACCTTGTTGTGCATTTACCTATTTACTATTACTATGTTAGGGTAAATTATTGCATATATGAATGTATTTGGAATTATGATTGGAAATATATATATCATTGCACTTGGTTTATTTGAATCATTGGAAGATTATGAATGAATGTTTATTTCATATGATGTTATATAATGAAACTGATATTTGGAATGAATGGTTATTGAATTTGATATTCTAATTATGAAATGTATAATGCAAATGCTTGTTTTGATGAATGATTGACTACTATCTAAAATACAGCCAAGTGAGTTTAGACTTATTCTTCTATTTAAAACAACAAGCTTATAAATAGGGAACATGGATAATAGTTGGCGCCATATTATGAATTTTGTGTTTCTTTTAGAAGTCTTTTGAGCCTGAAAGTTGATTAACATAATGAAACATGTGCTTTATGAACCAGTCAAACTACTATTGGCAAGCATTAAGTCAAACTATTGTCCTATTTGGGTGAGCATTGAGATAGAAATTTCCACCTTTTTGTTATCAAGATGAGTCGATGGATTTAGGTTGAGAAGTTTCATTTCATAAGCCTTGTTTGTAGCCTGTAGATGCTGGGTTTTTGGTATAAATATGAGGAATTCTCACCTCATTTGAATACACTTCTATTACACAATATTACGCTACTCCGTTATGTTGCATTTTTATTGAGAGATTCTTATTTTGTTGAGAGATAATTGAGAGGAGACTTTGGTGAGAGGAATTGAGAGGGTGTTGTTGCTAAGCTAATTTTAAGAGGGGGCCAAGCCTAAGATCCAGTGAGTCAATTGGAATAAGTGATTAATAGGCATGAGATCCTATTCTCTTCATATTTTATCTTCTATTAGAAAGATTGATTAGCTTGTGTGTTTTATTTGGAATTGCAATTGTTTGCTTGAGATAGAGTAATAATCCATTTTCCTATAGGAAAGGAAAAGTCTTATTGATATGATTTCCTTATAAGTGTTTGTACTTAATCCATATTAAGGAGTGACTATTTATCATCTATAGTATTACATAATAGGATTGAACAAATGGGAATAGCTTGTTAAGTTATTTTATGGAAAGTTATTTTGTAGACTTAGAAAGCTCATATGTTATACTTGGGATTAGAAAGTCCATTGAAGGGGTAACTTATGCTTATGCTTAATTACCATTGTGTTTTGGAAAAGGGAATGGGCTATTTTTGAGGTTAAAGATTACCTATTTAAGGAAATTACCTATGCATAGAATATAATGGCCTAAAGTCAAATCGAGAAAAGGGAAGTGTATGTGAATAGGATGACTATTGCCCGAAGTACCGAGTGAGAGTACTTTGGCCAAAGTAGTTTAATTGTCTTTGGATCCACTTTCAATTCAGTATGTACCTTTTATGCATGCTAGTTCAAGATTGTAGTGTCTACAAGTTCTAGTTATGTAGGGCACAACATTAAGCTCAAAGTTGTTGTCATTATGAGGTTACTCCACTAATCTCTTTGTCGAATGGTTGGGCCATCTATCAGATGATGGATGTGTGGGGGACAACATTTGAGTCTGTGGTTGGAAAAAATTTACTTGAGTGATGCTTCTCCTCCTTAGCTGGTGACCAATATTTGAAAGTAGATTCTTGGACCATCTATATCTATTGCTTTGAAGCTTAGTTGAGCTATGTATGTATTTTGTATACAATCTTGGAAATATTGTAATATGTGTAATATTATATTGGAAATGAAATCAATGAATGAAATTTTCTATGTCATTTATGCTTATTTGTTCTCTTTTGGAAAATAATTTTTTTATAGCAATGGTTATGAAACAATTTATTTACTTGAACTAAAAAATTAGGAAATTTACTTGTGTGAATAATTGGCATGTTACACATGTTATTAGAGCTACTAGGTTTAGCTCTGGAACCTATGTGCTTACCATAATTTTCATCCAACATTGAATGAGACTAATGTTTGGAAATTATTGTGCCAAGATGGTGTCTCAGGTTAGCTGCAAGAAAGTTAGTAATCGGGAATGAGCGTTGTTGTCACATAAAATTGCACCCTACTAAACAAGAGTTCAGTGTTCTAATGACATAATGGAAATGACCTCAAGGTGTGGGACCTTGAAAATTGAGGTAAAGTCTCTGGAGAAGGCTAACTTCCTTTTTTAAACCAAGTGCAATTGTGTTGGTCTAACCCAACACAATGAAAACCTATCACTACTTCTAATTTAACAACTCACAGAGGAAAAAGGATAGAAGACAACATAAAATGGAAAGAAGGTGATGCACCAAATTTAGAGTTTGATTCTTCCTACTTCAAAACAACATAATATGGCAAAGAAATAACTAAAACACCTACTCAGATATGGAGGTAAATAGATTTTACTTAAACATGCAAGAGGTAGTAGTGATAACAATTGAATTTTATTAATATAAAAGCTTGAAGTAACCTTTACAATGGTAGAATGCAAGAGTTGCAGGTATGCAAAGAAAAATTCCAGAGGGGCCAAAGGAAGGATCCACAATAATGATACATTTTTTTTCCTTTATGGTTCAACCATAACCAAGAATTGAGTTCAAACCCTAACCCTATAGTAACCAGGGTTACAAAATATGAACTTGATAGGAAGAAAGATTTGAATTGTTTTCACCACAGAGCAACATAAATAGCCATAAAGGGTTCTGACAACTTGAGCACATCCCAAAATGATGACTCATGAACGCAGGGATGGGTGCTCACAAATTCTATAATTAAAAACCAGGTGAACATACCCTGACAGAATAATATGGTCAGTGAAACACATCAAGGAGTAATGGCTCCATCCTGCAATGGAAAGCAACATTGAAAAGGCATGGAAAATCAACCCAAATCGATCAATTCTAATTAGGTAGCTGAGAAATGTCGTTGAGCCATTACTCCTTCAAAATTTCCATGCACAAGAACAATTGACCATTTGTCTTTGAATTCAGACCGTTGGATGTAACATAAATGACTGAGATTAGATACCTAATGAGACTTTAAAACATGGCCGTCAATCTCCATTAAAACAAAGATCAACGACCATCGCGTTGTCATCATCCATCATGGATATGTTTTTATCACCTTGCTTCACAACAACGATGTGAAGCAAGGGTGTGATGGACTCTCAACTGTTGGATGCTTGTTTCTTGATCACAAACCCTCATTTCCAAGATTTACATTATCGAGGAAACAACCACACATCCAAGCGAAGCCATTCAAAGTCCCCATGAAGGAATGATTTTTTCCATATGACACATGCCAAGTCCCACCAAGCCATGTGGCACACACCTGCACCTGCATCGAGCAAAACCAAGGGGCCCACCAAGTCATCATGGCTAGCAGGGCGGTTTCCTATTCACCACATCAGCATCAGGATGTCGAAGAGACCGAAAACTATGTTCTGTTGATACTTGCTTATTATCTTGACAAAAGAGATTTCTCCCTCATCGCACATCATGGAAGCCAACCCACTATCCTACTTCACAACAACGATATTAAGCAGGGGCACGATGAAACCACCATCGTTAGATATTCTTTGTTAGATCTCATCCCTTCATCACCCATCATGAAAGGGAAAAACCTCCATTGAAGCACAATCGCGATGCACCAGAAGCTAGCGATGACCATTGGATGCTTTGGCTCAAATCTAGATCATTTTTTGCACATCGCGAAAGTGAAGAACAATGACCAAAAGATAATAGCGATACACGATGGAAGGAAAAAAGGGGTCATTTCTCATCACGGAAGTGAAGAACAATGAGGGACAAGGCATCAACGATGAGCAATACAAGACCAAAGCGGCAAACACTTAGCACATGACTTAAAAGTTGTTTTAAAATGGGACCATGCCTAGGTGAACGAAACATGGGGACATGAACATTAACTTAATCCTATGAATGTGAGGCTAAATAAGCACAAAAGGGTCAACATCAAATTAGAACAAAAGTGCATGCTAAGGTTACTAGGGTTTTAGGATATAAGGGTTTAAGTCCTTCAAACAATTTTGAACCCAAAATGATATAATAGAGGAAAATCAAAACCCCAATGGCCCAAATATAAAAAATAACATGAAATTAAATAAGATGCACACATGATTTCTCTAATAAGATATAATTGATGTGCATCCAAAGGTGGCATAAAATATGTCAACAAGCAATACCTAAAATCCAAGAAGAAGAAAAAAAGGCCTTTGTTCATATGATAAAGGGTACCAACTATGATAATGTTGTCTAGTTAAGAGATACCAAAACTTTCAGTCACACTCTTTCTTAGATTAGTGAAGTAAAGAGAAGGATGAAAGAGGGGTTCAATTTCAACTATCTACCTCTAGTTTCACCAACAAAGTTTGATTCCTTGTCACTTTCCAGGGATATGCCTGTTGGAAAACAAAGGACGGACAACTGAGAGGGGGGGTGAATCAGTTGTTACAAATTATTCAAAATTTTCCACACTTCACTTAATTTTAGATCTGATGAATGAACAATAAACCATAAACAATCAACACATCAGAAACATAGAGAACACCAATATTTTTATCTGAAAAATATTTGCACATAGGACTTGCACACTTCCAAAATGATAAAACAATCACTCTTATATATCTACAACATGGAATTACATTACTCCCAGTTATCCACAGAGAAATAATAAAATAATTACAAATAGTAAGCCCAAAATACATAAGAATTATTCATGTGAATTAACCAAGGTCGACCACAACATAGTGTAGACCTAAATCAACAACTCCAACACAAAAACACTTTAATTAATTTATCCTCGAGGATCCACAACATGCTTCAACACCTAGTCGGCCATGAACATGAAAAACATGAACATGCAAGAGAAAATATCAGATCATGAGCACAACGATCAACACAGACATGCAACATAGATAGAGAAAAAACTAGAAACATCAACAAACACCATGAAACACTAGAGAAACATCTACAACAACTGAACTAACATAAATCACTCGATCTTCATTCAGGAACATAAACTGAAGTAACAAAAAGACTGTCAAAATATAGATCTTCATAACTTGAACAAATCTTCACACGAACCTTTGAAACATGATGTGGATAAACTAGACATACTCAGGAAGAAACCCTTTAGTCCACAACAACTGATCATCAACGTGTTGAACACACTGAAAGGCTGAACTTCACTTCTCCACTGAACACCTGTAACACTTCTTATTACAATTTTTTCAATATCCTCACCATATGCAGCTTCAAATACAATCAATGGTAATAGTGTTGACATCAATGACAACCACATATCAGCAACACAACCACAATGTCCAACAATCTCCCCTTTGGCATTGATGGCAACACATGATGTGAAAAATACCATCAACACAACAACACTTACTCCCCCTTAGGTTCTAACTCTTCTCCTCAACTCTTTTCCTTGATATTCTCTCCACAAGGCTCTTCTCTCCAGAAATATTTTTCACATTGCTCTTCTCCCCCTTTGACAGTAATGTCAAAGATCTCTTCTATGCAAGCTCTAAAACACATATCTGCACACTTGAACACTTGAATACTCCCCCTGAGTAGCAAGGACCACAACATCAATTCGGATCAGAATATGATCATGAAGTATGCAAATTGATGCAAACCAATGCATCTCTAGTTCATATCAGGAAGGGTATTCACCCCTAGCATCCCTCTGAGATAGTCAAAAGTATCCTTTGGAAATGACTTGGTAAAAATTTTTGCAATCTATTCTTTGGTAGGAACTTACTCCAGTCTGACTTCTTTCTCACTCTCTTTCTCCCTCAAGAAGTGAAACTTGATTGATATATGCTTGGTCTTAGAGTGTAGCACTAGATTCTTTGATATGTTTATTGCACTTGAATTGTCACAGTATATAGCAGTAGGCTCATCATATACTACTCTGATATATTTCAACATTTGTTTCATCCACAACACTTGAGTACAATTATTTGCAGCAGCAATATACTCTGCCTCAACAGTAGATAGGGAAATGGAATTTTTCTTTTTACTCAACCAAGACACCAACTTCTTCCCTAGGAAGAAGGCACCACCACTAGTTATTTTTCTGTCATCTACATCTCCTACACAATCCGCATTAGTATAGGCACTCAGGATAAGATCATCTTTAGGATACCAAAGCCCAAAGTCAACTATTCCTTTCAAATACTTGAAAATTCTCTTTACAATAGTTACATGAGATTCTTTTGGATCAACTTGAAATCTAGCAACCATACACACAACATTCATGATGTCTAGTCTGGTTTGAGTAAGTACAACAATCCACCAATCATTGACCTATATCTTGTTTGATTTTCCTTAGGAGAATCATCATTCTATGTTAACTTGCATCTAGTTACCATGGGTGTACCAATAGGCTTTGATTCTTGCATGCCAAACTTCTTCAACAACTCTCTCACACATTTGTACTATGATATGAAAATCCCATTGTCTAACTGAGTGACTTGCAATCCCAGAAAGAACTTCATCTCTCCAATCATACTCATTTCAAATTCACTTTTCATTTCATCAGCAAACTTCATACATAGATCATCATCTCCTCCAAAGATAATGTCATCAACAAAGACTTCAATAATCAACTCTTTATCATGATCCAACTTAAAATACAAGTTGTTATCAGTATCTTTATTGAATCCAAGCTTCAATAGGTATTTATCCAATCTAGCATACCAAGCTTTGGGGGCTTGCTTGAGTCCATATAGAGCTTTCTTCAATTGACAAACCATGTCTTCCTTATCAGTCAGTTGAAATCCATCCAGTTGTTCAACATATACCTCTTCTTCTAACTCACCATTCAGAAAACCAGATTTCACATCCATTTAATAGACTTTATAGTTCTTGTATGCAGCATAAGAAAGAAATAATCTTACAACTTCAATTCTAGCAATAGGGGCAAAGGTTTCTTCAAAGTCAATACCTTCCATTTGTGAATACCCTTTACATACCAATCTTGCTTTTTTCCTAACCACTTCAGCTTGTTCATTTGGCTTATTCTGAAATACCCATTTAGTCCCAATCACATTTTTATTTTTAGGTCTAGGAACAAGAATCCATGTATCATTCTTTTCAATCTGCATTGGTTCTTCTTTCATAGCTTCCATCCAATGTTCATCATTATAGGCTTCATTGACATTGCTAGGCTTAGTCTTGGAAATCAAACAATACTCTTCTACAATCCTTCTTCTAGTCTGCACACCTTTATTCTTATCTCCTATAATTTGATCTTCAAAATGATTTAACCTTACATACCTTAGAATTTTAGGATTTTCTCGCACTTCTGGTTCTTTTTCTCTTTCTTCTGCACTTCCACTTGTCTCTCCTTCCTAACTTTCTTGATTCACCGAAACAATTTGGACTTGATTTTGTGTCTGAGCATTCTTCCTTGGGTTTTTACTAGCTTGCTGGTCATCTGAATCATATCCATAGTATCTAGTAACAGAGTCCTCATCAACTCTGACATTTGCACTTTCAATCATTTTTCTCAATCTTCTATTATAGCACTGGTAAGCCTTGCTTCTAGTAGAGTAACCTAGAAATATTCCTTCATCGTTCCTTGCATCAAACTTGCCTATGTCCTCATCTCTCTCAAAGATCTTGAAGTATTTAATAGTAGGCTTATAACCAAACCATAGCTCAAAAGGAGTCTTACTAGAAATACCATTGACATTTACATGACTTAGAGTGTACACAATAGTGCTTACAACTTCTCTCTAATAGATGTGAGGCACATTTCCTTCTAACATCATTGTTCTAGTAGCATCCATAATTGTTTTGTTCTTTCTCTCAACAATTCCATTCTGTTGAGGGGTTCGGGGAGCAAATAATTGTCTTTTAACTTCATGCTCTTCACAGAAAGAATTGAATTCTCGGGAAGTGAATTCACCACCTCTATCTGACCTTAGACACTTGATCTTCAACCTTGTCTCATTCTTTGCCATAGCTTTGAAACTTTTGAACTTCTCTAATGCTTCACATTTTTCTCTTAAGAAAGCAACCCATATCATCCTAGAGTAATCATCAATAAGCAGCATAAAGTGCCTTTCTCCTTGTAGACTTTTGATTTCAGAGGGACCACACAGATCAATATGTACCAACTCCAGTATTCCATTATAATTATGTTGTTTACTTCAAAAAGAAACTCTTGTCTTCTTTCCCATCTGACATTTGTTGCATATTGTGTTAGTAGGCTTCACTAACTTAGGTAGATCTCTTACTGCTTGAGTGGAGCTTACCTTGACAATGTTATCAAAATTCACATGACACAACCTTCTATGCCATAACCAACTTTCATCCGTTTGAGCAATCAAACAACTTACATCAACACTCAAGTGAAAAATACTACCTTTTGTCTTTGTACTTGAAGCAATTTCACTTCCAGAGCTTCCAAGTATCCTACATCTTCCATCTTTGAACTGAAGATCATAACCCTTGTCCACCATCTATCCAACACTCAAAATATTATGCTTCAATCCTTCAACATAAAGGACACCATCAGTGTTATGTTTACCACCAAGAAAAATAGATCCTCTTCCACGAATCACACCAACATTGTTATCTCCAAATCTTACAAGCCCACCATCATATTTCTTTAGACTTACAAATTTTCTTTTTTCACCAGTCATATGATGTGAGCATCTGTTGTCAATGACCCACTCATCCTTTTCTTCAATTCGAGCTACAAGAGATTTCTCAAATTTAGTAGATTTAGTGGCCACCAGACCATTTTCCTTGATAGCAATGAAAGCCCATTCATCTTCATTTCCATTCTCTTTATCAGATTCATCATCAATCAGCATAATAATATTTCTTTTGAAATTCAGATTTGTAAGGCTTAGACCTAGGAACTCTTTCAGGACACCTTGAAGCAAAATGACCTATTTTACTGCAAGAGAAACATTTAATAGGAAACTTTCCTTTACACTTACCTTTTCCTCTGCCTTCTTTCTTCACAATCAATGCTTCCAGCTCTTCTACCTCTCTTTCTTCATCTTCAAGCTGCTTTATCTCTTCCTCATACTTGAATGATTTTCTAGAACTTTCTCCCATATCATGTCTTTGCTTGTTTCTTCCAAATACAAAAGCCTTAAATGCAGATTCAATCTTAGGAGCAAAATCACCAAATTCACTCAACTCAAATGCAACAAGTTTACCAATAAGCATATCTCTTGTCACAGTTGTTACTGTTCTGAGCTCTTTAATAATATGAGCCTTTGATTTGTAAGAAGGAGGAAATGATCTGAGCACTTTAGCCACAATTTCTTGTTCATCCAAGGTACCACCGACACATCTAATACACATCACAAGTTCATTTACTCTTTGCATATAAGAAGAAATATTTTCATCTTCACCCATCTTCAAGTTTTCATACTTTCCTTTCAAACTTGTTAGCTTAGCAACCTTCACAAGTGTATCTCCTTCATAAAAAGTCTCCAGCTTCTTCCAGATCTCATGACCTATCTTCAGATCCATCACATTTGTCATTTTTGAATTTGTCAAAGCACTCATGAGAAAAGCTTCCATAGCCCTGATATTAATCTCAACCTCTTTGATCTCACTAGGAGTGGAAGGATCATTCTGAGGAATAACATATATGTTCTTTGTAATCTTCCAAAAGGGTTCACAAATAAAATTCAAATGACATTCCATTTTGGCTTTCCACAGAGAATAATTTGTTCCATCGAATCTAGGACTGTCCTTCTTGTATGTTTCCATGTTAGATCGCCTCAAGCTTTTAAACTTCTTCAGAGGAATCTACTCTGATACCAATTGTTGGAAAAACAAGGATAGAAAATTGAGAGGGGGGGTGAATCAGTTGTCACAGATTATTCAAACTTTTCCACACTTAATTTTAGATCTGATGAATGAACAATAAACCATAAACAATCAGCACATCAAAAACACAAAGAACACCAAGATTTTTACGTGGAAACCCTATTAGGGGAAAAACCACGGTGGATGTCAGTCCATAATATTATACCTTGCTAAAAGTATAATGGAAAATGAATGGGAAAGCACATGCATTTAGCCACACTTCCTAGACTCATTGCTCAATTACAAGAGGGCTTACTGCCCGAGAAAGATTCAAATTAAAACCATCTAGATTTTTAGCATCTACTAATGCCTGATTACAGTTCCAGTTAAGCACTTCACCACTTCTTCACTCTTCTTCATTCTTCTTCACACTCTACTCTACCTTTGAATGATCTAAACAATATTCATACATAGGACTTGCACACTTCACCCTTGCACACTTCCAAAATGATAAAACAATTGCTCTTATATATCCGCAACATGGAATTGCATCACTTTCAGTCGACCACAAAGAAATAATAAAATAATTACAAAAAGTCGGCCCAAAATACATAAGAATTATTCATGCGAATCAACCAAGGTCAACCACAACATAATGTAGACCCAAATCAACAACTCCAACACAAAAAAACTCTAATTAATTTCTCCTCGAGGATCCACAACACGCTTCAACACCTAGTCAGCCATGAACATGAAACACATGAACACGCAAGAGAAAATATCATATCACAAGCACAACGATCAACATGAACATGCAACATAGATAGAGCACAAACTAGAAACATCCACAAACACCATGAAACACTAGAGAAACATCCGAAACAACTGAACTAACATAAATCACTCAATCTTCATTTAGGAACACAAACTGAAGTAACAAAAAGAGTGTCAGAATACAGATCTTCATAACTTTAACAAATCTTCATGCGGGCCTCTGAAACTTGACATGGATAAACTAGAAATACTTAGCAAGAAACCCTTTAGTCCACAATAGATAATCATCAACACGTTGAACACACCGATAGGCTGAAATTCACTTCTCCACTGAACACCTATAGCACTTCTTATTACAATATTCTCAATATCCTTTCCATATGTAGCTTCAAATACAATCAATGCTAATAGTGTTGACATCAATGACAACCACAACATCCAACAATGCCCTCAGAAGGGAGTGCCAATCTAGCATTCATATTTAGAGACCCTAGAGTGCTTCCTATGTTAGAAGTGATTGTAATTTCCTCAAGTAATGAATCAGAGGGCTATGTCCCCCGTAACTATGTATCAAATGATAAATCCAAAGGCTACTACCCATTTTGGGATAGATATGAGCACATGAGAGATGGACAAAAATATAAGGGGTATACCTTGTTGAGTTATGTGTCTGAGAGTGAATTTGAGGGACACTCTCCACTTGACTATTTGAATAGTCACTCTATGTAATTGAAAAGATATTGAGATCCTTATGAATAATAAAAAATCATGTGTTTACCAAAAAACTTGTGCTCAAATCTTATGTGAAATTTCTTTTATGTGTGAATGAATGCTCATTTAAATGTTTTCCATAAGATAGTAAGAGCATGATTGAATCTAATAAAGATGAACCTTCAAGTATAACCCTTTTCTTGCAAAGGATGGTGAGAACGAGGACTAATCCTAGAGGGATTTGAGAAGTTGGACAAGGTCCGGAGGGTGCTAAAGCCAACTTGGCTCAAATTTTGGCTATATTCATGAAACCAACACAAGGTTGGAAAATATTGAGCAGGAAGTAAGGGAAAAAGATAGGGTGGAACAATGTTTATTCAAAGCTAAGATTGAACTTCCTTTTTTCTCTATGAAAGAAAACCTATATGTAGCACCCTTAGGATCCTATGATGTAATCTTAAGAATGAGCCAGCTTTGGAAGCATAGCTAGCCAAGGTAGACTGTCATGCCAAAATAGTAGAGTGCAGGATGATTTAGGTAACTAGGTAATGCTACAAATGATACTTAGGGAAGTCAAGTTGCGTCAAATCTCTTCCATGCAATTGATTAGGGCTAAGAAGAAAGGATGCAAGATATTTGTAGTAAAGATGGAAAAGCTTGAGGAATTTAAGGAATTTAATTCTCAAAATGGTATGGTCAACTATGAGTCATAGGACCACCAAGAGTTAGAAGAAGGTGAAATGATGGAAACTAAAGAGACAGATATGGAAAAATATCCTATCTTACAAAAGTTTATGGATGTGTTTCTAGAAGAACTACCTGGACTACCACCTAAAAGGATATTTGTTTTCTCCATTGATATAGTGCCAAGATCAGAACTTGTTTCCAAAGTACCTTAAATAATGACAAAAATTGATCTAATGGAGCTTAAGGCAAGACTAGATGAATTATTATCTAAGGGATTGATAAGACCCAATGTTTCACCCTGGGGAGCACCAATAATCTTTGTGAAGAAGAAGGATGGTACACTACACTTGTGCATAGATTATCAGATGCTTAGAAAAAACAAGGCAAGGAACAAGTATCCATTGCCACACATTGATGACCTTTTTGATCAAATGCGAGGAGTTGTGTTTTCTAAGATTGATCTATCATCTAGGTACCACCAATTGAGGATCAAAGATGAAGATATTTTTAAGACTGCCTTCAAAACTAGATACATGCATTATGAGTTTACAGTCCTACCATTTAGAATTACTAATGCACCAACTACATTTATGAACCTAATGAATAATTTGTCTAGGGATTGCCTAGATAAGTTTGTTTTGGTTTTCTTGGATGATATCCTAATTAATTGAAAGAATGAGGAGGATCATTACAAGCATTTGGAGATAGTTCTACAATGATTGAGAGAACATAAGTTGTATGGGGAACTCTCTAAATGTACCTTCTTTTAGAAGAAATTACAGTATCTTGGACACATGATTTCAGCTGATGGTATCTTAATCGATCTAGCCAAGATCAAGGCAGTGCTAGAATGGCCAGTGCCCAAAAATGTCTCTGAGGTAAGAAGTTTTATGGGTTTGGTAGGATATTATAGGAAGTTTTTTACAAAATTTTCTAGAATATCCTTTCCTTTTATTTCTTTGCAGAGGAAAGGGAAGAAGTTTGAGTGGACATATAAATGCCAAACAACATTCGATCTACTCAAGGAGAAGTTGACTACTGCTCCAATTTTGAAAGTACCAGATCCTGATGGTGACTTTGAATTGTTATCATAGATGCATCAAGACAAGGCTTAGGTGGAGTCTTAATGTAAGAAGGGCAATTAATTGCTTATGAATCAAGGAAGTTGAAACCCTATCAACAAAATTATGCTTCACATGATTTAGAGTTAGCAGCGGTGGTTCATGCATTGTAGATGTGGAGGCATTACTTGTTGGGAAATCCCTTTGAGATGAAAACCGATCATCACAGTTTGAAATATCTATTTACCCAACCTAATCTGAATACATGACAAAGAAGATGGTTGGAGTTGATATCTGATTATGACTTCAATATTAGCTACATCAAGGGAAAATAAAATTAGGTTACCGATGCCTTAATTCGTAGGAGACATATTGCCTCAATAGTGACAATCCAAACCAACTTTAAAGGCCAAGTGTTACAGAAATGCAAGGAGGATGAGTACTATTTG
The DNA here is from genome assembly GCA_007258455.2 of Sequoia sempervirens. Taxonomy (NCBI): domain Eukaryota; kingdom Viridiplantae; phylum Streptophyta; class Pinopsida; order Cupressales; family Cupressaceae; genus Sequoia; species Sequoia sempervirens. Next base: position 1,270,867,227 of record VDFB02271358.1, read on the forward strand.
CAAGTTAAGCAAGCACTCATAATAAATCCACGAGATGCAAGGTATGACGTATTTCATTTTGAACCCAATGGATTGCTTAGGTATAAGGGAAGAATGTATGTTCTTGACTTTGAAGAGTTAATAAATCTTGTGTGGAAAGAAGTTCATGAAGCACCATACTCTAGACATCCTGGTGTGATAAAAATGTTGGCTGATGCAAAGCCATTATATTTTGGAAAGGGATATACCTGTGACACTGCTAGATTTGTGGCTAGATGCTTAGAATGTCAAAGGGTGAAAGCTAAACATCATCATCCTGTGGGTTTACTATATCCACATGATATTCCAGAAAGTAAATGGAAATTCATTAGTATGGAATTTTCGCAAGGATTACTTATGTCAAGGAATAAGCACAATGACATTCTAGTGGGTGTGAATAATCTTACTAAGGTAGTGCATTTCATACCTAGGAATATAGCTGATGGATCTCCTGTCATAGCTCAAAAATTCATTCAAGAGGTGTTTAGACTATATGGAATTCTTGAGAAGATTATCTCGAATAGGGATGCACATGTGACCTCAAGGTTTTGGTGAACCTTATTTTTTGTAATTGGGACTCAACTAAATATAAGTTCAACATATCATTCAGAAATGGATGGAAAAATAGAAAGGGTGAATCAAGTACTTGAAGACCTACTAAGAATGTATTGCATGGATCAACAATACAGTGGGAAGATTACTTTCCTTTAGTGGAATTTGCTTATAACAATTCCTATAGATCATTCAACAATTAAGATGACTCCTTTTGAAGCATTATATGGCATGAATCAACCCAACATCAATAAACCAATGGCTTTGAACATCCACATCCAAGCCTAAGAATAATGAAACACTTAGGGAAGACACCATTGAGCCAAGATAGAAAAACATCTTAATGGTGTAGATCACCATCAAACCCCACACAGTAAAAATCTACAACACATCAACTTCTATGCAACACCAATCCACATGCAAAGCATTAGCTTCCTTGCAGCACCATTCCACCCGCATAGTAAGAATTTGCAACACATTAGCTTATGTGCAACACCAATCCATGAGCAAAGCATCAACTTCTCTACAACACCATTCCACCCGGTCAACCAACCCAACCTCCACCTCTAAAGGAGAGGATGAAGAGAAACCCCTTACCACCAAAGCGACAACTCTCCAACCCAAACAAGCTCTGCCTCAATAGGAACCAGAATAAGGGAGGAGATCTTCCCGCCAACCCAACAACATGCATCTCCACCTCAATAGAAGATGGTTCCACCTCAATAGGAACAACATCCCCCTCAATAGGAGACACTTGCTGAGAATCCCAACAAAAAGGAACTTCAAGAGAAAGGGATAACCCAACATCCCTTAGCATCACAAGCTTCAGTTACCAGCAGGAAGGAGCTAAAAAAACAATAACTAGCTCACAAAACTGGGTCCAAAGAAAAGATAATAAGCATAGCCCAACCACTAGTATGCTAGTACTAATCAAAACAAAATTTCTCCCTCTTTTCCTCATAAGCTTCATAAACAAAAAGGAGGCCACAACAACTTTCGTAGACCATAGAGAATACTGGGTTAAAAGAAAAGGAAATAACCCAGTCAAACACTAGCAACAATAGACAACCCTCTGCAAGAAGCTCACACTAAATCCCTTCAAATAAAGAGTCCTCCATACAAGCAAAGGGGACAAAATAGCTTTGTTAGAGAGAAAAGACAACAAAAACTTCAAAGGGACATCGAGATTCCTTCTAATAGAAAAAAATGGGGAAGAAGCAATCAAGAAGAAAAGCTTATGAGGCAAAGATAAAAAGAAAGAGCCTCCAAAGCACCCATGATTTTAGCTACACCAAACAAAAACAACAAAAGCCAGCACCAAGCCGCTATAACCTAGAAGCACAAAAATAACAACCTGCCCAACCACAAGTCACCTCAAACCAATAAAACATATGCCTCCTCTACCCCATAACAAAGAGGGCACCCAACAACAAGCAAAAAAATTGTCGTGTCCCAATTGGACGACAACAACCTGCTCCACAACACATCAAGATAACTGGAAAATGGCAGAAGCCAACACCAAGTCGTCGCAACAAAAAAGCATAAAAAACAACAACCTGCCTAGCCACAAGTCGCCTCCCACTAGTGATCCATCCACCTCTCCAGAATCATCTCCCTCCCTGCTTGCATCATCTCCAGATTTAAAAATCCCCCCTCCACTCCTCTTCCCGCTCCCTCTCTTCTCCATATTCTTAAGACTCCACCTAATTTTAATGTTTTATATGTAGATGAATGTTAATGTAGATATATGTATATGATTTAAAATGAATCTAGAATGTATATAATGAATAATGTATATGTATGTTGTGGATATGAAATGTAATCAAGACTTAAGATGATAAAATGATAAGATGCCTAGAATAACAAATCTAAACACTTAAGATGAATTTAAGCAATGATGATAAGATGCTTAAAATAAAAAATCTAAACACTTAAGATTAAAACATGAAATGATGATAAGATGCTTAGAATAAAAAATCTAAACACTTTAGATAAAAATGAAATGATGATAAGATGCTTCAAATAACAAATATAAACACTGAAAAAATAAAAACGCAATGATTATAAGATGCTTAGAATAATAAATCTAAACACTTAAGATGAAAATGCAATGATGAGAAGATGGTTACAATAATAAATATAAAGACTTAAGATGAAAATAAAATGATGAGATGAGTTGGATGGAGATGAAGACTAGGCGACCATCTTAATACATTGAGTGTAGGGACATATGGAAGAAATAGAATGAAAGTGCACATACAATCCATGATTAGGAAATAGAAAAAATATGGTGACTAGAAAGAAGTGATGGGATGGGATGTGGTATAGGGTTGAGGGTTAAGGGAATATGGTTTAGGGATGAGGGTATAGGGTATAGATTTGAGTATATGGTTAAGGGATTAACTTATTAGCTTTAGTTCCTAAGGTTGAGGGATAAGGTTTAGGGAATTGACAATATAGGGTATAGGGTTTTGGGTTATTGGTATATAGTTTAGGGTTAAGTCTCACATCTCCCCCTCTCTACTCTCCTCATCTCTATTGTTCACTATCTCACTTCTCAAGCTCTACTCTAGATCTACCTCTCTTTGTATAACCTCTCTCTCTCCACTATCTACCTCCCCTTCCTATCTCCCCCCTCATATATCCTTATCTACCTCTCCCTCCCTCCCTATGTAGATCTCTCTTCTATCTATCTCACATATCTCTTTCTCTACCTCTCTTCTCTATATATCACCTCTCTCTATCTCTCTCCCATGTATCTCTCTCCTCTCTCCCTTTAATATCTTTAAATTATTTATTGTTATATTTGTGAATAACACGAGTCACAGGATCAAACAATGAACAAAAAACCTTCCACACGAGAGGTCTGCAAAAAAAAGATTTTCTATTCCTCAAAAATAAAATACTTATAGGATAATAAAAGAGAGAGAATGCTTTATAAGAGAAACCCTAATGATAAAGAGATAGATCATGATTGTAAGTTTCAACATCCTGTGTGATGAGACAAAATGATCTAGTATTAGCTCTCTAATTAGCATAAATAAATAACTCAGTTAACTAAAAATAAATCCTAAGTTTAGCTTAAGTGCATGAGAATAAGAATAATAATTAATTAAATATTAATTAATGATTATCTAATACATGATAACTCTAACACCCCCCCTTAAGTGTAACTTAGGGAGTAGCTAAAAAATCTAAAAACTAATGCATAAAAAATAAAAGTGACAACTAGGCTTGATGAGGTACCTAGCACAATCAGAGAAATCTCTCATAACTGGAGAAAAGGATAAAACCTCATGGGAAAAGCTCCTCTCCTAAAGAGAGATGTGTTGATTGTCAAGGTGAAGAAAGCTTGCAATATGAACTTAAATAGGTGAATGCAAATCTGAAATATGTAGATTAACCTTTAGCCTTAGTGTGAAAAAAGAATGAGAGAGAGAGATAGAAGAATCATAACACATGCAACAACAGATTTACGTGGAGAAAACCCAAAGGGAAAAAACTCCACCACCAAAAGAGAGGAAAGTATATTACTAATATTATAAAATATTACATGCAGCAATAGACTTCTCTTATCATCCTTGTAAAATCTTGTAGCACCCTGTTACCTTGCAAACCTGCAAAACTGAATTGAATAACTCTAGCTCAAGGCCCCTATTTAAAGAGATTTGTGAGGATGAAAACCACCATGGTTTCACCAAACAATAGGCAGAAATACCACCTAGCAAAACCCATGCCTTCCTTCATGAAATGGTCATGAAATCCTAAAAAAATCCTCTTACAGATTCTCTTATAGTTGTCATAAGACATAACTTATGCATGCGCACCTGGGGTCAAAGATAGCATATTTTGTCATAGGAATCTGTCATATTGTCATAGCATCTTATGACAACTATCATACATGTCATAGATGCTCTTACAACATCCTAACAACCTCATTCTAGAATATTCCAAGTGGGACGCCTAGCTATTTTGTCCTTTTCCTAAATGACAAACGGTAACGGTAACACTACATTTACATTGTCTCTTTCACCACCGTTGGTTAAACGGTTTCACCTCTTATGGGTAAATGTTGAAAACACTTTAGGAGAATAATTAATTAAAGGATTTACAAGGTTGATGGCACCTAAATCCTAACATTCTCCCACTTGACATCATACATTTTAAATTACACCCATAGAGATACAATAACATAGAATTAAGTACAGTGATCAAGGCCCATGGCCTTTCTGCACCAAGAGAAATTTTTTGTGGTGACTGGCTTTGTAAGAGAATCTGCAACATTATCCAAAGTGTCAACTTTTTCAATCAAGACCTGTCCATTCTCAACCATTTCTCACACAAAGTGATATAGAACATCAACATTCTTAGTATGAGCATGATACATAGGATTTTTAGCCAAACATATGGCACTCTGACGATCACATCCAATCCTCACTATCTTGCAATAAAAACCAATACCATTACCAAGTCTCTATAACCAAACCGCCTCCTTAGAGGCATGTGTAGCAGCCATATACTCTGCTTCAGTTGTGGACAAAGCAACTATAGGTTGTCTTTTACTCATCCAACTTACTACACCTCCAAACAAAGTAAACACATAGCCACTAGTGGACCTTCGACTATCCAAGAAACCTGCCCAATCTGAATCAACAAAACCCTGCATGTCCAATGACTTATCAACATTTTCAGTACCATGATAAACCAAATAGTAATCAGAAGTGCCTCGCAAATATCTAAATATCATTTTAAAAAAATTCCAATGTTCTTTACCAGGGTTAGACATAAACCTGCTTAGAACTCCCACTGCTTGGGCTATATCTGGTCTAGTACAAACCATTGCATACATTAAACTATCGACAACACTAGCATAAGTCAAATTGTCTGATCATTGTTGTATACTAGTGAGGGGGATGGTTAGGTGGGTACTGGTACTGATACATTGGATTATTGTATTGCGTATTATGATGTGGCACATAATGCTGACCATGAGGTGGTTGTGTATTTGTATATTGTGTGGGAATATGAGGTGGATGATTTGGCTGTCTGTATTGATTCTCTACTTGATGGTGAGGAACCCTTGGTGGATCAAAAGGCCCTACACCATGATTACCCTACTTATGAGGTGGTACATACTTTGGGGGGCAACCAACTTCCTAAGTAATGTTCTGAGCTTTCTGCAATTCGAATTCTCTCATTGTTTGTATCATCTGGGCTTTCTCCTGTTCTTCCCTCTCCTTTTTCTGAGATTCAAACCGTGCTTTAACTTCTTCATAGGTTAAAGATTTGTAATTTTCTTGAGGAGATTTATGATCAGTAAGTTCATTCTGATCACCCTACATTTTCAGATCATATTCTTGCTGATTTCTGATTCGTTCAGCCTCAAGTTCAGCTCTAAACTCAGCCTATTTTTGAGGATCGTAAAAAGGATTTCTTTGATCTTCTGGGGTACACGGCTCTACACTTAAATTATCTCTCCATGTATCATAACAGTCATATGTTTCACCATGTGGTATTGATTATTTTTCTTTGTTCGTCATGCACATGTCCTCACTTATCCTTTTACCCTTATCAACCCTATCATCCTTGTGTTTCCACTTACTGCTGCCAGCAGGAGCTCCAGTATGACCTCCCCTATATTGAGATCTTCTACCATTCATGTTGAAATGTTTTTATCAGAGTCGCCACTCACTTTCTTAAAAGTGAGAAAATGTTTTTTTTTTTTTAAATATTCCTAGCGGAGTCTATACAAGGTTTCTGACTCTATGATTAAGGCATAGATTCTGAGTTAATCCCCAGTAGAGTCTCCAATTTTTTAGCTCTCAAAAATGCACCTCAAGAGGCTGCCAATCTCTTGGTACATTTTGGGGTAACATACAAGGTCAGATGTTTTAGACCTTCTACTCTTCAGGTGCTGCTAGACCTAGGTGGGTGTACCTATACGAATGAAGCAAACTTAATGTGCTTATCCTTATTGAAATGTTTTTCCCACAATGGTAGATGGGAGTGGACAAATGAAACTAAATTTGGTATAAATTGTATAACGATATTCAAAGCTAAATCCTAATATGTTCAGTTAACAGATGTAAAGAAAATGAATGAATCTAAATGGTGAAATGCAGAGACTAGTGCCTTATTGGGTATGCGGAGTCAAATGAAATAGAAATGGGCAACCTCTTTCTAGAAAACACTCAAATTGTTTGGCATATGTTTTTTTTATAACTTGTATAAACATGCAAGATTGTGATTGCTAAGCTCTTCTTAATAATCCATATGAATTTCCCTGATTACTGTGATCAACCAAAAGGATTTAATCTTTTCTTGAAAGAACCAATCAATTAACCACATAGATACAACAAACGTGCACTAATAAATTGAAGATAAACTTGTTATATCAATTTAAACAACCATAAAGCATCAATCTTGGAGACAACTTAGTAATAATTTCAATAAGCACAACATACAATTGACACCAGAAATGACCTGCCACATCAACTGATTTTCATTATAATCTCCATTTTGAAATCATACATCATAATCTCTGTTCTATGGAAAATTCAATTCCTATCCTACTTACTAATCTAAAAAAAAAATCTTTTACAATCAAAAATGGATATTTATACATCTGCATCTGAAAAGACACATCGCTTTGCATTCCAATGTCGACAAGCAACAATATTCGGGCCTTTGTTAATACTCGCCAAATATTCACCGTGACACCTTGTAGTCATACCGAAGTCCAAAGTCTCACCGATAGATATTCTTTCATCTCATGTGTGTCACTGTAACATTCTGTTGTTGGGGAGATGTCTCATAGGCACCTTATGTCTCACTAAGAAATCTCCTTAAGTTCACATTTGATCGCCGTGACAATATCATTCTCACACTGATGCAACAAAATGTCAGCGTGACAAAATGAGTTGGCAAGACTGCAAGACCTTCTGCTGATAACCCTTGGTAGAGTCCCATTGTGCTTTGTTGGCGAGACTTGATGGACTCGCCAATACCTTACCCTGATGCACATTAGTCTTACCGAGATGTATATCTTTATTGTTGGTCGGCAAGACACTACAGATTCGCTAAGACCTCATCTCAAATATCTTTAGTCTGGCTAAAATGTATATCCTTATCACTGGTTGGCAAGACACGCCCCATTCGGTGAGACATCATTCCTATGCTTTGACTCTTGTCGATATGTATATCCTCATCGACGTGACATATGGGTCGCTGTGACTTACTCCGATGAAAAGATCTTTCGCTGATACACTCTTTCTATTGTCGGTCAGTAAGACATGAAACGATTGGTAAGACATCACCCTGAGACCCCTTAGTTTGGCCGATAAGCCTCCTTGTGCATTGGTCAGTGAGACACGACTCATTCGGTGAGACCTCACCCTGGTGATTTCACTCTCACCGATATGAATTTTCCTTTGTCGTCGAAACAATGTGAATGTCCTACCGATAGGCAACAATAGACGTATATTAACAAAAATGCATTACGGCTCGGGGAGACCTTGATAATCTCATGCCAGTATAGAATATAATGTGAATTATTCAAGACACGATGGAATTTATGGTACTACATGGCCAAATATGGGGAAAATGTGCTCATGGTAGGACTTATTCAGAAACTCATGGGTATGAACAACATGTAAAATGCATCAGAATTTTACAGTTCTAACACAACCAATGGCCTTTCTTCCTTTGGGAAAACTAAAAAGATCCTAGGTGTCACAGTTTTTCAAAGACATTATCTCATCCTGCATGGCCTGCATCCAAGACTCACACATTCTTCTGAAGAGAGAGCCTCCCTGAAAGATCTAGGTTCATGATCAGTACATATCAAAGAAAATTTACAATGAAAATTAGGTGGGCTATACTTGTCAACTAGATTTCATTGTCTTGTGGACCTTCTCAAAGGTGGAGTAAGAGATTCCTCCTCATATTCATCCTCATTGTTTTCAACTTCTTCTGTTACAACAGATTCTTTAGAACTCTCTTCTTCTTCTCCATCTTCTTGTCCATCTCTCTGTTCTTCCACATGTGCATCTTCTTGTTTAGTTTCAAAATGCACTATTTTTGACTTTTCCTTTGGTTTCTCATCTTTAGAGTTAGCTCTAAATTCCCTAAAAATAACATCTCTAGAAAATATCATCTTTTGTGTTAGTGGATTCCAAAGTTTATAACCTTTAATATTTTCACCATAACCTACAAAGATGCATTTATGAGATTTGGGATCCAATTTAGACTGCTTCTCTTTAGGCACATGAACAAAAGCCTCACAACCAAAGACCCTTAAATGTGAAACTGAAGGCTTTTTACCCAACCACATTTCATAAGGTGTTTTATCAACAAGAGCTTTACAAGGAGATCTATTAATTAAATAACAAGCAGTACCAACAACTTCTACCCAATTTTTTTATCTAACTTAGCACTACTTAACATGCTCCTAGCTCTTCCCATTAATGTACGGTTCATTCTTTCTACTACCCCATTTTGTTGGGGTGTGTAAGGTGTAGTCTTTTTCCTAACAATTCATGCATGTTTGCAAAACTCATCAAATTCCTTAGAACAATATTCACCCCCATTGTCAGATCTCAATAATTTTATCTTATAATCTGCTTTCTTTTCAACCAATGCCTTAAATTCCTTAAACTTGGTGAAAACTTCAGATTTTGTATGCATAAAATAAATCCAAGTATATCTTGAGTAATCATCAATGAAGGAAACATAATAATGTGATCTACTCAAAGAATCTGTATCCACTGGACCACATACATCCGAATGAATTAGTTCTAACAATCCATTAGCTTTATTAGTTCCTTTAGGAAATGATGACCTATTTTGTTTACCAAACACACAATCCTCACATAAATCATTTTTACCAATAGAATAATAAAAAATACCATTTACTAGTTTCTTATCAAGTATTGTCCTAAGAAATTTTTCACCATTGTGACAGAATCTATGGTGCCACAACATACATGCATTTTCAATGCTAGTTACAAAAAGTAGAGGTATGTAACATAAACAGATTCCCTATCCAAGATACTTTAACAACCACCAAACTTCCCCTTACCATCTTGCAACCAGACTTGTCAAATGTCACATTCATTCCAGAATCATTCAACTTGGAAACCAAAATTAAAATTTTTGTAAGTCTTGGAATATGTAAAACATCATCAAGGATTTTAACCCTCCCATCACTGAAACACAACTTTACCTTTCCTTTACCGACAATCTTTTGTGAGTTGTTGTCACCCATGAAAACCTCTCCTCCATCATAATATTTGTATGTAGAAAACCACTCCTTGTGAGGAGTCATATGGAAGGAAGCACCTGAATCAATAAGCCAAGCATCATTGCAAACTGTGTTAGCTAAAATAATCAAAGCATCAAAATCATTGTTATCAGAGGACTTTTCCGTGAAGGAATCTGCATTCATTTTCTTATTTCTACATTCCTTCTTCACATGTCCCCATTTACCATAGTTCCAACACTTCACGAGCTGCTCTTTCTAGGGGTCTTAGATCGTCCTTTAGACTTATCCTTCTTCTTATCTCCTTTAGGCCCTTTCTCCTTGGGCCTACCTCGCACATGCAAGGCATCTTGGGAGCCACTATGCATGGTCTTCCTCCTCATCTCCTCTGAAAGAATTATGGGAATAACATTATCCATCTTAGGTTCAACACCACCACTTGTTATAACCATAATTAAATTTTCCCAAGATTCTGGCAAAGAGAAAATCAATAGAATACATTTATCCTCATCTTCTATTTTAACATCAATAGATGCAAGCTGACTTATAATCAAATTAAAAGCATTCAAATGTTCAGCAATAGAATCACCATTCTTCATCTTTAATGAATATAAACATCTTTTGAGATACAACTTGTTAGACAAACTCTTAGTTTGATAGATTTCACCTATCTTCCTCCAAAGCTTGTATGTCATGTCTTCTGAAGAGACATTTAGGAGGAAAAAATTAGTGAGACACAACCGAATGGTCCCTCGAGCCTTCTTGTCTAACTTCTTCCAATCCTCATCCAACAAGGTTGAAGTAGATGGCTTCTTATCAACTAAAACTGGTAACCACTGATCTCTCTCCTCAAGGAGATCCTCCACTTTCAACTTCCACATCTCGTAACCAGTGCCATTGAACTTCTCAATATCTTGATGAGAGGTGGAGGCCATGGTATACAATCTTTCACAAATCTACAAAACTCACAACACAAAAGCTTCCACTGCAGCAAAAACCTTCAACACTTTAAAAGGAAAGTGTCCCTTCCTTAACAAAACCGTTAGCTCTAATATCAAATGTTGATTAACAAGGTGAAGAAAGCTTGCAATATGAACTTAAATAGGTGAATGCAAATCTGAAATATGTAGATTAACCTTTAGCCTTAGTGTGGAGAAAGAATGAGAGAGAGAGATAGAAGAATCATAACACATGCAACAACGGATTTACGTGGAGAAACCTCAAATGGAAAAAACTCCACCACCGAAAGAGAGGAAAGTATATTACAAATATTATAAAATATTACATGCAGCAATAGACTTCTCTTATCATCCCTATAAAATCCTGCAACACCCTGTTACCTTGCAAACCTGCAAAACTAAATTGAATAACTCTAGCTCAAGGCCCCTATTTAAAGAGATTTGTGAGGATGAAAACCACCATGGTTTCACCAAACAATAGGCAACAATACCACCTAGCAAAACCCACGCCTCCCTTCATGAAATGGTCATGACATCCTAAAAATAGCCTCTTATAGATTCTCTTATAGCTGTCATAAGGCATAACTTATGCATGAGCACCTGGGGTCAAAGATAGCATATTCTATCATAGGAATCTGTCATACTATCATAGCATCTTATGACAACTATCATACATGCCATAGATGCTCTTACAACATCCTAACAACCTCATTCTAGAAGATTCCAAGTGGGATGCCTAGCTATTTTGTCCTTTTCCTAAATGACAAATGGTATCAGTAATAGTAACACTACATTTACATTGTCTCTTTCACCACCGTTGGTTAAACGATTTCACCTCTTATGGGTAAATGTTGAAAACACTTTAGGAGAATAATTAATTAAAGGATTTACAGGTTGATGGCACCTAAATCCTAACAAGATGGAATCATGTAAGAAAAATGAAGGAGGCCTCATGAAGACCCCCAAGGAAAACTTCCTTCACCCCAATCATCGATCACAACTGGAGGTAACGAGGTGATGCTAAAGGTTACATGAAGATTTCTACAACCCGCTCCTCTATAGGCATGTACTCGAAGGTGAGAAAACCATCATGAATCAACTAATGTATGAAGTGCATGTGGATCTCTATGTGCTTAGTATGCTAATGCTCCACTAAAATGCGAGAAATGTGAATGGCACTCTAATTGTCACATTAAAGAATAGTTGGACTATCAAGAGGAAAAAAAACTCATTCAATGACTAACAAAGCCACAAAACCTCCTAGATGGCCAAAACCATTGCATGGTACTCAACCTCTGAAGATGATAATGCAATAAAAAATTGCTTCTTGCAAGACCATGTAATGGGGCCAAAACTAAGGTAGAAAACAAATCCATAAGTAGACTTCTTATCATTGACATAACCAACCTAATATGAGTCAGTGAAGCCAATTATCCAAGGATCTCTCGATTTATAGTGAATACCATAATGTGAGGTGTCCTGAATATATCTCAAAATTCATTTGGAAGCTTGCCAATGAATCTCATTTGGATCATGTGACAATCAAGAGATAAGACCAACCATAAACAAAAGATTATGACATGAATGTGTTAGGTACAAAATACTACCAACCAACTGCCTATATAATGTAGCATCTACTGAAGGAGTCATAAAAGTGGAAGAGAATACAACAGCTGATTGGAATGGTGTGGGGAAAGGCTTGCAATTAGGCATGCCAAATCTCTAAAGCATGTCAAGAGCATACTTCTATTGAAATATGGAAATCATGTTCAAAGACTAAATAACAGGTGTAAACTAAGAAATTAGTGTAGAAGGCTAAGTTTTTTCATCTCAAACTCCTCCATCAAAGCTTGCTAAAAATTCTAGATCACAGAGGATGAAATGCATGTAAGGATCAACTCATTCACATATAGCACAAGGATCAAAAGATCGCCCTCCTATCTCTAAATGTAAACTGTGGGATCAAAATTGCATTGTGTGAAGCCAGAAGAAAGCAAAAAGGTGTCCATCTTCTCATGCCAAGCTCGAGGGGCCTGTTTGAGACCATATAGTGAACGAAAAATTCTGCAAACTAGTGACGAGTCCTTAGCAAAACCATGTGGCTGCTTCATATAAATCTCCTCATGAAGATCACCATGAAGGAAGGCACTCTTCACATCCATTTGAAATATTGGCCATCCTTGTGAAGCTGCAAGGGAAAGTACAAGGTGAATAGAATTCATCTTGGCAACAGGGGAAAATATCTCAAAATAATCAATTCCTTCAACTTGAGAGAAACCCTTTGCAAGACAAGACTTATACTTATCAATAGAACCATCTGCAACATATTTGGTATGATACACCCACTTGCATCGAACCAAATTTCTTCCCTTAGGAACATGAACTAAATCCCAAGTATGCTTCTTCATTAGAGAAGAATACTCATCTACCATAACACTATCCCACTTAGGAATACCAACCACCTCTGAAAACTTTTGAGGATCATCCAAAATGGTATGACTCTTGAAAAAGACTAATACTCGATGTTTGTGCACAAGTGATATGGGATTCTCAAAGATCACCTGCCAAAGGTCTAATTGCATCAATAGTATTATGGGCCCACTTGGGTAAAGGATAAATATCTAGAGGTGGTGGGATAGCTAGAGCATCATCCTCGTCCTCAAGAGATGAGTAATCCTCAAGATATGAGGAGTGAGTAGTAGGTGATGAGGGAGAAGTTGGGTATGGAGAATCCATTTATGGAAAGCACTCATTAAACTGGACATCCCATCGAAATAAGACCTCTCTGGAATCAAGATCAAGATGCATGTAGATTCTTGTAATTATGTAGCATTTCTAGTTGCTTCTTCTAGTTGTTATGCTAAAGCTTCTCATACGAGCCAGTGTTCTTTGGTCCTAGAAATTTTTGTAATCAATAGGTGACAACCTTCCTACTTTGATACTATTGTATATTTCCACTATATAATATAACATATAGGATAAATGCCTTTTTCCAAAAGAATAATGTAATTAAGTTTACTAAGATATGATTTAACACTTTATTCATGAATAATGAGATCCTGGTTTACAAATTTTCCAAAAACTAGAAATGGAAAGCTTCAACAATCAAGATGTTACAAAAGCCTTAAATATTCCCTTCATTCTACATCTCCAAGAATCTAACTAGCCCTATTTCTTGTCAATAATACCCAACTATATGGGGCTATAAGGCTCAACCCTCTAGACTAGGAGACCACTAATTGGGTAGTCCAACAACACTCACATAGAGTAAGGTAGATGAAGAATCACACATACCAATCATCTATATATGGGGCATCTAATAACCATACTTACATTTTGATCATAACATCAAAATCATATAATAGGAATCTTGATAACCACAAATTATAAACAAATTAATTGACATAACCACCAATTTCTAGCAAGAAAATGGTAACAACCATCAATTACCATACTTAGGTTTCCAGTACATAAATTATATTCAATTATCTAATGAAATCATGGAAGAGGTCACTAGATGAAGGATAGTAAAGTGGCATCATGATCATGTTAAGATGGTGTTGTACTAAGAAATGTACCCCATCTACAATGAGAAATACTCAATTACATTGTTAAAATCATGGAAGGATCTTGATAATTCCCTTCACTATCATGTCATGAATCCAACATAGAGATTATATGTTAGACGAGGATTATGTCTATTTTTTAATTTCTTTAATTTTGTATCTTTATATTTTATCCTTTCAACTACCACATCCATCTACAACTAATAAATTTCTTAGGATAATTTATCAATTTTATTTCAAACCAAAACTCCTCAAAGAATCCATATGCAATCCACCTAATCTCAAGCATGAAAAAACATGAAATCTGGATTTGAAAAATTCATATATCAAAAGGAAAATACCTTCAACAAATCAAAGCCTCAATAATAGAGGTTGTCCTCCCTTGAACACAATTCAAACAAATATTTGTAATCTTCTTCGAGATCCAATTCTAAGCTCCCAGTCACAAGCAAGGTTTCTAAGAAATATTTTTATAAATCAAAGGGTTACACACAAAGGAGGAAATGAGAGGAAATGAATGATAAAGAAATTATTTTAAAATTACCTTTCATTTTCCTTTATGTCAAAAATTCCCAAACCCCCCAAATCGTTTTTTCCTTGTTCACATAAAAACTAGTTAATTTTCAAAGGTAAATATTTTACAAATGATACTTTTTCATTTCAAATAACTAATTACTTTCCAAAATAACTAATGCATAAAATTTTAAATAAAACTATTTAACCTTTCTAATTTCCTTTTAAAAATTCAATATTTAACTTGCATAGCACCTCATCTAGGTGAATTTAATTTAAAAATGTCAATAACTCTTTTCAAATCCAAAATAGATTTATTCATTTCATAAATAAATTGCAAGATGTTTGAATATTAAATAATGTGAACACAATAAGAGATAAATGGCCTATGTAAAACACTCAAATATATTTTATGGGTTTCCATCTATAGTTCATAGAAATCTAATGTTGACACCAATCTGGATCAAAGGGTGATACGACCACCTAAGGCACATCTCACAACTCATAATTGAGTGAGATATGGTATTCAATAATAACGTATTTATTTGAGTCAATACTCTCCAAATTAATCATAGTTAGGAAACTTGTGCCTACACACTCAGTCAAAACATTAGTTGCATCTACACAATACAAGGATAGTCAAACCATGGTATATAAATGGGCATATGACAATATCAAATAACTACATATAACTAAAAATCATCTACAACTAATATAATCTAGATGCCAAATATGTTTAATCAATAATCCACAATGTTGATCTAGATACTACAATCATAATCAATATATAAAGTAAAATTAATGAAGCTAAGCATTTCTAGAGTTTCAAACATATAGTCATAACATATGCATCCAAAATACACACTTGAACATCCAAATGACAATAGGAAACATCATCAATAATAATGATAGTATTCAAATGACAAATTGTGTGATTGAATCACATTCTCTAGCCATGTTGTTACTAAGATATGATAGCACCCTCTTACATTACACCTCTCTACTCGATGATAGTGTACCTCATAAAACTAAAGGAAACACCATAATTATAATTATACAATAATTGATTAAGAGATTCATACTACTTAGTCACAAGTCTAAATATAATTACTAAACATTAATAATTATTAATCAATATTAATTATTAAAATAAATATTCATAATTCATCATATCAATTTTTTATTAACTATTAATGAAAATCATTTGTTAGTCAAAACTACTATTAATAATAAGTTTTTACAATGTACTATAGTATCAAAGGTCTAAATCTACAAAAAATCGAATCATGCCATAAAAATAAAATCACATCATATTTCAATCAAATGACAGTCACAATTGCATCCTCCATAAATTTCTAAGGATACAATAGTTCAAATTTCATCATTTTATTATGCTTTGAATCTGTCTAATTGTAATAAATTCATATTTATAGTAAATTTTTTATGATTAAAGTAAGCAATTCCCGAAAAACCATTGAAATCAAGTAAGCCTAAATTTCCTTTCACTTGATTTCAACACATATCTAATTATAGTCTTAATTAATCATACTTAACTCTCAATATACATTTTTTTAATTACATTACTGTATACACTTTAGATAGTTTGAAAATATTATTTCTATATTCAAGAAGTACTGATTTTGAAGGCAAGATTCAAGGTTGTGATAATTATAAAAGGACAAATAAGCATATGTTTAAAATTAGAAGTGTTCAAATCAATTCAAATGACTAACTAGTGGATAGGGGGAAGCATCTAGTGGTCGTGCATCCCTAACTCTTTAACATTTCAAATTTATATGTAGCATTTTAAAATTTATATTAGATTATTTGGTAAGAAGTCAAAATTTTAGGTTTCTAGATATTAACTATAGTGTTAAATTAACATATTTTTATTAAGGTAAAAAATATAAAGAAAATAAGTTAGTCAAATATGTACTAAAATTATATTTTCTTGATACATTCATTTAATATCAAATCATATATTATATTTTATCTGACTTTTTTTTTTAAATCATTTCATTGTGAGTGGTCTTTGAACTCTAAGTGAATTGAATGACTTACAAAGAGTCCTCTAGGAATCAAACCTTATTAAATATATGATTTGTGATGTTTTAAAAAAATGAAGTCAAAATGAAGTCTAACCAAAAATCTAAATAAATCAATTATTCAAACAAAATATATACCCCGCAATTCTTATAAAAAATGGAAAAAAACCCACCATTAAATCTGAATGAAAGAATACTTGGCTTGTATTCTTTGGAAGCCGTCAATTCTGCAGTGAGTTGTTAGTACAGAAAAAGCAATCATATTCGAATTCAGTGGGGACAAACATTACAGAAAAAGCATACCAGTCAGTGTTCAAACATGTTTCTACTTTTTACTTATTTGTAATGCTGGCATTCAACGTAGCAAAATCTGACCATATTAGCCTGCGTTCTTCAGCTTATGCTTTCTTTCTACTTTACAATATTCGTTTCTAATATACTATTGTTCTCTTTATTTATTTGCTATGTATATTCTCTATATATGTTCTATTAGACTAGGATTATAATATCTAATATCAAAGATGTGTTTCTAGCAACATCAATAGTTTGGGGATTTTGTGATTATTTGTCATATATTTTCATTTCAATTTCTCATTATGAAAAAATGACTACAAAAGTAGTGGCACTAAGCATCTTTTCTAAATCTATTAAAAGTTATTTCCATTACTAGAAGTTCTTTGTTATTTTAGATTAGAAACCTTGTGTGAAGGGTTTTCAAATATCCTCATAGCAACTATCATTTTTTTCTAAGTTAAATTCCAATAAAAGACCATTAAAGTAAGGGGTTCTGAAAATACACTATCTAAGTCTTAAAGATAGAGCCCTCTTCCCTCCTAGTGTAGTTGCTATCCTACAAGGCTCTTGCAACTCAAGTTATCTATGTATGGATGTTGAGAAGAATAGTCAAGGCAATATTTCTAAGGCGTTTCTAGAGCTTATTGATTGGCTACATTTGATGGTTGATGCTATTGAAAATAAGCCATTTTCTAATCATGTTTAGTCCTTATCTCTAGAAATAGTAAGGGATTGTAATTTTTTTTTTCTTAGAGTTCTAGATTTAGTCATAGAAACGTCATCCCCTAGGCTAGAGATCTCTCTCATTTGGAGGTCTATAAGAGATAGGCCAAACAATGATCTATTTTTTTATAAATTGGGTTCAAAGAAATTGAAAACTATATGGTAAAATTAAGATCTTAGCTATAATGAAGGGCATATTTTTTTATCTCCATTTTGAACCATGAAGATTGTGTCCAAACCCTATTGGATGGTCTATGGATCCTAGCTAAGTTGAAAGTCTCTTCCTTAAAAATGGAAATCAGGTTTTGATCTCGAGAATCAATGCATTAACATTGAACTCATTTGGATTAGGTTTTCGAGATTGCTATTGGAATACTAAGAGGAGATTTTATCAGGTATTGTTAACTATATCAATCAACTCTTAGTGTTTCATACTATGACCAAATACAAAAAATACTCGTTGCTTTCCATTTCTTTTTAATATAGATGTGGATAAGCAACTTCCCTCTTTGATCACCTTGTCCTCTAAATTGAGTGTTGGAGTGCAATAGATTGTTTATGAGGATATCATGGTTATATGGTATAAGTACAATAAATTTTACCACTTACTACCACATGCCTAAGCTATAGAAGGAAGCAAAAATTTTGGAGAAAGAGAGGAGTTTATTCATCTTCAATCAATTGAAAAATTTCCTTTGGTGAGTGCAAGCAAGGAGGCATGTTCTTTGGTTAGGATTAGACCCAAAGAGAAAAATAGCAATGTTCCTTCTTTAGAGGCCCTCAAAGATGGTAGAGTTTTGGAGGATACTTGTAAGGAGAAAAAATACTTGTGAGAGCCTAGTTGATATAACTAGCCCAACACATGGGATTCAACATTAACTTGATTCACCTTCCACAAATAAGGATGAAACAAAGAAGATTTTGGATGAGAGGTGCGCTATAAGTCTTATTATTTATTTTGATTTTAGATTAGCTATTAGAATAGGAGAATAGCTAACCCCCATTGATAGGGATGAGGGAGATGAATCTTGAAAAATATTTGAAAGCCAAATGGCAACCACCACTAAAGGGATGCTATAAATTAAAATTTGATGGGATTTTAAGGGCAATCTTGAAGATTCTAGGGTTGGGTGTGTGGTTCATGATTGAAGGAGGATGAGGCTGAATTTCAAGTCCTCCTCCTAGGTTTGAAGTTGTGCAATAATTTCAATTGAATCGGATCATGATAGAAAATGACTCATATCTAATCATCGATGCTACCAGAACTAGAAAATACCATAACTAAAACTTGAATTATTTCCTTAGCTCAACAATAACCTTGCTTGAGGATTTGGAGGATTTTATAATAAACCACATTTATAGGTAAGTCAATATGGGAGCTAATGTGCTTGCCAACTCAAAGGGTCAATAGGGATGTGGAGCGCGTTGTGGACTCACTAGGTTTGAAGTGTCTTTAAAAATAATTGTCTTTTGTGGTTGGCGTCCATGGATAATCATCATTTATTTGTGGGTGGCAAGAGTTATACTGGTATGGTTGCCATTTGAAGTGATACACAATTATAAAAAATTCACTCCACATTCATGTGATCGACAACTCTTTCGCTCATTTGAGTTAAGAATGCCTCTTTTAGTTTCTAGATTTTGCGTCTCTGATCTTTTCATTGGTTTGCTCTCTTCCTTGCTTTTTTCATCCTCATGGATAATCCCTAAGGTAAATGGACTTTCTAAGCTTAGTATCGAAGAAGAGGTTGTTGAGTGTGTTTAGGATGCAAAGCGAACTCATTCTTTTTGTTGTTCAATGGGTTTTGGGTGATAGATTCTTAACTGTTGAGCACAAGTATATGGTGAATTTTGATGTGCCTTCTATGTTCATTGTAGCACTATTGGATTTGAGAGTGTTGTGTAAATGGAAGCATAAACCCAGAAAACAAATAATATTGCAGCACAAGTTAGATGCAAAGAAATACAAAAGATAATTAAATGGAATCACAAAATAATAGAGAAGACACAAATTTACATGGTAAAACCTTGACAATGTGCCAAGGAAACATCCACGGGGAAAAGTATCGGTATTCTTATTGCTAAGAGAAATTGATTACAACTTTCACACAGCTGCTGCTCTTCAATACAATTCATTACAATAATCATTTATCCTTCAAGGCAGCAAGATATAAATAATATCTTCAACTTGTGTTGCACATAGAAAAATCAAGCTTTATTTTATTTGTTTTTAAATCTTTATCTTTTCCAAAAGGATTCCAAAGATAAGATTTCCCAAACATAAGACTTTTCTTTATTTCCCTTATCTTTCCAAAAGATAAAATCTTCTTTCTTTCTAATTTTATTGTTGTCATAATCTAACAATCTCCACCTTGACAACAATTTACCTGATACTTGCTCATGCCCATTCATCACCTTTTCTGCAAGCCAAGAGAAGTCAAACTCCACTTCGACTTCTCTAACTGTACTAGTTTTGTCAACATGTTTGCACAATTTTCTAGTGTATGAACTTTCTCAAGAGCTACTCCACCTCCATTGATAACCTGTCTAAAAAAATGATATTTAATCACAAAATGCTTAGTCCTACTGTGATAAGATAGATTTTTAGTTAGGTGTATAACACTTTGACTATCACAAAATAAAATCACCTTGTCCTGCACTTTTCCAAACTCACCCAAAAGAGCCTTCAACCAAATTGCCTCTTTGCAAGCATGTGAGACAACCATATACTTTTCCTCAGTTGTGGATAAACCAACTGTTTCTTGAAGCTTTGACATCCAACAAATAGATCCTCCTACAAGAGTAAAGACATAACCTGATGTAGATCTCCTTTTGTCCAAATCACCTACAAAATCTGAATCAACATAACCACAAACTAAACCACTACTATCATCAAAGGTGATACAATAATCACTTGTGCCTCTAAGATACCGAAGCACCCATTTCACTACTATCCAATGCTCTTTACTTGGATTTTCCATGTATCTATTGACAACACCAACTGCATGTGAAATATTTGGTCTTGTACATACCATCACATACATTAAACTTCCTACTGCATTAGCATACAGTACACGAGACATATGATCATTTTATTCTTTATTACTAGGACATAAACTTGAAGAAAGCTTAAAATGAGAAGCTAAAGGGATATTTACTAGTTTCACATTCTTCATACCGAATCTTATGAGGATCTTCTCAAAATACTTTTGCTGGGATAACCAAAGCTTACCATGTTCCCTGTCTTTGTGTATTTCCATGCCCAAAATTTGTTTTGTTGCTCCTAGATCCTTCATATCAAAGGTCTTAGCCATCTGAGCCTTTAACCCATTGATCTCAACTATGCTTTTGCTTGCTACAAGCATATTGTCAACATATAACACCAAGATAATGAATAAACCATTTTTCAAACTTTTAAAGTAAAGACAATGGTCATACTCACTCCCTGTAAAAATTTGGCTCACCATGAAGGAATCAAACTTCTTGTACCATTGCCTGGGAGACTCCTTCAGGCCATACAATGAATTCTTGAGTCTGCAAACAAACTTCCTGTTGCGATCTTGAACAAACCCTTCTGGTTGTTCCATATATATCTCGTCATCCAAATCTCCATGTAGAAATAATGTTTTAACATCTAGCTCCTATAGATTTTCAATTTCTACTATGTCTAATTTTATGAGAGAAGATTCATCAAATACATCTCTTCTAATGATGATCTTGTGAGTAGTAGAATCCCACAATCTATATCCCTTAATTCCATCACCATAACCAACAAAGATATACTTCTTAGATTTGGGATCTAATTTAAAACACCCCAAAACACTTGAATGAACATAATCTAGAATACCCTTACTTACATGACTCCTTGCTTTAAAATTCTTTCTAGACTGCTTCCCATAAACACAATTCTTGCAGAAATTCAAATTCAAAGATTTTAAACTTGGAAGTAACTTACAGTTCAACAATACCATCAATCCTTTCTCACTCATAGGACCCAGGCGCTGGTGCCATAAATGAGTAGATTCATTGTCTTCCTCAAATACCACTATCGCTTCATTTATTACTGTACTCCCTTCAAGCTTGTAAAGTTTTCTAACATTTGTAGCCTTCATGACCATCAAAATTCCCTTGGACACTTTCATTGATCCACCTTGACTTGTAAATTTATAACCTCTAGAATCCAAAACTCCCAAAGAAATTAAATTATTTTTGAGTTCAGGAACATGTGTTACTTCTATTAAAGTCCTCACAATACCATCAAACATTTTAATCTTAATGCTCCCAATCCCAACAACCTTACAAGAAACATTATTTCCCATAAGAACAACACCATCATCAATAACTTGGTAAAAAGAAAACCAACTCTTATGTGGACACATGTGATTAGAAGCACCATAATCTAATAACCATTCCTCATGATTCTGTAAGGAATTACAAATAGATAAAACTTCATGAACCATACCTGAACTTGTCTCAATCGGATTTGCTTCCTTTTTGAAGTCATCATTGTCTTCTTTCCTCTCCCAACAATCTTTCTTGAGATGGCCTGATTTATTGTAGTACCAACATTTTCCCTTACCCTTTGTACCTTTTGACTTAGATATGGATGTACCTCTCAAATCTTCCCCTTTTTCCTTGGATCAACCTCTAGCCACCATTGCTTTAGATGTTGAGGATTCTATGTTAGATTTCCTCCGCACCTCTTCAGACAACAAATCTCCCACAACATAATCAAATTCAAGGGTGTCAGTTGTACTAAATCTAATAAAAGTGACTAAGTGATTCCAAGATTTGGGTAATGAACACAATAACATAACTGGCTTGTCTTCATCTTTGACTTTTACACCTATACTAGCTAATTGACATATAAGAGTATTGAAAATATTTAAATGATCAACAATTTTTATACCTTCCTTCATTCACAAACTATATAGTTGCCTCTTCAAGTAGATCCGATTTGTCAAGGATTTTGTCATATAAAGACTCTCCATTTTACTCCATAAGTCTGCAATCATATCCTCTCCAACAATATTAAAAAGAACATCATTTTCTAAACACAACCGAATTGTGCTCAAAGCTCTTGTATCAAGATCCTCCCAATCTTCATCAATCATATTTGCAGGTTTCTTTAACTTTCCAACCAACGCTTTGTGCAATCCTTGTTGCACTAACAAATCACGCATCTTGAGCTTCCATAGCTCAAAATTATTCTTCCCATTGAATTTCTCCATCTCGAACCTTGCATTCAAAACCTTTTCCATTTGATGCTACAAAATAAACACCAAATTCTAACACAAATGTTGCAAAATAATTGCTCTAATACCACTTGTTGTGTAAACGAAAGCATAAACCTAGAAAACAAATAATATTGCAGCACAAGTTAGATGTAAAGAAATACAAAAGATAATTAAATGGAATCACATAATAATAGAGAAGACACAAATTTACATGGTAAAACCTTGACAATGTGCCAAGGAAACATCCACGGGGCAAAGTATCGGTTTTCTTATTGCTCAGAGAAATTGATTACAACTTTCACACAACTACTGCTCTTTAATACAATTCATTACAATAATTATTTAGCCTTCAAGGCAGCAAGATATAAATAATATTTTCAACCTATGTTGCACATAGAAAAATCAAGCTTTATTTTTATTGCTTTGTTTAATTTGTTTTTAAATCTTTATCTTTTCCAAAAGGATTCCAAAGATAAAAATTTGCTTTATTTCCCTTATCTTTCCAAAAGATAAAATCTGCTTTCTTTCTAATTTTATTGTTGTCATAATCTAATAGAGAGAACGTAAAGACTCAAATATGAGTATTGCTAAGGCTCTAATCAATAAGCAGTATCTAGGTGGATTATTTGAGGTGTTGGAAGCCACTCGCTATGGAAATGGTGTTCTTTTACAGGAAAACTTTTAGAGGCTCCAGGTTTGGGATGTTAAAGGTGAAATTGTTCCCCTTCATCTTTCATTGTCGCCCTGGTTCAATTCTTTAGCATTGCTAAAAGGTTTTGAAGGGTGTGGAGCTCCGTAAGAGGCTATTGGGCTTGGCGGAGGTTGATGGGGTTGAGTGGTCGAAATAATTTATCACTGCTAGCTCGAAGGTCTAAGTTTATGATGTAGGACTAGTCTTTTTTTTTTGGGATAAATGATGATCTATGTAGATAGGTTGTATGGATTCTTGGAGCTAAAGTTTTGTTTGTTTCCTGGTTCCATTAGTTTTGGTTATCTCAACATTTTCATTTTCATTTTCATGTCTATTTCATATCTACATCTACATGTTATGTAATATTTTTATTAATAATATTAATAGGAACAATTTTCATGGTTGTAATTTACTAATAAAAAAAAAGAAGAGACTAGATAAGAGGGAAATTTGTCTTAATGATTCTATGGGTAGAGTTATTAGTAGTGTCATGTCTTGTGTTTGTTTCTAATTGCTTCAAATATTGGGTGTTGTTATAATTGTTGTCGGTCTAAAGCCTCAAAGTTGTTTATTTCTTGAGATATTTCTTTGATGTTAGTTGGGCTCTAGTTATGTATCAACTTTATAAGGATCGGGACCATTTTCAAACTCTTATATATATATATATGGATTTGAGCTTCTACTTACGCTTAGGTATATAGGAAAATGCCAAATATTTTTCAAAACCTATTCTTAATCAATCTTTAGTTGTTTATAATTTTGTTGCATTCCTAAGAAGCTAATGTCAAGAAGTTACTCATGTCATATCTTAGAGACAAGACAATGGTCTAAGAAACAATTCAATACTTCATAGTTAGATCTCTAGAATATTGGATTAGTACTATTTATAAATATAATAAGTATATATATGCTCACTCATAGACTAGACACATCCTATAGAAACCTTCTCTCTTATAACCTATCTTTTTTGGAGTTGAAGGATAACATCTCTGGCTAATTATTCAAAACTACATTGTTAGATAGATTATTCAACCAATTTAAGCATAATTTCTTACAAACATAGTGTTAAATGGTTTATTACTTTAGGAAACTACATTTGAAGCAATTGTGCATCAAAATTCAAATTATATACAATCCACCAATCTAAAACTTCTAGGGCCAAATTCTCTCAATTTGGGAAGTATATGATAATTTTGTTTCAAAAATTTCCCATAAGGTTTTTTTTAGAAAACCTAACTATTTTTTACCCCACCCATATAATTGTTCGATTATGATTTTCTCTTCAAGATAATTATTTTGATACATAACTTTGGGAACCTTTTGGCTATCTTGGGAAGTGTTTCACATCATCTAGGCACGTATGGGCTATTGTGATCTTCTTGTTGAGATAATTATTAGAAGTATTTTCCATTCGTACATAAATAACTAACCTTACTGCTAAATAGACATAAAAATTTGAATCCATCAAGCAATTATGTAGTCATGGACAATTAAATAATTAGACGAAAAACTTTGAAATTAATTTTAACTTGAGAAGAGTTCCATGTGGCCCAAAACCAAATTTTCATAAATTTAATGATGCAAATCACACTAGCTAGATCTATTTAGGTTAAGCAATATATTTTATTGCGCTACAACCCACTTTGTGTGCATGGTCTATATATCATCTTTGGACTTGCATGGTTAAAATAAGTCATAGGGTGGTATAAATGGTACCAAAAATTCCATGTCAAGCTTACATGGTTAAAATTTATAAAAAATATATTTGTTTGATTCATTTCTAGTGTCTATGAGGATTTTATAAGAGCTTAATTAAATTAAGAAAAAAAAATGTTGATTATTATATATAATTTTTAAAAACTAACCAACCAATTGGAAGATTTGACAAATGAATTATTCAATATTTTTTTATCAATACCTTAAAAGACAAGATTAAATCTAAAGTCAAAGTGTTTAAACCTTAGGATATGTTTGTAGCCATTGGTTTGGCTAAATTAGAGAACAAAGAATTTATATTAAAGCTAGTGTTGTTTTTTGTAAAGTGTTTAAATCTGAATGAAGACTATTTGGCAGCCGTCAATTCTTATTCCCACTAAACTTTCATATCAGTGGGGACAAACAGTGCAGAAATAACATGCGCAGTGTCAAACGATACATCCTTTTCAAAGATATTTCTACGTATCTTTCAAATTTTTTATTATTTTTTATGGATGATAAAGAAATATCTAATTGTATTAATCATTTAATATTGAGAAATAGGTATTTGATATAGTTTAAGCTTCAAGCACGCTCAAATGACTGCTAAAAGTTGAAGATAATGTGTAATGACGTGTAAAATGTCAAAAAAGTAGTTGAAATTGTATGTGTATGTGTATGTGAGGAGCCATTTCTATGAATGAGAAAACATGTAGAATATGAATATGGCCTTTGGATGATAATGGAGGCCAGTTTAGAAAAGATGTTTGGTTGTGAGTAAGTAGTACAAGGGAAAAAACAAAACAATTTTGTATTGTAGGCCATAAATGGTTTATGCTAAGGTCGTCTTAATCAAAGATATATTAAATGTAGCTATCCCTAGTCAAACTCACAAATTCAAAGTTTTTAATTATAGAGTTCCAAAGTCGATGCCAACTCACAAATATTTGTCTACAGACTTCACCACTTTAAACTCTTTAATGCATGACTTAGATTTGTTTAGATTTAGGCCTTTTTAATATATTTTTTTAGTGTTTTTGGTTTTTTATGCATCCACAAATTATTTATAACTATTCGATACGGGAGCACGAGTCTTCTTGGGCTGAACCTCTTCGGCTAAGAGTCAATGACTGAGGGATATCCATTTCACCAAATTCGCCCGAGGCACGATCCCGACCTCATCCCTTATCATGTCAAAGCCTTGCACTCAACAAGACTTGATCCCTCGTGGGCTCATTAAGAACCATTCAACTTCACCAACAGATCAAGAGCCCATTGACATTTCCTACCTTTTTAAAACTATAAAACATTTTGTTTGAGTATAAGTTTTTATGTTAAGATGTGACACTAATGTTAAATTTTTTGTTTCATTTTGTTTTTAATTTATTAGATACATAATATTTTTTATGATTTATAAAGAGAATTTATAAGGATCTTTAAATTGAAGTAATGATTTGAAAAAAATAAAAAATTTGTATTAAAGAGATCAAGTTTAATATTTATATATAAATAGGTTAAAATACAAGCATATAAACCATCATCTTGAAAATAGATAAAGGTACACACAAAATCCATCATTGACAACATGATACAATAGGAAAGAAAAATCTTTCCCACCAAAAATCTATGATTCTACCTACAAAAGAGCTCACTTGGGGAATCCACACTATCTAGATATATGTTGGTTTAACCCACCATCAAGAAAATTCTAGACAAATATTTGGTAAGTTATCTCACTAGCTAATTGTAATTATGTTATATGGATGAGACTGGTAGTACTCTATAATAGAATTAGTTTAAGTACAGAGCTTGGAAAAGAGAAAGAACATCCTTTATGTTAGAGTAGTCAATATCAACTTGCAATTTCACAAATAATATTTTGCACAAAATAATATTATCATGTAAATTGTAAAATGTATAAAATAGCCTTGCATATAAAAAGGTAAGAATGAAGAGGTGAGAAGATAAGACTCAAATTCTAGCTACCCCTACAAAGGTTATACATATGTAACTACACTTGAGACAAGTGTGAGGACACACATAGATTCCACATGAGGTGAGACTTAAACAAAAATCTCTAAAAGAGCTTAAGTGTAATGTGAATAGGACTTAGTCAATCGAGATCTAGATAAAACACTTTTTCACACTCACATTGAATATTTTCTATTGAGCATGGTTCAAATGAGGTTGTCATCTCAGAGAGGCCCACAATATTTTGTAATATGATGTTATGATTTCAATATAATATTTCTCTCTTTATGAACAATTTTCTATCTATATTCTCTATATATTTATTATTAGACTAATATGATGCAAGAAGGATCACAACATTTGGTATCAAGATCTTTCCAAGGATATGTTCTTAGCATCATCAAGAGTTTGGGCCTTTTCTAACTATCCACCATATTTTCTGACCTTGCTCTCTTAGGCTCAATTAATGATTAAAAAGTGACTACAAATGTGGTGGCACTAAACATCTTTCCCAAAATATGTTAGAAGTTTTTTCCATTACCATTAGTTTCTTTCTTTTTTAGGCTAGAAACCTTTTGCTAAGGGTTTTCAAATACATTTAGAACAAATATTAGTTTTTCTAAGATCCATAAAAGGTATGATGAAGTAAGGAGTTCCTAAACTCCAATAAGGTCTTTAAAGCCTCAAAGATAGGTTCCTCTTCTATTTAGTGTGGTGGTTATATGCTACAATGTTTGTTGGAAATAAGAAATGTACATAATACAACAATAGGTTGGTCATAAAGGGGTCAACAACTTAGTTGGTAGATCACTCCAATAGTAAATGGAATGTCTTGGGTTTGATTCCTAGCTAGTCCATATGAACTATAGCTCAACATATGGTATCAGAGCCAAGTTAGGAGCCCTAATGTAATAACCCATTCGAAATTATTAAATAATATTATTGTAAATGACACATGCATATACTCCAAATTAAAAAAGACATAACTAGTAGCTAAATTCAATCATAGCTACAAATGTCCATTTAAAATGAGTCAAATATTCATATATTCACTTCAAAAGTCAAATTAAAATGTTAGGTTGACTTTGCTCCAAAGGCCACAAAGTCATTACATTGTATACTTTTCATCAAATACATGAATGTATTATATCAAGTTACATTTCAGACTAAAATAGTCTTGTGAACAACTAAGGTTCTTCTTCAACACTTGCCTCCACTGATGGATGAGAACATGGTTGAAGCTCTTTAGGTCGCCCAATCACGAAGCTTATGCTTCCCTGGTATTCTTCCAACTTGAAGAATGCCCAACCCTACATATAACATTTAGCAAGAGAACAATCTACAAGGTGGAATTTGGTGCATGCCCATACATCAACATGCAATTTCTATCTACAAGTTAGAAGATAAAATGCAAAATCTATGCCAGGAATGATAGAGAGTGAAT
The DNA here is from genome assembly GCA_007258455.2 of Sequoia sempervirens. Classification (NCBI taxonomy): domain Eukaryota; kingdom Viridiplantae; phylum Streptophyta; class Pinopsida; order Cupressales; family Cupressaceae; genus Sequoia; species Sequoia sempervirens. The sequence continues at coordinate 1,270,896,194 of VDFB02271358.1, forward strand.
TCATAGAGTTCATACATACATAATGAACTATATTGCTTGGCCAAGCATAATGAATGTGTTGCAACAACAACAAACAATAGGTTCTGGTAAAGCAAACCTATACTCTCTAAACTCCATTTCGGTACCCGTCCCAGAAGGTAACTTTCTACATACGATATCTCATAACAACTATCTACCCTCTAGCAGCATCTACCCTAAGGTGCTCTAGTCAACTAAGGTATCATTGTTATGTTCAAGTATTAAAATGTTTATTCACAAATGTATTCCAAAGAAGAATCAAATTACTAATTTACTCTCTAACAGAAATCAAATTTATGATTCACAGAGTAATTCAACATTCAGTCATATCATTTTTATGACTATTTTCTACTTTTCATCATAAGCATTTTACTTTTAAAAATGTACTAAAACCAAAAGAAGGCATGTCACAAGTATGTGTATGTACATAGACGAGGTCTATGTGCATACACATATGTGCCTACTTATGTTTAAAATTTGTGCATACATTCTGAAATAATTATAAAAATTCAAATTGCAATCTTAAATAGTATTCCATTTGACGTTTCTTGTAAAAAATAAAGAGTTAGAATAACTCTATTCTCGCAGTTTCACACATACTGTTATTGCATTCTCACAATTGTGATACTCTAACATTGCTATTTACATAAGAACATTCATTGTTTAAACAAGATGAGTATTGTTTCCTACTAAACAGTCATAAAACAAGTTGTTTACATATGAACATTCATTGTTTAAGCAGAACAAGTACTGTTTCCTACTAAATAGTTATAAAGCAAGTTGTTCAAATATGTACATTCATTGTTTGAATAGACCAAGTACTATTCCCTACTAAACAGTTATAAAACAAGTTGTTCACATATGTACATTCATTGTTTAAGCAGAACAAGTATTGTTCCCTACTAAACAATTATAAAACTAGTTGTTTCTAACTAAACAATTTATTGAACAAGGTTGCTTTCAGCTATAAAGATAACTTTTTAACAAAACAAAGTTGTTTGCAAAAGAATAACCATTGTTTACATCAACACAATGTTGTTTCAAACTAAACAATTACATTTAAAGAAAAATAATGTCGTCTACTCTATTTGTTGATCTCAAGCTGTTTAAATGCTAAATGATCACTTAACAAGTAAATGTTCACCATTTAAATACAAAATGGGTTTTCCACTATGAACTGAAAAATAAACAATCAATTAGCCTAGTTTCATTCATAAGGATAGAATGTCTATTATTTAGATCTTGAATACTTTCATCACTAGAGATTCGATGAACAATTTTAATATTATAAAGAAAACTAAGTTCGACATGTTTTTCGAAGAAATACTTGAGAAAATATTTCAATCAAAGAAGGCATAGAAGTTTCAGGTTCAAACAATACTCTTTCCTTTTTAGGCTACAATAAACAAACCAAGTTTACTTTGGGTTCGACCAATCTTATTAGTCGGGTGTTTACTTTCTAAGCATCAAAGATATATATATATATATCAAATTTCCCATGTGGGCTTACTTTTTTATACCATGCATGCAATAATATTTAACATGAAAACTTATGTCTGTACCATCTACACATCCAAGGGTTAACCCATCGATCTATAGATCAAACCAAGTAAGGCTTGGTGATCCTCTAACTAGAAACCATTCCATCGTTCCTATTGAACACGGTCGACTTCCCATTTAATGACAATATACATATATGCAAGCTCTAAGAGCATTTTTTCAATCCCTATCACTGTTATCGATCCATCGATAATGAGCATTTGAAACAATACAAATAAAATACAGAGAAACATACCCATCCCATAGGATTGCAAATCTATCCTTATCAAGGAATAATATTTACAAACACACAGTCAATTGGTATAAGTTCCAATAGCCTACATAAGGCTAAGCATAATCATGCAACATAAGGATGAAGGTCGAGCCATTGGAGGCTCTTGAGCCTCATCCTAGCTTTGTTTACTAGCCGTGTAGGCTCTAAGTTATGACGGTTTCCATGCTACGCAAGTCGTAGGCCATGTGCCCTCCATAGGGTGGTAGATAATACCTTCATACAATCGGCTTCAAGTCATATCAAACACAAAACAACGACCACATTTTTTTGGTTCTAAGATAACACTTGATTAAAATGAAGGAAGACGTTCAAGCACGATTCAATAGTGGCAATAAAAAAAGTTGATTGCTAAGGAAAATCGATTTACATCCAAATTCCAAGATTTTCTGATGTTTCCTTCAGATTTTTTTCCTTGTCTCAAGATTCCTCTTCTTTTTTTTCATTGCCTTCGAACCCCTAATTCTCCTAATTCTTCTCTCTTCTTTTTCACATGGGTATTCTTCAAAAATGTTAACAATAATGTCATTTGCATGCTACCGGTGTTGGCATTACTGCCTTGCCGCCACTCACTACTTGGTTTGAATGTTGTCATTGAATCGGTGGTAGTCCACTCCTTAGTGCGATGCCTTTTGTGGTTTCTCTATGTTTTCAAATAGTTCGATTTAGCATATATCAGAATTTGATATGGGATTTAAATATATGTATTTAATATGATTTTCGTTGTATTCCAATAATGTATATATATATGTATGTATTTGTAGTTATTTACATACATGTATATATATGTGTGTATATATATGTGTATATATATTTATATATACATTCATGTATAAGTTGTTTGTTTGGAATGGCTTATAAGTTCCATACACTATCATTTAATGTGAGAAACTTAAATTTTTATTTCGAGTATCCATATTTATAAATAGAAAGGAATTTTCTTGTCCTTAATTTTCTCATAATAAAATATCTTATCCTTTTTATTCATCTTTTTTTTCAATACTTACTTTCTTTTCCTTCAAAACATAGAGTTTGAGTAGACAATTTAATCTACAAGCCATTCATTTTCAAGCACTGAAACAATTGAAATCAGGAAATTACGTTCTCTTATATATGCAAAGTAGTTCAAATGCAAGTCATCATTCCATTTGTGGTGTGTGCACCCAGATTCCAATTGGCTTACCGGGTATGTGTAGGATCATCATGGAAAAAATAGGCCCTTAAGTGGCAATTTTTTTAAAAATCGAGTTAGGCAACTTGACTTATAAAAAAATGAATAAGTTATCTATATTATTTCAAAAATATGTAAGAATAGAATCTGTAGAAAATTGAATGTAGTTTCTAAACTACTAGGTTTTTAAAAAAAAATCTATTTGGTGAAAATTTGAAATTTCAATGTAGTAATTAAACAAATTTCAAGGAAAAATAAGAAGTAGGTGTTTGTCTAACCACCTAACCACAATAAAATGATAATATTTTTTATAAGATTTTAGATATAAGTAGGGACTCATGTCCTATGTGATGCACATTTTTTTTGTAATTTTTTTCCAAGTAAATAATTAATTATGAAATTTTATTACAAATTTTAAAAAATATAAAAACTCGTATTGACCACCTTAACTTGGTCAAAACTTCATCGAAATTCTTTTTTTTTTAATCCTATTGTATGTGAAGCATAGAATTTGTGCACATGTTTTGGATTCAAAAAATGTGATACCATTTGAAAGATATAGATGTTTTTCAATCAACCTATCAATCAAGACTTTAGTAAAATAATTCAAATAGAAAATGAATAATATTTATTTATTAAATTCAAATTAAAGCATAATTTATATTGGTGGAAAGTTTGAGAATATCCTTTAAAACCCTTTTTGTTTCATCAATTTTGGGTAAAAAAAAGTCACCAACCACATACCCTACACATACGCATCATATTGCCACTTTTTGGACCATCATGATCCTACACATACCCTACCGTTTGATCCGACTTTAAACAATCGTACTTCAACCGTGTTCTCATCCTTCAACCTGTCACCCTGCAACTGCACACACTTGCACTTGCAAATTTATCAGTAATGTTCAATTCTTGGTAATATATTTTAATAATTTTGTGGTCATGAGGTCTAGTCTCCCCACCATCCCCATGGTATCGAAGGGTGTGTCGCACCAGCGTCACCAATCATGTGAAAAAAATTTACTAGTTGCATTGTAGTTTATAGGGGGGCGGATACCCGATTGATTCCTACAGACTAATATATATATATTTCTAAAAGTTTGCAAAGTCAACATCAGCCAACTTCTTTCACTCAATTTTCAAAAATTCTAAGATCTCCATTTAATATTTATTGAATTTCTTCAATAATTCAATTTACCATATTATAATAAATATGCAATAAAATTGGGTCATGACATCCTTCCCCTCTTGGAAGAGACATCATCTCGATGTCTAGTAAGTCAAAATAAAAGAACAACATATCAAATTTGAACATACATGTCTTTTTCAACATCACATCAAAAATATATATGTCTATTGCAACATCACATCATAATTTATATGTCTATTTCAAGATCACATCAAAATATATGTCTATTTCAACATCACATCATAATATATATGTCTATTTCAACATCACATTAGAATATATATGTCTATTTCAACATCAAAATTTCAAATCATGAAGTATCATAGTATCTCAATCCAAAAAAATTCAAACAAAATTATTGAAGTTTCCTTCTCAAGAAAGCAAATGTGGAAAGGAGCGTTCTATTTCTTCCACGTCCTGCCAAGTAGCACCATCCTTTGAGTACTGGTCCCATTGGACCTTGAGCTAAGAAATATCTCTAATCCATAACTTAACATTGTGTCTATCCAGGATTCTAATGGGCTCCACTAGCACCACTCCTGGATCATGTACCTGCAAGGATTGCCAATCAAACACATGAATCACATTAGGATGATATGGCTTAAGAAAGGAAACATGAAATACATTATGAAGTCAAGCCAAAGTAGGTGGTAGAGCTATTATATAAGCAACTAGGTTAATCACTTCCAAGACTTCAAATGGTCCCACATATCTTGGGGCCAACTTGGAAGACTTTCCAAAAGCAATTGAAATTTTATGAGGTTTAACTCTCAAGAAAACTTATCCTCCATTGTGAACTGTCTAAGAGTTTGGCTCTTGTCGACATAACTCTTCTATCGTTTTGTCACCTCTTTCAATCTAATCTTAATGACACTCATTTTTTCTTCCATTTCCTTAAGCATTCTAGGTCCTACTATGATCTTGTCCTCCAATTTATCCCAATTGATGGACGTACGAAACTTTCAACCATACAAGGATTCAAATGGTGTCATGCCTAAGGATGTATGATAGGAATTGTTGTAAGCAAAATCTACCAAAGGAAAATATTCTTCCCACCTATACTGTTGGTCCATACAATACATTCGGAGGAGGTATTTGACTACCTAATTCACCCTCTCTATCTTCTCAGTAGTCTGAGGATGATAAGCCAAGTTGAAATTTAGTTTGGTCCCCAATGCAACATTCAACATCATCCAAAACTTGGAGGTCATTTGCATGTCCCTATAAGAAATGATAGTCTCTAGCACTCCATGCAAGCGGAAGATCTCCTAAAATTTTTTTTAGCCAGGATCAACGATAAATCCTTAAGGTTTCTGGGAATGAAGTGTGCAACTTTAGTCAACTTATCAATCATGACCAAGATAACATCATGGTTATTCTTGCTCACGACAACCCTTGTACAAAATCTATACTGATCACCTAACATTTATACTCAGGTATGCCATGAGGATACAAGAATGTGTATGCTCATCCCTGAATCGCTAGAACTCCAAGCATCTGGCTACATACTCCACTACATCCTTCTTGAGTTTAGGCCAAAAATACAATCTTCAACTTTCTGATCATCTTGGATACTCCGGGGTGTCTTGAGTAAGGTGCATTGTGAACTTCTTCTAAAACCAACTTTCTCAACTCTCCAAAGTCAAGAATATAAATTCTTCTTTGGTATCTACAAATACCATCCGGTTCAATCTCATATCCATCATTCTGATGATCCGAAGGATTTATTGCTAGGGCAATCTTCACTCTCTCATAGTGCTCATCCCATGGAAGATTCTAAATTACCTGTTGTCTCAAGCTAGACCTTATTGAGATCATGGATGCCATATGTCTTCATCTACTAAGAGCATCAACCACTCTGTTCTCTCTCCCTTTTATATATTTAATTCCAAAGTTATACTCACTAAGGAATTCCAACCACCTTCTTTGCTGCACATTAAGGTTTGGCTAGGTAAATATGTACCTCAACCCCAAGTGGTATTTCTTGAGTTCAAATGGCTTTCCCAAAAGATAATGCCTTCACATCTGTAAGGAAAGAACTATGGCCACCAATTCCAAATCATGAGGTGCATAGTTAACTTCGTGCTGCTTGAACTTCCTTGATTCATATGCTACCACTTCTCTATCTTGCATTAATACCGCTCCCAATCCTTCTCCTAAAAAAATGTGATTACTGTGAATCACCCATTAGGATCAAGGATGGTTAGCACTGGTGTTTTCGTAAGCCTCTCCTTCAGGAGTTGGAATGCCTTCTCACATTTATCAGTCCATTCAAACTGCGTTCCCTTCCTTTGGAGTGAGGTAATAGGAGATGCAATATGGGAGAACCCTTGCAAAAACTTCCTATATTATCCTGCGAGGCCCATTAAGCTACAAACTTCTGACACATTGTGAGGCACTGTTCATTCCATGATCGCCTTGATTTTCTCGCGGTCTACAAAGACTCCTTCAGCTGAAATGATATGGCCCAAATAGTGCACTCTATCTTGATAGAATGAACACTTGGACAACTTTCCAAAGATTTTCCTTTCTCTCAATCACTAAAAAATTATCCTCAAATGTCTATCATGCTCTTTGACAGTCTTTGAGTAGACCAAAATGTCTTCAATAAAGATCAGAACAAAGTCATCCATGCAGTCTCTAAATACACTATTCACGAGGTTCATAAAGACTACTGGTGCATTAGCTAAAGCAAAAGGTATCACTGTGAAATTGTAATGTCCATATTGAGTTCTAAATGAAGTCTTCGAGATGTCTTCTTCCTTGATTCTTAATTGATGGTACTCTGACCCAAGATCAATTTTGGAGAACACCGTCACTCCCTTCATTTGACCAAATAGTTCATCAATCCTCAGAAGTAGATACTAGTTCAACATTTGATAATCTATACATTAACATAAAGTTCCATCCTTATTTTTCACAAAAATAATTGGCACTCCCTAAGGAGACACACTGGGTCTTATGAGTCTCTTGTACAACAATTCCATTAGCTGGGCCTTCAACTTATAGATTTTTGTGGTGGTCATCCAATAAGGTTCCTTGGATTGAGGCTTAGCTCTTGGAACTAGGTTGATAGAAATATCAAATTCCCGCTTTAGAGGCAACTCCGTAAGTTCTTCAGGAAATACATCTTGGAACTCCTTGAGAATATGATAGCCATCCAAATATGACTCATTTTTGTTAGGATTACTAACATGCACTGCATAAATTCCACACCCCTTTTGATGAGCCTTCTTGATTTGCATTGCAAAAATTTGTCTAAGCTCTAAGGATCTCTGCATTCTATAAACCTCAACTGGGTTTCCATAATCATCTAGATAGTTGACCACCTTATCCTCATAGTTCACTATAGGTTTATGATCAGTTAACCAATTTATTCCCAAAATTACATCATATGAGCCTAAAGGTGCCACATACAAGTTGACCTGAGTTTGAAAGGTTGGAAGCTCTAACTCATTGCAAAAGAGACAAGTATCTACCCTCTGCTCTGCTCAATTACCATACTAGATATTCCATGAATTTACCATGTATCCAAGTCTACTGGGTATCTTGGATATTATTCTAGGATCTATAAAACATTTTGTAGCTCCGGTATCAATTAAGATAGAGACAGATTGGCCATAGAGCTTACTTGTTAGCTGAATTGGTGAAGGCTAATACTCTGCCTATCTATTATCCACTGTCATGTGGATCTAGTGATGTTGAGTCTATTGGTAGCTTCCTTCCTTTCATGACTTCGACCATTGAGGATAATTCGAGGTATAATGGTCACCTACACAAGTGTAACATCCATCAAGAGGTCCTTTGCGACCTCCTAGCTTGTCCTCTCTAAATCCTTTTTTCTTATAGTGGTCTTTTCCCTTGCCTTTGTTTGCTTTCTTGTTCTTTCCATCATTACCATCTTCACCCTTCTCCTGCGATTCACTTCCCCTCTTGAAATTACGTATCTAATGGCTCTTTTCTCCCTTATGAAATTTCTTCTTCCCATACTATGACTTAGAACTTGAATTGCTATGAAGATTGGATAGTTGTTGCAACTTCTGTTCTCGTTTGGTGGATTCTTGGAAGACTTCATTCATGGTTTGAGGTTCATGCATATCCACTTCAGCTCCTATGTTGGGTTTGAGTTCCATTATAAAATTTTGAATATGGAACCATTCATCTCCTTGATACTAGGGTACATATTTCAATAGGTTGGTGAATTTTTTCCAATACTGAATCATCGTCATATTTTGCTGGGTTAGATTTTGGAACTTCGTCACTTTTTTTTCAAAGAAGAGTGCGGTAACCATCTCTTCCTGAAAGCTCGGAGGAAGATTTCCCAAGTGATCTCAGTAGGCTGAATATTCCATTCCAACTTCTCATTATCCCACCAAGTCGTTGCTTCACCTGAGAGCTGATATGTAGTCGATGGCGCCTTAGTTTGTTCAGAAAGGTTACAGAGCCCAATGTATGTTTCCATTTCTATAATCCAAGCCTTAGCTCCTTCTTCAATAGCCTTACCGTCAAACTTGTGTGGTGCTACTCTTTTGAGGTCTTTCCCAATCTCTTCCTTAATTCATCCTTGTGGACCTACCCCTAGACCACCATCTTCCTAATTTTCTTCTGTATTCCTGTGGTCCTGATCCTCACGTGCCACTCAGACTTCTTGCTCTATATGGTCCATTCAAGACACTTGCTGATTCAAAAGCTCTAGAATTTGTTCCATCCTCTTGTTCGGTCCATTATTGGAACCACTACCACCCTTGTCTTTCCTGTAGGTCACCATGCAATTCCACACTTATTTTGCAACACATTCACGTTTATCGCATCTCAACACAAGGTTCTACTAATAAAAGTTCTTATGCTACATCACATAATTTCGCATATGTATACATCCCTCATTCTAGAAGACATACACATTCATGCATAACACACATTTTAGAGTCCTTCATGGAACACACCAAAAAAATATTATATGATTTTATTTATATTTAAGGTGAGTCAATAGACCCTTATTTACAATAGGCTTCTTATTACATCATTCTGATTTCTCGGCATCAGAAAGAGGACATTCCTCTGGGTCATCATCTGAGTTTACTTCAAAATTTATGGAAGAGGATGGTTGAGTGCGCAGGCTCTCCTTTTCCTCTTTGGTCAACAAGGGTGCATTGGTTCCACATCCTAGATGCTAGTCCCAGATTGTAGAAATATTTTTAATCTTAGGTGTTCACTTCTCCTCAATCTTCAAGCATCTCTCTAGCTTGAGTCGTGTAAGATCTTGAGTTAGAGTTTCATCATTGAACATTTCTGATTGAACCTTCGTCTTGGCGTTTCTTTCCTTTACGTCATTCTTATGTGAGGTTCTAATAGTTTTCCTTTTCCTTCATCCTACCTTTGACCTTACCATTCCTGCATTCAATTCAGGTTCAGTCAATTCTTAAGACATCCAATTTTTGGGTTAAGGCTCAACTACCCCTAGTCAACTATGGTAGACTCAAAAGGCCTAGAGAGTTGAACCCTAAGCTCTGATGCCAAATGTAATAACCCATTCAAAATTATTACTTAATTAATATTATTGTAAATGACACATGAATATACTCCAAATTAAAAAGATATAACTAGAGAGTAAGTGCACCAAGATGGTTCCGAAAAAGGGGGTTTAAGTGGCCACTTTTTTTTCTAAAATAAGGAAATACTGACCTTGGATGTGAAATTGAGGATAGTTACACTCAAAATTTTGAGATGGAACAAAAACAAGGATCAAAGTGCTTCGAGTCTACTTTCTAACCTACTATATTATTTTGAAAATGGTTGAGATTAAGTGGTTCAAAAGAGGGGCGTACACAAATTGGTGTTGTTTTTGTCAGAAAAACATAACATAGCAACTCTAGTATGACAATAGCACAGTGAAATTTTTTGTAGTATTTTTAAAATCGCTACGGTCAGAAGTTAGCTAACAGTATCTAGTTGATGCATTATTTTTCTGATAATTTTTTAATGAATATTTGATTTTTTACTAATTTTCTAAGTGGGCACTTCCTGAAAAGTAGAATTTTTGTTGTTCTCCCTCTACAAATTTTGGAAAGTAATTGATTTTTAAAAAAAAAAAATTTGTAGAATGGAGTCTAGTTTTTAAAATTTTAATTTATTTAAAATTTTGATGAGGTAATTTATAATGAAAGAAACACCAAACACTTCTTTTGGAAAAAAGAGACATCAAAACAAAGAAATTATGGATGAAAGGCTTAACATTGTCAAAAGTAGAAAAAATTACATGGATTGGATAGCTAAGAGAGAACCTAACATTACCCATGTATTCGTTTTGTAGATATTGAACCAAATGCAATCTTGACGGTGAGCACGAACCCGATTATGTGAAAAATTGTAGAATTTGCAAAAACATGTCTCTAGTCGTTGGGAATTCCCTCCAAGCCTTTGGGTTGGTATTCCAAGGAAAATACCAATGCTAAGGCTTGAGGATTCCCAAAGCAAAATATAACATGAGCGCGTTATAACACGCTCGCATTATGTCTTAGTTTTGACATTTTTTTTGCTTCTCTGGGATACATGTCAAGCAAGACATAACGCAAGTGTGTTATAACATGCTCGCATTATGTCTTCCTTTATGTTAAATGCCACTCTATTGAATGTTTGTTGATATATTTGTATGTTTGTATGTAAATTTATGTATGTATGCATGTATGTATCAGTGCATGTATATTGTATGTATGCCTATATGTATGATTGTATCTACACATGTATGTATGTATGCTTGTATGGATGTAGGATTGTATGTACATATGTATTATGCTTGTATGTATTTATGTATGTCTTTAGAGAGAGGGAGAATTTTAAGAGAGAGAGAGAGTTTGGAGAGAGGGAGAGGGGGTGGAAGTGAGAGTTTAAGAGAGAGGGAGTGGGACTTAGCTAGGTAGGGTGAGAGGGAGAGACTTGAGAAATAGGTAGGGAGAGGGAGTGCAAGAGAGAGGTAGTGGGAGAGAGAGAGAGTGTGAGTGAGAGACTTGAGAGAGGGAGAGGGTGTGGGAGGGAGTTCAACCTGAGAGAGGGAGAGAAAGAGGGGGTGGAGTGAGAGGGACTTATCTAGGTAAGGTGGGAGGGATAGATAGAGAGAGGGG
>VDFB02271358.1:1270908229-1270982514 GCA_007258455.2 Sequoia sempervirens
GAGAGAGTGGGAGAGGGTTGGAGAGAGTGGGAGAGGGTGCAAGAGAGTGGGAGAGAGGGTGGGAGAGAGTGGGAGAGGGTTCAAGAAATTGGGAGAGATGTGGGAGCGGATGGGAGAGACGTGTGAGAGGATGGGAGAGAGTGGGAGAGGGTGGGAGAGGTGGGATAGAGTGGGAGAGAGTCAGAGGTGGGAAGGTGTACAGAGAGAGAGTGGGAGAGGGTGGCAAAGAGTGGGAGAGAGATAGAGGGAGAGAGGAAGAGAGTGGGAGAGGGTGGGAGATAGTGAGAGCATGGGAGAGAGGGTGTGAGAGAGTGGGAGAGAGTATAGACAAAGAAAGAAAATAAATCTAGAAGAAAAAAAACTTTATGATAACGCGAGTGCATTTTTAAGAAGTAAAGACATGACCATTTTAGCAAGAAATAACGTACTCACGTGATAATGCGATTGTGTTATTATGCTAGTGCATTATTATTCAAGCACATTTTATCTTGCACTAAAAAGGGTAAAAAAACACAATATACCTGTGATGTTGGCCCACATTCTATATATTCTCTTGGTTTTGCACGTGCTCCGACAAAAAGTAGCGTTTTGATGATTGAGTGAAGTGTCCATGGATGATTTTTAGATTCCACCACCTTTGCATGAAATAGCAGAGTTTTCACGTTGAAAGGAATATAATATCAATTCAAGTTTGAATTCCAGTGATAACTGATATACAATTGAGATTTGGAGGGGAACAAGCTTTTGGAAAAGTCAAATTGTTGAGGAGTTTGAGGAAAGAAGAAGTAAAGGCTACATAACTGGGCAGAACTCCTCCATTTGAAACTCTGGTTTTTTAGGTATGTGAAGTCTTTGTACATTTTATTTCACTCTATTATGGCTTGCTTTCATTTTTGTTGTTTTGCATATTCCATGTTGATCATTGTTTGTTTGTCATGTTACAACCTTAGGTTGTCAATGGACATTTTAAATTACACAATTCTATACACTTTCCAATTACATTTTTAAACCAAATATCTTTGAGGCATTTTTTTATTTAACAATTGACTTACTTTGTGTATGCTTCCAAAGCTTTCATTGAGGTATGTTGTCAAACAGTTATACAAACTAGTTGATTGCCTTGTCTATGCTACCAAATTTTCCATACATGTGTCTAAAAATTTGGAATATACTCCTAATGCAGTAGGGGGAGGCCTGCAACACACAAACACATAACTCCAATCTGCAAACACAATTTTCAATTTACAATTTCATTAGGACCTCTTCATTCAACAAATTCACACTGTTCCTTGTAGCATATCAAAGTCACTCAATCGGGTATAATTCCACTCATACAACCTTTCAACTCACAACACAACACACATTAGGGACCCATTATAGATCCTTTCAACATATCCAACAATCACCAATGTTTGTTTTGTACCAAACTACACAAATCAGGTTTTCTATGCTTTTAAGGGCCCAAATTAGCCCACTTTTACAAAGGGACCACCTTCAAAACTTGTCCAAATATCTTGAAACCTTGGGGAAGCACTTTATATCTATCAAAATTTCAAATTATAGCATTAGATTGTAGAGATTCAATCATTTACCACCCAAACCATAAAACCCTCTCTATAGGCTTAGAAACCCTAGGTTTTATTGAAAGTAGAACTTTCCAAACACTCTAAAACTTGAAAAATATTCAAAAAAGCCTAAAATACCCTTCTCATGCTCAATCTAACATAAAATAATGCTTCCCAACTCAGAAACTCAATTTCACTCACCAAAACCTCATTTTTCTTAAGGAAAACTCAACATTTCCTCATTTGGTTTGACGCCCAATCCAAGGATCATCCTCCATTCAAGTTTCTCATGGCCTTTTATAATGTTTCCATCCTAAAACAAACCATTTCAACTTCCAAAACTAACATTTGAAAGAGGTGACCGTTGGTCTCCCTCTTTAATACACTGTACAACCCTTCACTATTTGTTAATTTCACAACTTAGCACTTTTTGCACATTTTGAAAATTCTACTACCTACACCCCTAAATACTATTGAAAAAATGACCAATTACATCAGCACATGGTATTATAGACCTTATTAAGACAAAATTCCTCCAAAACTATAATCTAGATCTTTATCAACCTTAAATGGATTAACAACTTCTAAAGGGTGCTCCTGCACCAACTCCTCCCACATTGATAGCACCGATTTAAACTATTTTGGTTTTCATCTCTATTTCTAAATTACCTCATTAGTAAAGCTACCTCATCACCTATGTTTTCTATTTATGAAGCCTTGAATGACATATTTTATTTATTTTAATAGATACATTTTTGAGGAACTAATATTCATCTCATTGCCATGCTACAGGTAAAATTATCTGCCATGCTAAAGAAACGAACAAGGAAGAAACTAATAGATGAAGAGTATGAAACCTTCAAAGAACAGGAGAGAGAATAGGTGGTGACATATCATGAAAAGAAGAAATTGGAAATGATTGGTGAAAACAACCCGATTGAAGAGGAACCTCAATCTTCAAAAAGAGAAAAGAAATTGGTAGCACAAAGGGAACAAATGTGAAAGTGTCGTGCTAGGACAGATGTAGATACTATAGTTGGAGACACACCCTCTACCGCAAGTGAATACGAAGGGACACCATTAAGAACAATTGAATATGGAGGGACACCATCTACTGCATGTGAATATGGTTGGACACCATCCACCACATCTCAAGTTGAGAGTACATGATCACTCATATTTGATGAAGAAGGTATGCCATCATCCCCACATGAAGATCAAGGTATGTCTTCTACTCCACCCTCGATCAAAGGTACACAATCTAGCCCACCTCAATTAAATATTTATGAAATTGCTAATGTTGATATGTATGTACATAGGAGAACACCACCTATAATTTCGCATAGAAAGCCAAAGTTTTTGATTAATATTGATGAGGATATTTTGTAGCACATGGAAGGTAAGATTCCATAATGCACTTGTAGAAGATATGCTGATAAGATTTGGAAAGCCTTCTTTGAAAGGCTAAATGAGATTGCAAGATGTCAACTATTTGTTCAAATGATGTGGGGTTTAAGGTATAAAAACATCATGAAGACTCTTGGGCTGAGAACATCAAATGCATCAAGTGAAAACACTATTGTGAAGAATCTAATGGATGATTATGAGAGTGTGGGTAAGACCTCACACTCAAAACATTAAGCATGCATTATTCTAGCCATGAGAGTAGAAGAGAGAGTTGATATCATGTATCAAAAAATTAAGCATGCATTCTTCCAACCAATGGAGAAGGGGATGATTACTTTGCTTTATTTTCATTTGCATAACCATATCAAGGTGTGGGAACGAAGAAGACCAAGGATGTCCAGTTTTATGTGGAGGTAATGGATGTGGTCCAAACTTTAGGAGGGGAAAGAAGGTCAATGTATGATCCTAATGAAATTGAGGAAGAATAGCAAGAGAGGGACAGGAAAAATAAAATCAATACAGAGTTTCAAGGATTTGTCAAGCGAGTAAGAGAGCTATGTGAGCAGCCTCATCTAAAAGATTTTGAACTAGAGTTTGATATACCATTTAGAGAGCTTGGTTTTCATGGAGTTCCTTTCAAAGCCTCTTATTTTATTGTTCCTATGGTAAACATGTATAATAACCTTCAATTCCTCGAAGGAGAGGTTGTTGGTTGATTTGTAACCCATTTTTGATCAAGAAGAACATTATTTTCCAAAAAATTACTAGTTTTTCTCACTTTTCTTGTTGTTGTATAGCCTGTATGGATGCTAAGATGATCTTAAACCTATTGGATGTTGTAGATTGATGAATTAGCTTTCATTTTCACCTATTTAGAGGTTCTAAATCTTTGTATAGTGAAAGTTATCTTGTTTTTACTGTTGCTACCTACTTTCACAGTGTTCTTGGATTGAAGGGTTTCATGATGTAATTCGACCCATTCCACTTTTTGTGCCTATTGTAACTTGTGGAATGGGTCCTCTAACTTGTAAAATACATTCCTAACTGATTTAGAATGTTGTGGAGTCAAGGTTGGGTGTTTGGGATGATGTTCTAGGGCTATAGCAGCGTATTTTCATGATGAAAATGAGGGTTTCAAGTGGTGTTTTGAAAAAATGTGGGAAGGATTGTCCATGTAATGTATTATTCACCATCTGTAGGGTCTGGTAAGTGTGTTTGGTGCTATTTTCATCTTCACCCATCTTCAAATTTTCATACTTTCCTTTCAAGATTTGTAGCTTAGCCATCTTCACATGTGCATCTCCTTCATACAAGGTTTCCAGTTTCATCCAAATCTCATGAGCTATCTACAGATCTACCACATTATCCATCTCTGAATCTGTCAGGGCACTCACCAAAGCTTCAATAGCCCTAATGTTACTTTCACATCTTTGATCTCATCAGCAGTAGAGGGGCCATTATGAGGAATAGTATATGGATCTCTTGTGATCTTACATAATGCTTCACCAATACACTTTAAATGACATTGCATCCTAAAATTCCACAGTGAATAGTTAGTGCCATCAAATCTAGGACTTTCCTTCTTGAATGTTGCCATCCCGAATCACCTCAAGCTATTAGGCTTCTTTAGAGGAATAGGCTTTGATACCAATTGTTGGCAGAACAAGGAGAAATAACTAAGAGGGGGGGTGAATCAGTTGTTTCAGAAACTTAAAATTTTCAAACTTAACTTAACTCTAATCTCAGATTTGATGAATGAGAAATTAACCACAAGAAATTAACACATCAGAGAGACAAAGAACATTAATATTTTTTATGTGGAAACCCTGTTAGGGGAAAAAACCATGATGGATGTTAGTCCACAAGATTATACTCTGCTAAAAGTATAATGAAAAATAATAAGGGGAATGCACATGCATTCAGGAACACTACCTAGAGCTCACTACTCAATTACTAGAGGGGCTCACTACCTAATAGAGGTGGATTACAAATTCGAAGGGTATGAACTGAGAAAATAGCTTCTACAGAAGCCTGATTTCAGTTCCAATTAAGCTCAACACTTCTTCACACTTCACAAAAAAATTGTCACACTTTGCTCTTCAATCGAATGATATTCACCTATACACACATGGGAGCACATGAAGAAGCATCTTCATCAATGAACTAATCACCCTTATATATCCACTACATGAGATTCCATCACAACTTTTTTAGCTAAGAAAATAAAATATATTTGCAATGTTAGCCTAGATTTACAAATAAATTTTTAATGCGAATCCACCAAGGTCTGCCACAACATAGTGGAGACCCAAATTAACATCTCCAATATGAAAAGACTTTAATTAATTTCACCTCGAAGATCCACAACACGCTACCACCAACATGTCGGCCATAAACATGAAAAACTGAACATGCGCAAGAAAATATCTTCAACCACGAGCTCACTGATTAATGTGGACGTACCACAAAGATAGAGAGTGATCTAGAGACATTTGAGAGCACCAAGAAATAATAGAGAAACATCCACACCATCTGAAATAACCAGAATCACACAATCTTCATTTAGGAACACTAACAAAAACAAACAAAACACTATCAGACCACAACATATTCAAAACTTCACGCGGACCTTTGAAACTTTCAGTAGATGATCTAGATAAACTCAACAATAAACCCTTTAATCCACATCATCTAGTATTCAACATATGGGACAAAACACCTTCATGACCTGCACAGTTCCATAGGGAACCTAAAACACTTTCTTTTACAATTTTCTCAATATCCTCGACATATATAGCCTCTAGTACACCAAATGCTAATAGTGTTGACATCAATGAAAACCACATATCAACAACACATCCACAACATGCAACAATCTCCCAATAGATACTCTAACATTTTTTTTACATAAGAACATTCATTGTTTAAACAAAATGTGTACTGTTTCCTACTAAACAGTCATAAAACAAGTTGTTTACATATGAACATTCATTGTGTAAGCATAACAAGTATGGTTTCCTACTAAACAGTTATAAAAAAAAGTTGTTCACATATGTACATTCATTGTTTAAATAGAACAAGTATTGTTCGCTACTAAACAGTTATAAAACAAGTTGTTCACATATGTACATTCATTGTTTAAGTAGAACAAGTACTGTTCCCTACTAAACAGTTATAAAACTAGCTATTTTCGACTAAACAATTTATTGAGCAAGGCTATTTTTAGCTATAAAGATAACTTTTTAACAAAATAGAGTTGTTTGCAAAAGAATAACCACTATTTACATCAACACAATGGTGTTTCAAACTAAACAATTACATTTAAAGACAAATAATGTTGTCTACTATGTTTGTTGATCTCAAGATGTTTACATGCTAAATGATCACTTCACAAGTAAATATTCACTGTTTAAATACAAAACGAGTTTTCCAATATGAAATGAAAATAAACTATAGACACCTAAATTTGGCCACTTACATTTGATCAAATTTATCTTTTTTTCATCTAAATATCCTCTTATCTACATTGATTAAATAATATTTCTATTATTTAATTAATACCTCCTAAAGTCCTCTAATTCCCTAAGGTATTTAATTAAACAATTAAATACTTTACCCCTTATCCCTTTCCTCAAAAAATTAAATAAATAATACATTTATTTAATTCCTTTTATTTCACATTCTCCATAACCTTTTTCTAATCCTAATTAATTTGCATAATCTTAGATTAAGGATGTGGACATTCCTAATCCTTGATTAGGGAGGTGTTACATCCTCCATAATATGTAAGTGGATCATTAATCCTAATTAGCCACCGAATCATTTGCCTAATCCATCACTTACACAACCTAATCATTGATTAGCTATCCTAACCTACCCCTTG
Source organism: Sequoia sempervirens (assembly GCA_007258455.2). NCBI lineage: Eukaryota > Viridiplantae > Streptophyta > Pinopsida > Cupressales > Cupressaceae > Sequoia > Sequoia sempervirens. The sequence continues at coordinate 1,270,915,085 of VDFB02271358.1, forward strand.
GTCAACTCTACCCATCCCCCAAGAAATTTTTAATTCCTTTTTGTCTTCCCAAGGTCCTTTTGAGGAATTTATAATTCATCTCTCATCTCCCAAGGAATATTAAATTCCTTTTCTCTTTCCCAAGGAATATTAAATTCCTTTTTATCCTTTCCATGCACATTAAAAAGGAATTTTTAATTCCTTTGGTCAACTCTTGTTCTGCACCCTTGATCTGCTTCCTCCTTTCAATCTCCACCATCCATTCCTATCTCCCTTGGTTAAATGACTAACATTAGCCATTTCACATTCATGCAACCATATGCTACCATATTCAAACTCACACCACCCTCTTACATACGTAGCCAAATCCACCACCCTCGCATCCAAATCAAGCCATTATGCTGCTGAAATCAATCTAGAAGCACACATATCAAGCCATCAAAAGGGGCAAACAAACTCATCAAGCTCAAACAAGGTAATATTTTGGTATTTTATTTGCAAGTTTGAGTTTCAACTTTAAGCCCTAATCTGAGTGGTCTGTTTTGTTTTTATCCTTTTTCTTGAGTTTATTTCTCATATTTTAGATGGGGTAAAAACACTGCACACATTTTTGACACGTCTAGTGGGACCCATGTCATGGGTCCATTTGATATTTTACTATTGTTTGCAATTTTGAAGGTTCAGATTTAAGACACATAGGTGAATCTACCTAATGCTGAGGCGAACCTGTAGTAAACATGGGCGAACATGTTCCTGCCCTTTTGGAGAAAGGGAGAACCTACATCAAGTAACTCAAAAGCTTAATTTCAGAGGTCGATACGCTCGGGTGGCTTGGATAGGAGAACTTGATAGAAGAAGTGGTGATCCCGATTTGACAGTAGAGGTGAATACGTTCCCGCCTCTCCCCTAAATGAGTAACTATGCTACCGCCCATTTCCTAGAAAGGCGATCCTGAGATCAGAGAAAGGAAAATTCACTCTATGTAGGGGAAAATTTGAGCTTTTCCCTTGTTTGATGAAGATCGAAGGTGAAACTACTTACATGTTTTTTACAGGATGATTAGTTGAAGACCGCTAAATTAGATTATGTGTGTGTCTTTTTCATACTAATTTAGGCACACATAGACTTAATTAAAGGGTCAATTAACATGTTTGTTGTGTTTGGGAGCATGTTGTTGACGTATGCACTCCCCTTTCATCGTAAGGTGATCCTGGGTGACCAGAAATCACAACTCGTTCTAGTCCAATAGAGTCCACCTAGGGAGTACTAGTGCGTGTATGCTCTCCCATTGCCCTATGTGTGAGCCTGGGGATCAGCGAAAACATCTAGTACTTCCTTCCCTTTAGAGAGACCTGCTTGGGATTTCATCACCTTGGGGACGATATCGACCACATGTTACTAGTGAGGTATATAAAGGGGGGAGAGCTAAACTTGTACCCCAATCCAATCATGTTGTGTCTAGCGAAGCATCGAAGCTAGGGTACTACCTAGATAAGACGTGCGGGGTTGGTCCAAGTTTCCAGTACCTTGTTGGGGCTCCCAATCCATGCTTGTGATAGCCTGGTGTTCACAGTTGTGTCTCGTGCACCCTCTTGGTGTAGTGAGGACTCCCTAGAGAGCCTGTTTAGACTAGATAGAGACCCATGTTCAACTGTGTCTTGGTGTAGTGCAGGGGATGTAAATCATACCCCAAAGTTACTCACAATGTACTCCTTTAGGTTGAGGTAAAAATCCTTGTGGTGAACTATGATAGTTATCAAGGAGAGAGAGAAGGTGAGCCTGTGCTATTTGTTGAAGACCCTACACGATTAGATCTCTAGCTATTCACCTTTGTGAGAAAGGGTGATCCAGAGAACCACCCTGGTATCATAAATTATTAAACTTGGGGTGCCCCCTCAAGGTGGTGGGCCTACATTGAGTTAGAAAACCTTTATTACTAATTTTAGGCTTGTGTTGTCTGGCATGTCTTCTTGTGATATACTAGTGCTTGTCGTCAGTCTGAGTCAGTCACAGTCCATTGCTTCTTGTTTGATCTTTGCATCCTTTTCCATAGTCTTCCCCTACCCTCAGAGGCGAGTTTACTTCACACAGGGGAAAACTTTCCTTGTGGATAGGTGATCATGCCCTCACAAGGGTGAATCCGCTTCATAGTCCAATCTAGTCATCCTGATAGGTGAATTCACTTTTTTCAAGGGAAAATCCACTGGTGGGTCCCTTAGATAGGTGACTCCACGTCCGCCTGTTCCCTGAATAGGCGATCTTGTCATCTTCATAGGTGATTCCATGTCCAAGTCACTCTATCCTAGTATGTACATCTCGTAGAATATGCAAACCTATTGTTTGCAAGGGCGATCGCACTTTGAGTCTATACCATCCCTATTCGTATATATCCCTAGATAAGCAATTTTGTCCCCTATCTAGGAAATTTCATCATCCTACGTCCATACTGAGTCCTTCCCTAATAGGAGGTTCTGCTTCTTTCTTGGGTGATCCTACACACCTCTTCGTATAGTCAGTATGCATAGGTGATCTTGTCTTTACCAATAGGAAATCCTAATACCTACAGGGGTGATTCCATGATATCCATAGATAGGTGAATCCATGATCTAGGGAGGCGAATGCGCTATACACAGAGGTGGATCTGCTTCCCATTCAAAATATAGAGAGTCAATCCTTCGTGTCATGATTATCCTATATATTCCTCAGTCTAAAACCATAGTCCAATCATTTTTCCTTTGCATATTCATCTCCAAATAATCTCTTTCATCTCATCAACCCTCATCAATCTATCCAACATCATCCCCTTTGAGCAAGGAGTCAGCTAAATTTATCCTTCATTCATCCAATAATTGTCCTCATCATTTTGGCTATATTGTTGAAATTAGGAATCTATTCCATCACATCCTTAATCATCCTAATCTGAGCTTAAATCAAACCCCAACCTGAGCTTAATCTACATCCTAATTGGAGCTTTAATCCATCCAAATCCAAGATCTTCTAATATCGAAACAAATCTTATGACACCTTCTTCTACATTCTTCTAATCCATTCTATTTATCTTTTCATCATCTCTCCTTTTCTTCTAATCATCTATTCCCATCTTTTCAATCCAACACCATGAATCCTTATCCTCCATCAGTGCAACCAAAAATAGTAGTCAAGGGGAATCCCAATTATGTTGATGATGATAATGAAAGTATTGTTGATCAAGATGAGTATGATATAGATCCCCTTGATGTTGTCATTAGTATCAAGCTTTCCCCAACCATCTTCCAAAATCCAATCACTCCTCCGAGCTATCCTATCACCCCTTCATCCACATCCACTAGCAATCCTTATGCTACCTTTGACAAGGGATGTCTATTATCTTCCCCATCCACATATCCATCCTACTCGTCATCCACATCTCTCTATTATCTATCCCCCACATATTCCTCCCATCCAATATCCATGTCTCTGTGTTCTCCTCTAGCCATATCTCAACCTCCATCTTCATACAATAACACTATCACCTTCACCCCTAGTCCAAATCATCCATCTCATTATCCTCCAATGCATGATCCACATCCACCATCCCAATCCTCCCACCTTAATCCACCATCCCAATCTTCCCACCTTAATTCCCCATCCACTTTCTCCAACGTTACTCCTCCATCTGCATATTCCTATACTGATTCACCATCCATATCATTCTATCCTAATCCACCATTCATATCCTTCTATGTCACCCCATCTTCCACTCCATCATATCCTAATCCTTCCTCCAATCCATCATACCTTTGTCCACCTAATCCTAATCCATCATCTCATGTTTCTCTAAACCCAATCCATAATCCTAACCCTCCACTCCATGATCCTAATCCACCATCCATATTCACCTTTGTCACTCCATCTTCCCCTCCATCATATCCTAGTCTTCCCTCCAATCCATCCTACCTTAATCCTCCATCTAATTTTGATCCCCTCGCCAATCCTAGAATCCTCCACCTACTCTTACTCCTCCATCCAATCCCATCAACCCATCTAATTCGAATCCACCAATCCTTAATCTTGATCCTCCATCCATTCATAATTCTTCATCTATTCCCACCAGCACATCTAAGCCTACAATATGCAAGTATCTCATTCCAGATGTCATCCAAGGACTCATGACAAAGAATACAGCCCCAAATCCACATCTTGATGTTGTGGAGCCATGCGACCCCACTCCACCATGTATGGTCACCAGTGATGAGGCCTTTCTCCATCCCACACCTATCATTACTATTACCACTCCTAACATCATCCAAACTGTTGAAACCATCCAACCCCCCAAATCCAACCCACTCCCCCTAGTCCTAGTATCACCAAAATCCACTCCCATGAACTTCATGAATCATCCATCCTTTTGTCTTCTCCATCCAAGGAGCCCATCCAACATTCCTCTTCCACCACACCATCTACACCCATTGAAACTTGCCAAGAGTATGTTCCAAATTAAGCATACTAATGCATCCCCTTATCCAAATGAAGATCTTACTATCCCATCTAGTCCACCTCAAGATCATAGTCCCTCATCGACTTCATCCCATGATCCCCTTGTCACTCAAGATCCAATCACTTCATTTCATGATCCATTATCACCCTCTACCCCAAACCAAGATCTTACCATTCAACCTAATCCCCCTCATGATTCCTTATCACCTCCTCCTCTAAATAAAGATCCTACCATCCTATCATATCCATCTCATGATCCTTTATCACTACCTCCATATCTCCTTGGTACTCTTACATTCATCCATGGTGGTTTTCTTGCAGATGAAGAACACAACATATACACCACCCATCCTCCACCTAATAATGGACCTGCATCATGTTTCCAAGATAATAAGCATCCCACCATAGATTGAATGCTCCAGACTATGAACTATCAAGGAAAATGCTTAGGCCTTCAAGAGCAAGGTATTTTAGAGCCCATCCATGGCAAAGAAAATCCAAGTACAAAAGGTCTTGGATATATATCTAAAGACTCACAAAAAATGTTGGTACAACCTCCATACATCCTAAGTGAGCCTCTTCCCATCACTCCATTCTACCATGTGTCTCCATTCCTCCTCCTTAATCATATCACCTCAAAACAACCATTCATATTACTCCTTTGTCCTCCAAATCCATCTTGGGTCCTTATGTCCCTCCATCCACCATCATACATCCTGCATTTACTAAGTCCATTTTAGGACCATATATCCATCAATCACCTATCCATATCACCCATCATAAACATCCCACTACACTTCCCCCATCTATACATCATCCCCAAAATCCTACCTCTATCACTCCATTCATATCCTCTCCACATCATCCATCTCCTCACACCCATCACATTGCTATTGGAAGCACTTTGGATGCCAAATTAAAAATGCATAGATTTGAGCATCCACATGAATCTCAAGATCCATATGTCCCCTCTAAAGGACATGATGAAGAAAAGAAAAATCCAATCCCAAAAGCTACATAAGCCTATTAAAAAAAAATCCAAAACCATGTGGATCCCAAAGAAAAAGGATGCAATTCTTTCAAATGAAAAATCCAATCCAAAATCCAAAGTTGCTAATCCAACAGCTAATCACACACATCCTCCATCTCCTAAATCTATTTTGGGTCCTTATGTCCCAAAGTTCATTATCCCAATTCCTCCATTATCCCCACATTCTCCATCCATTAATTCTCCTATCATTTCACATCCCCCACCATATGTGCCAATGTTGGTCTTGGAAACATTCCCCCATCACACATATACTCCATCATTCCATCCATACACTTTCCCACATCCCATCCATTATCCCACATATCTCAGGCTCATCTAGTCCCTTTAATCCATTCCCTTAGATAAAGCATCCATCCTAATAAGGTTGTACCAACATCCAATAGTCACTTCACACATGGGCTCTTATTACCTCACATGGAACTTGATGCTTGATTACATCTATCCCCTTTATCACATGTCTTCTAAATCCACTTATCTACATCCCTATCCTTATCCATCTCCATTTGCATACTATCCAAAAATCCAAAAGTCAAAAATATCAAAAAAAAAGAAAAGAAAAAAAATTACCTCTATAGACTCTATGATGGTTGCCTTTTTGCTTCAAATCGAATAGAAACAACTCTTTCCTTTATGCCTTTCTCTCCCCTACTTTTTCCACAAATCCCCTTGATGCTTTTTTTGCTATATTGCCTCCTCTATTTCCAAAATCCTCCCACACCCTGTCCATTGATTGTGCATACTATTTTTGGGGTGATCTTAATTCTCCATGTCACCCTCACTTAGCCGCCCACTTCCCCATTTCTGAGCATTATTTCCATCTTTCTATTATGGAAGGGATTGACCTTCTTCAAATGCAAAGGGGTTACTTGAATATTATTGTCATTGTCTCTGTCCATATGGTTTCATAATGAATTTTGAATAGAAGAAACATTTATCATTGAAATCCTTTATAGCACATTTATTTATATGTATATATGTATATATATATATATATGGTTACATAAACACACACACACACACACACACACACACACACACACATATATATTATATTTATATAGGCTATAATGTTTGTTATCATTACTATTTTATTTCTTTGTCAAGAGCTTACTTTCAAGTTCTTTTGAAGAATAAATAAAACAATTTTTCTTCCCATGATAGTTATTTGTAATCAGACGCATTTCCATTACCATTATGAAGTTAACTTTGAAACAAACATGGTAAGAAAAGTGATGAAATAAATAAGATTTCTTATTTAACCAAATACAATTCCATACAATCAAGAATGGTATCCATCAATTGCCAAAAAAATGTAGATGTCATGGCCTACTGTGCTGTGTGAGTTTCCAGATTCCAATCTTGCTTATTGTTCATCATCTGGCTAAGCATTCTTTCCTCAACCATGTTCTCATTCTTCAACTTGTACCTCCATACACATTCTTGCACTTGAAATTGATCATTAGTAACCTATAACCGATAGTCATTACAAAAATTATCTCTTAAATCATAAAGGATCAAGATAATCACTTTCAAATATTATTGCATTTATCAAATCTCATAAACATTAAATGATAAATTACATTGTTTTGTAAAATTTTCAATTATCTCAACATTATTAATTGCAAGTAAGGAAATTGAGATGTGACAACCCCTAGTGTGATCTTGGACAATGCAGTCGCGCACAAAGTCATAGAAAATGAAGCTTTTTTGCAGAAAATGGCTTGATCCATAGGTTTAGAGGGTACTGGCCTAGCCTCCCAGAATTGAAAGAATGGATTACAAAAAAATGGAGCCAAATTTTTGTGGGTGACCTATAAATTCACCCCTATGCATGAGGTTTTTTTGTGGTGGTCTTTGATTATGTCTAGGATTGCAATGCCATCCTCTGCGAACACCAATTTAGCTACAAAGATCACTTGGTCATGTTGAATCCTTAGTATCCATTCTTCAAACCTACAATCGAATCCTTCATGATTACTCCAATAGTAGTTTGATTCTTGTTTTGAAGCTATGGGAAATTCACTCAGTAAGTTCCTAAGTGTGGATGAGGGCTCCTTGAATTATTTGCATACAACATATGCCTATATATTGGTGGAGATCAATGTTTCAAAGGATCTCCTGGCTAATATCTCCCTCAAAACCAAAGTTGGGTGTTGGATCCAAAAGTTAGATTATGAAGGGCTTCCTTCTCGATGTCGCAGGTGCATCAATATTGGTCCAATTATAGCACAATGTGCCAAACAAAAAATTGATAGGAGGGCGACCTAGTGGAGTGATGCCCCCCTCCATCATTACTTTGTGGAAAAAGAAGATACAATTTATGGAACAGATCCTGATCAAAATGGGAAAACCCCTAACGTTTCCCCAAAGGAATGCAATGGGGTTCAAAAGGGAAAATTTTTTGATCAAAAGGTCATGGTTGAATCTTCTTTTGTGGATCAAGACAACGTTAAGGTTGCTAAAATCTCAAAAATAAATGATGGAAGTGGATATGTCAGAATGTTCAAAAATATTGTCTTCAGGGGGAGGTCAATTAAATAGAGAAGAGGAGACATGTGGTGGCACACCAGAGGAAAATTGGATGGAGGTGAAGATGAAAAGGAAGAATAATGAGGTGAAATTCAACATTCATCACTGCCCCTATTCTAATTGTGGAGAAAATGTGTAAGTGTGCAACTGGTGTGAGGCCATGCTCGTTATGATTTTCACTTGGATACTCATTTATGAGTGGTCCAACTTTGGTTTTGAGAGTTGTTTTAGGAGCTTTTTTTTTGGGTGTTAATGCTCTTTGGTTTTTTGTGTTCATACTAGGGATGAGGCCCCCCGTTTATGGCCTCATTGGTTCATAGCTCTAGTCAAAAGCATTAACCTATCAAAAAATATGGATTTGTTCAATTCTAATATAACTAAGTTTAATCAAATAAGATTTATCATTTTATTCATGAATAAAGAGATCTTGCTTTACAAACTTTTGAAAAAAATAGAAATGGAAAGCTTCAACTATCAAGATGCTATAAAATCCTTATATTCCCTTCTTGATCTACATGTCCAAGAATCTAACTAGCCCTATTTCTGATCAATACTACCCAACTATATGGGGTCATAAGGCTCAACCCTCTAGACTAGGAGGCCACTAATTAGGTAGTCCAACAACATTCACATAAAGTAAGGTAGATGAAGAATCACACATTCCAATCACATATATATGGGGCATCTAATAACCATACTTACATTTTGATCATAACATCAAAACCATATAATAGGAATGGTGATAACCACCAATTGCAAACAAATTAATTGACATAACCACCAATTTCTAACAAGGAAATGGTAATAACCATCAATTTACCATACTTAGGTTTCTAGTACATAAATTATATTCAATTATCTAATGAAATCAAGGAAGAGGTTACTAGATGAAGGATAGTAAAGTGCCATCATGATCATGTTAAGATGATGTAGTATTTTAATAAATGTACCCCATCTACAATGAAAAATACTCAATTACATTGTAAAAATAATAGAAGGATGGTGATAATTCCCTTCACTATCATGTCATGAATCCAAAATAGAGATTATATGTTAGAAGAGGATTATGTCTTCATTATGTCTATTTTTTATTTTATTTTGTATCTTTATATTTTATCCTCTCAACTACCACATCCATATACAACTAATTAATTGCTCAGGATAATTTATCGATTTTATTTCAAAACCAAACCTCCTCAAAGAATCCATATGAAATGCACCTAATCTTGAGCATGGGAAAACACATGAAATGTATTTAAAAAATGCATATATCAAAAGGAACATACCTTCAACAAATCAAAGCCTCAATAGTAGAGATTGTCCTCCCTTCAACACAATTCAAACCAAGCTTTGTAATCTTCTTTGGGATCCAATTCCAAGCTCTCAATCACAAGCAAGGTTTCCAAGAAATATTTTAATAAATCAAAAGGTTATGTACAAAAAGGAGAAGATGAGAGGAAATGAACGATAAATAAATGTTTTTGTAATTACTTTTCATTTTCCTTCATGTCGAAAATTCCCAAAACCCCCAAATGGTTTTTCCCTTGTTCACATAAAAACTAGTTAATTTGCAAGGGTAAATATTTTACAAATGATACTTTTCATTTCAAATAACTAATAATTTTCAAAATAACTAATGCATAAAATTACACCTAACAATCTCTTGCATCAAGGAGAGTGGCGATGAGCGGGAGAGTGGTGATTTTGAATTTGGAAGTAGGCACGTGTGTGGAGGAGGTAGATTTTGAGGATGAGGATGAGGCAAATGAGATTTTTGGCCTACATGAGAGTTCCCTTCCCTCTACGGACCAAAGATTTGTTGCTTTGGATGTTTCCTTTGTGACATGTGGGTTGTAGGAGTGTTCTTTTCATGCGGTCCTCCCATAGGTGATTGTGTGAGGTTTGGATTTCTCATGGTGTAGAAGGGTTTTTGGAGCTTGAGGAGCTAAGTGTATGGAGGAGAGGCGTGAGGTGGTGCTTTTATGGATAATTTTTACTAGAGCCTCTTTCTCCATAAATGATGTTTCACTACTTCTTGGCATGTTGGCTTTGCACTTCCAGCACTCCATCTTCCTAAAGGAATGTGAAGATTTTGTTGCAGAAGGCTACCTTTTTGCTGCCCTGGTATTTTCTAATGTTGGGGTTGTTCTTGGTTTGCTGATTTTTTGGCTTGGTGAGTGGCGTCCTATCCTTTGGGAGTGTCATTTTTATGCATGGGGTGGGCTCTTTCATTTTCCCTTTGGAGTTGTTCCTTTGTAGCACTCATGGCCAATTGAGGTGGTCGTGGGTTTTGTGGGAGTTAAGAGGTTTGTAGGTCTAATGATTTTTTTCTAATGAGGCCATTATGGAGTGGTCATTCACCCTCCCTATTGTTGTTGTGGGTATTTTCCTAGATGGTGAAGGGAATCCCTTAAGAGTTTGTGTGGTTTGAATCCCCTTTTGGCCTGTGAAGTTTTTAATGTTGAAGAGGTTTATTTTCATTTTGGAGGATATTAGCTCACTGCTTTCCTCTCTGAGCATCCTTAAGGGTGTATATTTTTTCATTATTTTTGAGGCTCCCCTTTTGACTAGGTTATTCCCAGAGTTTGTTATTTTGGTTGGGTTGTGTTTAAAGTTCAATTTCAAGACCCAAATTCTCTTGGAGTTAAAGGGAGCGTATGTTTCCCTTATTTTTGGTTGGTTGTTGTTGGATGGGATGTGTGTAAAGCTTCTTCTGCTATCCCATTTGATTTCTTGGTTTTTGGGAGCCTTTGTCACCCTTTCTTCAAGAGTGTTTTCTATTTTCCCTCTTCCTTAGTTTATTCCTATAGAGGTGGAGTCCTCTCTTATTGAGGTGGAGGTAGAGTTGGGTGGTTTATTCAAGAGTTTGCTACTAAAGATTTCCTTGGTTGTAGTGGTTACTCTAATTTCTACCGATCTACTATTGGCTAGGTTGCTTTTAGAGTTTATTTTGAAGAACCAGGTGCTTATCCTGACTATGGAAGCTAAGTTTATCCTTTTTGCAGGAGTTTCTGCCTTTTCCTTGGATATTGAGTCTCCTTTAGAGGTGGAGACCTCTACTTTTAAGGTGGAGGTGTGTTTTTTGGTTGAGGTTTCTCTCTTGCTATTCCTATTGAGGTGGAGTAGATTTGTAGGAGATTTGTTTCTACTACATAAATTATGTTCTTGGTTTCTTCTCTTATGGAGGTGGAGAGGCAGGTTTGATGATGTGCATGGTTTGCATCATTAGGAAGGCTATTTTTGTTGGATCAAAAATTGGTATTTTGAGAGGTTTATTTGTTGTTGCTTGACTGTTTTAGGCCATGCTGGCTCAGGTATGCTCTTTCTAAGCGGTTGGTTAGTTGTTTCCTAGTTGATTCAAGTAGTGTTTGTGGTTACATAGGGTTCAAGGTCCCTATAAAACTTGGTTGTAAAGGGTTCTAGGTCCCCTTCAAAACCTATTTGTTATAGCTTGGTCAATCTAGTTAATCTTTCAAAGGTTGTTATTGGTGGGTTGTTGGTTGGTTGTGTTATATCTTTTAGCAATATTTTTTTAGATACGGTTTCAAGTCCCTTCAAAACCTATTTGTAAGGGGTTTCAAGTTCCCCCAAAACCTATTTTTCCCATATAATCAAAATAAATGAATAAAATTTTAAATAAAGCTATTTAACTTTTCTAATTTTCCTTTTAAACATCCAATATTTAACTTGTGTAACACCTCATCTAAGTAGCCTAGTTTAACACATTGTATATTCTCTCAAAAAATGACGAAGATGCAAAAGACCGTTGGAGCGTTGGGCAGGAGCCTGGAATTTTTGAACAGCTTGAAGTTGCAAGGCCTGGGTGTGGGTTGTCGAGTGAGCTGCGGGGGTCTCTCTTCTTCAGAGGGTGGGACTCTTGTTGTTCCTCTTGATTTGTTGCAGGTTTTGGGCCAAGCAGATGGGTGTGGTGTTTTGGACAAGATTTTGGTCTATGAGGAGTTGCGTCCTCCTTCTCCTCCTGTTGCTTCTTTTGCAGGTGTTGTTCAGGGTGTCTCTGGGGGCCCTCCTCCTATTGCTTCTAATGGCATTCAAAAATCCTTCTCTACTATTGTTCGTGCCCAAGTCCCAACTAGGGTTCGTCCTTTGCCCTATGCTCATGCCTCCATTGTTGTGGTCTATGGGCCTGATATTGTTGAGAATGAGGACTTCTATGTGCTTATGGGTGTGTTCTACAAGTTTAATGTCTTTTGGCCCTCCCTCCCTGATCTCCATGAATGGTTCTACATTTCCTGGAAGCCTTTTGCTTCAGGACCAATTGACCTCTATCCTAGTGCTAGAGGTTTTTTCTTTGCAACTTTTTCTTCCTTGAAGGATCGTGATAGAGTGTTGGACAGGATGTGGATGTAGGGTGTTCATTCGGACTTGGTCTCACTCTTTCAATCCTCTTATGGAGCCTCTGAATATTAGACCTATTTGGGTTCAACTGTCGAATCTCCCACTCCAGTTTTGGGAGGATTCTTGCTTTGAAGATATTGGCAATGCTATTGGTAGCTTTTTGAAGGTGGACTCTAAGTCTCAACATCTTGGGCATACTACGATGGCTCGTATTTTAATCAATCTGGACATCTCTGAACATCTCCACGGTGATGTGGTTTTGATGGTGGACAGACCTTGGAAGCAACTTTTGGACTATGAGGGGCTCCCTTTTCGGTGTAGGAGATGTTTCTCTATTGGTCACTTGGCCTCTAGCTGCCCTCTTGCTCGCTTCAAGGGTGCTACTACTTGGTGGAAGAATGCTCTATCAGACCATCTCATGGTTGGTTCTCCCTCTTCTGATGTTTCCTCTGAGGAGGGCGACCCTCCCTTGACTGCTCCCATGGAGTCGGAGCCTATCCAAGCTCCTCTTCAAGCCAACCCTTCTGTGGAACCTTTTGTTGCCATTGTGTCATTAGATCTTGCCCATCTCTCATCAAATGACTCTGCTGGTCCTTTGATTGCTCTTATCTCCTCTTCTTCACTATCGACTCCCTCGTTGCGTAGTGGCTCCTCGCCTGAGGTGGTTGTTGTGGATCCACTCCCTTCGCCTCACTCGGTAGATTTCAATTCTGAGCCTTCTTGGTCAGTTGTGCTATGGAAGAAAAAAGGACTCCCCAAATCCATTGCCTCTTCGCGGCCTCAAGTTCAGGGAGTCAGATTGGTCCCCTCTGGTTCTGGGGTTGTCTATTTTTTTTTTTGTTGTTCTACAATTGTCGATCAGCTATTTATGTTTGTTTGAACTATCTTCCTTTGGCCCTCTGGGCTCTTTGTGTAAAGGGTACAACACCCTGTAAATGTTGCTTATCTTATCAAAAACACCTCATCTAGGTGAATTTAATTTAAAAATATAGATAACTCTTTTCAAATCCAAAATATATTTATTCATTTCACAAATAAATTGTAAGATGTTTGAATATTAAATAAATGTAAACACAAGAAGAAATAAATGGCCTATGTAAAACAAATATATATTTCATGGGTTTTCATAACATAGAAATCCAATGTTGATACCAATCTAGATCAAAGGGTCATAATACCACCTAAGGCACATCTCATGACTCATAATTGAGTGAAATAGGGTATTCAATAATAGCATTTTTACCTGAGCCAATACTCTCCAAATTAATCATAGTTAGGAAACCTGTGCCTACACACCCTGTTAAAACATTAGGTGCATCTACACAATACAAGGATAGTCAAACCATGGTATATAAATCCATATGGCAATATCAAATAACTACATATAACTAAAAATCATCTACAACTAATATAATCTAGATATCAAATATGTTTAATCAATAATCCACAATGTTGATCTAGATACTATAGTCATAATCAATATATAAAGTAAAAATAGTGAAGCTAAACATTGCTAGAACTTCAAACATATAGTCATAACATATGCATCCAAAATACACACTTAAACATCCAAATGACAATAGAAAAAAACATTGATAATAATGATAGATCAAAATTGAATAGAAAACAAGAAAAATACACGTGGGCCTTACAAATATTCCAAAATAAGTATAACATTGGCTAACTTATAAGTTATAGGAAATTTTCAAATGACAAATTGTGTGATTCAATCACATTGATTCTCTAGCAATGTTGTTACTAAGGTATGATATTACCCTCTTACATGACACCCTCTCTCTACTCAATGATAATGTACCTCATAAAACTAAAGGAAACACCATAATTATAATTATACAATAATTGATTAAGGAATTCATACTACTTATTCACAAGTCTAAATATAATTATTAAACATTAATAATTATTAATCAATATTAATTATTAAAATAAATATTCATAATTCATCATATTAGTTTTTTATTAATTATTAATCAAAATCATTTGTTAGTCAAAATTACTATTAATTACACCAAGAGGCATATTACAATGGCATCCACCAAAAAGCAGTGTGTAAGGAAAAACTCTTTAGCTAGAAATTAATGTTCAAATGACATGCAAATCCATATCCACTCTTAAATCTTATCTTCTTATCTTTTGAAAAAAAAATGCAGTTAAGAGATTTAAATAAAAAACTTTCCTATGTAAATGATTTTATAATTTTTTAAAATTCATTTTTAAGTATCATTTTAGAAAATGAAATTCAATTTACATGCAAAAAGAGGAAAAAATAAAATAGAAAGATTGTTTTTATATCTAAATTTAAAATGAATATGAAATTTTATTTAATTCATTTGTATAGATAATCACTACAAGAAAAAATAAAATAGAAAGATTGTTTTTATATCTAAATTTAAAATGAATATGAAATTTTGTTTAATTCATTTGTATAGATAATCACTACAAAATAATTAATTATTTAAAAACTAAATAATATATTTTTTATAAATTGTAGAAATCAAAATTTAATTTAATTTTAGAATGAAATTTAAGTTTTCAAGATATTGTGGTGATTTCTCTTGCAAACATATTAAAGAGATTTAAATAAAAAACTTCCCTATGTAAATTATTTTATGATTTTTAAGCCGAGAGGCTTCCTATAGTGGCATCAATGAGTCTGTGTACATTTTTATTCTCTGCATTTATTTTGACGTGTATAGGGGAGAGGGGCCCATAATGGAGCAGGGTCCAATAGTGGGGATAGAAGTAGTCCTTAGTGGGCCCCATAGTGGAGCATTTTAAAATTGAATTGCAAAACACCTTTTATCCATAAAGTATGCAAAGTGAATAATCATGTGATGCCACATCAACATACCAATAAAACATGACTTAGTGCACCACTATGGGTCTCACTTTTTTTTGGGCCTTTTAGGATACCTCAACAAAAAGCATGCTAATGTGGCATCATTTTTTATGATGTGGCCCTAAAATGAAATATAGAAGCACATGAGTTGCCAAATAAACTATTGTACATAATTGGGAGTGATTTGAAATTTCCACGTAGGAGTTTGAGAAATGCAAAGTTAGGGTGCTCCACTATAGGCCCCTCTCCCCTAGTTGACAGTCACGCATTAGAAATGGAATTTCTTAGCTTTAGCTTCATTTTTTTGCTTGTCTTTTGATTTAAAACCAGTTGGATGCTTTGCCATCTTTCCATTATTTAGCTACTTTGTTTAGCTTTCTTTATTCATACAACCTATTCACATGAGTTTTCCTTTATTGTTGTTATCTCTAAAACTCTTTATAATATAAGAGATTGAACATTGTAAAAGATTTTGATATTGAATCTGTCAAAATCTACTTGCAAGCAAATTGTTTAAAACAAAGAATAGAGATTATGGTCTAGAAAATTTCTAAGAGCATAATTATAATCTACTTATGTTTCTAACATGGCCAGCAATAACTGCAAAGATGAACTACAATTACAATTCAGCGAATGGAAAAGCTCTAGGAAAGTAAATGACCTGATGAAATCTAGACCTATACGTGGGCTAAATCACTTGCGAATGAGTGGGTTGTTGTGGGTAATTGAAATTTTTCCCCTGCCCAACACTAAGGATTATACTTTCAATATCATCAAGGTCAAGCAATTGGAATCCCTTCTTCATTTTTCTAAAGCAACGCCAACAAGATTTGATTATTTCTTATTGCAAGGTGCATCCTCATTCTTCAAATGAGGAAGAAAATGGTAAGAAATATTTTTTTTGGGAGGAGGTTTGATAGAACTTAATTCTCTAAAATTTTAAGAATTTTCCTATTAAGGGTTTATGAAGTAAAGGTTTGGTCTACATCCTTAGTTTTTTTCTTTTAATTATTGAGTTGTATTTGGTGCATTTGTAGTTAGTTCCATAAATATAAGCAACATATTAACTGGGAAGTTCCTAGCTAAGATTCGTGCCAATGATCCAAATGTTCAAATTAGTCCAAGAAATCATCCAAATGCATCTGTAATCAAAAGTATTGTACATGAAGCTCTTGAAGACATCACTACATTTTTCTATGATGAGGAGCGAAATGAAATATATACAGGAAATAGGCACAGTTTGGTTCATGTATGGTCAAATTGAGGTACCCACAAAGTGTGCAAAGCAATGCATGCTTGATTGCTTAAGGATATGTGGTTGTAAGTTGATAGTAGTAATGCCAGCTGTTAGATGTAATCCAAATTATGTTGCATGCTTCCATTTGTTATATATCGGAGTCCCTGAACATCAAGCATAGATTACATAGAATAGGGCATATAGACTATGGAAGTTTGATTTTTTCAGATCTTGGTGAATTTCTGTTGTAGACGAATGTGTCCCCGTAAATTTGTATTTTGAAGTACAACTCATAGTTTCTACCATGTAATTGTTCTTAAGGTAATTTTACCCATGTTTAATTTTTTTTCTCCTCATGTAATTCTCAATTTTTGTTGGCTTATGTATTTTTCTTTTCCCACAAAAAGTATTTTTAGAGTTTCAATTGAGTGTAACCTCATGGTTTTAGTGGAAGTCGTGTGCCTTTCGACTTGGCATAAATGGTGTATTTGATGGATTCTAATTGGGGAATGTTTTTTACTACATTAATTTTTTTGATCTTTACGAAGTTAAAGCCAAATCAAGCACATCCATTCAAATGGTTGTATAATAGATAACTTTTTGTTTTATACTCTATTTATAAAATTTTATATTTTAAATCTTTTCAATAACAATTTATAAATATTTTATAATGACAATATTTAATAATAAGCTAAAAAAGTTTTTTTTCATGTAATTATGCTGAGATGTGTATTACAATGGCATCCACCAAAAAGCAATGTGTAAGGAAAAACTCTTCAGCTAGAAGTTGACGTTCAAATGACATGTAGCTGGCATAACTAAATTCATTGTATGTAGACATTTTTGCAAGTAGATTTAAAGCAGATCAAATTTCTAATTTCAATTATTTTTAATGCTTTGAGATAAACTGTTAACTATTTGATAATGAGTTGTTGAATAGATGTATTAGTGGAAGGCCCCAATATTGTGTCGAAATGTGTTTATCCTTAATTTGCTATTTCATTAATGTTATTTATTTCATTTGCATATTAGAGAGCTTGTCTTTCTCACAGTTTTAAGAAACTCTTTGATAGATAACAGAGTCACCCAGAGCAAATGGAGTCCATTTGCTGTTGGATGATCCCAACAAGTACAAATCTATGCAAACTCATATCTGGTAGATTCAATCTGGATGATTGGGGGATTCATTCTTATTCTCTATATGGGTCATTTATACATTTTGGTAGTGATTGTTGTTATTCAAATCTTTATGGCAAAGGAGCTTTTTAATTTGCTTAGGACTACCCATGAGAAGAGAGATCTTTCAGGCTTTAGACTACTAAACTGGTACCAATTCTGCTTTGTCAAAGTGTAAAATAAAAGATGTGTGTTGTTCTGAAGTGATAGGGTAGGATTGATTATGTGATTAGTATGCAAATCTAATTAAGTTTATCCATGAATGTATGGTTCCTAATGCATTAGAGACTCTTACCTTATCTCCTTTTTTTATTAATTTTTCTTCATGAATGAATTCTTGGATTTGGATTTGCATAGACAATTCAACAACCTATCTCTCTGAGTAGAAATTATGAGATTTATCAAATTTTTTAATAGGTAAAATTCATTACTACTTAAAATGCATGGGATGTTGATATTATCCCGAATTTCATGATTTTATCACTTTTGGTGGTGTAAATTATTCAAGGAAAAGGTTAAATGACTTTAGACACTATAAGCATGTTTTTGGACCAAAAACAACACTTCTAAGACAAATAATGATTTTCTAAATTCTGCAAACTTCATTATAAACAAATAGGTTTCCTAAATAACTTGTGATGATTGGTTTCTTTTCTTTTTGGAGCATTCTCAGATGTTCTCAAAAGAATCAAACAAGAGGGACATGTTAACAACATAGACATTTTAGTTGTTACATGATCTGAATGGTCATGAAAACGCAAATTTTCCTAAAAGTTCTTGTTCAAATTTTGGAATGATTTGGAATAATCAACATGTTCAAAGGATTAAGTTGATGATTTTTTAGCACTTGTCAAATTATGAAAATTTTGACTTAGCCACAATTACATATTGTGATTGGGTGTTGCCTTTTTAAATATATTGATAGGTTAATAACTTTTTCTCTCTGTTGTATTTCCTTAGTTTGGTATACTTTTTACCCAGAAATGAAAAATTGCACTAGTATCAATCAAAAGAGATTTAATCACAAAGAGAAATCAAAGATAAATAAAAAAGACTTGAGGATATTTCAATCCATCACTTTCATAACATATTAAGTTCCTACAGTTAAATTTTTTTCCCACTAAATTGTCAATAGGCGCCTCGAGAACAATAACTCTTGGCGTATTTTATATATATTAATATTTAATATATGTAGGCTAGTAATATGTTTTTACAATTTACTATAGTATCAAATGTCTAAATCTACAAAGAATCAAATCATGGCATAAAAATAAAATCACATCATATTTCAATCAAGTGACAATCACAATTGCATCCTGAGCCATAAATTTCTAAGGATGACATAGTTCAAATTTCATCATTTTGTTATGCTTTGAATTTATCTAATTTTAATAAATTCTTATTTACAATAAAAAATGTTATGATCAAAGTAAGTAATTCCTAAAAAACCATTGAAATCAAGTAAGCTTAAATTTCCTTTCACTTGATTTCAACACATATTTAATTATAGTCTTAATTAATCATACTTAACTCTCAATATACATTTTTTTAATTACATTACTGTATACACTTTAGATAGTTTGAAAATATCATTTCTATATTCAAGAAGTACTGATTTTGAAGGCAAGATTCAAGGTTGTGATAATTAGAAAAGGACAAATAAGCATATTTTTAAAAGTAGAAGTGTTCAAATCAATTCAAATGACTAACTAGTGGATATGGGGAAGCATCTAGTGGTCGTGCATCCCTAACTCTTTAACATTTCAAATTTATATGTAGCATTTTAAAATTATTTTAAAATTTATATTAGATCACTTGGTAAGAAGTCAGATTTTAGGTTTCTAGATATTAACTATGGTGTTAAATTAACATATTTTTATTAAGGTATTATAAAATATAAAGAAAATAAGTAAGTCAAATATGTACTAAAATGATATTTTCTTGATACATTCATTTAATATCAAATCATATATTATATTTTATCTAACTTTTTTTTTAAAATCATTTCATTGTGAGTAGTCTTTGAACTCTAAGTGGAATTGAATGACTTACAAAGAGTCCTTTAAGAATCAAACCTTATTAAATACATGATTTATGATACTTTAAAAAGAATGAGGTCAAAATTGAATCTAAGCAAAAAATCTAAAAAAATCAATTATTCATGACTAATTTTAACAAAATAGATACCCCACAATTCTTGACAAAAACAAAACAGCAGATGGCAAAATAATATCGTCTTACGCCTTAAAATATAAAAGGAAACCCACCAGTAAATCTGAATGAAAGAATACTTGGCTTGTATTCTTTGGAAGCCGTCAATTCTGCAGTGAGTTGTTATTACAGAAAAAGTAATCATATTCGAATTCAGTGAGGACAAACATTACAGAAAAAGCATGGTTAGTGTTCAAACATGTTTCTACTTTTTATTTATTTGTAATGCTGGCATTCAACGTAGCAAAATCTGACCATATTACTGGCCCCAAGGCCTGCGTTTTTCAGCTTATGCTTTCTTTCTACTTCACAATATTCGTTTCTAATATACTATTGTTCTCTTTATTTATTTGCTATGTATATTCTTTGTTATTAGACTAATATGTCGCAAGAAGGATTATAATATCCAGTATCAAAGTTCTTTCCAAGGACGTGTTCTTAGCAACATCAATAGTTTGGAACTTTTGTGGTTATTTATCAAATGCTCTCACTTCAACTTCTCATCGTCTTAATGATGAAAAAATACTATAAAATAGCAGCATTAAGCATATTTCTCAAAATCTATTAGAATTTTTATTCATTACTAAAAGTTTTTTTTTTTTTTTTTAAGACTAGAAACTTTGTGTGAAGGGTTTTCAAATGTCTTCATAGAAACTATCATTTTTTTCTAAGCAAAATTCTCATAAAAGATCATTGAAGTAACGGATTCCAATAATACATTATCTAAGTCTTATAGATAGAACCCTCTTCCTTTCTACTATAGAAGCTATGCTACAAGGCTCTTGCAGCTTGGGTTATCTATGTATGGATGTTGAGAAGAATAGTCAAGGTAATATTTCTAAGGCATTTCTAGAGCTTATTGATTGGCTACATCTTATGGTTGATGTCATTAAAGGTAAGTCATTTTTTAATCATGCTTAGTCCTTATCTTTAGAACTAGTAAGGGATTGCAAATAATTTTTTCTTAGGGTTCTAGATTTAGTCATAGAAATGTCATCCTCTAGACTAGAGAACTCTCATTGGGAAGTCTATAGGAGCTGCACCAAACAATGATATTTTTTATAAATTAAGCTTAAAGAAAATGAAAACTACATGGTAAAATTAAGATCTTAGTTATAATGAAGGTCGTCCTTTTTATCTCTATTTTGAACAATGAAGATTGTGTACAAACCCTTTTGGATGGTCTATGGATCCAAGCTAAGTCAAGTCTCTTCCTTAAAAATAGAAATTGGGTTTTGATCTTGAGAAGGAATGCATTAACATTGTACTCATTTGGATTATGTTTCCAAGCTTTCCATTGGAATACTAAGAGGATATTTTATTAGGTATTGCTAACTCTATCAATCAACTCTTAGCTTTTCATATTATGACCAAATACAAAATTGTTTGTTGCTTGCCAATTTTATTTTATTTTAATACAGATGTGGATAAGTAACTTCCTTCTTTGATCACCTTGTCCTCTAAATCAAGTGTTGGAGTGCAATAGATTGTTTATGAGGATATCATGGTTATGTGCAATAGGTACCATAAATTTGGCCACTCTACTATCACATACCTAAGCTATAGGAGGATGTAAACATTTTGGAGAAAGAGAGGAGTTTATTCATCCTCAATCAATTCAAGACTTTCCTTTGGTGAGTGCAAGCAAGGAGGCATGTTCTTTGGTTGGGATTAGACCCAAAGAAAAAAATAGCATTGTTCCTTCTTTAGAGGCCCTCAAAGGTGGTAGAGTTTTGGAGAAGACTTCTAAGGAGGAAAAAAAACTTGTGAGAGCCTAGTTGATATAACTAGCCCAACACATGGGATTCAAAATAACTTGATTCACCTTCCACAAATAAGGATAAAACATAGAAGAATTTGGACGAGAGATGCACTATAATTCTTATTATTTATTTTGATTTTAGATTAGCTATTAGAATGGAAGAATAGCTATCCCCCATTGATAGGGATGAGGTAGATGAATCTTGAAAAACATTTGAAAGCCAAATGGCAACCGCCACTGAAGGGGTGCTATAAATTAAACTTTGATGGGCTTCTAAGGGCAATCTTGAAGATTCTAGGGTTGGGTGTGTGGTTCATGATTAGAAGGGGGATGTGGTGTTTAGGGCCTCAAGAAGAATTAAACTAAGGACAAATAATGAGGTCAAGTTTATGGGCCTCCTCTTAGGTTTGAAGCGCAATAATTTCAACTGAATCAGATCATGATAGAATGATCATCAACACTTCCTGAACGAAGAAATCTCATGACTAGAAGTTAGAATTATTTCCTTAGCTCAACAATAACCTTGCTTGAGGATTTGGAGGATTTTATAATAAACCACAGTTATAGGGAAGTCAATATTGGAGCTAATGTGCTTGCCAATTCAAAGGGTTGATAGGGATGTGGAGTTCCTTGTGGACTCACTAGGTTTGAAGTGTCTTTAAATAATTGTCTTTTTGGAGTTGGCGTCCATTCCTCATGGATACTCCCTAAGGTAAATGGCCTTTCTAGGCTTGGTGTTCGAGAAGAGGTTGTAGAGTGTGTTTAGGATGCAAAACAAACTCATTCTTTGTGCAGACATTGAATGACTTGATAAAAAAAAGTCGACCAGAAATCAAATATTTTAAATGCAAAATTTGTGATATTTTAAAGAAACGAGACCAAGATCATATCTCCGTAAAATCTAAAAGAAATAATTTATTCCTGACAAACTTTGAATAGTGAATGCACTGAAAATTATTATTGAAACTCTTCATACTCGCACTGTTTAGAAATGGAAAAACATGCAGAGATCCCTCCAATCCAGAAAAAATATCTTGTGATACTCCCTATACCTAATATAAAACACAGCCCACCATAAAGTCTGAATGAAGACTATTTGGCAGCCGTCAATTCTGGCGTGGATTTTTATTCCCACTAAACTTTCATTCATTCGAATTGAGTGGGGACAAACAGTGCAGAAATAACATACGCAGTGTCAAACGATACAGCCTTTTCTATGACTGAGAAAACATGTAGAATATGGCCTTTGGATGATGATGGAGGCCACTTTAGAAAAGATGTTTGGTTGTGAGTAGTACAAGGGTAAAAACAAAAAAAAATTGCATTGTAGGTCATAAATGGTTTATGCTAAGGTCGTCTTAATCAAAGCTATATTAAATGTAGCTTTCCCTAGTCAAACTCACAAATCCAAAGTTTTATATTATTGAGTTCCAAAGTCGATGCCAACTCACAAATATTTGTCTGCAAACTTCACCACTTCAAACTTTTTAATGCATGACTTAGATTCGTTTAGATTGAGTTTTTTAATATTTTTATTGAATCTTTTCAATATTTTTTTAGTGTTTTTTTCTTTTGATGGAGGTCATCCACAAATTATTTATATCTATTTAATACAAGAGCACAAGTCTTCTTGGGCTGAATCTCTTCGACTAAGAGCCAATGATTGAGGGGTATCCATTCTGCCAAATTCGCCCAGGGCATGATCCCAGCCTCATCCCTTATGATGTCGGAGTCAGAAAGACTTGATCCCTGGTAGGCTCATTAAGAACCATTCAACTTCACCAACAGATCAAGAGCCCATTGACATCTTCTAGCTTTTTAAAACTATAAAACATTTTGTTTGAGTGTAAGTTTCTATTTTCATTAGGATGTGACACTAATGTTAAATAGCTAGTCTTCTCCCTATGTTGGATGAAATAAACAGTCTTGTGAAGAAAGCCCAAGACAGAGCTATGTATATTAATGAATATGCCAATCTGCGTAAACATACATGCTTGGCCCTCGATCATCTATATCTAGATCTAACACAAGATGGCGTAGATTATAACCTGTGGCAGAAAATTATTGATTGAATGATCCTGATAATTATTTACAGTTTAATGGAAGCGGGCACTTATGTATCTGTGTACATGGATATGAGATACAAATGTACCAATGTAAGACTACCAGGCACTCTAGCAGAGAAGTACCTATTAACGAGGAAGATTTTAAAGACATTGTTAAATCTGTTGGTGATAATTTGAAGGAAATTGCAAAATCTCTTTCCTCAGAGATTCGAGAAAGATTCCCTCAAGATGAAATACTTGAAGCCGTGAGTATTGTGTATCCTCAATTTTGGACAAACCGAGATAACCCAAGATTTTTTCATGCTCAAGTAAAAATCTTGATCGAACAATTTTTGAAAATTGTAAAAATCAATGAGCAGAAAATAGGACTTTTAAATGAAGATAAGCTAAGAAAGAAATGTAGGGATTTTGTAGTAGCTATTAAGGACCAGTATAAATCCATGGGCAAGGACAAGGCCTTTGAACCGAGATCAATAAAAAGGGTTTGGACAAACTTAGTTCAGAGTGAAATATTGTGTGATAAGATATCAAAATATTTCAAACTTGTTGATTTATGTCAAACAATGATATTGGGATCGGTGGAGGATGAGAGAGTTTTCAATACATTAGGGTTTTTGAAATCGAAGTTAAGAAACAAACTAGACAAGAATTTGGAAAATTTCTTGAGGATGAAAGGAACTGCGTATAATATCAAAAAATTTCCTTTTGATAGGGCACTCACAATCTGGAGGTTCAGAATGAGGTTGCTTGAGTGGGAAGATGGCACTATGTGAGGCTCCCTGCGTGAGGCCACGGCCTGCATGAGGGCTATGCCCTGCGTTCTTGGCTGGGTTACTTCTTCGTGTGGGTGGGATTTGTTTGGGTGGGTGGGGTGCAGTATTTCTCTCAGGGCTCTCTCTTCTCCTAGCGTGGGGTTTCGGCTGGGGCAGAAGCCTTCTGCTTGGTGGAGTCTCCTTGCTGCAAGTGTTCTCTCTGCGGGCTGCTACTTTTGAGTAGGGTGTGCCTCTCCTTTGGTCTGTTCCATTCCTTGTACAGGCTCTAGAGGTGTGGCTTTTTGTTTTCTTTCACAAAGTTGGGGACTCGAATTTGCATGGCTCATTGGGAGTCATCCGGGGTCAAATCCCCATTGGATTTTTGTGTTGCTTTTGGGGCCTCGCCTCCAAATCGTTCTCCGAGAATTATTAATAATAGTTTGTTTACAAATGCACCAAGTAATGATGGATTTGTCCACACTGGTGGATCTCGCATTCCGAAGACAAATGGAGGCCTTGAACACTCTCAGGAAAGGCTGGTGCTGGTTATTCAACCTGAATCAATTGCGAAGGACATTGAGTATTTCTCAAAACATGCTTTGCTCTGCAAATTTTTGGGAATGAGGGTTTCGCTCCAATTTCTGGAATCATGGGCTCATTGTTTTTGGTCCCTGGAGGGTGAGATGGAAATAATGTTGTTAGCTAACAACTATTTCATGGTGACATTTAATTGCATGATGGATCATAACAGGGTTTTTGAAGGTGGGCCTTATTTCCACAACCAGGTTGGGCTCTTCATTAAGCCATGGCATGCGGGTTTTGATCCTTCGGAGGAGCTTCCAAATCGGGTGTCGGTTTGGGTTCGCCTCCCGAGATTTCCAGTGGAATTTTGGTGCAATGACATTTTGCATCGCGTTGCCTCATTACTGGGAAAACTAGTGGGTCCTTCTCAACAAAATCTGGACAAAAAGGTAATGACTTTTTCTCGTATTTGTGTTGAAATGGATTTAAATATCCCAATCCTAGATTCTTTGGAAATATGTGCAGGTTCTTGCTCTTGGGTGCAGCAGCTTAACTACGAGACTTTGCCATTTCGTTGTCGTCTTTGTTGTGAGTATGGGCATTTGCAGAGAAGATGCCCGAAGTTTAAAACTCCTGGGAATCTGGAAGCCTAACCTCTTCGGAATCCATCAAAGGTTGATAAGGGTAAGGAACCTATGCTGAGTGAGGCTATGGATGCTAAAGGTTTTATTCCAGCCAAGGCTCGTAATAGGAACCAAGGCCAAAAGAGGACTTTTAAGGATCGCCAGGATGGAGATTCCTGTAACAGATTTGAGGTGCTTGATGACCTTGGTCATCAGGAGGTAAATCCAGGTTTGTTGACTTTGGATCAGGGGGCTTCAGAAGGGGTTCAGGAAGGCATTTTATCGGAGTGCGTCCAAACTTCTCAAGAATTGGAGGTTATTCAATTGGAATCGAACCAAAGTATGGTGGTTCATGGGAAGGTTGAACCTACAGTGGAGACGAAGGTGGGTGAAGGGGGGCTCTCTAGCCCATTGAAGAAAGCAGGAACGGGCTTGGTAAAAGGTAATAAGGCTTCTCCCTCATTGGGAATTCTCCAAAAGGACCTAAAGAAAGGGATGGTGGAGAAATATTCTAAAGTAGGGAGAAAGAAGGATTTGGAGAAATTGAAATTGATGGGGGAGTCTCTGGTGGAGGCTGGGTCAGTAAAGACTATAGAGTCACAGTTTTCCAATCCTCTGAAATGATTGTCCTCTCCTCGAATGTGAGGGGCTTGAACAATGGCCCTAGACAAAAAGTTGTTCGTGATTTGTTGCGGTCACATTCTCTTGATATTCTTTTTCTTCAGGAGACTAAGTTATCGATTGATGGTATGTTGGGTATGATGCCTAAGTTGTGGGTACGGGGAAATGGCCAGTGTATTGGGGCTCATGGTAGTGCTGGTGGGGTGGCCTGTCTATGGAATCTAGTGAAGGTTCGTTCTCTTTGCTGGGTGTCCTCCAGGTCTTCCATCTCGGTGATTATGTCAAATCTGGAGTTGGGGGAAACTATTCTTCTCTCAAACATCTACATGCCTACTGATTTTTCTGGTAAGAAGTTATTGTGGTCTCATATATCTTATGTTCAGATCCTAGCTCCTCTGTTCCCTTGGATTGTTGTTGCGGATTTCAATGCTATTATTGAGATTGATGAGAAGCAGGGGGTGTTGCGAGATTGGAACCCTCAGCTTTCCTTTTTTGTGATAGCATCTCTGCTTTGAACTTGGTTGACATTAAGCCTCGAAATGGGAAGTTTACTTGGAACAATAGGAGATTGGGGGAGAACTGTATTGCCGAGAGGCTTGATCGTTTCTTAGTGTCCAGTTTTTGGGTTGGTGGAGGGTTGTCTTCTAGCTCTAAAATTTTGGACTGGAGGGGTTCAAATCACTGGCCTATTAAGTTTTCTACTTCTTCTGCTCGGGTGGCTCGGTCCCCTTCTTTCAAGTTCCAGCTTATGTGGTTAAGAGATTCTTCTTTGCAGGTGCATATGGCTGACTGGTGGCAGAGGGGAAGACCTACTTTTGGTACTGCCATGTACTCTTTTTCTAAGATTCTGCAGTTTATAAAATATCAACTCAAAAGGTGGAATAGGCAGCACTTTGGCAATATTTTCCATGCTAAGGTTGAGGCTCAAGCTGGCTTGGATGTCATCACCTGGGAGATAAGGGAGTTTGGAATTTCTGAGGATTTACTCAAGGAGGAAGCCTAGGCTTGGAAAGTGTTGGAGGAGTGTGAGTTGCACGAGGAAATTTTCTAGAAGCAGAAGGCTAGAGTTGAGTGGTTATAGGAGGTGACAAAAACACTGCTTTTTTCTTCAACTCGATGAAGGCTAGGAGACATGGTAACTCCATGCCTATTCTAGTGAATGACAGGGGTGAGCATCTGTCTTCCTTGCAGGATATATCTAGAGAATCCTCAGAGTTCTATTCTTTGTTATTTCGGGAGGACTCTTAGGATGTTACGGAGGAGGAAAACCATGTGTTGTCATGTATTCCCTCTTTGGTCACTAGGGAGATGAATGAGCATCTTTTGAGTGATGTCTCGCAAGAGGAATTAGAGGGTATTGTGTTTTAGATGAAGAAAGGGAAAGCCCCAGGTCCTGATGGGTTTCCTGTTGAATTTTATCAAGAATTTTGGGACATTATTAAGTTGGACCTATTGGAGGTGGTGCGCGAGTCTCAGAAAAACAAGCAAATGCTTCGTGCTTTAAACTCTACTTTCCTTGCTCTCATTCCCAAATGTGAAGGGGCGGATCGTCTGAGTCTGTTTCGGCCCATTTCTCATTGTAATGTGGTGTATAAAATTATCTCCAAGCTGATAGCTGATAGGTTGAAGCGGTGGCTCAGTGGGCTTATCTCTGAGGAACAAAGTGGTTTTGTGGAGGACCGACAAATATTGAATGGGGTGGTCATTGCTACGGAGGCCATTCATTCAATGGCCTCCTCAAAAGAAAAGGCTATGTTCATCAAGCTTAACATGGCAAAGGCTTATGATAGAGTGAGGTGGTCCTTTTTGAGGAAAATTCTTAGTGCTTTTGGCTTTGCTGAAGGATGGATCCAGTGGGTGATGAGTTGTGTTACCTCCACTTCTTTCTTGGTGTTGATTAATGGGGAGCCTACCACTCTTTTTAGTGCTTCTAGGGGCCTTCGTCAAGGGGATCCTATCTCTCCGTACTTATTTATTCTTCTAGTGGAAGGTCTGGGTAGACTTGTAAAACATAATGTGGAGTTGGGTTTGATTCAGGGATGGAAATGGGGAAATGACTTGCCTCCTCAGTCTCACCTACAATTTGTGGATGATACGGCTCTGATGGGTTTGGCCAGGATCAGAGAAGCTTTGAATCTGCATAAGGCCTTGGATATCTATCTTGTTGCTGCTGGTCAAAGGATTAATGAAGACAAATCCTCCATTTTCTTCTTTAATACTCTACGGCCTATTCAACAAAGGATTTCTCGTACCTTGAGGTTCCAGATTGGGTCTCTGCCTTTAACCTATCTAGGTATTCCCATCTCTGCCAGTAGACTCCCTAGAGAATCTTGGCAGAATATTTTGGACAAGTTTCATGCTAAAGTTAGTCATTGGACTCATCGATGGTTGTCTTTTGTTGGGTGTGTTCTATTGCTTAAGTCTGTGGTGCAGGCTCTTCCTATTTATAGGTGCATGCTACAAGTGGCTCCTGTTGGGTTTGTGAAGGACTTGGATTCACTGGCTAGGCAATTCTTATGGGTAGGTAGCTTGTTCTCTTCCAAATGGAGTCTGGTTAAGTGGGATGTTGTTTGTAGCCCTCGGCAAGTTGGGGGACTTGGTTTGCGAAAGGAAACTTGGTCTGGATTGGCATTAGCTGCAAAGCTTTAATGGAGGTGGTGTGTGGAACAGGATCATAGCTGGGCCAGGATCTTATCCCACAAGTATCTTCCGGGGATTTGTAAGGAAGAGCTTCCCAGGTTTCCTCTGGCTGGGAAAGGCTCAGTGATCTGGGGAACACTTAAGAAAGGGGTTGCTCTAATCAAGGAGGGCATGTTCTGGATTTGTAATAAGGGAGCTGAGGTTATGTTCTAGTTTGATGCTTGGGATGGTTACACACCCATTCTACAACAGTACCCTAACTTGGTGACTCTATCTCAACGCTTTTTGGAGGTCGGTTGGTCTAGGGTGAGTGATTTTAAGAAATTTGACCCTGGAGGATAGGTGGGAGTGGTTAGGTGGAAGGACCCTAGTGAATGGCCCGTTCTTGGGTTGGAGGAGGATAGTATTGTGCTTCAGAGTATCTTGGCTGGCAGACAATGTAACTCCCTTAGGGATAAGGATATTCTAGCTTGGAGCCCGAACCCCAAGGGTGTTTTTACTATAGCTAGTGGTTATCAAGAGTTGATTTCTCATCAGTTTGGGGGGGGAGGTCCCTTGGTGGAAATAGGTGTGGAACAAGTTTTCTTGGCCCAAGTGCAACTATTTTTCTTGGACTCTTGCTTGGAATAGATGTTTGACCTAGGAGAATCTCCATAAGCGGGGATTCCAGGGCCCTTCCATGTGTGTGTTGTGTGGTTGTAGTGAGGAGGATTATCCCCATTTATTTTTTTGATGTTCTTATTCTCTGCTGCTCTGGCATTGGTGGTGGGGTGTTTGGAACATCCCTGTGTTCATGTGTCTTCAGTTGTTGAGTTCCGGAGTAATCTCGGAAGGCCCCCCTCCCAGGCCTCTTTTCTCCAGATTTTGTGGAGCATTGGTCTTACTTTCATCCTCTAGAAAATTTGGTTGGAAAGGAATTGTAGGATTTTTTGTGGAGAGAATTTGTTGGCTCAACAGGTTTGGCACAGAATTATTGGTATGATCCAGGAGACAGTGGAAGCTAAATGTGAAGTGGCCTTGTTGTTGGAAAGAAGTGATGATGAGATTATGAAGAGGTTGGGGGTGCAAGGGTTGTCTCCTGTCTCTGCCTATGTTAGAAGAGGCAGGAGAGAGAAAACAAAGGTACAAAGGGTTGGAAGGTGGATGCCTCCTTCAATGGAGGTTCTAAAGATTAATACTGACGGTTCCTCTAGAGGCAACCCTGGGCTTGTTGGCATTGGTGGAATTGGTAGAGACTGTACAGGTTCGGTCATTTTTCTTTTCTCCAGCCATAAGGGGCGAAATACCAATCATCTTATGGAAGGATTGGTGATTCTTTGGGCTATTGAGCATGCTTGTGCCTTGGGTTGGCGTAAGGTTATCTGTGAATCTGATTCGCATATTTTGGTTAATTTGTTGCTTGAGAGAAGGGTGGTTGATGTTAATTGGCAGATTGCGTTGGTGGTTAGACAGATTTGGCAGAGGTGCTTTACTTTGGAGGAAGTGTCTTTTGTCCATATTCCGCGTGAATGGAACAGGGCGGCTGATTGTCTGGCCAAGTGGGCTTCTGAGCATGAGGATAATTGGAGGATTGAGGGGTGGAGACAGTTATCTCCTAAGTATGCTCTTGAACTCGAGAGGGTTATCGTTGATGATATGGAGGGATAAGTTGCTAATGGTTGCTTGGTTGGTGGTTTGGTTGGGGCTTGATGTTCTGGGTTTTCCTTTGTGGGAGCTAGTTGGCTCCCTCATTCTTATGTACTAATTTTCTTCAATTTTTAATAAAGTTTTTACCCCTATTTATTAAAAAAAATAAAATTTGGAGGTCCACATGTGAAAGAAGAGGGACCGGTCTGTGCAACACTCCAATTCCAAAGGCTAGTACTGGCGGCACTGCCATGGGCAGTGGGACTGGGACAAATGACATTGACAAAAATGACATAGTGAATGTTGAATTTGAGACACAAGCTGAAGAAGGTGAAGAGTAGACTCATAATCAAGAGCTTCAAGACAACTCTTTTACTCTATCTGATGTTGAATGCCAGTTTCAGGACCCTTACTCCATTTGGGAAATGGAAGAGAATTAGCAGCTTTTAGATATTTATACTGCACTACAAGATTCATGAATCAGTTTCCATTGTTCCAAACTGTAGTTGATGATATTTTATATTGTATTGAATGAAAATTGAAATTGTGAATCATTGCACTTCATGATATTTTATTTTATATTGCACTTCATGAATCATATTCCAAACTTTAGTTGATATTTTATATTCTACTCCATGAAATTGTGATATTTTATATTTTATATTGTATTCCATGGTATTGAATTTGATATGTCCTTTTGCATCATTTTGAAAGAACAACACTTATCACTCAACTCATAAATTCCTATTGCATTTCCATTCACAAAATATTTGATAAATAACTCAAAGAATCTTAATCCATTCCTTGAACAGAAGTTAATAGTTCAACATCCACAACTTATAAGCTAACAGAAGCTAGCAGTTCAACATAAATAACTTATAAAGACATCCACACAACTTAAACAATAAAAGCTTAAACTACCAAATCACCTAAATTATTCAGAGAGCTCCTTATGCATCCATCACCATAAAATCTTTATTCTTAGGTAAACTTTCCACAACAATGAAATTAACCAAAAAATTATCATTCCAATAATAGACAATCCACTAGCAAACTACTCAGCAAAAGCACAATAAATCCACACAGTACACACCATAACTCAAAGATTGAGCATGCATGAACTTCACGATTGTCTTTCTATATTGAAATAACAGAAAAACAATAAAAATAGCAGATTTTTTTTTGTCTTGATAATGGTTCCTTGAAGACAATTGTTTTAGAAATTAAAATAAAAAGTCGTTGAAGTATCAAGAGAGCCAAATTAAAGAAAATAGCATAAAAACTAAAAACTAAATAGCACTGACTCCTTCGTTTTCAATATTTTTCACCTCCTCCTTTAGTAACGCCTCCTGTGCCTTTAATCTTTGCATGTATTCCTAGTACTTGGTGACAATTGGGGTGATGCTTTTGCTCCCTAGCGTTGTAGTAATCTGTAACCTGGTTCTCCATTTTCCCAAAGCCTTTTCAGAATCAACCAACATCTGAGATCTTCTCTCTTCTCCAGAATTATAAGTCTTCAGGTGGAGCTCCATTGCATTGAGTTTCGAGAAGGACTCCCATGTCACTGTAACAGGATCAGATACTTCTTTATTGAATTTCTCTCTAAACTTTAGAGAGATCTCTCTTATATCCAGAATCCTTTCATCAAACTCATCAGTAATTTCTGCTCCCAGAATATGAAAATCTTTTTTAATTTCCTCCAACATTTCATAATATTTTTCAAGTGTGTTCTTAATTTCATTCACCAGATTATCATATATATTCAATTTCCATTCTAATGAATCAGACCAGGAAGGCTCTAGCTCCTTAGGATTATTCAAAATTTTCTCACCAATTAATATCTTTAGATCCAGAGAGTACAATTCTCTCATTTCCTGAGAGAGCACATAGTGACTAGTTTGATCCTTTTTGACATCCTGAAGTTCTACTAACTCCTTCCTCTTGTCAAGAACTCGAGTGTAAAACTACAAAGATTTATTCAGAAAGAAGATAGCCTCTTGAGATATTGTTTTGATCCCCTCACAAGTAGCTCTGGAATAGCTCAAATTATTTTTAATTTTCTCTATGGTGAGCACATCGATTCCCTCTACCTGAGGCTGAGAACTTGAGGCTTCATCAGATGTAGGAGGAGTGGCCATGGAAGAAATAAAGTTACTCAATGCGAGGACTTGAGATTGCAGTTTTATATTTTATTTCCTCTGTTCTTTCACTCTTTTAATCAAGGTAATGACTGAATAATTGGCATGGTACATATCACCTTCTAGTGTTGGAGGCCCCATATCAACATATGTGACTTTGTAGTCCACCGCTGTTATTTCATCTTCATTTAAATCCTTAACAGGGTTAGCAATTTCTAACATTTGATTTCCAGAAGTAGCATCAGTCACCATCCTTGACATCCTCTTTCCTTTCTTAGGTTTTGAAGAGCTTTGAAGTAAATTTGCAACTGTATCCACTCCAACTGTCATTGTAGGAATATACTTTCTCTTCTTCTCCACTGCTTTTTTTAGCCATCCTAGGGAGCCTACTACTAGACCAGAATCTTCTTTTCCATTAATAGTTTCTTTAGGATCGGTAGGAGTGAAAGGTGGATTATCAGGTAGAGAAGAGGGCATTTCAAAGTCTTCAGACATAGGAGGAAATATATTATCTTCAGCGATCTATTTAAAGATAGCTTCAGAATCTGTAGCCACATGTTTTCTTCTTAGGGGTAGGAGAAAGCACACTGTCTTGTTCACGGATGCTCTTCAACTTGACTGTTTCTTGTGGCCTATCACCATCACCTCCTGACTAAGAATTTTCACTAGATGACCTAACAGAGGGTTTCCCCGATGATACACTTGCACTAGATGCATGCGTAGACCCCTATTCATTCTTCTGTGATGACTTCAGCTCTTGAACAGGACCAGCAACTTGCCACCATTTCCCATCCAACCAGTCTTGGGTTCTTTTAAGCACTGGGGAAACACACACCCTCATATATGAAATTTCACTTTGGTTCCAATCAACCCTAGGGTGGGATTTATTAGGTAGTTTTTCATATCCAGGATCTAAGATTATTGAATCCTCAACTACATTTTCAGGAATGTCAAATTGAACACCGAAAGCCTGTATTTTTTTTAGCATTAGCCTCATATATCTCTTCTCAAAACTTCATTCTCATTGACACAATCTTCCCAGAAATCTTCGATAGATGGGTGATGCCGATATGAGCTCCCTCCATAGAGATTCTGCTTCACAAAACCCTTACTGTCAAAATTAGCTCTCATAGACAAATTTTGGAGGTTATATTCCTTAAGAAGTCCTTCAGCTCCCCTGGCCATCTGGTTTGTTTTGCACAAAAAATAAGGGGTCTCCAATGGGTAGGTATACCCTCATTTCCCCATGTTCGTATACTTAATATTAACCATTGCCATTTGTCAACAAACTTCCAGAAATATCATTAAATCTTCATGATACCGAGGTAATTTCAATGGGGATTTCTCAAAACCCCTTATTCTCAAATAGGAAAACTTATCAAATTGGATATAAAAACTCCCATATTTTGATACAAGAGAAATGGATTCAGGGGAAAGGTGCATTTCTGGATTTCCATCCAGCTTCCTCACGGCTTCCATTAAAAATGCATCATTAACACGACAAAAATCACCCATTCCAAATTTTTTAGTGAACTAAGGAAAGCGTTTATACACAGACATATCAGAAGCTGGGGTTCCTTGTGGATCCAACCTTGGCCAAAAGGACCTTTGACTACCTACAATGTAGGCCAGGCAAGAACACATATAGAAAGTAGCAGTCTTATGGAAATTGATTAATTTCTCATTCAAATGGAAGCAAATAACTTTAGCCCAGTCAATGAAAATGTTCTCATCACAAACTGTCAAGATAAATTGGCACATCCAATCCTCAAATAACTCAACTTGTGCATTCCCAACAACGCGGTGCAATAAAGCAATAGCATATGCAATTTCTCCCTTAAAATGCAATCTTTTGAGTTTATTTGGCAGTTGTGACTTACCTCTCCTTTCAGTCTTCAGCCAAGTTTTGGCCATGGAGTTCTTACATCAGTCTTTATTCGCTTCAAAAAATTCACCCGCCACTATGACAGATATGTCTTCTAGAGGTTCCTTTTTTGGAATCCCCAGCGCTTAGGAAACAACTTCAGGAGAAATTTTTGCAATTACAGTCCCATCTGCAGCTTTAATTTCTCGTGTCTGCGGAATGTACCTTCTTGCACATGCACTTATCAGGTCCACACTCAACACAGCTTCTGGAAACCCTCCAGCCTGAGCTAGCCCACTTTCTAATAGTTTTATATCCAGCTCAGACTTGTCGTCCCTCTCCAGGCACGCCCAAAATTCTTCTAACTTAAAAGGTCTGAGCTCCATATCCCTTACGTCGACCGTACGTTCACTCTGCATGAGCACAAAATGAAAATTCATGGAGAAAGAATGTTTGCACCTCAGAAGTACTGGTCTTGGCAAAGAATGAGAATGTAGGCTAAGTGTCTAAGTAAAAAGAATGTTTGCACTTGAGAAGTACTGGCCTTGCCAAAGAACGAGAATGTAGGCTAAATGTCTGAGTAAAAATTTGCCACGCACTTATGTAATTATTCCTCAAAAAGATAGCCTTGAAACATGCATGCTTTTGGAAATTCCTCAAAAGACAACTCTAGTTTAGTTCGTACATAAGTCCATAATGTCGCGTGGTTGCTGAAAATAGGAACCTTAGAACCAAAGTCTAAAGTTTTGAAGTTTTCGAAACCTTCGACCCACTAACTACAAAGATGACCAAGAAACTAGAAAGACTTGCAAGTTTGCAACTCAACAAAGTGAACCAACTCGGGGAATCAGGAAGTTATGAAAATTTAGAACTCCACGACAAGGTTATAAATTATAAAACTCTGATGACTAGCGACCGATAAGGTTATAAATTATAAATCTATGAGGACTAGTGACTAAGGTTAGGAAAAGCACCAAAACTGCAACTTTGAGTGATGGTAACTACAGCAAAGAGACTAACCAAAAATCTATCATTCCAATTCCAATAATAGATCATCCATCAGAAAACTACTTAGTAAACTCATAGATAATGCACAAAACTCAAAGGTTACGTATGCATGAACTTAAGTTACTCAACAAAGTGAATTAGACATGAATTATTAATGAAATCTGATCAATGATCTTTCATTAATCTTCTTTGTCATTATGCATTGATGTATGCTTTAATTATGGATCTAGTTTAATGAACTAGTTAAAGTACCTTGATTAAAGCATGAATTCATATAAATGTTTAGTGGATCTGATAAGTAGTACTAGTCATGGAGATTGAGTATCAATGTGTGAATTGTAATGCAATTTAACTAAGATTATGGATGCCTGGAATTAAAGTCACCTTAGAGTTCATATTTTAATTGTGTTAAAAGTAAAACTTGAACATGTACTAAGCGATTCATCACTGAGCTCAATGCTTAATAACATATTAGCAATAGTCTTAGTAGCATATACAACAATGAACATCAACAATCGTTTAAAGTGTATCTAGTAGTTGAAACCACTATCAGACTTTTTCTTCAAATGAAAAAATAAATAATACAGATAATTTATTATTTAACATCGACACATTACTGAAGTTTGAGTTGGAACAAAGACAACTATGCACAAAGCTGAGTTGGAACTTGGAAACCTATATTATGAAAAATCAAATCACTGCAACACCTTTTCTAGCAACTTCCACTGTTCAGGTGGTGGAATTATCATTTCTTCTAACTGATGTTGTTTGACTTGAAGATTTGTGAACAATTCATGATTCAAACTGGAACCTGGCTTGCATTCTTTAGTCAATTTTGCATTCAAGGTTAGCAATGGTTTGATGGAATCCAATTAGTTCACCACATCTAGGTTCTGAGGAAACTAGCCCAAATCAATCTTCATTGCATCCTCCATCTTCTTTCTAAAATCATTCTTTCCAATGAATCGCTCATTTGTCTTAAAAGCCTCTGGAAAACCAAGTTCTGTGAAGTTCCTTACCTTTCCATCCACCTTCTTTATCTTGTCTGCAACCAAATTCAAATATTCCTTTGTTTCACGCATTCTCAAACACTTTTCAATGATAGATGACAACGTCATTGATGTAGCAAGCCGATTAGTAATCCCTTTTGATTTCAAAACATTGTCACTGGCTTTGTAGACTATTTGTTGAATTTCTTTTGCAGATTTCTCTAATGCCAGCACATTTTTGTTGTCCAATAAATATTTGTTGAGCTTCTTATGATGTTGTCTAATAGCATCAATCAATTGACACATGTCACACAAATGATCAATCCTTTGCATTATTTCATCCCAGATCTTTTGTTTCATATGGCTCATTGTCTCTCTACAAAATGTAGATAACTTATTTTGACAAGTCTCAATTTCATTTTTTGCTTCCATCACCTCTGCCACCAATCTTTCATTTATTTTTCTCTCCTTCTCCAATTTTTGTTCCCACTGTGCATTTCCATTCGCAATGCTTAGTCTTGGTTTTTCTGAAGTGGATTTTTCCTCATCATATTTCTTGTTGCTCTCATCTAGCATTTTCTTCAATTCATTCACTACATTCTCATTCTGCTTATCCTCTTTTCTTGTTGATGCAGAGGCAAATTTTTTTATTCTTTTTTCTAATTCATTGCTTTTGTTATTTGTTGCTTTCCTCTTTGCTTTCTCATTTTCTAGGTCTTCCTGTAACTTTTCAATTTGATTCTGCAACCTTTTTTCTCTCTATCTTGCTTTAGCAATAATGTGTACACCAATTCATTGTTCTTCTTTGATACATTAATTTTGTCAGTATTTTTGAGTCCAGAAAAATCCAATTGAATATTGTTCACTTGGAATTCAGATCGAGCCATCTAATTTTTTGGTTTGTCTTGAACTGTGGGAACAAGAAATGAGTACTCCATGATTTCTTTATTTGTGTCAAATGTGGGTAATACCATGGTTGTGGCAGGCTCTGAAGTTACAACAGATGCACTCTCCATCAGTTGCTTCTTTTCTTTTTTATTCATGTCTGATTTCTTTTAAACTCTTCAATGTAATCAAAACCTAGGAACACAGGAACAATGGAATGCTTGAATGAAAAAGGAATAGGAGTAGTAGTACTTGCAATTTCTAATGATGTCACAACCAGACTAACTAGCACTGGGGGGTGCCTAGAAATAACTCCTTTGTGGTGGATCCACTGGTAGTGTGACTTGGACCTATCAAAATCCTTTGCCTCTTCTCTATGCCTTGATCACCTGGTGTTTCTATGGTATATTGTATTTTTGTCCTCTTGTGTGTAGTTTGTTGTTGTAGCACATATTGACCACTACTAGTACTACTACCCATACCATCTCCACTAGAGGCAGTGCCAGTTGCACTAAGCTCTCCACCATGGGCATGTCCTAGTTGTGATTGTGTCTGACCATGAGGATGAGGATTTGAAGCTCTAACAAATTGACTTGTATGCCCTAGGTCTACTTTTTCGCCTCCAATCCCAAGGCCACAAAAATCACTTGCTTTTCTATGCTCTACATCTATTACCGTACAAGGGCCTTGTCTTTGGGATCCCAAAGGACCACCTTCATAACCCATTTTTTAATCTATGGTTGTTCCAATAGTATATGCTTGTTTTGTGGCCTCACTTAAACCAAGTTTGAAATTAACATGGCTTCCTTCTTCCCTATCATCATCAGATTCATGATCGCTTTCTTTATCTTCTTATTCATTTGGATGCTCTATATTCCACAATCTTCTAAACTCACTGTCTTCTTCATTATCTCCATACTCTGCAAGAGCTCTTGGTTCACCTAGCTCCTTTCTCACAGACCAAAAGGCAGTAATTTTTTATCGTGACCAATTTTTTTCTGTAACTTCCTTCTCTAGAGAACCTGGCATTTTTACTCTACTACATGGTTTAACACTTTTTTGATAAAAAATGTTGTACCTCTTGATTGTCTTTCGATGTAATGCCATAATTTCTACTAAAAATTGCTCAAAATAAATACAATTCTTAACAACACTTCTCTCCATTGCAATTTTGACCTCATCCCAAGAATTCTTGTTTCTCAAGTTTTCGAGCAAGGGTTTAATTTCATGTTGAATTCTACTTGCAGCATTCTTTTTTAGCACAATCATTGATTTGATGGTGTCACATGGATCATACTGCCAGTGACAGATAGCATCAAAATATTATGTGCCACACTAAATGCTTTTCTCTCGAATGTGATCCATCCACATGAAAAAGGTAAAGAAGGAAATAAGGTCTTCTTTTGCTGACTAGTAAAGTGCAGTTCATCAGTACTTTGCATCTCCCTTACATATTCCAAAGCAAAAACCCGTTCTATCACATGTATTGGAAGTTTGTATGGTTGTACTCCCAATGCATAAAATCTTAGCACAATATATTCTTCCATTAAGTACCAATCAGCCAATTGTATTTATTTTCCTAGCTGAATGCAGTTTCTACATGACATAGGCAATCTAGGCATTGGAGTATTTGTAATTGCTTGATGCAATGAATCCAAAATGTAGTCTACAAAATGACTGTAGTTCCTTCGAGAATTATGCATCCTTATAACAGTGGTCCATTCATATACTGGAGCCATTTTCTTTTCCTCAGGATTACTATAGGGCTGAATTTGAAGCTTGTTGGTCTGAAACATTCCTCTGAATTTGAATAGAAAAAGATAGCACAAGTAGGTTGTGAACCTAAATTTCTTGGTGGAACCTCCTTTAATCATTAAAAATTGCTTATGCATGGATTCTACAATGTGCTCAATAAAATTATATTTCACATGTGGAACACCATAATGGATATTATACACCATTTCAAGGAGGCATGCACCCACTTCCAAATTTTTATCTAGTCCAAGGAAAAATGCTAGCATGGAAATAGTATCCTAAACCCATGGTTTAAAAATTTCCAAATCATAAGGAGGCTTATGATCACCTTTCAATTTGTTTCTATCTTGAACTATTTTGTTTAAGAAATATTTTTTCTCCATTTCATCCACTACTTCATAATCACTAGCAAGCTTTTGTTGGAAATATGTGCCTCAATCTCATAGGCTGAAACCTCTGGAAGAGCATGGTCAGTGTGACATCCATCTTGTCTAGCCGACTAGCAGCTTTGGAACCTTGTGAAAAGTTCTGGTCGTTGAGACCTTGTCACTGTCTTGTCAACCGGTGTTTTCGCTGTGACTTGTGGCGTTCATTGTAACCTTCTGCCGAGGGGAAATCTCTGGCTGACAGACGATTCTTATTAGATATCAGGGAGACCCTAGGTGACAAGTGGTGTTGGGGAGAGTCTTGGACGTTTGGTATGTCTCATACCGACAAGAGAAGTCTTGCTGATAGTTATACACCTATGGTCGTCAGAGTAACTCATGTGTTTCGAGATGAAGTCTTATCGATATGGAAAGTCTTGCCGATAGCATTACACTCAGGGTCATCGGGGAGAGACTTGAACACTTGGTGAGAACTCTTGGCAATGGTTGTTTGTCTCGCCGATGTTATAGTTTGTTATCGGTATGACTCTTGGTGAATGGTGGTCTTGGGGTAACTTGGAGACTTTGGTAAGAACTCTCAACGATAGCTGTAGGTCTTGCCGACTGTTGGACATCTCAGAATAACATGAAGGTTTGGTATGATCTCTTGGCAAAGGACAATAGTCTTGCCAATGGTAATACTCTTGTCTATGTGACTTTGGAACTTCGGTGTGATGTCTCATCGAATGGTGATTGTCTGGCCGATGAGAATGTTGAGGTTGATGCAACTTGTGAACTCGGTGGAACCTCTTGTCAATAGTGATGACTCTTGGTGACATCGATGGTTAAGTCTTGTGGCATTACGGAGACACAGTTAGTGTCTCACCGACATGCGAATACAGGTTGAACACCTTTGATTGAGTGATGACTATCCTACGTGGTGAGTCTACGACCAATCAGAGAAGCTGAATGGGAACCGTTGGAAGTTAGTTTGTTGTGGCAGTTTTGTGAGGAAGTTCAATAGACATGAGCGACATGGATATACTCAGTAGTTGTAGATGATGTTTGGTTCAACGGATTATTTTGTGGTTGTATGATCAGTGGATGAATTCGTTTATGAGAGCATTGTAACGTGAATGTTCTGTACAAGATTGATCAGTGTGAATGCTACTGTAATTTGACATCAGAAAGATAAGTCTAATCTTTGTATGTAATCTCCATTACTGTAATACAAAGTGACTTCTCTTGGTGTGGTGGGTTTTTCTCCCATAAGGGTTTTCCCACGTAAATATGGTGTTCATCTGTGTATGATTATTTCTCTATTTTTGTTATTGCTTTAAAGTGTATCTTACTTGGATTGTAATTGAAAATTTAAAAGTATCTTTGCATTCTTCCTTGAGGTTTTGACGTTAGGAGAGTTGTTTCCGCTCTTAGCTTTCCTTACAAGTGGTATCAGAGCCTGGCCAGTTGTGTTATCCTTGTGGGAACGTTGGGTTTTTGAGTCAATTTCTGTTTAGTGGGAGTCTTGTAGAGGTTTGGTAATTCAAATTATAGATTGAGATGGCTAGCACGTCAGGAAAGATTGAAATAGAGAAATTCAATGGCAGCAATTTTGAGTTGTGGAAACTTAAAATGGAAGATTTGTTAGTGGATCGTGATCTTTGGATTGCTGTGTATGGAACAAAGCCTATAGGCATGAAGCAAGAAGATTGGGACCTTGTAGATAGAAATTCTAAGGGGCTGATAAGGCTCTATTTGGCAGACTCCGTTCTTCTGAATGTGTATGAAGAGAAGACTGCATTTTCCTTATGGAAGAGACTGGCATCTATTTATCAAGGGAAGTCCTTGGTGAATAAATTGTTCTTAAGGAAGAAGTTGTACACTTTGAGAATGCAGGAAGGAGGGTCTATAGTTGATCATTTGAACACATTCAACATGTTGATT
The DNA here is from genome assembly GCA_007258455.2 of Sequoia sempervirens. Lineage (NCBI taxonomy): Eukaryota > Viridiplantae > Streptophyta > Pinopsida > Cupressales > Cupressaceae > Sequoia > Sequoia sempervirens. The sequence goes on from VDFB02271358.1 coordinate 1,270,956,520, forward strand.
GCACAATTAACATCTGTTGGTGTGAAGATTGATGAAGAAAGGATCGTTGTATGCTTTTATTGTGTTCTTTGCCAAATTCATGGGATCACCTAGTGATGGCTATTGGGAGTACAACATCCAATTTCAAGATGGAAGATGTTGTTGCTTCTTTGTTATCAGAAGAGATGAGAAGGAAATCTTTTGAGATGGCGAAGGAGGCCCTTGCTGTTAGAGGAAGATCGAAAGATAAAGGCAAGAAGAAGGACAAGAAGTCCAAATCGAAATCAGAGGGGAGATCAAAGTCTCCTGGCAAGAAGTCCAAGGTGAAGTGTTGGAATTGTGGGCAACCTGGTCATGTCCAAAAGGATTGTAAAGAGGAGAAGAAGAAGAAGAAGAAGAAGTATTATTCTGACAATGATTCTTCTTAGAGTGATGCAGATGCATTTATTGCAGCCTTGGCTACGTAGGCATCAAATGATGTCTGGCTGATTGATTATGGAGCATCTTTCCACATGACATCTCATAGAGACTAGTTCACAAAGTATGAAGAATACGATGGTGGAAAGGTGTACTTGGCAAGTGATTCATCTTTGGAGATAGTTGGCTATGGAAGAGTCAGAATTCAAGTCCCTGATGGAAGAGTGAAGGGAATTAATGATGTAATGCATATACCAGGTCTGGCTCATAACTTACTTTCTGTTAGTATGCTGAATGATATTGGAGTGCAAGTCACATTCTCTGGAAATGGCTGCAAGATGACTAGAGGCTCTATGGTGCTAGCAAGATGTGCTCATGTTGGTACCTTGTATAAGCTTGATGCACATGTTGTGCAAAGCAATAGTGTCTCTTGCAAAGTCACATAAAGCTACTCATGGAGGAAAAGAGGAAAACATTCCTGATTCTGTAAATTCTATGGAAGTTAAACTTCCAATAGAAAAGACTATGCTCTGGCATCATAGGCTAGGCCACATTGGTGAGAAAGGATTAAAAACCTTGAAGAATAAAAACCTGGTTGAGGGGCTTGAAGATTGTAACCTCGAATTTGAGTTTTGTGAACATTGTATATATGGTAAACAACACCGTGTTTCATTTTATTCCAGTCCTCATAAATCTTCTGGTTTGCTAGATTATATTCATTCTGATGTATTTGGTCCAGTGAATGTTCCTTCTTTGTCTAAGTCAAGATACTATGTATCATTTATTGAAGATTATTCAAGAAGAGCATTTGTCTATTTTTTGAAAAGTAAATCAGAAGTGTTTAGTCAGTTTAAGGAATTTAAGAACCTTGTAGAAAATCAGACTAGAAGAAAAATAAAATGTTTAAGGACTGATAATGGTGGTGAATTTTGTTCTAATGATTTTGAGAGGTACTGTAAAGATCATGGGATTAAAAGACATAAGACTACACCTTATACTCCACAGCAAAATGGAGTTGCAGAAAGCTTCAATAGGATAGTGATGGAGAGAGCACAAAGTATGCTGAGTAGTGTTGGCTTGGAGGAGAATTTTTGGGCTGAGGTAGTTGCTATAGCATGTTACTTGATAAACTGTTCTCCGAATTCTGCTCTTGTTGAGAAAACACCTTTGGACGCATGGTCTGGTAAGAAGCCCTCTCTAAGACATATTCGTGTTTTTGGCTATGAAGCATATGCACATGTGCCATATGAGAAAAGATCTTAATTGGAGAACAAGGTTGTCAAATGTATTTTTATTGGTTATAGTGTTGGCATAAAAGGATACAAGCTTTGGAATCCTAATACGGAGAAGGTTATATACAGCAGAAGCATTATCTTTCATGAGTTGAATCCTTCTACCTTGGATATGCATCAGAGACAAAATCAGAAAACAAAAAGGATGTAGTTGAAATTCCTCCGACACCAGATAAAGAGGAATTGAAAATTCAAAATGTACCTGAAACTGAGGAGAGCTCAAGTAGTTTTGAGAGTTCTGATGAAGAAGAACAACCTCAGCCTCGGCAAGTGAGGAGGTCAACTCATGAAAGAAATCAACCTAATAGGTATGGGTTCTCTTTGATAGATTCTACTTGTGCCTATGCTTTAATTTCTAGCACTGATGAACCTAGGACTGTGAAAGAGGCATTTAGAATGTCTAATTCAAACTCTTGGTTGGAAGCCATGAATGAAGAAATGGCATCATTAGAAAAGAATGATATTTGGAGTTTGGTACCCTTGCCTAAAGGCAGAAAAGTTGTGGGTTGCAAATGGGTATTTAAAAAGAAAATAGGTCTGGATGGCAGTGTGGAAAAATACAAGGCAAGGTTGGTTGCGAAGGGTTATTCCCAGGTAGAGGGAATTGATTATGGAGAAATTTTTTCTCATGTAGCTAAGCTGATGTTCATCAAATTTCTTTTCTCACTTGCAGCAGTGTATGACTTAGAGGTCGAACAGATGGATGTGAAGAAAACATTTCTTCATGGTGATCTTGAAGAAGATATTTATATGTCCCAACCTGAGCACTTTGTGAAAAAAGGTAAAGAAAGGTTGGTTTGCAAGTTGAATAAATCTGTGTATGGGTTAAAGCAGTCTCCTAGAATGTGGTACCAAAATTTTGACACGTTTGTTTTGTCATTGAGATTTGTAAGATCAAAATCTGATCATTGTGTTTATTACAAAGCTAAAAGTGATCAAGTTCTTATTATTGCTCTCTATGTTGATATGTTATTCATAGGCAATAGTAAGTTGATGATTTATGTTGTTAAGTCTCAGTTGTCTGCTAAGTTTGAAATGAAAGATCTTGGTGCAGCAAGGTATATTCTGGGGATGGAGATAACCAGGGACATGAATAGTAGAAAAATTTGGCTCAGTCAAAGTAAGTATATCAAGACTGTTCTAGAGAGATTTTGCATGAATGATTGCAAGTAGCTAGTTGTTCTAGTTTTGCATGGAATGAAGCTATCTGTTGAAGACTGTCCAAAATCTGCTACTGAGATGGAGAACATGACCAGTGTACCTTATGCTAGTGTGGTTGGCAGTCTTATGTATGCAATGGTCTGTACAAGGCCAAATATTTCCCAAGCAGTGGGAGTACTTAGTCGATTTATGGCTAATCCTGGAAGGACACATTGGGATGCTATGAAAAGAGTATTTAGATATTTGAAGGGCACTTTAGAATATTCTTTGTGTTACCATGGTAACTTGGTTGAATCACAGAGGACTCTTAGCATTCGAGGCTATGTGGATTATGATTGGGCAGGGGACATTGACAGCAAAAGATCCACCAATGGATATATTTTCATGTTGAATGGTGGTGCAGTGAGTTGGATGAGTAAGCGGCAGGATGTAGTTGCTTTGTCCACTACAGAGGCAGAATACATGGCAGCAACACACGCTTGTAAAGAAGCAATCTGGTTAAAACGTTTGTGTTCTAACATTGGTTTTGATGTAGGGAAAATAAAAATTTATTGTGACAGTCAGAGTGCTATATGTTTGGAAAATAATCCTACTTTCCATGCCAAGACGAAACATATAGATGTACAATATCACTTTGTACGAGATATGGTGGAGGATGGAAAAGTTTCATTAGAAAAAGTGGATACTCTGGAGAATGTTGCAGATGCATTAACGAAGCCAATGAGCACAGACAAGTTCAGGTGGTGTGCCAGTTCAATGGGCCTTAGTGCCCATGAATTTCAGTAGTTTTGTTATGCTTTGGAGGTGCCTGTGTGATCTTCATCAAGTGGGAGATTATTGGAAATATGTACCTCAATCTCACAGGCTGAAACCTATAGAAGAGCATAGTCAGTGTGACATCCATCTTGTCTAGCTGACTAGCAGCTTTGGAACCTTGTGAAAAATTTTGGTCACTGAGACCTTGTCACTATCTTGCCGACTGGTGTTGTCGCTGTGACTTGTGGCATTCACTGTAACCTTCTGTCGAGGGGAGATCTCTGGCCGACAGGCCATTCTTATCAGATATCGAGGAGACTCTGGGTGACAAGCGGTGTCGGGGAGAGTCTTGGATGTTCGGTATGTCTCATACCGACAAGAGAAGTCTTGCCGATAGTTATACACCTATGGTCATCAAAGTAACTCATGTGTTTTGGGATGAAGTCTTATCAATATGGAAAGTCTTGCCAATAGCATTACACTTGGGGTCATTGGGGAGAGACTTGAACACTCGGTGAGAACTCTTGGTGATGGGTGTTTGTCTCGCCGATGTTATAGTTTGTTATCGATATGACTCCTAGCGAATGGTGGTCTCAGGGTAACTTGGAGACTTCGGTAAGAACTCTCAGCGATAGCGGTAAGTCTTGCTGACTATTGGACATCTCAGAATAACATGAAGGTTCGGTATGATCTCTTGGCGAAGGACGATAGTCTTTCCGATGGTAATACTCTTGTCTATGTGACTTTGGAACTTCGGTGTGATGTCCCATCGAATGGCGATTGTCTCGCCGATGAGAATGCTAAGGTTGATGTAGCTTGTGAACTCGATGGAACCTCTTGTCGATAGTGACGACTCTTAGTGACATTGATGGTTAAGTCTTGTGGCATCAGGGAGACACAGTTAGTGTCTCACCGACATGCGAATATAGGTTGAATGCCTTTGACCGAGTGATGACTATCATACGTGGTGAGTCTATGACCAATCAGAGAAGATGAATGGGAACCATTGGAAGTTAGTCTGTTGTGGAAGTTTTGTGAGGAAGTTCAATAGATAGGAGTGACATGGATATACTCAGTAGTTGCAGATGATGTTCGGTTCGACAGATTGTTGTGTGGTTGTATGATCAGTGGATGAATTTGTTTCTGAGAGCATTATAACGTGAATGTTTTGTACAAGATTGATCAGTGTGAATGTTGTTGTAATTTGACTTCAGAAAGATAAGTCTAATCTATGTATGTAATCTCCATTACTGTAATACAAAGTGACTTCTCTTGGTCTGGTGGGTTTTTCTCCCGTAAGGGTTTTCCCATGTAAATCTAGTGTTCATTTGTGTATGATTATTTCATTGTTTCTGTTATTGCTTTAAAGTGTATCTTAATTGGACTGTAATTGAAAATTTAAAAGTATCTCTTCATTCTTCCCTGAGGTTTTGACGTTAGGAGAGTTGTTTCCGCACTTAGCTTTCCTTATAGCTTTTCTAGGTCAATGTGGACATTTCCAAATTCTTCGGTTGTAAATGTAAACCCCAACACTTTTCCAAGTTCTTCTGCATTAATGGATAATAATTCTTCTTTGCTATCTTTATTAAAAATTTCTCTTTTGTTATCATCATAATTTTGGGCACAGACCATGATAAATTCAGGGGAAGGGAAAACCTCATGTAACATCATGTGCCCTAATCCAATTACCCACAGTGCACTGTTACTATTAACTTGCATTTGCTTTGATGCCTTATTCTTAGATGAAAATATAAGTTCTGAGGTATGCCTACCATAGGTTTCAGGATCATAAATATCATGGTATTCATTAGTGAAACTTGGGGTTTTAAGCAATTTTGCATAACATATTCTTTTATCTGACATTTTTCTAGTGGTACTGTTGGTAGACATGCTTATACAATGTGAAACTGTGAATTCCCTATTAGTCCTCCTTAATTTTTCTTAATTCTTAAGTCTCTTAGCCCTAAACCCAAACTTCAAAGTTTGACAAAATAAGATTTTAAGAAACGTCAAACGATGAAACGTAGCCACAGGAATTCTTTCACTTACCCAACTTTTGTTTCTTGGAAAGATTAATGCTGACAGTCATGGAAACTAGGTTTATGGAATGGCTTTGTCGGAAGTGGAACTGTGGAACCCATAACATGGTGGTGTCATGGTGCGTTGTAATGAGAAAACTAAAGACTGAAATCTCCCCGTGTGTTGACCCTCTCACTTAAAAATAAAATCACTTAGCAATATAAACTGAAAGTTCTTTTTTCAGTCCTGTATTGACAACAAATTATAAAGAATCTAAACTGTTGATCTTTGTAAATCTAATGGTTATAGGGTGAATCCAGATGTTTAGGTTCGCAACCCTATCACTTCGTGCATTTCATTCTGGAATGCAACTACAGCCATACATCAAATGTTCATCGAACGGTTGAGTAATTTATGATATATATTATAAATAGTAAACATGTGTATTAAAGTTTTTTTCAACCTTTAATGCACTAGAATTCACATCAATGCCTTTATAAAATGAATTACAATGTCACATTAATAGCACAATAACACTTAATGTTACAAAGGACTTAATAAAAGGAATTACAATATCACATAATCACATTAATAACACAACCATTTATTTTTATTACAACTGAATGACAATTGTCAATTTCACATTATTACATAGTACAAATACAAATATAAGTGCAAGTGCCAAGCTTCTTCCATGGTCTCTGACTCTCTGTCATTTGAAAATAAATGCATGAAGGGGGGCCACCGCCAATCATGGTTTCTGAAAAATATGCATGGGGAAAGGGGGGCTAATCAAACAGGTGAAATTGGAGTTGTTAAAGATACAAAAAGTACTTATCCCCTTTGAAAATTAGATTCATGCAGAAGATGAGGGGTTGTAAAACTACTTCCATCTTCTACTTGTTGCTTCCATGCACTTGGAGAGCACTTATATCCATCAGAGCTCCCCATCCTGGCTCAAAACCTATCTGAGAAGTCTGGTCAACCAAATAAAATTCTTTCCAATTCCACCCATTCTGAACTTGAAGGAAATTGGTCTTTTACTCTGTAACTACATAACTACATGAAGGAGAATTTAGAGTATCCCCAATAATACCAGATCATCTTCTTCCTGAATCCTTATTAACCCTACAAAATGAAAACCCTTATGACAATTCAAACATTGCACTCGAGAGTCAATAGTATAGCCTTTATCCTTCAATGAATTATTTTAGTTGTGCTCACTATCCTTATTTATGGGCCAACAGTGCCACCAATAGTGCCACTACCAGCCTAGTCCATGTGTACACCTCACACGTGTCACGTGTGAGGTTGGGTATAATGATAATCATGATTTGCACAAACCAAAAAACCAACTTAATCGATTTGAGTGCTTAACTTTAGTATTTGTATTGCTTTATGTTTTACTTTTAAGTTTTAAATCTGCATGCAATTATTTCATAAATAGATAATTTCTTAAAGGAAAAAAAAATTGATATGAATAGATTCATCAATTGCTTTTCTGTGCTTTTTAATAGCACAATTGCTATGATTTCATCAATTGATTTTTAATAACACAACCATTTATTTTATTGCAACTAAATGACAATGTCACATTATTACATAGTACAAATACAAATGTAAGTGCAAGCACCAAGCTTCTGCTGGATTGCTGGTGAAAACGTAAATGTAATACATGTTTGTCTGAAAATAATGGGACTTTCCGAGTCAACCATGGGCTCTAAAAATAAACACATGGGACTTCCCAGATCAACCAGTAGCTTTGAAAATGAATGCATGGAGAAAAGGGGGCCAATCAAACCGGGGAAATGGGAGCTGTGAAGATACAAAATGTACTTCTCCCCTTTGAAAATCAAATTCATGTAGAAGATGAGAGGTTGTAAAATTGCTCCCATCTTTTCCTTGCAGCGTCTATGCACTGGGAATAGCGGTTATGCCCATCAAAGAACCTCTCCTGGTTCAAAACCTGTCTGAGAAGTCAGGTGAACCAAATCAACTTCTTTCCAATTCCACCCATTTTGAACTTGAAGCCTGAACTAAATTGGTCATTGACTCTATGACTACATAACTGTGGGCAGGAGAATTTAGAGTATCCCCAATAATGTGACATGATCTTCTTCCTGAATCCTTATTAACCCTACAAAATGAAAACCCTTATGACAATTCGAACATTGCACTCAATAGTAAGGCCTTTAGCCTTCAACGAATGATTTTAGTTGTGCTCACTAGTCACTATCCTTATTTAGTTATTTATGGGCCAACAGTGCCACCAATAGTGCCATTACCAGCCTAGTTCCTATGTACACCTCACACGTGTCACGTGTGCACTGTGAGGTTACGTATATCGTATAATTATGATTCATAATGGTGACTCGCACAAACCAAAAAACCAACTTAATTGATTTGTGTAATAGTAACTTAAGCCTTACATGTATAATTAAAATGTTTAATTTGATTTACGTCTGGCTGCATGCAAACTATACCTCAAGTTGACAAGTGATAAGCTATCAAAATCACCAGACTCCAGTGTCACTCGAACGATATGAATTATGAAAATTTGAAATCATTACAAATATTGTTTCATTAAAGCTATGACCCATGAGCTTTCCAATCAATCGCTTCGGATGTTCATATGGCATTAATCATCGCGAGCAGTACTACTACCACACGTTCTTCAAAAAGATTGAGAATTTCAATTAAATGAAATGTAATATGCCGAGTCATTGAAAAGAGAGAAATGAGACTTGATCTCGCCATGTGTCCACATCTAATGGTTCTAGTGTTATTCTGGAGGTTTCAATTCACAAGTCTACTGCTTTAGAGATTTACTTGTGGAATGCACCTACAACCGTCCATCAAAAATTCATCAAATGGTCGTGCTTAGATTGATTTGCAACATCCTTTGTGTAAAACATTCTTAAGTTTTTAAGCATTGGTAATGCATGTGCATATTTCTGCCACTTAAGTTCTTCTATTACTCATCACCAAAATCTAACTCGTCAAATTCATTACCACGATGATGACCCTTGATCTCACCATGTGCCCACATCTAATGGTTCTAGTCTTATTCCAGAGGTTTCCATTCACAAATTTAGTGCTTGAGAAATATACTTCCAGAATGCAACTACAGCCGTCCATCAAAAATTCGTCGAATGGTCTTGGTCCATAATGTCGCGTGGTCACTAAAATTTGGAACCTTAGAACCAAAGTTTGAAGTTTCAATTTTTTTGAAAATTTCAACCCATTGACTACAAAGACGACCAAGAAAGACTTGCAACTAAGTTACTAAGGTAGTAAGGTTAGGAAAAGTACCAAAACCTCGACTTTGGTGAATCAAGATAGGAAAGGTGACAAGCACGGTGCATTTATGGAGAAGGCTGGTGAAATGAGGTGTTATAATGGAATTCACCTATCACCCTCGATGCTTCTTTGAGTTCGAGTGTAAGGATAATAGGATTGTATCCTTTTGGCGGCGGGTGATAGGTTGGAGGCCAGCAAAACATAAAAGCAATGCAGGCCAGTTTCACCATGACATCGTGGAGGAAGTTGGACCCCTTTGTGGGTAAAGCATCTGTGCAGAGGCTACAAGGTTTATTTCTCTACAATGAAGAGCAGGTGGTGCAAGTAGTTCAAATAATGATGGGGGATGGATTTGAAAAATTGACACATAGATTCAGAATGAATATGGATATCTATTCATTGGTCATGGCTTGGGTTTTAGACATAGGAGAACTGATGAACGAGGTGAGGAGAGTAATGAAAACTCTGGTGCATAAAGATTTTTTAGTGGACATGGAAAGCATTCTGCAATGGGTGATACTAGGAATAGGGTTGGTAAAAGTAGAAAGAATGGATGGTGGGGGCCCAGAGCTTGCAGATTTAAATCACCTCTTTATCAAATGGCTAGAGGGTCTCACTAAAGACCAGTGGCAGGAAGGAGCCGAGCGTGGGTGGAAAGCACTTAAAACCTGTGTTGAGCTAATGGCATTAGAGGAAATAATAGAAAATCTAAAAGAAGTTGCCAGAGAGGAGATGCGCGAAAAGAAGGGACTGCGTTCGTGGAAGAAATCAAAACCATTAAAGGAGATACTACCACTAGAGATGGGCGAGTCTTTGAAGAAGAATGAGTAATAATGGTTAACGTAAAGTGTAGTTTTTTGTTTTATTTTTAACCTTTGCGTTAGAATTTTAGGGTTAAGCCTGGATTGGCTGTGAAATTGTAATCTTTCTGCGGCTTGGATATAGATCGTTACTCATTTGGGTAGTACAAAGGCGTAGTTGTTTAGGGAAGTTCTGATACTCTAGTTTTTGAGCTGGTTATTCAGCTTTTTTGGTAGTTTTTGGATGTTGCGAAGTTTGTAGAATCTGTATCTTTTTCTTTATAATTAATAAAATAAACAAGTATCATTGATCAACTTTTTTGGTAGTTTTTGGATGTTACGAACTTTATAGAATCTATATCTTTTGCTTTATAATTAATAAAATAAAAAAGTATCATTGATAAAAAAATATATATTCTTAAATTTTTAAGCCTTGGTCCTACGTTCTTCCTAGGCAGTCCCTCTTTTAAAACAAACTTTATGCATGTGCATATTTCTGCCAGTTAAGTTCTTCTATCCCTCATCGCAAAAATCCAAACCTGTTGGGTTCATTACCATGATGATGACCCTTGATCTCACCACGCATTCGCATCTAATGGTTCTACTGTTATTCCAGAGGTTTCAATTCACAAATCTAGTGCTTGAGAGATATACTTCCGGAATGCAACTAAAGTCGTCCATAAAAATTCATCGAACGGTCATGGTTAGATTGATGTGCCACATCCTTTGTGTAAAACATTCCAAAGTTTTTAAGCCTTGGTCCTACGTTCTTTCTAGGTGGTCCCTCTTTTAAAACAAACTTAATGCACGTGCATATTTTTGCCACTTAAGTTCTATCGCTCATCGTCAAAATCTAACCTGTCAGATTAATTACCATGATGATGACCCTTGATCTCACCACGTGTCCACATCTAATGGTTCTAGTGTTATTCCAAAGGTTTCCATTCACAAATCTAGTGCTTGAGAGATATACTTCTAGAATGTAAGTACAGTCGTCCATTGAAAATTCATCAAACGGTAGTGGATTCGCCACTGAATTTAATTGGCCAATGAATTTTTTTTATTAGTTTGATATTATGTTTAATTCGCCAATATAGGTTTAATTCGCCAATGAATTTTATTTTTTAGTTTGAAAAAAAAAATCGCCAACAAAATTATTTTTTCTGGTTTGAAAACAGGTTTAATTCACCAATGAAAATATTTTATTGGTTTGAAAATAGATTTTAATCGCCAATGAAAATATTTTAGTGGTTTTAAAAAAATTGCATTTTGCCAGGATTTTCCACAAACTTCTAGTGAGTACAAAAGATTCACCAATGGGGATTATTTTTTTTCACGAAAAATGAAAAAATTTGCCTCTAAAATTAATATTTTTTTTGGGAAGTATGAAAGATTCGCCAGGATTTTACAGCTTCTTCGAGGGGGGGTTTCTTAAAGTTTTCCCTGAATAGGACCTAGTCAAGCTAGATAGATAAAACACTTTTTCACACTCACATTGAATATTTTATATTGAGCATGGTTCAAATGAGGTTGTCATCTCAAAGAGGCCCACAATATTTTGTAATATATGATATTATGATTTCAATATAATATTTCTCTTTATGAACAATTTTCTATTTATATTCTCTATATATTTATTATTAGACTAATATGATGCTAGAAGGATCACAACATTTGGTATCAAGATCTTTCCAAGGATATGTTCATAGCATCATGAAGAGTTTGGGTCTTTTCTAACTATTTGTAATGTCCCCTTTTTAGCGTGAACATGAATGTTGATGGTTTAGCCTATTTCTGACCCTCGTAGGCTAGAGCAGATGGTTAGGGGGTCTTATTTGGCAGTATTTGATATGGCTTCACCTCCAATGACCAGTGAGAGTTCAAGTCTAACCTTTGTTGGACTCAGTTTGACACACTTACTATTTATAGTAAGTGACTATTTCAGGACAGTCAAGGTTTCTATCTATAGCAGGGCACCTGAACAGGCTTCATTTGCCTCATTTGCAGTGCCAATCTTTTACACCATTGGTCTGATCAGATAATGAGGTAAATCAGTGGTTGAAAGAGAGGGACCCTTACTATTTTAATAAGGCAGTTGGATGCGTAGTGGATGTCGTGGTTAACTCCTTGGTTCAGACGGAATTGAGAAATAATGAGTATTTATGGAGTTATGTTATTTTAATTATTAATAAAGCAATACTTTATTAATAATTAAATATAAAGTGCAATTATAATGTGCAATGGGGCCATGACCCTCATTTAAGTGATTTTTAAAGTGACTAAGGAATAATTAAAACATTTAAATTTTATTATTAAGTTATAATGTAACTTTATAATAATAAAGTCACTTTAATTTTATAAAGTGCTTTAAGTGAAAAATTAAAGTGGTAAATATATCTTTTATCCCACATTGGCAAAGAAAGTGTTTGAGCTCTCACAAGAAAAGAATAAAAGGTACTTAAAAGCTCATTCTTTTGCATCCAGGAATTGTTGTTTGAATTGAGGACTTTTGGTGGTGGAGAAGCCAGCTAGGGTTTCAACCATTGGAGGACCTTTGGGGACGAAAACCCTCATTGGTTGAGAAATTTTGAGGTTGTGAGATACTAGCCGAATTATTGCTAGAGGAGAGCTTCACCCAAAAGTTCTGATTGTGCTTAAAGGTTGAGAATTCATCAAGGGTTTGAGCATATTTGAAGACTCATCTATTGTAGACCTGTAGCGCATCATTGGCAGCCATTAATTGATAGATTTCAAGCATTATTATGCAAGAATTGAAGGGATTTTCCAAGGGTTTGAAGGCTGATGGTAGAAGATCATTAACAAAATTATATTGCAGCCATTAATGATAAATTATTAGCTGCTTATAGAGATCAACCAACATCCTATACAACCACATGTTGGCCACTTGTGTGTAGTGTAACTTCTCTAGGCTAAAACGCCTATTCAAAGAGGCATATTGTGGTCTCATTTAGAGCACCTAGCATTAGCAAAGCTTCTCAAGTATTAATTAAGGAGGAGAATCATATACCTGGGCCAGATCATTCATTAATATCAGAAATATACATGGTTGATAATCATTTCTAGATCTCAATAAGAGCAATCGGTTTATCATTCTAAGTATGCTTGCACATCATAAGTTGTATATCTATTCTTTAATCAATAAATGATCATTTGCAACATCTTTATTTCCAATAGTGTTACTAGTTTGCTTCATATTTGCATTAGTCACTCTCAGATTTACTTTCTTGCATTTTCCTTGCATTTTATATATTGAGAAAATACCAAAAAAAAGTTCAAATATTTGCAAATCCAACCAAAATCTACATCAGATTGGATTTGGGAAGAGTTAGAACCTGCAGGGTTCATCATGCACTATCCACCATATTTTCTCACCTTGCTCTCTTAGGCTCAATTAGTGATTAAAAAGTGACTACAAATGTGGTGGCACTAAACATCTTTCCCAGAATATGTTAGAATTTTTTCCATTACCATTAGTTTCTTTCTTTTTTAGGCTAGAATCCTTGTGCTAAGGGTTTTCAAATACATATAGAACAAATATAAGTTTTTCTAAGATAAATTCACCATAAAAGGTATGATGAAGTAAGGGGTTCTTAAACTCCAATACCTAAGCCTTAAAGATAGGTTCCTCTTCTATTTAGTGTGGTGAGTATATGCTACAATTTTTGTTGGAAATAAGACACACATAGACCATGAATAGGTTGGTCATAAAGGGGTCAACAACTTAGTTGGTAGATCACTCCAATAGCAAATGGAATGTCTTGGGTTTGATTCCTAGCTAGTCCATATGAACTATAGCTCAACATGTGGTATCAGAGCCAAGTTAGGATCCCTAAGCACCTAAAATGTGGCTCAAGGGGGTTTGTTGGAAATAAGCCTTGTCTAAACTAACAATGGGTTGGCCAAAGAGGGACCAAAGCTTAGTTGGTAGATCACTTCTACAAAAAATGGAAGGTCTTTGATTTGAGTCCTAGCAGGTCTATATGAGTTGTAGCTCAACATGAGTTGTTGGAGTTAATTGTTGAACCCCGCAACTCCCAAAAATAATTTATAACAAAAACACCTATTAGAAAGAGCGAAAAAATGTAATTTATTTTCTATGCAAGCCTTGAGAATTGTATTGATAAAAAAAGAATTTGAATTATTACAATATACAATAATGAATCCTTATAATAAAGAAAAAACAAAAAAGGAACCCTAGATAAAACCATGAATGGGGGTTAAATTAGATCATGACATGTGTCCTCATCTTATGAATTGAGACAAAAAATCACATGACATAAGTTTAGATTAAGTATATGCTAAAGAAAAAGGGGACCTATTAATTAATTAATTAATTAGGTAATTAACTATTTTACTCTAACACCCCCCTTAAGTACAACTTAGGGAGAAGCTAAAAAATTCTAATGATGAATGTATGGATAGGTCTTGGTTATAAGGCCTAATTAGGTTTCTATGTACAAATAAATACATCTCTCATAACTTGATAAAATGAGAAAAAATCATGGAAAAAACTCCTCTATAAAAGAGAGAAAATAAAATAAATGTGTATTAGTGAAAGAAGGAAAGGAGGACTCGATATGAACCCCTAAGGATTAATTATATCACATAATTACAATGAATTTCCCCCTAATACGAGAGAAAACATGAGGATATGAATCTCCCCACAAAGAAGTAGGTCATGTGTCAATGATGAAAGCTTGAAGACAAAACATGATCCATTTCCTACAAATAAAATGTCCCCTCTTAGGAAGAAATAGATCAATTAGTGATTATAGAAGCCATTGTCATTAGTTGGATTAAAAAGGAATCCAAATCCAAATGATTGTCTCTAAAAATTACTCAAATATCTATATGTAAAAATCAAAATCATATGAATATTTATATAGAAAAAGCTTCAAAGAAAATGCTCATGGGCTATCATAGAAGAGGGGATGAATATCCTCAAATGGATCCTCCAAATATTCAATATGGGATTCGGAAAATAAAGATGATATGCTTAATATATATGAATCCCAAGTAGTTACATGTGTAAAAGAGGATACATGTTTTGCTACACTAAATTAATAGGAGCCCTATATGTAGTGATACTAATCTCATCAATAGAAATAGAATATGGAGATGTGATTTCAATAAGAGTGGGAGCAAGAAGATGTTTGAACCATTGGAACATGTAAGACATGTAATATGCTCAAGATCCTTTAAATTATCATCATCAAAGGGTATGATATTTGCATCATTAATTGAAAAGAGGAAATCTAGAATAGGAACATCTAAGAATGGAGAGATATGAGAGTCGCCATAGATCTCCCAAAGCCTATTCCAAAGTGTGTGGGGATAATCAATTTCTAATACAACATAAATAGTGTTAGGATCAAAACTAGAATAAATTAATCCTACAACATGATCAATAATGTTACCCCAAGTTTATTTACTCCTTAGTGTGCTTGGTTCATATATGAGTCCATAAAGATAAGGAAAAATATTAAGCCACCTAAGATGTGTTAGGATTTCATTTTTTCAAAACTCATAACTATCATTTTCCTAAATTACCCCAAAACGATGAATAGAAAACCCATGAGACCTCCTCAAATGATAAAATAAAATATCAACAACCTCATTGCATATAAACTAGGTAACCCTAATGCATAAAAAATAGGTAAAATAAAGTCATATCATACAAACAAAATATTTATAGGTGCCAAAATGTCAAAGTAATCAACCAAAATGTGAAATAGTGACAAACTAAATAAAAAATCCTTTAAAAACAATTTGAAATGTTGTTGGAAGTCATTTTATGGATGGGGAGGTGGTATAACAATGGTCAAGAGTTGAGATGTTGGCAATGACTTGGTCAATTGACAAGGAAATTACCACTAATTGGTAAGAACATCATAAATCATTGACAATTTTCATCATTAGGGAACACACAACCCTTGATCACGTAGGTGACCTGGGCTTAAAACCCCCAAAAAATCCAAGATAGTGATTGTGTCAACCCTAGTAGAGGCCTATGTGGTAGGATGTATGGCACCAACATGTATGCCATGGAAATTAAAGCTTCATTATTTTTAATTTATGTCATTGTGTAATTTTTCTCATTAGATTTCACTGATGCAAGCCACCAAAGTTTTATGTAGGTTATAATGATTGTGTGTTTGTAATATGGTGCATGATTTGGAAGGCATGTATGGATTTGTATAGTCATACAAAAAATCTTAGGGTTTTCTAGCCCCCAAAAATAATTTTCCAAAAAAAATTAGACTTTGATTTCAATATTTAGATTGGTGTTTTTAAGGTTTTTAGATGTTCTAAATGTAAAATTTAGGTTTTTTTTCTCCAAGATGCTCCATTTTATTTCTCAAGGTTAAATCTCTCAAAAATGGATGGGACACTGTCACAAATCTATTTGAACTAGAAAGAAAATAGGTGGGGGGATGTGCCCACTATTCTCCTTAATTCACTCAATAATGTCCTAGGAACCCAAATTGGATTGACTATCAACCCCAAAGGGTGAGTCAATTCTCAACAAGGAAGACCTAGGAGGGGTTCTTTTAAGCTTTGAGGGGTTCACCACCAAGCAAAATCTTGGAAAAGATAACTTAACATTCAACTCACAAAACCTAGTAATGCAAGCTAAATGATGAATGCTAATGATGAAATTATGCAACAAGTTAGGGTATGTGTACCTGGGAAGTCTAGAAATGTAATGAGGATTATAGAAATGCAAATAAGTTGTCAAAATGTGCTATGGAGGACTAAGAAACCCTTAATTTCTTATTAGTCTTGTTTTTTTTTAGGGAAGATGTGAAATCTTTGGATGTCGGAACATGATCTGAAAGAATCTCTGCAAAATTCCACTTAGAGGACTAAGACACATTTGCTACCGTCTTAGTCTCGATCTGAATTTATGAAATCTCTGAATGTGATCCTAAGGCTTTCTGTCTGCACTTCCTTCTTCTCTAATCTCAAGTCCTGAGACTTCCAGATCTGGCATGTAGGTGAGTTTCCGTGAAGATGACAACTTTGCAATGCAACTTTGCAACTTTGCACTTCAAATGATCTTCAAGTATTCAACCTAAATCTGAAATAACAAACATGCAAGAGAGGAAAAACTTGTTGATTGTTAGTAAATGGTGGTTTGCCTTGGGCAAACCCCTTGTTGGTAATTAAACCTCGAAATAGAATGAAATGGTGGGAAATGATGAATGAACAAAATTCTATATTGCAACTCACCAAACCCTTGTAATAAGGTGTTGCAAATATGTTTGAAATGGCTGCAATGGATGTGGTTCTTGAATCTTACTTGTGAATGATAAACCCTACATCACAAATGTTAGCACAATAACAATCATGATGCAACAATATCCTTGATATGATGCTTGAATCTTGATGATGGCTCCAAATGCTTGATGAATTTCTTTTGATCTCATAAAATTTCCTTAGGAATGAATACTTGAATGCTTGTTATGAAAATGAGTGAAGGAACCTTGTATTTATACGTATCCATGCTTAATATCCCAAAATTACACCACAACAAGCCAACATCTGAATTCATTAATTAAAGGAGGATAAATCCCGCCAAGATTTGAAATTGAATCCCAAAAATAAGCCAAGGGGGACTAAGATGCCCTAGGTGGTGTCTTAGTCCTGAGGCATTAAACTCAAGGCACAAACTCCAAAAAGGGGCCCATTTAAGGCACACTTGAAATCAGGGTCCCAAGACCTTTGGGGGCAAAGAAGCCCTAGGTGGCATCTTAGTCCTGACCCAAAAATCAGGGACACTTAGTCAGAATCATTAAATTATCATTTATCCCTTGATGTTTAATGATATTAGCCATAAAAATATATAGTTTATTAGGCTTGTGGATGCAAAATAAGACCAATTAAGACATAAATAAGGATAAATAAATCAAGGCGGACCCAAACAAGTGCAAAAATGCAAGGGTATGCATTTTCCTACACTACATTTATCCCCCACTTTAGTGAGAGGATGAACTTGCTTCAAACTCACACTAAAGTAGCCAACCACTCAATCAAGAGGGGTTCAAATGTACAAATGCTAGTAAGATAGGACGACAATAACCAAGAGGGTGGCCAAGCCCCCAGGATCAAGATCCTATGGAAAACCAACATAGGAACAAAGGGACACACTTGCAGAGGATATATGAAGCCATAACCAGATTGCAAACATACACCATCAAAGACAGGAAAAGAAAAAGGAAAAAGAAAATGAAAAATGCAACTGATCAAGCTTTGACTGGCCATCCAACACACTGTGGACCAAGTCTAGGTTGTTTGTCCAAAAAAGGTTTAAAAATGGAATGTGACGTCCACTATGCAAACAAAACGCATGCTCACAAAGGGATAGTGAAGCTAGTTGTCCACTAGGTGAGCCCCAAGAGATCCATATCAACATCATACCCCCATGACTATGATAAGTTCAAAAATAGAATGCATGCTCACAAGGGCTAGTGAAGCTAGTTGTTCACTAGGTGAGCCCCAGGGGACCATATCAAAGCCATACCTCCAAGACTTTAATAAGGTACAATAAGGGAAAATGCATGCTCACAAGGGCTAGTGAAGCTAGTTGTTCACTAGGTGAGCCTTGAGGGGACCATATCAAATCCATACCTCCATGAATTTAATAAGGTACAAAAAGAAAAATAATGCAACAGGAAAGAGGGATGTTCGAAGGGATTTTTCTTAAAGTTCATGTGAGGTCTTAATCTTAGGGTACATCGTTCCTAATGTCTCTAAGAGAGGACCAATCAAAGGATAAAAGATTCACAAATTTTAGGGAATGTAGTGCGTCGCATCAACACTAAGAGGAATATAATATGTTGAGATAGATCAAGCTCTTGAAGGACATTACTCCCAATGTCACCACAAAGAGAAAAATGCATCGCATGAAATAAGAAAATCACATCAAGGAACATGGAAAAGACTGCAAATGAAATCATGCCAAAATAATGCCAATGTATGCCCCCACTTTAAAGAAATTTCCAAACACCATGTTGTGAGCAATTACTTTAAAGTAGCCAAAACATGAAAAAGGAAAAGAGGGTTTCCCCCCAGAAACACATAAGGGATCTATGGATTCGGGGTCATTATATGTCTTTGCTGCAATGATATTAGAGAGCTCGAAATTGTCATCATTCCCCAAGTACACATAGAATTGGAAGAATGACACAAAGAGAGTGAAAACAAAATGAAAAAACTTTTGGGTCAATATGGAAGAGACATAGGGTGTCTCGATGCCTTACATCATCCCCAAAAGGAAAACACAAGACAAAAATGAAATGAAAAAGAAGAGATAATGAAAAATATTTTGGGTCAACATGGAAGAGACATAGGGTGTCTCGACGCCTTGTGTCATCCCCAAAAGGAAAACACAAGAGAAAATTGCAAATGAAAGGTAAAGATCAATGAAAAGGAAAAATCATACGACATATAGAAGAAAAGGTACAAATAGAAGAATGCACATAGAGAGGAAACATCAAACGAGATGGGGGATCAGATTACACGCATGCAATCAAAAGAAAAGGAAATAATGTAAAAGAATAGTAAGGCACATGCGAGTCAGCCTAAAGCAGATCATCCACCTCCCAATCTTAGTTTATATAAGCGAAAGGTAGACAACGAACCTAAGGGACAACAAAAAATGCTTTACTAGGACAAGGCTATTTTTTGCTTTCCCCCACTGAGTGCAAGACAAGAATGAGCTGAGGTAGGTGATGAGAAAGATCATATAATAGTGAGAATAGAATATTCTACAACTATTACATGACAAAAGGGGTTTTAGAGTCTTGCTATTCAATTACTGGATGACAATCATTACCATCGAAGTGAAAGTTTTTCAATACCAACTTGAATGCACGACACTCATCGGTACAGTGTCTAAGAGTTCTGTGGTATTGACAATGTGGAACTTTTGCATCTTTAGGATGTAGTACTAGTTTGTCTTTCATTGGTGGTAATGTTATTAGTTCTAAGTTGTTCAAAAGCAATTGTAGTTTCCTTTCACTTTCAGGTGGCAGGCAAGGAAACTTTAGTTTTTTTAACTTGTAAGGCCTCTTGCGCTTGCTAGATTCACCAACTTCTCTAGTTGAAGGTTGAGGAAGAGTACCTAGGGTGGTCATATCATCCTTGTCATTGTTATGAGTCATTGGTTGTTCTTTAGGAAGGACATTCATATCGGGAGGAGAATTTAAGATCACTATGCCATCACTACGAAGCCTTAGATATTCTCTAGGAGGTCATATATTGCGAGGGGGGTCTTGATATCCTAACCCTTTTGTGTTTTCATTAGTTGATATTTGTTCTAGGAGTTGATGAATTTCATGTTCACTTGTTGTATCACATCCTTGTTTACTCAAAATTGTGAATCCTTTTCCATATGTTTCTTCTAGATTGATTGGAGTGTTTGTTACTTTTTTGTCATAAAAATGGTTGAGTATTTACTTGTTTAGAGGAGCTAGGTTCACCTTGTGAAGGGAATTTAAGTTCAACTTTTGTTTTGGTTTCAGGATGTAAGTAACCAAACATCTCAAGAGGTGGTATCATAGGAGGATTTGATTGTTTTATGGATGGGTAAAAGGATGCATTAGCTTCAAGGTTGTTAATACAATCATTTAGGAACTTATTCATGTTGTCATCATCTTCTCTAATGATGTCAACATCACGAGGAGGACATGCATTAGGAGTTGTGTGAGCATGAGTAAGTTCAATTTCATTAGGATCATTACCAAAGGTGCAACTTGACACATCTACCAAAGATTTCAAGGACATCCACATCTTTCCAAAGCACATATCCATTATGCAAGATTGAACAAATACACTTGAAAAGAAAGAAATTGAAATAACAACAATTCTGCAAACTGTAACAGAAAACTAAAAGGAGCAAACAGAAGCAAAGAAAAGAAATTTCAGATCCTGAAAACTACAAATTCAAAGTCAACAGGGACTAAGACGCCAGTAAGGGCGTCTTGGTCCTACTGGTGAGATTTTGAAGTTTCAGGGGCTAGAACAAACAACAAACAACATAGATAGTGATCTGTATAGGATCTAGACTAGATTGCAGTATTTAAATGCTTAACTTTTACAATGCTTTTACAATGATTATTTCAAGTTAATTAAATCGAAATTAACTTATGGAAATAACAAAATGAAAGTAATAACAAGGTGATTATAACAGAAAGGAAGGAAATGAGCGATAGAAAGAGAGAGAAGAAGAGAAGTGCGAACAGTTGATAACGGAGTTCGTCACGAAAGTGACTACGTCTCCGGGTCCACTCCAATAGAGAGACCGATCCGATTAACTCCAAAAATTAGTTACAAAGCACCACAATCATTCTCCAAGCACTTCGGCAGCATAATAGTGCTCTGACGTGCGAGAATGACTCAAAGAATCTCCACAAGACCTCTCTTTCGATTATCTCCACAGCTTCAAGACTTCGTCACCTGAAAAAAACTTAATGCCCCTTCACTCTCACCTCACACCCCTTTTTATACAAAAAAATTAACTCAAATTGGTTACTAACCAATTGATTTTACAATATTCACCTTATCTCTCCAAATACATAAAAATATTCAAAAATCTCCCTATTTTACATAATATTTTCAACCTCCTCCATTTTTAACATATATTAATCTTTAAAAATATTTTAGAGCCCTTCAATCTTTCTTCTTTTCGGGCTTTATGGTTTTGGAGGTTACATTTAATCCTTTAAAAGGATTATAGTTTGTTGTTATTTAATTAAATTAGGAGGGAAATTGTTTTTATTTATTTAGGCATTCGGTTTCCATTAATTATCAAGTAAAACCGATGCCAATTATAGTTAAAAACCATGGAATGGCGTGGCGGTGGTAAATGCTTTTACTAGATTGGCGGTCCCGGGTTCCACTCCCGGCCGCTGGATTTTAAAAAGCTATCCGCCAATTTTTAAATAACAAAAACAACCGCTCCTAGCAGTTTGTTACAGCCGCGGATTTGGTGCAACAGCTAGCATGCTATGTTTGGCACGGGCAGGTGGGAGGTTCGAAACTCCCCAACAACTTTTTAACAAACCAAACTTTTTTTCAACCGCCGGATGAAGGAGAGAAACCCTGGGGCCACGTGGCATGCCGAGGAGGTGCCACGTGGCAAAACCTGATTCGACGACAGAGCTGACGTGTCTGCCAACTCGATGCTGATGTGGAAGCTGACGTGTCATGCTGACGTGGCCTTCTGACTGGGGTATGGTCTGCTGACTGGACCGATGACTATGCTGCCACGTGGATGCTGACGTCATCATACGGATGACATCTGTCAACCGCGGATTGGTCCATTTTGATTTGCACATATGCTGACATCATCATGTACGGATGCTGACGTCATCACTGTACCTTCAAGTCCACCAAGTCAACCTAAAACTTTGACCAGCTGTATCTTGAGCATACGATGTCGGTTTTTGATGAAACGAACGTTGCTGGAATCGTCTCAACGAGCCCTTCGCGATGATGCTGACTTTGACAACTTTTGACAACATCATTTTTTTGCTTCCTGGACGCCCTCTGATTCCAGTTTGACCAAAGGTTTGACTGGCTATAACTCGTGCAAACGGACTCCTTTTCGCTCCGTTCGAGTTGCATTGGAATCAGGACGCTGAGCTCTTTTTGATGGTGCTAATTCTAGAGAAAAATAAGACACTTCAATTTTCACTGAAAAATGTCCACCGGATCAGGCCTCCCCACTGAAGACCTTTTGGACCTCCAAAAGTGGCATTTACTCTGACATTAAGTGAGGACTTGGCCTCCCCACTTGTCATGTATCTTCTGTACATCTGAATACCTGACTCACAAGCACAATGAAGACTGCAACAATATTGTTGAACATAAACATAACTTTATCACTTCCATAAGCATCTACATCCAATGTCGTAGCCACTAACCAACAGAAATTGACTAGCATCAAGCTGAACAATAATGCAGAAATGAAAGAGAATAAGTCAACAACAATTCGATCCTTTACAATAGGAACATTTGTACCCAAGGATTCATCAATGCTTTCAAGCATCCTTTTCTCATGCTGTACTGCAAGTGCATCCTGCAACATCTGACCCTGGTTAGCTACTCCAAGTTCAAGTTTAGAACCACTTGTACTGACAGACATAAGAGTTAATTTTTTACTTGCATTAATTACCCTCTTTAACTACCCTGTGTTTGCAAAAGAACAATCATTCTTAATCTTGTGAGAATGTATAATGTACTGAACGCCATCTTTAAACAAGTGATAATGATTCTTTTCCCTGTAAAAGATTTCTTTTCTGTCATAAAGATAAGGGCTACCAAGCACTACCCCATAGATATCCAGTGGAACTACATCAAATTGTACTTCATCCACAAATTTACTACTGATTGCGAACCTTAAGGTGCATTGTTTTGTTACTTGCAACTTATCATTTTCACAAATCCAACCTAGTGGATAAGGTTTCTTATGTTGTGTAGTTTTTAATCCCAAGTTCTTTACAACACTTTATGAAATTAAATTCACCTAAGATCCACTATCTATGAGTGCATCAATTTTACTGTTCTTAGCAATAACCCTTAAATGAAACAGCTCATTCCTCTTAACATCTTCAGAGAAATCATTAACTGTGGAAGTAGAAGCACAACTAGCAACATAAACACCAGAAATAGGAGCTTTACCTTTTAGACCCATCGCTGTTATCTTAGTCTCATCATCTGAATCTAAACCAAGATCCATAACAACATTTGAGGCCTTCTCCTTACCTTTCTGTTTCTGATTACGTCTTTGAGCCCACTTAGGCTTCAGTTCAGGATGTAACTTCCAACAGTGTTCTTCATCATGACCGTCCCTGTCACAATGAGAACAAGAAAGTTTTTCATCCTTCTTGACTGTAGTTGTCTTCTTTCCTTTCCCTGTCTCTGCATTCTTAGAAGATTTCTTTACATCATTATCAATAAAAGATCCTTTACCCCTTGACTCTAAGTGTGTAGCTTGAACAGACACTTCATCCAAATTACAAGGGTTCAAAACCAAAATGGAATGCCTAAGATAGGAATGCAAACCTCCTATGTACTTCAACAACGTGTCTTGGGTATACAAAGGAACATTCAAAGCAATAGCCCTTTTCCTGAATTCATGGGTGTACTCTTGGACAGTTTGACCTTTCCCTTGCCTAAACATTTGCCAGTCCATCATTAACTGCTGCATATGTCCTAGGGGATAAAACTGCTTCTTAAGTGCATTAACAAATTCTGCCCAAGTTAAACTGACTCTACCATGTTGTGAAACTTCTGCCTTAGACTTGCTCTCCCACCAGGTTAAGGTTGTACCTCCTAAACGAAGAGTAGCCAATTGATCCTATCAACATCATCTAATAGGTTTTGGACTCTACAATAAACCTCAATTTGTTGAATCCAATCATCCAATTTTTCAGCATTTTCTCCACAATACTTTAAAATCAAATTTTACATCCAATTTAATTTTAGGCTTATACCCACTCTTGAAAGGATTAGAAGAAATAGAATGAGGAGAAGATGGAGAAGAAGGAGAAGGAGAAGAGGGAGGAGAAGAAGAAAAGGGATGATCTGGTTTCTTGCCACCATCTCCATGTTGTTCCCCTTTCTTGTCTTTGATCTTCTTGCTTCGACGAACCTTCTTCACGTTCCTTCCGTTCTTGTCTCTCCTAAAAAAGAATGTCCACCTTGGCCTTCATCTCGGGAATGCTCTTGAAACTCACGCTCAACGATTTCTTGAGGAACCTCCATTCTAAAATGACATCTTGAAATGTTTTTGCTTCCCGATCTCGGGATCAAAGTCTTGGCTTTTCCTTCTATACGAATCTGGATCTCGTTAGCATTCAAAAACAAATAACTGCAATAATAGTCACAAAACTCGTACAACCCAGGCTGTATAGGATCTAGACTAGATTGCGGTTTAAATGTTTAAACTTTTACAATGCTTTTACAATGATTATTTCAAGTTAACTAAATCGAAATTAACTTAAGGAAATAATAAAATGAAAGAATTAACAAGGTGATTATAACAGAAAGGAAGGAAATGAAGCTGACGGAAAAGAGAGAGAAGAAGAGATGCGACGATTGATAACGGAGTTAAATGCATAAAAAGTGACTAAATACTCAGGTCCACTCAATGAGGCGATCGATTAACTCAAAAATCAGTTACAAGCACACAATCGTTCTCAAGCACTTGACAACATAACTTGGTAGCTACGGCGATAAGTGTCAAAGAATCTCCACAAGACCTCTCTTTGATTATCTCCGCGACTTCAAGACTTCATCACAGAAAAAACTTAATGCCCTCCACTCTCACCTCACACCTTTTATACAAAGAATTAACTCAAATTAGTTTACTAACCAATTGATTTTACAATATTCACCTTATCTCTCCAAATACATAAAAATCTTCAAAAATCTCCCTATTTTACATAATATTTTCAACCTCCTCCATTTTTAACATATATTAATCTTTAAAAATATTTTAGAGCCCTTCAATCTTTCTTCTTTTCGGGCTTTATGGTTTTGGAGGTTACATTTAATCCTTTAAAAGGATTATAGTTTGTTGTTATTTAATTAAATTAGGAGGGAAATTGTTTTTATTTATTTAGGCATTCGGTTTCCATTAATTATCAAGTAAAACCGATGCCAATTATAGTTAAAAACCATCGAATGGCGTGGCGGTGGTAAATGCTTTTACTAGATTGGCGGTCTCGGGTTCCACTCCCGGCCGCTGGCTTTTAAAAAGCTATCCGCCAATTTTTAAATAACAAAAACAACCGCTCCCAGCAGTTTGTTACAGCCGCGGATTTGGTGCAATGGCTAGCATGCTATGTTTGGCACGGGCAGGTGGGAGGTTCGAAACTCCCCAACGACTTTTTAACAAACCAAACTTTTTTTCAACCACCGGATGAAGGAGAGAAACCCTGGGGCCACGTGGCATGCCGAGGAGGTGCCACGTGGCAAAACCTGATTCGACGACAGAGCTGACGTGTCTGCCAACTCGATGCTGATGTGGAAGCTGACGTGTCATGCTGACGTGGCCTTCTGACTAGGGTACGGTCTGCTGACTGGACCGATGACTATGCTGCCACGTGGATGCTGACGTCATCGTACAGATGACATGTGTCAACCGCGGATTGGTCCATTTTGATTTGCACATATGATGACGTCATCATGTACGGATGCTGACGTCATCACTGTACCTTCAAGTCCACCAAGTCAACCTA
>VDFB02271358.1:1270982614-1271011458 GCA_007258455.2 Sequoia sempervirens
TAGCTCTCAAAAATGCACCTCAAGAGGCTGCCAATCTCTTGGTACATTTTGGGGTAACATACAAGGTCAGATGTTTTAGACCTTCTACTCTTCAGGTGCTGCTAGACCTAGGTGGGTGTACCTATACGAATGAAGCAAACTTAATGTGCTTATCCTTATTGAAATGTTTTTCCCACAATGGTAGATGGGAGTGGACAAATGAAACTAAATTTGGTATAAATTGTATAACGATATTCAAAGCTAAATCCTAATATGTTCAGTTAACAGATGTAAAGAAAATGAATGAATCTAAATGGTGAAATGCAGAGACTAGTGCCTTATTGGGTATGCGGAGTCAAATGAAATAGAAATGGGCAACCTCTTTCTAGAAAACACTCAAATTGTTTGGCATATGTTTTTTTTATAACTTGTATAAACATGCAAGATTGTGATTGCTAAGCTCTTCTTAATAATCCATATGAATTTCCCTGATTACTGTGATCAACCAAAAGGATTTAATCTTTTCTTGAAAGAACCAATCAATTAACCACATAGATACAACAAACGTGCACTAATAAATTGAAGATAAACTTGTTATATCAATTTAAACAACCATAAAGCATCAATCTTGGAGACAACTTAGTAATAATTTCAATAAGCACAACATACAATTGACACCAGAAATGACCTGCCACATCAACTGATTTTCATTATAATCTCCATTTTGAAATCATACATCATAATCTCTGTTCTATGGAAAATTCAATTCCTATCCTACTTACTAATCTAAAAAAAAAATCTTTTACAATCAAAAATGGATATTTATACATCTGCATCTGAAAAGACACATCGCTTTGCATTCCAATGTCGACAAGCAACAATATTCGGGCCTTTGTTAATACTCGCCAAATATTCACCGTGACACCTTGTAGTCATACCGAAGTCCAAAGTCTCACCGATAGATATTCTTTCATCTCATGTGTGTCACTGTAACATTCTGTTGTTGGGGAGATGTCTCATAGGCACCTTATGTCTCACTAAGAAATCTCCTTAAGTTCACATTTGATCGCCGTGACAATATCATTCTCACACTGATGCAACAAAATGTCAGCGTGACAAAATGAGTTGGCAAGACTGCAAGACCTTCTGCTGATAACCCTTGGTAGAGTCCCATTGTGCTTTGTTGGCGAGACTTGATGGACTCGCCAATACCTTACCCTGATGCACATTAGTCTTACCGAGATGTATATCTTTATTGTTGGTCGGCAAGACACTACAGATTCGCTAAGACCTCATCTCAAATATCTTTAGTCTGGCTAAAATGTATATCCTTATCACTGGTTGGCAAGACACGCCCCATTCGGTGAGACATCATTCCTATGCTTTGACTCTTGTCGATATGTATATCCTCATCGACGTGACATATGGGTCGCTGTGACTTACTCCGATGAAAAGATCTTTCGCTGATACACTCTTTCTATTGTCGGTCAGTAAGACATGAAACGATTGGTAAGACATCACCCTGAGACCCCTTAGTTTGGCCGATAAGCCTCCTTGTGCATTGGTCAGTGAGACACGACTCATTCGGTGAGACCTCACCCTGGTGATTTCACTCTCACCGATATGAATTTTCCTTTGTCGTCGAAACAATGTGAATGTCCTACCGATAGGCAACAATAGACGTATATTAACAAAAATGCATTACGGCTCGGGGAGACCTTGATAATCTCATGCCAGTATAGAATATAATGTGAATTATTCAAGACACGATGGAATTTATGGTACTACATGGCCAAATATGGGGAAAATGTGCTCATGGTAGGACTTATTCAGAAACTCATGGGTATGAACAACATGTAAAATGCATCAGAATTTTACAGTTCTAACACAACCAATGGCCTTTCTTCCTTTGGGAAAACTAAAAAGATCCTAGGTGTCACAGTTTTTCAAAGACATTATCTCATCCTGCATGGCCTGCATCCAAGACTCACACATTCTTCTGAAGAGAGAGCCTCCCTGAAAGATCTAGGTTCATGATCAGTACATATCAAAGAAAATTTACAATGAAAATTAGGTGGGCTATACTTGTCAACTAGATTTCATTGTCTTGTGGACCTTCTCAAAGGTGGAGTAAGAGATTCCTCCTCATATTCATCCTCATTGTTTTCAACTTCTTCTGTTACAACAGATTCTTTAGAACTCTCTTCTTCTTCTCCATCTTCTTGTCCATCTCTCTGTTCTTCCACATGTGCATCTTCTTGTTTAGTTTCAAAATGCACTATTTTTGACTTTTCCTTTGGTTTCTCATCTTTAGAGTTAGCTCTAAATTCCCTAAAAATAACATCTCTAGAAAATATCATCTTTTGTGTTAGTGGATTCCAAAGTTTATAACCTTTAATATTTTCACCATAACCTACAAAGATGCATTTATGAGATTTGGGATCCAATTTAGACTGCTTCTCTTTAGGCACATGAACAAAAGCCTCACAACCAAAGACCCTTAAATGTGAAACTGAAGGCTTTTTACCCAACCACATTTCATAAGGTGTTTTATCAACAAGAGCTTTACAAGGAGATCTATTAATTAAATAACAAGCAGTACCAACAACTTCTACCCAATTTTTTTATCTAACTTAGCACTACTTAACATGCTCCTAGCTCTTCCCATTAATGTACGGTTCATTCTTTCTACTACCCCATTTTGTTGGGGTGTGTAAGGTGTAGTCTTTTTCCTAACAATTCATGCATGTTTGCAAAACTCATCAAATTCCTTAGAACAATATTCACCCCCATTGTCAGATCTCAATAATTTTATCTTATAATCTGCTTTCTTTTCAACCAATGCCTTAAATTCCTTAAACTTGGTGAAAACTTCAGATTTTGTATGCATAAAATAAATCCAAGTATATCTTGAGTAATCATCAATGAAGGAAACATAATAATGTGATCTACTCAAAGAATCTGTATCCACTGGACCACATACATCCGAATGAATTAGTTCTAACAATCCATTAGCTTTATTAGTTCCTTTAGGAAATGATGACCTATTTTGTTTACCAAACACACAATCCTCACATAAATCATTTTTACCAATAGAATAATAAAAAATACCATTTACTAGTTTCTTATCAAGTATTGTCCTAAGAAATTTTTCACCATTGTGACAGAATCTATGGTGCCACAACATACATGCATTTTCAATGCTAGTTACAAAAAGTAGAGGTATGTAACATAAACAGATTCCCTATCCAAGATACTTTAACAACCACCAAACTTCCCCTTACCATCTTGCAACCAGACTTGTCAAATGTCACATTCATTCCAGAATCATTCAACTTGGAAACCAAAATTAAAATTTTTGTAAGTCTTGGAATATGTAAAACATCATCAAGGATTTTAACCCTCCCATCACTGAAACACAACTTTACCTTTCCTTTACCGACAATCTTTTGTGAGTTGTTGTCACCCATGAAAACCTCTCCTCCATCATAATATTTGTATGTAGAAAACCACTCCTTGTGAGGAGTCATATGGAAGGAAGCACCTGAATCAATAAGCCAAGCATCATTGCAAACTGTGTTAGCTAAAATAATCAAAGCATCAAAATCATTGTTATCAGAGGACTTTTCCGTGAAGGAATCTGCATTCATTTTCTTATTTCTACATTCCTTCTTCACATGTCCCCATTTACCATAGTTCCAACACTTCACGAGCTGCTCTTTCTAGGGGTCTTAGATCGTCCTTTAGACTTATCCTTCTTCTTATCTCCTTTAGGCCCTTTCTCCTTGGGCCTACCTCGCACATGCAAGGCATCTTGGGAGCCACTATGCATGGTCTTCCTCCTCATCTCCTCTGAAAGAATTATGGGAATAACATTATCCATCTTAGGTTCAACACCACCACTTGTTATAACCATAATTAAATTTTCCCAAGATTCTGGCAAAGAGAAAATCAATAGAATACATTTATCCTCATCTTCTATTTTAACATCAATAGATGCAAGCTGACTTATAATCAAATTAAAAGCATTCAAATGTTCAGCAATAGAATCACCATTCTTCATCTTTAATGAATATAAACATCTTTTGAGATACAACTTGTTAGACAAACTCTTAGTTTGATAGATTTCACCTATCTTCCTCCAAAGCTTGTATGTCATGTCTTCTGAAGAGACATTTAGGAGGAAAAAATTAGTGAGACACAACCGAATGGTCCCTCGAGCCTTCTTGTCTAACTTCTTCCAATCCTCATCCAACAAGGTTGAAGTAGATGGCTTCTTATCAACTAAAACTGGTAACCACTGATCTCTCTCCTCAAGGAGATCCTCCACTTTCAACTTCCACATCTCGTAACCAGTGCCATTGAACTTCTCAATATCTTGATGAGAGGTGGAGGCCATGGTATACAATCTTTCACAAATCTACAAAACTCACAACACAAAAGCTTCCACTGCAGCAAAAACCTTCAACACTTTAAAAGGAAAGTGTCCCTTCCTTAACAAAACCGTTAGCTCTAATATCAAATGTTGATTAACAAGGTGAAGAAAGCTTGCAATATGAACTTAAATAGGTGAATGCAAATCTGAAATATGTAGATTAACCTTTAGCCTTAGTGTGGAGAAAGAATGAGAGAGAGAGATAGAAGAATCATAACACATGCAACAACGGATTTACGTGGAGAAACCTCAAATGGAAAAAACTCCACCA
The DNA here is from genome assembly GCA_007258455.2 of Sequoia sempervirens. Taxonomy (NCBI): domain Eukaryota; kingdom Viridiplantae; phylum Streptophyta; class Pinopsida; order Cupressales; family Cupressaceae; genus Sequoia; species Sequoia sempervirens. The sequence continues at coordinate 1,270,987,300 of VDFB02271358.1, forward strand.
CCGAAAGAGAGGAAAGTATATTACAAATATTATAAAATATTACATGCAGCAATAGACTTCTCTTATCATCCCTATAAAATCCTGCAACACCCTGTTACCTTGCAAACCTGCAAAACTAAATTGAATAACTCTAGCTCAAGGCCCCTATTTAAAGAGATTTGTGAGGATGAAAACCACCATGGTTTCACCAAACAATAGGCAACAATACCACCTAGCAAAACCCACGCCTCCCTTCATGAAATGGTCATGACATCCTAAAAATAGCCTCTTATAGATTCTCTTATAGCTGTCATAAGGCATAACTTATGCATGAGCACCTGGGGTCAAAGATAGCATATTCTATCATAGGAATCTGTCATACTATCATAGCATCTTATGACAACTATCATACATGCCATAGATGCTCTTACAACATCCTAACAACCTCATTCTAGAAGATTCCAAGTGGGATGCCTAGCTATTTTGTCCTTTTCCTAAATGACAAATGGTATCAGTAATAGTAACACTACATTTACATTGTCTCTTTCACCACCGTTGGTTAAACGATTTCACCTCTTATGGGTAAATGTTGAAAACACTTTAGGAGAATAATTAATTAAAGGATTTACAGGTTGATGGCACCTAAATCCTAACAAGATGGAATCATGTAAGAAAAATGAAGGAGGCCTCATGAAGACCCCCAAGGAAAACTTCCTTCACCCCAATCATCGATCACAACTGGAGGTAACGAGGTGATGCTAAAGGTTACATGAAGATTTCTACAACCCGCTCCTCTATAGGCATGTACTCGAAGGTGAGAAAACCATCATGAATCAACTAATGTATGAAGTGCATGTGGATCTCTATGTGCTTAGTATGCTAATGCTCCACTAAAATGCGAGAAATGTGAATGGCACTCTAATTGTCACATTAAAGAATAGTTGGACTATCAAGAGGAAAAAAAACTCATTCAATGACTAACAAAGCCACAAAACCTCCTAGATGGCCAAAACCATTGCATGGTACTCAACCTCTGAAGATGATAATGCAATAAAAAATTGCTTCTTGCAAGACCATGTAATGGGGCCAAAACTAAGGTAGAAAACAAATCCATAAGTAGACTTCTTATCATTGACATAACCAACCTAATATGAGTCAGTGAAGCCAATTATCCAAGGATCTCTCGATTTATAGTGAATACCATAATGTGAGGTGTCCTGAATATATCTCAAAATTCATTTGGAAGCTTGCCAATGAATCTCATTTGGATCATGTGACAATCAAGAGATAAGACCAACCATAAACAAAAGATTATGACATGAATGTGTTAGGTACAAAATACTACCAACCAACTGCCTATATAATGTAGCATCTACTGAAGGAGTCATAAAAGTGGAAGAGAATACAACAGCTGATTGGAATGGTGTGGGGAAAGGCTTGCAATTAGGCATGCCAAATCTCTAAAGCATGTCAAGAGCATACTTCTATTGAAATATGGAAATCATGTTCAAAGACTAAATAACAGGTGTAAACTAAGAAATTAGTGTAGAAGGCTAAGTTTTTTCATCTCAAACTCCTCCATCAAAGCTTGCTAAAAATTCTAGATCACAGAGGATGAAATGCATGTAAGGATCAACTCATTCACATATAGCACAAGGATCAAAAGATCGCCCTCCTATCTCTAAATGTAAACTGTGGGATCAAAATTGCATTGTGTGAAGCCAGAAGAAAGCAAAAAGGTGTCCATCTTCTCATGCCAAGCTCGAGGGGCCTGTTTGAGACCATATAGTGAACGAAAAATTCTGCAAACTAGTGACGAGTCCTTAGCAAAACCATGTGGCTGCTTCATATAAATCTCCTCATGAAGATCACCATGAAGGAAGGCACTCTTCACATCCATTTGAAATATTGGCCATCCTTGTGAAGCTGCGAGGGAAAGTACAAGGTGAATAGAATTCATCTTGGCAACAGGGGAAAATATCTCAAAATAATCAATTCCTTCAACTTGAGAGAAACCCTTTGCAAGACAAGACTTATACTTATCAATAGAACCATCTGCAACATATTTGGTATGATACACCCACTTGCATCGAACCAAATTTCTTCCCTTAGGAACATGAACTAAATCCCAAGTATGCTTCTTCATCAAAGAAGAATACTCATCTAACATAGCACTATCCCACTCAGGAATACCAACCACCTCTAAAAATTTTTGAGGATCATCCAAAATGGTATGACTCTTGAAAAAGACTAATACTCGATGTCTATGCACAAGTGATATGGGATTCTCAAAGATCACCTGCCAAAGGTCCAGTTGCATCAATAGTATTATGGGCCCACTTGGGTAAATGCTAAATATCTAGAGGTGGTGGGATAGTTGGAGCATCATCCTCGTCCTCAAGAGATGAGTAATCCTCAAGATATGAGGAGTGAGTAGTAGGTGATGAGGGAGAAGTTGGGCATGGAGAATCCATCTATGAAAAGCACTCATCAAACTGGACATCCCATTGAAATAAGACCTCTTTGGAATCAAGATCAAGATGTATGTAGATTCTTGTAATTATGTACTATTTCTAGCTGCTTCTTCTAGTTGTTATGCTAAAGCTTCTCATACGAGCCAGTGTTCTTTGGTCCTAGAAATTTTTGTAATCAATAGGTGACAACCTTCCAACTCTGATACTATTGTGTATTTCTACTATATAATATAATATATAGGATAAAGGCCTTTTTCCAAAAAAATAATGTAATTAAGTTTACTAAGATATGATTTATCACTTTATTCATGAATAATGAGATCTTGCTTTACAAATTTTCCAAAAACTAGAAATGGAAAGCTTCAATATCAAGATGTTACAAAAGCCTTAAATATTCCCTTCAATCTACATCTCCAAGAATATAACTAGCCCTATTTCTTGTCAATAGTACCCAACTATATGGGGCTGTAAGGCTCAACCCTCTAGACTAGGAGACCACTAATTGGGTAGTCCAACAACACTCACATAAAGTAAGGTAGATGAAGAATCACACATACCAATCATCTATGTATGGGGCATCTAATAACCATACTTACATTTTGATCATAACATCAAAATCATATAATAAGAATGTTGATAACCACAAATTATAAACAAATTAATTGACATAACCATCAATTTCTAACAAGAAAATGGTAACAACCATCAATTTTCCATATTTAGGTTTCCAGTACATAAATTATATTCAATTATCTAATGAAATCAAGGAAGAGGTCACTAGATGAAGGATAGTAAAGTGTCATCATGATCATGTTAAGATGGTGTTGTACTAAGAAATGTACCCCATCTACAGTGAAAAATAATCAATTACATTGTTAAAATCATGGAAGGATCTTGATAATTCCCTTCACTATCATGTCATGAATCCAACATAGAGATTATATGTTAGACGAAGATTATGTCTATTTTTTAATTCCTTTTATTTTGTATCTTTATATTTTATCCTCTCAACTACCACATCCATCTACAACTAATAAATATCTCAAGATAATTTATCAATTTTATTTCAAACCAAAACTCCTCAAAGAATCCATATGCAATCCACCTAATCTTGAGCATGAAAAAACATGAAATCTAGGTTTGAAAAATTCATATATCAAAAAGAAAATACCTTCAACAAATCAAAGCCTCAATAATGGAGGTTGTCCTCCCTTGAACACAATTCAAACCAATCTTTGTAATCTTCTTCGAGATCCAATTCTAAGCTCCTAGTCACAAGCAAGGTTTCTAAGAAATATTTTTATAAATCAAAAGGTTACACAAAAAGGAGATGAGAGGAAATGAATGATAGAGAAATTATTTTAAAATTACCTTTCATTTTCCTTTATGTCAAAAATTCCCAAACCCCCCAAATGGTTTTTTCCTTGTTCACATAAAAACTAGTTAATTTTCAAAGGTAAATATTTTACAAATGATACTTTTTCATTTCAAATAACTAATTACTTTCCAAAATAACTAATGCATAAAATTTTAAATAAAACTATTTAACCTTTCTAATTTCCTTTTAAAAATTCAATATTTAACTCTGTATAGCACCCTCATCTAGGTGAATTTAATTTAAAATGTCAATAACTCTTTCAACTAAACAGATTTATCTATTTCATAAATAAATTGCAAGATGTTTGAATATTAAATAATGTGAACACAATAAGAGATAAAATGGCCTATGTAAAACACTCCCAAATATATTTTATGGGTTTCCATCATCTATAGTTCATATGTTCCAATGCCATACCAATCTGATCAAAGGGTGATACTAATTACCTATGCACATCTCAACAACTCATGATTGGAGGAGATAGGGTATTCAATAATAACACATTTTTCTGAGCCAATACTCTTTGGAAATTAATCATAGTTAGGAAACTTGTGCCTACACACTCAGTTAAAACATTAGGTGCATCTACACAATACAAGGATATTCAAATCATGGCATATAAATCCATATGACAATATCAAATTTAACTACATATAACTAAAAATCATCTACAACTAATATAATCTAGATATCAAAGATTTTTAATCAATAATCCACATTGTTGATATAGATACTACAATCATAATCAATATATAGTAAAAATAATGAAGCTAAACATTGCTAGAGTTTCAAACATATAGTCATAACATATGCATCCAAACACACACTTTGAACATCCAAATGACAATAATAGTAGTTACCATCACAGCCAATGATAGCATTCAAATGACATTGTGTGATTGAATCACATTGATTAAGATATGATAGTACCCTCTTACATGACACCCTCTCTCTACCCAATGATATTGCACCTCATAAAACTAAAGGAAACACCATAATTATAATTATACAATAATTGATTAAGAGATTCATAAATTACTTAGTTACAAGTTTGAATATAATTATTAAACATTAATAATTATTAATCAATTGATATTAATTATTAAAATAAATATTCATAATTCAGATCATATCAATTTTTTATTAGCTATTAATCAAAATCATTTGTTAGTCAAAACTACTATTAATAATATGTTTTTACAATGTACTATAGTATCAAAGGTCTAAATCTACAAAGAATCGATTCATGCCATAAAAATAATCACACCATATTTCAATCAAGTGATCGTCACAATTGCATCCTCCATAAATTTTTAAGGATGACATAGATCAAATTTCATCATTTTTTATGCTTTGAGTTTGTCTAATTTTAATAAATTTTTATTTACAATAAAAATTTTATGATCAAAGTAAACAATTCTTCAAAGACCATTGAAATCAAGTAAGCCTAAATTTCCTTTCACTTGATTTCAACACATGTCTAATTATAGTCTTAATTAATCATACTTAACTCTCAATATACTTTTTTTAATTACATTACGGTATACACTTTAGATAGTTTGAAAATATCATTTCTAATATCATTTCTATATTCAAGAAGTACTAATTTTGAAGGCCATATTCAAGGTTGTGATAATTATAAAAGGACAAATAAGCATATGTTTAAAATTAGAAGTGTTCAAATCAATTCAAATGACTAACTAGTGGATAGGGAAAGCATCTAGTGGTCATGCACCCCAACTGTTTAACACTTCAAATTTATATGTAGTATTTTTAAATTGTTTTAAAGTTTATATTAGATCACTTGGTAAGAAGTCAGATTTAGGTGTGGGATATTGAATATGGTGTTAAATTAACATATTTATATTAAGATATTATAAAATATAAAGAAAATAAGTTAGTCAAATATGTACTAAAATTATATTTTCTTGATACATTCATTTAATATGAAATCATATATTATATTTTATTTGACTTTTTTTTAAAAATCATTTTATTGTAAGTGGTCATTGAATTCTAAATGGAATTGAATGACTTACAAAGAGTCTTCTAAGAATCATACCTTATTAAATACATGGTTTGTGATACTTTAAAAGAATGAAGTCACAATTAAATCTAACCAAAAATCTAAAGAAATCAATTATCTGTGACTAATTTTAACAAAATAGATACCCCACAATTCTTAACAAAAACAAAACAATAGATGGCAGAATATTATCGCTTTACTCCTTAAAATATAAAAGGAAACCCACCAGTAAATCTGAATGAAAGAATACTTGGCTTGTATTCTTTGGAAGCTGCCAATTCTGCAGTGAGTTCTTATTACAGAAAAAGCAACCATATGATTCAACCCCATATTCGAATTCAGTGGGGACAACCATTACAGAAAAAGCATACCAGTCAGTGTTCAAACATGTTTCTTCTTTTTATTTATTTTTAATGCTGGCATTCAACGATGTTATTTAGTCATTGTTGAGATGCATGCAATAATCTTCCTTGTCCAATCACAGCTTTACATCTCATCGCCTTCTGCATGTGATTGTTCTTCGTAATTATCATTGGAACGTAGCAAAATCTGACCATATTACTGGCCCCAAGGCCTGCATTCTTCAGCTTATGCTTTCTTTCTACTTTACAATATTCGTTTCTAATATACTATTGTTCTCTTTCTTTATTTGCTATGTATATATGTGCCATTTTTCATTATGAAAAAGTGACTACAAAAATAGTGGTACTAAGCATCTTTTTTAAAATCTATTTGTTATTTTAGATTAGAAACTTTGTGTGAAGGGTTTTCAAATATCTTCATAGCAACTATCATTTTTTTCTAAGCTAAATTTCCATAAAAGACCATTGAAGTAAGGGGTTCTAAAAATACACTATCTAAGTCTTAAAGATATAGCCCTCTTCCCTCTTAGTGCACTAGCTATCCTACAAGGTTCTTGCAATTCTAGTTATCTATGTATGGATGTTGAAAAGAATAGTCAAGACAATATTTCTAAGGCGTTTCTAGAGCTTATTGATTGGCTACATTTGATGGTTGATGCTATTAAAGATAAGTCGTTTTCCAATCATGCTTATTCCTTATCTCTAGAACTAGTAAGGGATTGCAAAGGTTTTTTTCTTAGAGTTCTAGATTTAGTCATAGAAATGTCATCCTCCATACTATAGATCTCTCTCATTTGGAGGTCTATAGGAGATAGGCCAAACAATGGTGTTTTTTTTATAAATTGGGCTCAAAGAAATTGGAAAGTATATGGTAAAATTAAGATCTTAGCTATAATGAAGGGCACCTTTTTAATCTCCATTTTGAACCATGAAGATTGTGCCCAAACCCTATTGGATGGTCAATGGACCCTAGCTAAGTCAAGTCTCTTCCTTAAAAATAGAAATCAGGTTTTGATCTTGAGAAGGAATGCATTAACATTGTACTCATTTGGATTAGGTTTCTAATCTTACCATCAGAATACTAAGAGTAGGAGATTTTATTAGGTATTGCTAACTCTATTAACCAACTCTTAGCTTTTCATACTATGACCAAATACAAAAAATGCTTGTTGCTTGTCAATTTTTTTTAATATGAATGTGGATAAGCAACTTCCTTCTTTGATCGCCTTGTCCTCTAAATTGAGTGTTAGAGTGCAAAAAATTATTTATGAGGATATCATGGTTATGTGCTATAAGTACCATAAATTTGACCACTCTACTACCACATGCCTAAGCTATAGGAGGAAGCAAACATTTTGGAGAAAGAGAGGAGTTTATTCATCCTCAATCAATTGAAGATTTTCCTTTGGTGAGTGCAAGCAAGGAGGCATGTTCTTTGGTTAGGATTAGACCCAAAGAAAAAAATAGCAATGTTCCTTCTTTAGAGGCCCTCAAAGATGGTAGAGTTTTGGAGGAGACTTGTAAGGAGAAAAAAAAACTTGTGAGAGCCTAGTTGATATAACTAGCCCAACACATGGGATTCAACATTAACTCGATTCACTTTCCACAAATAAGAATAAAACAAAGAAGATTTTGGACGAGAGGTGCAATATAATTCTTATTATTTATTTTGATTTTAGATTAGCTATTGAATGGGAGAATAGCTAACCCCCATTGATAAGGATGACAAAGATGAATCCCGAAAAACATTTGAAAGCTAAATGGCAACCTCCGTGAAGGGGTGCTATTAATTAAACTTGGATGGGCTTCTAAGGGAAATCTCGAAGAGACTAGGGTTAGGTGTGTGGTTCATGATTAAAAGGGGGATGTGGTGTTTTGGGTCTCAAGAAGACTTAAAATGGGGACAAATAATGAGGCTAAATTTCACACCCTCCTCCTAGGCTTAAAGTTGTGCAATAATTTCAATTGAATCGGATCATGATAGAAAGTGTCTCATATCTAATCATCAATGCTATCAGAACTAAGAAATCTCATATCTAGAAGTTGAATTATTTCCTTAGCTCAACAATAACCTTGCTTGAGGATTTGGAGGATTTTATAGGGAAGTCAATATGGGAGCTAATGTGCTTGCCAACTCAAAGGGTCGATAGGGATGTGGAGCTCCTCGTGGACTCACTAGGTTTGAAGTGTCTAAATAATTATCTTTTGTGGTTGGCGTCCATGGATAATCATCATTTATTTGCGGGTGGCGGAAGTTATACTGGTATGGTTGTCATTCAAAGTGATGAACAATTGTGAAACATTCACTCCACATTCGTGTGATCGACAACTCTTTCGCTCATTCTTTTAGTTTCTAGATTTCGCGTCTCTGAACGTTTCGTTGGTTTGCTCTCTTCCTTGCTTGTGTCATCCTCATGGATACTCCCTAAGGTAAATGGCCTTTCTAGGCTTGGTGTTCGAGAAGAGGTTGTAGAGTGTGTTTAGGATGCGAAGCGAACTCATTCTTTGTATTGTTCAATGGGTTTTGGGTGACAAATTCTTAACTGTTGAGCACAAGTATATGGTGAATTTTGATTTGCCTTCTATGTTCGTTGTAGCACTATTGGATTTGGGAGAACGTAAAGACTCAAATATGAGTATTGCTAAGGCTCTAATCAATAAGCAGTATCTAGGTGGATTATTTGAGGTGTTGGAAGCCACTCGCTATGGAAATGGTGTTCTTTTACAGGAAATTTTTTAGAGGCTCCAGGTTTGGGATGTTAAAGGTGAAATTGGTCCCCTTCATATTTCATTCTCGCCCTGGTTCAGTTCTTTAGCATTGCCAAGAGGTTTTGAAGGGTTTGGAGCTCCGACGTAAGAAGGTATTGGGCTTTGCGGAGGCTGATGGGGTTGAGTGGTTGAGATAATTTATCACTGCTAGCTCGAAGGGATGAGTTTATGATATAGGACTAGTCTTCTTTCTTCTTTTCTTTCTTTCTCTTCTGCTTTTCTTTTTCTTTTTCTTTTTTTTTTTTTGGATAAATGATGATCTATGTAGATAGGTTGTATGGATTCTTGGAGCTAAAGTTTTGCTTGTTTCCTGGTTCCATTGGATTTGGTTATCTCTTCATTTTCATTTTCATGTCTGTTTCATATCTCCATCTACATGTAATATTTAACAGGAACAATTTACATGGTTGTAATTTATTAATAAAAAAAATGAGAGACTAGATAAGAGGGAAATTTGTCTTAATGGTTCTATGGGTAGAGTTATTAGTAGCGTGTCTTGTGTTTGTTTCTTATTGCCTCTTATTGGGTGGTGTTATTATTGTTGTCAGTCTAAAGTCTCAAAGTTGTTTATTTCTTAAGATATTTCTTTGATGTTAGTTGGGTTCTAGTTATTTATGAATTTTATAAGGGTCAGGATCATTTTCAAACTCTTATATATATGTATATGTGTATACATACACACACAAAGATGTGTATATATATATATATATATATATATATCCACTTATTCTTAGGTATATAGGAAAACATCAAATTTTGAAAACCTATTCTTAATCAATCTTTGGTTGTTTATAATTTTGTTGCATTCCTAAGAAGCTAATGCAGTCATGAGGACAACCCCAAGCGTATGGTTGATGGCTTTGATCGCCATGAAAATATTAAGAAGGTCTGGCATAGTTTGGCTGCGCAGGTGGAAGAAGGATGGATTACAGTCAAGGGTAAAAAAGATAAATCTTCACGGCCTTCTTTCGACATGACTCTTCACTCCCACAAGAAAAGTGCTAATTGTAAATCTTGATGAGTTTTGTTTGGGTGCTGGCTTTTTGCTGGCTGCAGGCTGTCTTTTTTCAGCCTGGCCTTTCTTGTTGTAAAGGGTTTTGGATCCCTTCAAAATCCGCTTATCCCCAAATATCAAAAACAAGATAATGGTCTCCGAGACAATTCAATAATTCATAATTGGATCTCTAAAATATTGGATTAGTACAATTTGTAAATAGGATAAGTATATATATGCTCATTCATAGACTAGACAAACCCTATAGAAAACTTCTCTTATAATCTATCATTTTTGGAGTTGAAGGATAACACCATTGGCTAATTATTCAAAACTACATTGTTAGATCTTATTCAACCAATTTAAGAATAATTTCTTACAAATATAGTGTTAAATGGTTTCCGACTTTAGACAACTACATTTGAAGCAATTGTGCATCAAAATTCAAATTTTATAGAGTCCAATTTAAAACTTCTAGGGCCAAATTCTCTCAATTTGAGAAGTATATGATAAATTCGTTTCAAAAATTGCCCATAAGGGTTTATTTTTAAGAAAACCTAAACTATTTTTTACCCCATCCATATAATTGTTCGATTATGATTCTCTCTTCAAGATAATTATTTTGATACATAACTTTGGGAACCTTTTAGCTAGCTCGGGAAGTCTTTCACATCATTTAGGCACCTATCCTATTGCGATCTTATTGAGATAATTATTTTGAAATATATTCTAGGTAACCTTTCTTATAATCCTATGGCCTCATTGCATGATGGTACTAATCCAAACATGGGAAATAGATTAATTTTATTAGAAGTAGTTTCCATTTATACATGAATAATTAACCTTAGTGCTAAATAGACACAAAAAATTGAATCCATCATCCAATTATGTAGTCATGGACTTGATTGAATAATTAGAGAGAAATTTTTGAAACCAATGCTAACTTGAGAGAGTTCCATGTGGCCCAAAACCTAATTTTTATAAATTTGATTATGCAAATCACACTAGCTATATCTATTTAGGTTAAGAAATATATGTGTCTACATTACAAGCCCCTTTATGTGCAAGGTCCATATATCATCTTTGAACTTGGAAAATAAGTCATAGGGTGGTATAAATGGTACCAAAAATTCCATGTCAAGCTTACATGGTTAAAATTTATAAAAAAATATATTCGTTTGATTCATTTCTAGTGTCTATAAGGATTTTATAGGAACTTTAACTAAATTAAGAAAAAAGTTGTTGATTATTAAATGTAATTTTTAAAAACTCACCAACAATTGAAAGATTTGACAAATGACTTATTCAATATTTTTAATCAATACCTTAAAAGACGAGATTAAATCTAAAGTTAAATTGTTTAAACCTAAGGATATGTTCGTAGCCATTGGTTTGGCTAAATTAGAGAACAAAGAGTTTATAGCTAGTATTGTTTTTGTAAAGTGAGACTATTCAAAAATATTGTTTCGGTGCATCTCATAACAATTTCCAACCCTAGATTGACACTAATCCAATATCTAATTGAGGTAAAAATATAGACCCATTAGCAAAAAAGGTTTATGTTACACTTGTAATGAAAAATATTCACTTTGTAGATTATAATTTGTATATACTTATTGTGAAGTCATCTCCAAAACTTTGAAGAGTGTGAAGATGTCAAGAATACAAGTGACAAAGTTATTGCTAAAAATATTTGTGTACAAACCGACAAATACTATGACTCCTCAATAATTTTAAGATATACTTAATTTGATCAACCTTTGGTTAGTCAAGCAAGCCAATTGTTTCGTGTACTCATATTCTATTTTTAAATTTATGATAGAAAATGGAAAACCTATATTTAAAATTAGAAGTGTTTAGATCAATTCAAAGTGACTAGATAGTGGATAGGGAAAAGCATCTAATGGTTGTGCACATTGAGTGACTTAATAAAAATTCACCAACCCTCTATCTCTCCCTCTCTCTCTCCCTATTGCAAACATAACATGAGTCTATTGGTAATGGAACCTCATTATCTTATTGATTCAGAGAAGTCATGTTTGGATCCTTGTTTTGAAGCTATCACTTCTCCATTGAGACCTTTGTTGCACAAACATCATTTGCTAAATGATCTACCAATTGACCTCATGTAATGCACAAAATGTATGCAAAAAAATATACCAATTTTTCCCTAATTGACCATCTACATCTCTTCGGTGTACCCATTGCACACCAAGGTGCCATTGCTAGTTAAATTTATGATAGAAAATAAAAACAGATTTAAAATTAGAAATGTTTAGATCAATTCAACTGACTACATGGTGGATGGGAAAGTATGTAGTAGTTGCGGAGACATTGAATGACTTGATAAAAAAAAAGTCGACCAGAAATCAAATATTTTAAATGCAAAATTTGTAATATTTTAAAGAAACGAGACCAAGATCATATCTCCGTAAAATCTAAAAGAAATAATTTATTCCTGACAAACTTTGAATAGTGAATGCACTGACAATTATTATTGAAACTCTTCATACTCACACTGTTTAGAAATGGAAAAACATGCAGAGATCCCTGCAATCCAGAAAAAAATATCTTGTGATACTCCATATACCTAATATAAAACACAACCCACCATAAAGTCTGAATGAAGACTATTTGGCAGCCGTCAATTCTGGCGTGGATTTTTATTCCCACTAAACTTTCATTCATTCGAATTGAGTGGGGACAAACAGTGCAGAAATAACATACGCAGTGTCAAACGATACAGCCTTTTCAAAGATATTTCTACGTATCTTTAAAAAATTTATTATTTTTATGGATGATAAAGAAATATTTAATTATATTCATCATTTAATATTGAGAAATAGCTATTTGATATTGGTTAAGCTTCAAGCACGCTCAAAATGACTGCTGAAAGTTGAAGATAATGTGTAATGACGTGTAAAATGTCAAAAAGTAGTTGAAATTGTATGTGTATGTGTAATGTGAGGAGCCATTTCTATGAATGAGACAACATGTAGAATATGAATATGGCCTTTGGATGATAATGGAGGCCAGTTTAGAAAAGATGTTTGGTTGTGAGTAAGTAGTACAAGGGAAAAAACAAAACAATTTTGTATTGTAGGCCATAAATGGTTTATGCTAAGGTCGTCTTAATCAAAGATATATTAAATGTAGCTATCCCTAGTCAAACTCACAAATTCAAAGTTTTTAATTATAGAGTTCCAAAGTCGATGCCAACTCACAAATATTTGTCTACAGACTTCACCACTTTAAACTCTTTAATGCATGACTTAGATTTGTTTAGATTTAGGCCTTTTTAATATATTTTTTTAGTGTTTTTGGTTTTTTATGCATCCACAAATTATTTATAACTATTCGATACGGGAGCACGAGTCTTCTTGGGCTGAACCTCTTCGGCTAAGAGTCAATGACTGAGGGATATCCATTTCACCAAATTCGCCCGAGGCACGATCCCGACCTCATCCCTTATCATGTCAAAGCCTTGCACTCAACAAGACTTGATCCCTCGTGGGCTCATTAAGAACCATTCAACTTCACCAACAGATCAAGAGCCCATTGACATTTCCTACCTTTTTAAAACTATAAAACATTTTGTTTGAGTATAAGTTTTTATGTTAAGATGTGACACTAATGTTAAATTTTTTGTTTCATTTTGTTTTTAATTTATTAGATACATAATATTTTTTATGATTTATAAAGAGAATTTATAAGGATCTTTAAATTGAAGTAATGATTTGAAAAAAATAAAAAATTTGTATTAAAGAGATCAAGTTTAATATTTATATATAAATAGGTTAAAATACAAGCATATAAACCATCATCTTGAAAATAGATAAAGGTACACACAAAATCCATCATTGACAACATGATACAATAGGAAAGAAAAATCTTTCCCACCAAAAATCTATGATTCTACCTACAAAAGAGCTCACTTGGGGAATCCACACTATCTAGATATATGTTGGTTTAACCCACCATCAAGAAAATTCTAGACAAATATTTGGTAAGTTATCTCACTAGCTAATTGTAATTATGTTATATGGATGAGACTGGTAGTACTCTATAATAGAATTAGTTTAAGTACAGAGCTTGGAAAAGAGAAAGAACATCCTTTATGTTAGAGTAGTCAATATCAACTTGCAATTTCACAAATAATATTTTGCACAAAATAATATTATCATGTAAATTGTAAAATGTATAAAATAGCCTTGCATATAAAAAGGTAAGAATGAAGAGGTGAGAAGATAAGACTCAAATTCTAGCTACCCCTACAAAGGTTATACATATGTAACTACACTTGAGACAAGTGTGAGGACACACATAGATTCCACATGAGGTGAGACTTAAACAAAAATCTCTAAAAGAGCTTAAGTGTAATGTGAATAGGACTTAGTCAATCGAGATCTAGATAAAACACTTTTTCACACTCACATTGAATATTTTCTATTGAGCATGGTTCAAATGAGGTTGTCATCTCAGAGAGGCCCACAATATTTTGTAATATGATGTTATGATTTCAATATAATATTTCTCTCTTTATGAACAATTTTCTATCTATATTCTCTATATATTTATTATTAGACTAATATGATGCAAGAAGGATCACAACATTTGGTATCAAGATCTTTCCAAGGATATGTTCTTAGCATCATCAAGAGTTTGGGCCTTTTCTAACTATCCACCATATTTTCTGACCTTGCTCTCTTAGGCTCAATTAATGATTAAAAAGTGACTACAAATGTGGTGGCACTAAACATCTTTCCCAAAATATGTTAGAAGTTTTTTCCATTACCATTAGTTTCTTTCTTTTTTAGGCTAGAAACCTTTTGCTAAGGGTTTTCAAATACATTTAGAACAAATATTAGTTTTTCTAAGATCCATAAAAGGTATGATGAAGTAAGGAGTTCCTAAACTCCAATAAGGTCTTTAAAGCCTCAAAGATAGGTTCCTCTTCTATTTAGTGTGGTGGTTATATGCTACAATGTTTGTTGGAAATAAGAAATGTACATAATACAACAATAGGTTGGTCATAAAGGGGTCAACAACTTAGTTGGTAGATCACTCCAATAGTAAATGGAATGTCTTGGGTTTGATTCCTAGCTAGTCCATATGAACTATAGCTCAACATATGGTATCAGAGCCAAGTTAGGAGCCCTAATGTAATAACCCATTCGAAATTATTAAATAATATTATTGTAAATGACACATGCATATACTCCAAATTAAAAAAGACATAACTAGTAGCTAAATTCAATCATAGCTACAAATGTCCATTTAAAATGAGTCAAATATTCATATATTCACTTCAAAAGTCAAATTAAAATGTTAGGTTGACTTTGCTCCAAAGGCCACAAAGTCATTACATTGTATACTTTTCATCAAATACATGAATGTATTATATCAAGTTACATTTCAGACTAAAATAGTCTTGTGAACAACTAAGGTTCTTCTTCAACACTTGCCTCCACTGATGGATGAGAACATGGTTGAAGCTCTTTAGGTCGCCCAATCACGAAGCTTATGCTTCCCTGGTATTCTTCCAACTTGAAGAATGCCCAACCCTACATATAACATTTAGCAAGAGAACAATCTACAAGGTGGAATTTGGTGCATGCCCATACATCAACATGCAATTTCTATCTACAAGTTAGAAGATAAAATGCAAAATCTATGCCAGGAATGATAGAGAGTGAATTCATAGAGTTCATACATACATAATGAACTATATTGCTTGGCCAAGCATAATGAATGTGTTGCAACAACAACAAACAATAGGTTCTGGTAAAGCAAACCTATACTCTCTAAACTCCATTTCGGTACCCGTCCCAGAAGGTAACTTTCTACATACGATATCTCATAACAACTATCTACCCTCTAGCAGCATCTACCCTAAGGTGCTCTAGTCAACTAAGGTATCATTGTTATGTTCAAGTATTAAAATGTTTATTCACAAATGTATTCCAAAGAAGAATCAAATTACTAATTTACTCTCTAACAGAAATCAAATTTATGATTCACAGAGTAATTCAACATTCAGTCATATCATTTTTATGACTATTTTCTACTTTTCATCATAAGCATTTTACTTTTAAAAATGTACTAAAACCAAAAGAAGGCATGTCACAAGTATGTGTATGTACATAGACGAGGTCTATGTGCATACACATATGTGCCTACTTATGTTTAAAATTTGTGCATACATTCTGAAATAATTATAAAAATTCAAATTGCAATCTTAAATAGTATTCCATTTGACGTTTCTTGTAAAAAATAAAGAGTTAGAATAACTCTATTCTCGCAGTTTCACACATACTGTTATTGCATTCTCACAATTGTGATACTCTAACATTGCTATTTACATAAGAACATTCATTGTTTAAACAAGATGAGTATTGTTTCCTACTAAACAGTCATAAAACAAGTTGTTTACATATGAACATTCATTGTTTAAGCAGAACAAGTACTGTTTCCTACTAAATAGTTATAAAGCAAGTTGTTCAAATATGTACATTCATTGTTTGAATAGACCAAGTACTATTCCCTACTAAACAGTTATAAAACAAGTTGTTCACATATGTACATTCATTGTTTAAGCAGAACAAGTATTGTTCCCTACTAAACAATTATAAAACTAGTTGTTTCTAACTAAACAATTTATTGAACAAGGTTGCTTTCAGCTATAAAGATAACTTTTTAACAAAACAAAGTTGTTTGCAAAAGAATAACCATTGTTTACATCAACACAATGTTGTTTCAAACTAAACAATTACATTTAAAGAAAAATAATGTCGTCTACTCTATTTGTTGATCTCAAGCTGTTTAAATGCTAAATGATCACTTAACAAGTAAATGTTCACCATTTAAATACAAAATGGGTTTTCCACTATGAACTGAAAAATAAACAATCAATTAGCCTAGTTTCATTCATAAGGATAGAATGTCTATTATTTAGATCTTGAATACTTTCATCACTAGAGATTCGATGAACAATTTTAATATTATAAAGAAAACTAAGTTCGACATGTTTTTCGAAGAAATACTTGAGAAAATATTTCAATCAAAGAAGGCATAGAAGTTTCAGGTTCAAACAATACTCTTTCCTTTTTAGGCTACAATAAACAAACCAAGTTTACTTTGGGTTCGACCAATCTTATTAGTCGGGTGTTTACTTTCTAAGCATCAAAGATATATATATATATATATATATATATATATATATATATAGGTGATCCAACAAAATTTGGTTTACAATTTGTGGGAGATTGATTTTTGCTGAAATCACATATTTTTAGAAAATATAATGATTTAAGCCTTTAAAAGTTTCATTAAATCATTCCAATTGAAGAGGGTTTTATCAAACCACCTTAGATCAAACCCCCTTGGATAGAACCCCGCTAGTTTTAAGCCATACCTGTAACAGGGTCTCCTTTACACCTATCAAAATGTTGATAAAAAACTAGTTTTGATTTACCTTTTGGGAGATCAAATGAATTCATTTAAAATTTATTTTTTGTAAGTATATATTCCTTATTATAAGCTTCCTAAAAATAAAAATTTTAAATATATTTAAGTTGATTATTATATTTATTTTTTATTTCTTGTGAATGTAGGTTTTTCACCGAAAAATCAATCTCTTTGTTCTGCACATTTGGAAAAATAGAAGATTATCAATTCATTTTGAAAATATGGTACTAGATATTGAGGATCCCCTTGATCCAACCAAAATAAAAAATTGAATTTTGATACATACAAAAAAAGTTCACATATTATCTGATGGCTATGCCTGAATTGTAATTGGTTTGATTTTGAAACTTGATTAAAGAAAAAATATTCAATAAAAAACTATCTAACCAAGTGGAAGCACTAGATATCAGGGTTACAAATCTAAATTTAGAAGAATTAGAATTTTATCCTTCATGGAAAAATGTTATGCATTATCTGATGAGTGTCACTTTTTAAAATATTGTTTTGAAAAAACTGGATTTTGTGAGGAGATGGAAAAAGAAGTGCAATTTGATTCCAAAATTTTTGAAAAAATATATTTATAATCTAGAAAAAATTTGCGACTCTGGTTTCATCATCTTCAATTCCTCGACTTAGCCACTATAGGTTCCCAAAAGTGAAGATTTAGTTAAAAAAATTATTTAGGTGTCTAGTTTGGTCAAAATTATGTACTATTATTGGGATCACCATATATACCTATATATATATATATATATATATCAAATTTCCCATGTGGTATTACTTTTTTATACCATGCATGCAATAATATTTAACATGCAAACTTATGTCTATACCATTTACACATCCAGGGGTTAGCCCATCGACCTATAGATCAAACCAAGTAAGGCTTGGTGATCCTCTAACTAAAAACCATTCCATCATTCCTATCAAACAAGGTCAGCTTCCCATTTAATGAAAATATACATATGCAAGCTCTAAGAGCATTTGTTCAAGCACTATCACTGTTATCGATCCATCAATAATGAGCATTTGAAACAATACAAATAAAATATAGAGAAACATACCCATCCTACAGGATTGCAAATCTATCCTTATCAAGGAATAGTATTTACAGATACACAGTCAATTGGTATAAGTTCCAATTTCCTACATAAGGCTAAGCATAATCATGCAACATAAGGATGAAGGTCGAGCCATTGGAGGCTCTCGAGCCTCATCCTAGCTTTGTTTACTAGCCGTGTAGGCTCTAAGCTATGATGGTTTCCATGCGATGAAGGTCATAGGCCATGTGCCCTCCATATGGTGGTAGATAGCACCTTCATACAATCGGCTTCAAGTCGTATCAAACACAAAACAACAACCACATTTTTGTGGTGCTAAGATAACACGCAATTAAAATGAAGGAAAAATTTCAAGCACGATTCAATAGTGGCAATAAAACAAGTTAATTGCTAAGGAAAATTGATTTACCTCCAAATTCCAAGATTTTATGATGTTTCCTTCAGATGTTTACTTTTTTCGTTGCCTTCGAACCCCTATTTCTCCTAATTCTTCTCTCTCTACTTTTTCGCCTGGGTATTCTTCAAAAATGTTAATGATAATGTCATTTGCATGCTACTAGTATTGGCATTACTGCCTTGTCGCCACTCACTACTCAGTTTGAATGTTGTCATTGAATCAGTGGCAGTCCACTCCTTAGTGCGATGCCTTTTGTGGTTTCTCTATGTTTTCAAATAGTCTGATTTAGCATATATCAAAATTCGATATGGGATTTAAATATAAGTATATATTTATATATATACACATATATATTTCTATATGTATTTAATATGATTTCCCATGTATTCCAATAATGTATATATATATGTATGTATTCGTAGTTATTTACATACATGTATTTATATGTATATATATTTATATATGCATTCATGTATAAGTTGTTTGTTTGGAATGGCTTATAAGTTCCATACACTATCATTTAATGTAAGAAACTTAAATTTTCTTTTTGAGCATCCATATTTATAAACAGAAAGGAATTTTATTTTCACTTAATTTTCTCATAATAAAATCTCTTATCCTTTTATTCATCTTTTTTTTCAATACTTACTTTCTTTTCCTTCAAAACATAGAGTTTGAGTAGATAATTTAATCTACAAGCCATTCATTTTCAAGCATTGAAACAATTCAAATCAGGAAATTAAATTCTCTTATATATGCAAAGTAGTTCAAATGCAAGTCATCATGCCATTTGTGGTGTGTGCTCCCAGATTCCAACTGGATTACTGTTTGATCTCACTTTAAATAGTCCTACTTCAACTATGTTCTCATCCTTCAACCTGTCACCCTGCAACTGCACACACTTGCACTTGCAAATTTATCAATAATGTTCAATTCTTGGTAATATATTTTAATAATTCATGGTCACGAGGTCTAGTCTCCCCACCATTCCCATGGTACCGAAGGGCATTTTGCGCTAGCACCACCAGTCACGTGAAAAAAGTTTAGCATGTGCACTGCAGTTTATAGGGGAGCAGATACCTGACTGATTCCTGCAGTCTAATATATATATATTTCTAAAAATTTGCAAATTCAACATCAGTCAACTTATTTCACTCAATATTTGAAAATTCTAAGATCTCCATTTAATATTTATTGAATTTCTTCAATAATTCAATTTACCATATTATAATAAATATGCAATAAAATTGGGTCATGACATCCTTCCCCTCTTGGAAGAGACATCATCTCGATGTCTAGTAAGTCAAAATAAAAGAACATCATATCAAATTTGAACATACATGTCTTTTTCAACATCACATCAGAATTTATATGTCTATTTGAAGATCACATCACAATATATGTCTATTTCAACATCACATCATAATATATATGTCTATTTCAACATCACATCATAATATATATGTCTATTTGAACATCAAAATTTCAAATCATGAAATATCATAGTATCTCAATCCAAAAAATTTCATACAAAATTATTGAAGTTTCCTTCTCAAGAAAGAAAATGTGGAAAGGAGCATTCTATTTCTTCCACATCCTCCCAAGTAGCACTATCCTCTGAGTATTGTTCTCATTGGACCTTGAATTGAGCAATATCTCTGATCCACAACTTAACATTGTGTCTATCCAGGATTGTAATGGGCTCCACTAGCACTACTCCTAGATCATGTACTTACAAGGATTGCCAATCAAGCACATGAGTCACATCAGGATGATATGGGTTAAGCAAGGAAACATGAAATACATTATGAAGTTGAGCTAGAGTAGGTGGTAGAGCTAGTCTATAAGAAACTAGGTTAATCACTTCCAAGACTTCAAATGGTCCCACATATCTTGGGGCCAACTTGGAAGACTTTCCAAAAGCAATATAACTTTTATGAGGTTTAACTCTCAAGAAAACTTCATCCCCCATTGCAAATTGTCTAAGAGTTTGGCTCTTGTCGACATAACTCTTATGTCATTTTGTCACCTCTTTCAATCTACTCTTAATGACACTCCTTTTTTCTTCCATTTCCTTAAGCATTCAAAGTCCTACTATGATCCTGTCCTCCAATTTATCCCAACTGATGGGGGTATGACACTTCCTCCCATACAAGGATTCAAATGGTGTCATGCCTAAGGATGTATGATAGGAATTTTTGTAAGGAAACTCTACCAAAGGAAAATATTCTTCCCAACTATACTGCTAGTCCATAAAATACATTCAAAGGAGGTATTCGACTACCTAATTCACCCTCTCTATCTATTGATTAGTTTGAGGATGATAAGATGAGCTGAAATTGAATTTGGTCCCCAATGAAACATTGAACGTCATCCAAAACTTGGAGGTCATTCATGTGTCCCTATTAGAAATCCCTATTAGAAATGATAGTCTCGAGCACTCCATGCAAGTGGAATATCTCCTAGAAAAATTTCTTAGCCAGGATCAACGATAAATCCTTAAGGTTTCTGGGAATGAAGTGTGCAACTTTAGTCAACTTATTAATCATGACCAAGATAACATCATGGCTATTCTTTCTCAATGACAACCCTTGTACAAAATCCATACTAATCACCTACCATTTATACTCAGGTATGTCATGAGGATACAATAACCTAACTGGATGTGCATGCTCATCCTTGACTCAATAGCACTCCAAGCATCTGGCTACATACTCCACTACATCCTTCTTGGGTTTAGGCCAAAAATACAATCTTCAACTCTCTGATCATCTTGGATACTCCGAGGTGTCTTGAGTAAGGTGCATTGTGAACTTCTTCTAAAACCAACTTTCTCAACTCTCTAGAGTCAAGAATATACATTCTTCTCTGGTATCTAAAAATACCATCCAGTTCGATCTCATATCCATCATTCTGATGATCTGAAGGACTTATTGCTAGGGCACTCTTCACTCTCTCATAGTGCTCATCCCATGGCAGATTTTGAATTACCTATTGTCTCAAGCTAGACCTTGTTGAGATCATGGCTGCCATATGTCTTCATCTACTAAGAGCATTAACCACTCTGTTCTCTCCCCCTTTTATATATTTAATTCCAAAGTTGTAGTCACTGAGGAATTCCAACCACCTTCTTTGTTGCACATTAAGGTTTGGATGGGTAAATATGTACCTCAACCCCAAGTGGTATGTCTTGAGTTCAAATGGATTTCCCAAAAGATAATGCCTCCACATTGGTAAGGCATGAACTATGGCCACCAATTCCAAATCATGAGGTGCGTAGTTAACTTCGTGCTGCTTGAACTTCCTTGATTCGTATGCTACCACTTGTCTTTCTTGCATTAATGTCGCTCCCAATCCTTCTCCTAAAGCATTTGTGATTACTGTGAATCACCCATTAGGATCAAGTATTGTTAGCACTGGTGTTGTCGTGAGCCTCTCCTTCAAGAGTTGGAATGCCTGCTCACATTTCTAAGTCCATTCAAATTGTGTTCCCTTCCTTTGGAGCGAGTTAATAGGAGATGCAATCTAGGAGAACCCTTGCACAAACTTCTTATAGTATCCTGCAAGTTCCATGAAGCTACAAAATTTTGACACATTATGAGGCACTGGCCATTCCACGATCACCTTGATCTTCTCTGGGTCTACGAAGACTCCTTCAACTAAAATGAGATGGCCCAAATAGTGCACTTTGTCCTGATAGAATGAACACTTGGACAACTTCCCAAAGAGTTTCTTTTCTCTCAATCACTAAAAAATTATCCTCAAATGTCTATCATGCTCTTTGATAGTCTTTGAGTAGACCAAAATGTCATCAATAAAGATCAGAACAAAGTCATCTAAGCAGTCTCTGAATACACTATTCATGAGGTTCATAAAGACTGCTAGTGCATTAGCTAAACCAAAAGGTACCACTGTGAACTCGTAATGTCCATATCAATTTCTAAATGTAGTCTTCGGATGTCTTCTTCCTTAATTATCAACTGATGGTACTTTGATCGGAGATAAATTTTAGAGAACATTGTTAATCCCTTCATTTGACCAAATAGTTCATCAATCCTCAGAAGTAGATACTGGTTCTTGATGGTAATCTTGTTCAACATATGATAATCTATAGATTGACATAAAGTTCCATCCTTCTTTTTCACAAAAATAATCGGCGCTCCCCAAGGAGACACATTGGGTCTTATGAGTCTCTTGTACAACAATTCCATTAGTTGGTACTTCAACTCATAGAGTTTTGTGGTGGTCATCCGATAAGGTTCCTTGGATTGAGGCTTAGCTCTTGGAACTAGGTTGATAGAATTATCAAATTCCCGCTTCGGAGGCAACTCCATAAGTTCTTCAGGGAATACGTCTTGGAACTCCTTGAGAATAGGATAGCCATCTAAATATGGCTCCTTTATATTATGATTACTAACATGCACTGCATAAATTTCACACCCCTTTCGACGAGCCTTCTTGATCAACATCGCAAAAAATTGTCTAGGCTCTAAGGGTCTCTGCATTCTACAGACCTCAACTGGGTTTCCATAATCATCCAAATAGTTGACCACCTGATCCTCATAGTTCGCTATAGCCTTATTCTCAATTAACCAATTTATTCCATAAATTACATCATATGAGCCTAAAGGTGACGCATACAAGTTGACCTGAGTTTGAAAGGTTGGAAGCTCTAACTCATTGCAAAAGATACAAGTATCTACCCTTTGCTCTGCTCAATTACCATACTAGATTGTCCATGAATTTACCATGTATCCAAGTCTAATGGGTATCTTGGATATTATTCTAGGATCTATAAAACATTTTGTAGCTCCAGTATCAATTAGGATAGAGATAGATTGGCTATAGAGCTTACCCGTTAGCTGAATTGGTGAAGCCTGATACTCTGCCTATCTATTATCCACTATCGTCTGGATCTGGTGATGCTAAGTATGTTGGTAGCTTCCTTCCTTTCATGAATTCAACCGCTAAGGATAATTCGAGGTATAATGGTTAGCTACACAAGTGTATCATCCATCACGAGGTCCTTTGCGACCTCCTAGCTTGTCCTCTCTAAAGCCTTTCTGCTTATGGTGGTCTTTTCCCTTGCCTTTGTTTTCTTTCTTATTCTTTCCACCATTACCATCTTCACCCTTCTCCTACGATTCACTTCCCCTCTTGAAATTAAGTATCTAATGGCTCTTGTCTCCCTTATGAAATTTCTTCTTCCCATACTATGACTTAGAACTTGAATTGCTATGAAGATTGGATAG
>VDFB02271358.1:1271011558-1271052371 GCA_007258455.2 Sequoia sempervirens
CAAATGCAAGTGGTTCCTTGGGCTCCACAAGTGTTTGATAATACAATTGGAAATCTTCACAATGGAAGCAATGCATATCATGCACAAAAAAACATTTATTCACCACAACCGTCAAAGCAAGTAAATGTTTATCCGGTCCCTCCTGGACAAAGATTGGTAAGCTATCAAGATTATCAATATGATCAATATCAAGTGTAATACAATTCCAACCCACTTGGAAATGTTAGTCAAAATTTGCAGCAAGGTACATATCAGAACCAACAATCTAAAAATGATGAATGTTTCAAAAAATATTTTGGAGGCCCTTCTTGACATAAGAAGAAATAGAGGAGAATCTGGGCACTCTTTGCTATGTAGAATGACAGATATTGTAGGAAAATACCTATTAATTTCCCACCTAGTAGGTCTGAGATCATTCAACAGTTCATGAAAGTGTATGAGCCAAACCCAATTTATTGGCCTGAATCATGGATACCAGTTTCTCTTGATCAACTAGATGAATGGACTGATATTGTAGATAGGAAAAAGTATGAAGACAATGGTGAAATCATTGATGAAGATGGAGAAATTGATCAAATAATGCAGCCAATAGAAGATGAGACAAGTGCATGTCAGAATGATTCCTATGACAACTTACATGAGGAAGACGAAAAATGTAGAAATTCTCTCTTACATAACAGATTGTGATAGTGTATGTTATGAAGGATCTATTGAATATTCAGATGTTGATATACAATAAGATGATTCTTGTAGTTCTGGTGATGATCAAGAAGAAGAAGCAATGGAAAATGTGGATCCATTTGAAAATGAGCAAATAATACCTCCAACAGTAGATAGGAACCATGAAGAGAAAGAAATTGGCATACTTGAAAATGGTTCCCAATTTTTTCAAACTAAATATGATCGTAAGAATGAAGAACACAACAACAATATGGTGGATGATGAAGCATATTCACTCAGCAATGAGCAAATCTCAGATCTATTGGAAATGGAGTACAAGAGATATACTCATAAGAAAGACTCAAAAAATTCATCCCTAGCATCAATTGGTACAAATGTACATAGTGATGGCTATGTGGATCAAAATTTTGTGTCACTACCAATTAGTGACATGCAAGAAGTAAAAGATATTTCAGATTTGATTATTTCAAAAAATGTTGATATGATAGAATTCTCAAATTTACATAAGAAGCACCCTGATAATGAATTCTCAATGCAGCTAGGAGATCATTTTGCAATATATGATAATGAGAAAAACAATGAGAAATGTTGCATTGAATATGCATACACATTGTATGGTGAAGATGACATAAATTTATTTCATGATGATGGAAGATATGAACTGTAGAGTGGTGAAAAGAACATGAGTCAAGCTGAACATAACAATTTTCTAAAGGTTTTCAATAACAGTGGTAGGGTTGATTACATGAGTGCTCTTAAAAAGAATTTGATGAAAAAAAAACAAATCAAGGTGTTTGACGTGGTGCACAGGGTTTCTTCTTCAGGCTCCTTTTGCCATCAACAACTATGGTGTGGTTTTCATAAACCATAATAGTTCATGACAAGAAAGGAATTTGAATTTGTTGTTCAAAGAATAAAATATTTGGTTTGCTCTTCTAGTGATTCGATTCTTGTAATGATTCTCACAATCATTCATCCCCGCATGGAGCCATTGTTAGAGCTCCTTAAAATTTCATGCGAATTTTAGGTTCTCATATTGTGAAACTTGATTTTAATGGTCAGAAAACTCAGTTGAAAATCAGTCTCAGGAGCACATTTTGAAAAATCATAATTTTGGATCTGTTCAATTTCACACAAAATCATTTTGCAAACATATTCATCTACCATATGGGAATGTGCACACCAATTTTTAGCTTCATACAATCAGTTTTGACAAAGTTTCAAAGGGCCAAGTTTAAGGGTTTTTGAAAAAATTTGTTGTCAGCATAATGAAATATGTTAAAGTGGCCTACTTTGAAGGAAAATATTAAGCATCTAGAAATATATTATGATAGACCAATTGGTGCTCTTGAATCTCCCTATCTCAAGGTGCATCCATGCCAATTTTCAGGGGCATTTGAACGTCATTTGGTATTTTTGCAAAATCAAAACCAAACTGATTTTGCACAGTTTTATGACTGCATTCCCAGAACAGCTACAAAGTAATCAAGTTTGATTTTTAATATTTTTCGGAGGAAGAGGATTTATGAAAAACAACTTTGCGTACATGTTCATGGAACCTAAATAAACTAATCTCCATGACGACGGCTCTCCATAATCTGATTTGATATTTTTCCAAAGAGGCAAATTGGCAAGCTTTAATTCAGTTTGAACAGTTATGAAAAATGGCTAAATAAGTAACTTCGATTGTGAACAACTTTCAATTCCAATAACTTCATGCCAAATCATTTCACAATCCTGCTCCCCTATCGTAGCTCAACATACTGGTGAAATTTCATGGCTTTTGAAGATCATTTAATCTGTTTTATAAGGAAAATTTGGAGGCTACTTGAACCATTTTGCTACATTGCAAAAAGTTTGAAAATAGATTTTAACAAATACCCACTTCAATTTGGAGAAAAAGCATCATGAAATCTGATCAATTGGAGTTGTGCTCAAGCCAATCTTAGGGAAGAGACCTTTAAGAAGTTTTGGATAGAAGTGATCAAATTGAATGGCATCAATAATAGGATCTAGATCAAGAGGATGCAAAGGACAGTGGTGTTGTTATTTTCAATGAAAATTCTCTCAAACTATGCATGTTAATGTTGATAGGCATGATGTACTAGTGTATGTAATACAAAACAACGTTGGCTGGATATATGCATGACAATAAAAAACAGTGGAGAAAGTGTACAAGTAACTTTATATAATGGTGTAAATGATGAGGATAAAAGCAAATCAACTATAAGCAAAAGAATTAAAGGAGCCATGAAATAACATTTGAATCTTGACATGCACAAATAGATGGATTTCTTATTCAATTAAATGAATCTTGTTACTCTATGCAAGATTGATGGCCTAGATTTTTACATCATAGCAAAACACTACTTCCTCAAAAGTCAAAGCAATATATATACCAAAAGAGTCTCAACCCATAAAAATGCAAAGTATCCATATTGAAACTAGTGCTCCAAATAGAAGGCAGATTTCTTTGAGATTTTTATTCAGTTCATCTCCATTGCTACTTGAAATCAGTCTCCACCATGGTGCTCAAGGGTTCTATGATATGCATCAACAATTCAAAGTAAATAAGAAATGAGGATTACAAGTTTTAGACAGAAAAATTCAATCTTATTTTTGGTACAAAAAAAAACTCAGTCAGATCTTGAGGATACATTGAGTGTAATGACTTTTGCTAGGAAAAATGTCCATGTAGTGGTGACACCCACAAATAATCTTGGAAAATTTCTTTGCTTGTACGCGTGGTTTAGAAATTGTTGGGGCGCAATTGTTTTGGAGCTTTTTTTTAAGACACATGATGCTTCTCACAATCCTGCTGCTACAAATAATATGAGATTCCAAATTCCTTCATTCCCTAGTTCGATTAATGGGTGTGGTTCTTAGCTTATATAGTGGAGGCATCTATATGCTCAACATCTTCCCATGACGAGGATGCTCATGATTTGTTGCTTGGCTAAGCTAGAAGAAATTCTAGGTGTAGAGGAGAGGGAATGGAAGGTAAACGGGCGAAGGGAACATGAAATTTGATAGAGTTTTGCAGCCAACTATCAACTGTTATGAAACATTTTGAGAATAATATACAATGGACAATGGATGGAATCGCGGATTACTCCAAATTGTCCCTTTGGTGTTTGCAGATGAAGATCTTTATTTAACGGTGTTATTTGTAAAAGGATTGAGAATGAATATGGGTAACCCAAAACATTCCTCGAGTTACCACCAGAGCTAGAGGAAAACCTTAATATCATTATGCCACAGCCCTAAATTTATCGGAGTGACATCTATTGTCGACACAAGTCCTTCCGATGGAGTAAGTCACACCGATGGAGATTTGCATCGACAAGAGAAAGATACTCGGAGGGAATTTTTTTTGAGTTAGTGAGTCACCCTGATTGCAGTTCACGTATGAATGAAAAGTATTAAAGAAAGATTTATTTAAATGAATAAACTGGTGTGAAAGGTAGTGTTTCTGTGAGAGAAGTTATCAAATAATAATTATTTCACATATTGATCAAGAAGCGGAACATGAAATAATATTTTAAAGAGTGTAATCTTTTACAAAGTGTAAAGCACGAAAGAAGTAATTTAAATATGGGAGTAATAAGGTGGACAAAGGATTTTTTAAGGTAAATTATTTTCAAGTGTGAATTATTTTCACCAAAGGGAGTTATAAGGTGAAATAATCATTTTACCCACAAATGAACAAAGGGTAAAATTTATAAAACATGTTAGAAACCAAGATCAGATTTGCAAACCAAAATATCCTTACACAGAAGAGAAAAACAGAAAAAGCAGAGATTTGCAAGAAGATGTGCAAATAATTATTATTCGAGAATTCATAATTACATGATAATGATTTTATTTATAAAAGCAAGATATGCATAACCCTAATCTTATCTTGAGCAACAAGATAGCTCAACAAGATAAGGATGACAACTAATTAACCTAGGAATTAAATAATTACCTAAGTAAACTTATGTAAATGTGTAATTAAATATTAATTACACCAACACTCCCCCATAAGTGCAACTTAGGGAGAAGAAAAATTATTATGCAAAGATGAGTCCCGACAACAAGGCCTAATCAGGTACTCATGTACAAATGCAATGATGAGGTAGAGAAGGAAAACCTAGTGGGACAAAACTCCCCTACAATGAGATGACTGCTGTAAGAAGCACTGGAAGAACACTGTGGAGTAACACTGGAACCACAATCTGACAAGTAAGGAAAGATACCTTTGTCTACAACTGAAACCAAAACTGGAATCATGATAATGTGACAGTAGAACCGATGCCACGGAACACTGGAAAACTCACAAACTGGAACAACCCTGGAATCTATGAAGCAATAGTAGATGAGATGATGACAGAATCTGGAAACTGTGTATCTCAATGCTGATGCCAAACTGTGACTGAAACTCTTCCATGGGAAGGAGTACCAAAAATAGACTCTAGAACAATAACCATAAAAACATGGCCCTCAAACTGAGAAGAATCTGAACCAATGCGGATCAGGAAACACGAACTCTCAACTGAAGTGTGAACCGAAGAATTTGATATGTGTCAAGGAATAGCAAGAATATGGCCAAAAGAAACAAGGAGACTGGATAACCCATGCGAGTTTCCAACAAATCAAGATGAAATATGGAGATCAAAGTGAAAACTACACTCTAATCAAATTTATTATGCAAGAAACCCCCCTGAATGGAACTTCATCATAGTTCATTTATTACAATAACCCAACGATTGTAAAAGGAGAGAATCCTAAACATGCATAAACAAAAAAAAAATAGACCTAAGATCTGTGTAGAGGACTGAATCATCTTTCCAACGCCGCAAGAATGATGAAAAACCGATCACCGAGTCAAAAGATATGCCCTCTGAAGCGAAAACAACAACATCTGAGTTCAAAGGCCTGAAAAATAAATCTGGAGCAAGATCTAGTAAAAACACCTATACTACTAGATCAGTGTTGGAATCAACTTTCCAATGGTATCTCGTTTGCGAAAAACAAAGATCGTATGCAAAAAATATGCCCGATTTGGTGAAAACAGCTCCAAAATGCCCAATAAGGGCTGCAGGGCGCCCAGGGGCTAAAAAAAATAGGCCCCTGGTCCTATGCGCGACCAGGGGCTGCAGACTGGGGCTTCGACCAAGCCGTTGGTCCTCCATAGGACTGCGGGCTGCGCTAAAATGTCAGCTAGGGGCTGGGCGCATAGTGCTCGGTCCCCCATGGAACCGGTGGTTTGTTCAGGAGGAGCCTGGAGGCTAGCGCGGGCCCTTGGTCCCCAATAGGACCTCAGCCCGGTGTTGTTGGCCCGCGGGGGTTGAGCGCTCAGCTCGGTGGAAGGTTGGTGGCCACCAACCGGTGGTCGCCGCTCCTGGTGGCTGCTGGGTGGTGCGACAGTGGCGCGTTTCCTCTCTACTATAGGCGCCGACACAAAACATGAAAAATGTGTTTTTTTAATTTTTTTCATTTTTCGTGCCTCATAATGCATGTTGGGGAGGCCGTACGACCCCCCAGACAATTTTTTTTTCCTTCCGGATCAATTGCACCAAAATCGATGAAACAAAGGGTGTTCTTAGGGTTTTTGGTTGCTACAAACGCAATAGCGACCTCCGTTTGTGCTCAAATTGCTCCGAAAAATCCACTACCTCCAGAACTTGCAAAAAATCTCCCAGCCTGAAACCCTCACAGATTTGGCAAACGATGGCCAAAATATGCAAAACAAAAGTCAATCCTGACTTTTTCCAGCACTCTGAATCCAATGGTGAAGCCCAATCTGATCCAAAATGCCGCATAGATGAACTCAAGGCATGATACCCTTGAGGAATCCCGAACGAACCCTGCAATGATTTTCTCAAAAATCTGAGAAGGGGCTACAAATCAAGGCTTTGATAATATGTTAGAAACCAAGATCAGATTTGCAAACCAAAACATCCTTCCACATAAGAGAAAAACAGAAAAAGCTGAGATTTGCAAGAAGATGTGCAAATAATTATTATTCAAGAATTCATAATTACATGATAATGATTATGCATAACCCTAATCTTATCTTGAGCAACAAGATAGCTCAACAAGATAAGGATGACAACTAATTAACCTAGGAATTAAATAATTACCTAAGTAAACTTATGTAAATGTGTAATTAAATATTAATTACACCAACAAAACATTTCCAAGGGGAGTTGAGATATTTTCACCAACAGGATATATAATCATTTTCCCAAAGGAATGTTTTAAAACGGGTGAAATATTTCAATCAAACAAATAAACTGGACTATTTTTCACTGAATGAGCTATAAGATCGAGTAATTTCTTAATTTTTGGTGGAAGTACAAAAGTCTCCAATAAGGGATAATTAACGAAATTGATTTTTCGTGAAGATGAACAAATGAAGATTAGTTAAAATATTTAATTTTCCAAAAGGAAATTAATTAAATATTTTATTTTGTCGAAGATAATTCAATGAAGAGCTGCATCAAAATAAAGAGTTACCTCAGATGGATAATGAGAAGGGTTGCAACCCTAAAAATATGTATATATGTAAAGTGAAATTGTATCAAAATGATTTTTTTTAGGAGAAATAAGTAGGTTAGGTAGTTGGATAGGGTGAACTGTTGCCGAAATAAATATCATGCTGTACATTGTAAAATCTTTTCAAATTATGTAATGGAGAAGAATGCATAAATTTGGTGATCCAATTATGGTGTCAGTTGTTTGTTGAATTTCTTTGAAAATATTATTTGGTTGTCTCCAAGGTTGTCACTTCTTGATTATTTAAATTAAAATATCAAGGATATTCTTCAATTTATCAAAGCACACTTGCTACTCTTGTGTGGTTCAGTTAATTGGTTCCTGCAAGATAAGATTCTTAAGTGCTAAACAATTTGAATTGTATCCAGAAATAGGAAAAAAATATTATTTACCTCTTGACTCCATTAGCCCAACAAAAGTAGGCACTGGTCACACCATCCACATTTTAGAATTCTATAAAATCTTTGTTCAAAAAACATTCACATCTCAAGTTTAATATTAGGAGCAGGACTAGTCTGTAAGCTTTTATCTATTACATTTGTGCCATCATAATAGATCCATCAATTCAGTCAAGTCATACAAATTTAAGTCTGCTTCATTCATATAGGTACACTCACCTAGGTCTAGCAACACCTGAAGAGAAGAAGGTCTAAACCATTTGGCCTTGTCTATTACCCTGAAACGTACCAAGAGATTGGAAACCTCTTGAGACATTTTGCCTGCATTTTTGAGAGCTAACAGAATGTCTGAATACAATGGTGCAAAATAAATATGATGAATGCAAAAAACTTGAACATAAGGTAGTAAACCTGAGGATTGAATTGGAAAAGGAAAAAAATTGTGAGAATAATTTCAAATCTAGCTCTGATAAGCTTGAAGAATTTCTTGTTGGACATAAATCAAGTAAAGATAAAGCTGGTTTGGGAAATGATGCAGGTGAAAGTTCTAAGGAAAATCAAATGACGCAGGGAAAAGAAACAAAATGCAAGAGGAGGATGAATTAGAATAAGTTTCCTGGCTCTTTCTCTGGACAATGTTTTTCATGCAAGAAGATTAGACATAAGGCTACTGAATGCAGATGTCAAGTGAGAATGATCAACAAGGTGATGATGAACAAGTTTCGTGGAGGTAGAATGAATCAATCCTTTAATAGCTACTGCTATAGTTGCAACAAATTTGGACACAAATAAAATCAATGTAGGTCGAAAGGTAATGGAGATAATACTAATCAAAAAAGTGTTGTCTGTTATAGCTGTAATAAATCTGGACATATCTCAAAGGTTTGCAAAGGTAAGAAAGGAAAGCAGTTCGCTCTGGTAGAGAAGAATGATCCGGTAAAGAAGATTGACAAAGAATAGATGAAATAAGAAATGAATAAGATATGGAAGAAGAAAGAGGAAGAAGAAGAAAAACCTAAAACTACTGATGTGTCTATGCCCTCATCTGGTACAAACAATTTATTTGGTAATTAGACCCAACATGGTCTTAGGGGAGCATTATCAGAAAAATTATAAAAACCCCCTATTGTATGGCGTGTCAGAGGCTGGCATGAGGCTGGAATACGAAAAATGAGTGTTCAGAGGTTTTGGAAAAGGAACCGGAAGAAAAAATGTTGGCATGGAAATGTGTGGACTGAATTAGAGTTTTTTGTGTTAGGAAGAATGTTTTTAGTAGCTTTTGGATGTCTACCACATTTAATGCATGATTAGGGTAAATTCGATGGTGTATAAGTTGAAAACTTGTGAATATTCTTGATTAATTGATCATTTGAAGAACTTGAATGATCATGAAGCAATCTTGAAGCAAGTCTAAAGGGAATTCGATGAATTGTTATGAGTAATCTGGAATCTTTTCTTAGTTTGCAAAAAGGGGAAAAAGAAAAATGAAGAGGTTTCAATTAAAAAATTTGAGAAAGCACATAAATGGATAGAGAATCGAGTGGTGTCATTCCACTAAAGCTGAAAGGAATTGAATTGGATGAATTTTATCATAGAAAGATGAAAAAAATGGAACTAGGGTTGAACGAAAATGAATTACAGAGAATAAAAACCCTAGGTATGGATTTGTGGAGAGAATTTATGTGGTTTGATGATAAAGAGTTTATTTTTTTCTTGTTGAATTATTTCAAGAATGGCAGTATTGTATTGGACAAACCCTACTTAATCTCAAAGGAAGCAATTGAAGCGATCACTGGCTTATGCAGTATTGGGGATATTCTTGGAAAGAAAACCGTGAAGTAAAAAGATGTGGAGGAACTGACTGGCATTAGTAAAGACCCTCAAGCCCTATTGATAAACACTATTGAGGATTTGGACGTAAGGTATGTTGCGTACGGTGTTTCTTACAAAATCTATTTCAGAAATTGTGAAGGTTCAACATCGGTTATTGTTGTTTATATTGCACATATGATGGTTAAAGAGAATAGGAAATTTGATTTGTGTGGACTATTGCTAGAGAATCTTTCTGAAAATGTCCGTATGTCGGTGGTTGAGGGTTATCCCTTTTAGTTTGGATCTTTGCTTGTGTGCTTGGTGTTTTACTTTTTGAGTTCCTTACCAGGAAGAGAAAATGTTGTGTGGGAATCTGGTATTCCTATTGGAAATAAAATCTACAGATACCTGGAAGCATTGGAAAATAATGTAAGTGTGTGCAAATCTTATTTCACATCCTTGAAAGCAAATATTTACTCTGGTATGCTTATACCGAGTTAGTTTGAAGTGGGTTCATCTTCTGGTAAAAGATAATTGGAAGTTGTAATTGGTGATTCCCCTCCAGAATTGAAGAAAAGAAAAGCTATAATTGATGACATCATTATCTATTTGGAAGAGAAGGAAAAATAATCTTTTCTTAGATCTAAATTCTCTGATCCAGATGACATCCAGACTATGTTGGTTAAAATAAAAATGAAGAAGATTGGTGAGATATGGATTGCAGCCTCTCCTGTTGACAAATTGAAAATTGATAACGCTCTGGTAGATTATCTACTTCGAAAAGGTATTGATGTAACAAGTGTCTCTGGCTCCCTTCCAGAAAATCTAGTTCAAATTGTTGAAGAAAGAATGTTACTTGAAGGTCCCGAAGGACATAAGTTTGAAGCCTTGGTTGAAAAGAGATGTTCTAAAGCAAAGTTGAGACTGTATGAACTTATTGTGGAAACAAAGAAATGTATTAAAGAAATATCAGATATTTACAAATATTGTCTTCGGTGGCCTACTGCAGTAGATAATTTCAAGAGTAAAATTGAAGCAATTGAATTTGAAGTGAATAGGATTGGAAAGAACTTTGATATCTTTGAAGACAAAGAAGGGAAACAAAGGCTGAGAGTTGGAGAATTACAAGCTGAACTGATTGTTATACAAAGGAAAAGAGATGATGTGGTGAAGACTTTTTGGCTCCTTAAGGAGATTGCTGAGGTTCGGTTAGACCATCTTTCTAGAATACTTACTAATGCAGAAGATGTTGAAAGACGTTGTTCATATTGGTCATCTTCTTTTACTCTATTGGGCGTATTGGAAAGCATTTGCACTCGGATGGATTCAACCAAATTCAACTGGAAGAAGTTGTGTTCAATTCTCAAAGAAAGGTATATGAAAGTGTTTCAGGAGAAGAGTTTCATTTTTACTTGAATCTTGAGTGTTCAATTTCTATTATTTTTGTTTAGCGAAGAAGAGAAGGAAGAAGAAAAGGAATCTGAACAGAATAATTGAATTGTTTGAATTTTTTTGGATGGCTAGAAGTTTTTAAAGAATTGAAATCTTTTTGTAAATTTTGATGTCACCATGTTTACATCTTGCGGTCACCCTTTTCCATTGATGTCAAAGGGGGAGAGATTGGAGTAAGGGGGAGAGATTGGAGTTGGAGAGTTTTTGGAAGTTGGGAGAGATTGGAGGAAGAACATTTTTTTTGGCACATGTTGCCATCAATGACAAAGGAGGAGATTGTTGGAAAAATAAAGATTGTTGACTATCTCTATAGTTTTGTGTTGTCATTGATGTCACCATGTTGTGGCTACAAATCGAAGTCAGTGCCTGATCCGGTATTTTGATTCGGTATCTAAACCGGTATTCAAGCTGCACCCTCCAGTATTCTAGTCTACACTCCTCCACAGTTGACAATTACTACTTGTGATTTTGGAAAATTGCTTATGGTTGTTGAAGGTATGCACATTTAGAATATTATGTGCTTTGGTGCTCATATGGCGAAGTGGAAACTAACATAATGTTTACTTTTTACATTGAAGTCTTTTCCTGTCTAACTTCTTGAGTTAGTTGTGATATGGTGGATTAATTTTTCTATGCGGATGTACTTGCGACCTATCTTAGGTCTACACCGACTTGTTGTAGCGTGTTGGATGTTTGAACTACTTTTTTGAGAAGTTTTTGTGAAATCTTGAAGCTGACAACTGGTATATTTGGTAAATATGAAGTGCATCTAATTAGGCCGACCTAATTGATGCTTGCAGGTGAATCAAGTATATATATATTGGATAGGGTTGAAGATTAAAGTTGTGATTTGATGAGGCAGTAGAAAATGCGAAAGTGAGTGAGTATAATGAAGTGTGTTAATTCAATATATTGAGCATCATCAGAACTATATCAACACTTGTTAGGTACATTTTTCTCAGTTCATTTTGGCTGTAAAGCCCTTTTTGTAGGCAGTGAACCTCCCTGTAAGTAGTGAGATTTTGTATCTAGATAGTGAGTCCTTTCTAAGCAGTGAGCCCTTGCCAGTGAGCCTTACATATTCAGTTTCATAACTAATTTATACTGTGAGTTAATCCTCACCGTGGTTTTTCCCTCCTTGGGTTTTCCACGTAAAATATGGTGTTTAGTGTGTTATTTTACTTTTTGTTTTCTGTCTCTCATGCTTATGCTTAATAACAGAATAATGTGATTGTGGAATTGACATGTGTTGAAGTTTTAAGTTAGAATTTTGTGACAACTGATTCACCCCCCCTTTCAGTTGTCCTGCATCTTTTAACAAAACCTAGGTGGATACTCCCTCATAATAGGAAGATTATGGTTGGCAACAACAATGCATTCATTGATTTTAGGCTAGGGAACATGATTATTTCCAACAGGAATGTAACTAAGAAATTAGTTTTATATCCACCAACACAACTTTCCATTGATCAAGAACAATCACTGTGGCTAGATCTCGAGGATAATGTCAATTAATCAATTCAAACATTAATAAGTATATGAATAATCATTGTGATAGAATCCCAAGATGAGGATACCATCCCTTTAAACAATATATAAAATAATTATAGTATTGACCCACAAGTGGATAATAACTTGAGATGTGTGTCCTATTCATTTCATAATCTTCTTCCTATAGTTGAGGCTTCAAGCTACATATTAAAAATTTGAAAATTTTATAAGCAACTACCTCACAATTACATTCTTAATACATTTTGTAAAAGCATTTCTTCGATGAAAACATTATCGAAATAAGTTGAGATATCTCCTAACATGCCACTAAAACTTTAATATCCATTACCATTCTACAAAACCATTAAAAAACCTTTGCATGTGATTATCATAATATGAAAGGTCTTAACCTTGACCTTAGCACACATCACATATAGATTAAAAATGATTGCAAACCTATGAGACAACCACAAAGAAGGATGAACCCTATAGTATGAGATATTGTAAAGAATTAATTACAAAAAAATATTAGAAGCAAATTTAATCTATCCCATATTAGATAGTCATTGGGTTTCTACTTTAGTGATAGTTCCCAAAAAATGAGATATGTGTTGTGTTTGTGTTGATTATAGAGAGATTAATGTTGCAACAAGGAGGGATCACTTCCCCTTTCCTTTCATTGACTAAATTTTGGATCCTTAGCATGCAAAAAGTATTTCTCCTTTTTGGATGACTTTAGTAGTTATAGAAAGATTGAAATCACCCTTGAAGATAAAGAAAAAATAATATTTACCTATCTTTGGGGTACAGATTCTAATGCAATCCTTCCATTTAGGCTATGTAATGCTCCTACCACCTTCTAAAGGGTTGTATTGATAATATTATATGAACTCACCCATGACTATTTTAAAGTATACATGGATGAATTCACAACCTACTAGAATACCCATCATGAAGCCTTAGCCAATTTGGAAAAAACTATTGCAAAGATGCCAAGACCATAATTGATCTCTAAGCAATACAAAGTGTTACATGATGATGGAAGAGGGTGTTGGTTCCCAAATCTATAGATTGCTAAACTCTAATAGTATGCCAAGCTTTGTCTTCAATTTTAACAAGGATTTTTCCAACTAACGGAATCAATCAAAATGATTAGAATTCCCCACACTTTAGGCTCTACTATGCCTAGGTGGGAATTACCTTGTGTTCACCATTGAGTGAAAAATTTCAAGGATAAAAGTGGTGACAGTTAATCAGATTATGACCTCACACAAATTTAGAGGGTTTGTTTAATTCCAAACTTCATCAATTCATTCATCCACTCATAATCTATTTCACACTGGCATGAGGGTTTTAAATAGATACTCTAAAACTAACTTCTACTCCTCCTACAACAAAAAATAAAAATTGGATTATAGAATGTGATACAAGGGGTGGTTTTGGAAAATGAATTGATCGATTCCTTTTCTAGGTAACGGAGTTAAAATTCAAATTGATATGTGTCTTCCTTCTGGTTATAACTCAAATTACTTGGAATAATACTATTTATGACTTGCATAAACGTGCAAATTATCTTTTATCATGTTCTACTTATCTATCCAATTGAATCCTCCAGATTATCATGACCTATTCAAAGGAATTTAATCCTTTCTTGAACAAACCCTATTTAAAAAATCACACAAAATATGAGCTATGTTTTGACAAACTAGACATATGCTTGATATTCTAATTTGAATAATAAGGAGAAAATAAAATGGAGACAACTAGGTAAACTTTTATCAATAGTATTCAACAAGTAATTGACAACCATAATTTAGACACTAGAGAAAGCAACTTTTGATTTATGTGCTTCAGCAAATAGGCCCTTTACAATGTCCTTTTCCAAAATCCAATTCCCCCAAAAGAGAAATCCCCATAGTCTTGGTTTCCTCTTATAGGAACGAAGGAAGCAACAAGCTTCAAACCGTTCACATTCTAAAAAGTTACCTTTCATATTCCCATCCTTTGGTATAACATGCTGCAATATTCGTTTAGTTTCTTTCCCCCTTGTACTCCATTTGTTTTCATCTCTATTCATTTCCATGTCTCTACCAGTGTCAACCATTTTGCTTTTCTACTCGGGCTTTCATGATCAACTCTTTCCCCTATTACCCTAGGATTTTCCATCATCTTTTTGGTGCCTTGCACCATGACCTTTCTCATTCTTGCATTCCTCATGTGAAACCCTACTTTGTCTTTGTTGTATCAAAGAGACTGAAACTTTGCTCTTGCCGATATCCATTTCTTTCGCCAATAGATTCCTCCATACTATGCTTTTCTTTATCTTTCGAGGTTTCGAAGGGACTATTTTTATGTTTTGGATGATATGTACATCTCTCTTCGATGTGCTTATTTTCTATCTCCTTCGAACCTTCTCCCAAGTTACTGTTACATCATGTACTAAGTATTCCTTAGTCACTCCAATGTATTTACACATATGTGGGCCCCACCTATATTCAATGATGTACTTTCCAAATTTGTGGGTTATTCTATTGAAGGGAACCAAAAACATCTCCTCCCGACATACCGTAGTCTCTTAGACGATGTTCATGTTGCCTTCATAAAAATCGTTCTATCAAATGGAATTCAAATTGACTCCCGCTGATGCAGTGTAGTCTCCTCAATATGAGTTAGTTCATATTTTGGGTTCGATAATAAGTATGATCTCACTAAAATGATGACTATGGGAGAACAAAATAAAGTATTTAAATGGTAAATTTTAGGTGACAATTTGAGTGATAGGTTTTTTAAATGGGATAATGACAAAATGCACTTTGCTACTGGCTCAGGGTAGGGTAACAACTTACATGTATGATGAAAGATGTCTTCAGAAAATATATAACATGAATTTTGGACCTCAAAAATGAATAGTACAAGGGTTAAAACTCTTTTAGTGGACTTTTGGAACTAGGGTTTGACAAGCATTAAATGTAGACTAGGTGAAAATTTTCCAGTCCTAATAGCGGCTCTAGTTGGGGATGAATGGCTATCTAGACATTACAAGAATCTAGAACATTTCTCAGGTGTAGACCAAAAATAGAACTATACAAAACACAAAAAACCAAAATTGGAAAAAACCCTAAACTACTATGCTTGGAATTTATCTTATTTAAGAAAAAAAGTGTTTCAAAAATCATCCATGCACTGGAAATTCCTGATTCTCACCCACCATGTTTTTCAAATAGTATGAATCTTCACCACATTTTTAGGAATTCAGATCTCTGGTGGAAGTAGATTGAGTATCTTGTCCATTGGGCAGTAGATTCAAACTATTTCGCTACCCTGAACTAGTATGATTTGAAAAATCACACCATAGCTGATGGCACTAGGCTACCAGAAAAGAAAATCCTCTATTTTCCCCTATCATACACTTTATTTTCATCTAATTACATCAATTCAAATATGAAAGCACTATCACTATAAG
The DNA here is from genome assembly GCA_007258455.2 of Sequoia sempervirens. NCBI lineage: Eukaryota > Viridiplantae > Streptophyta > Pinopsida > Cupressales > Cupressaceae > Sequoia > Sequoia sempervirens. Next base: position 1,271,027,396 of record VDFB02271358.1, read on the forward strand.
CCTGGAGACAAACATTACCATTGGTATTCTGAAACATATCACTATATTTTCCTATACCAACATGAGTTCCATCAGATTGTGTCTCACAATCAAGCACAAATTGAAAATACCATCACCATGTGACAAACATCCATCATATTCCTTTAATGAAACATGTTCATACATAATGCCAAAATTAGCATTGTCTATTTCATCATCATGTTTCACTGAAGATTTTCCCAAATAGACTGAGAAATAAAAAAACTCATATGTTGTCTCATAGCTAGTATCACACTATTACAAACCATGAGAATTATGCAAACAAGCCTCCAATATATGGAAAGAAAAACATTCATTTACTGGCTCACCACCTCTTCTAGAAAGGAATGAATTTTATCTTTTCGGGTCCTTCTTGCCAGCAGAGTTACCAATCTATGTTTGAATTCAAAACTTCACTGACTCTATAATGAAATGGTCTTCAACCAAGATTTTAAATTACCTCCCCAACAAAGTCACCAATCTGTTGGTTCCCAAATTTTTAGATTTCTAAACTCTAAAAGTTTTCCAAGCTTTGTCTTCAAGTTTAATAAGGATTTGGCCAACAAACGAAATCAATCAAAATGATTGGAATTCCCTGCACTTTAGGCTACTATGCCTAGGTGGGTATTACCTTGTGTTCAACACTGAATGCAAACTTTCAAATTAAGCAGATTATGAACTCACAAAAATTTAGAGGGTTTGTTTAATTCCAAACTTCATCAATTCATTCATCCACTCATAATCTATTTCACACTGGCATGAGGGTTTGAAATAGATACTCTAAAACTAACTTCTACTCCTATTCCTACAACAAAAAATCAAAATTGGATTATAGAATGTGATACAAGGTGTGGTTTTGGAAAATGAATTGATCAGTGCCTTTTCTGGGTAATGGAGTCAAAATTCAAATTGATATGTGTCTTCCTTCTGGGTATAACTCAAATTACTTGGCACAATACTGTTTATGACTTGCATAAACGTGCAAAATTATCTTTTATTAGGCCCTACTTATCTATCCAATTGAATCCTCCATATTACTATGACCTATTCAAAGGAATTTAATCCTTTCTTGAAGAAACCTTATTAAACAAATCACACAAAACATGAACTATGTTTTGACAAACTAGACATATGCTTGAAATGCTAATTTGAATAATAAGGAGAAAAAAAAGGAGACAACCAGCTAAATTTTTATCAATAGTATTCAACAAGTAATTAACAACCATAATTCAAACACCAGAGAAAGCAACTTTTGATTTATATGCTTCATCAAACAAGCCATTTATAATGTCCTTTTCCAAAATCCAATTTCCCCAAAAGAGAAATCCCTACAGTCTTGGTTTCCTTCTTATAGGAACGAAGGGAGCAACAAACTTCAGCCTGTTCACATTCTAAAAAGTGACCTTTCAAATTCCCATCCTTTGGTATAACATGTTGCAATATTCGTTTAGTTGCTTTCCCCCTCGTACTCCATTTTTTTTCATTTCTGTTCTTTTCCATGCCTCTGCCAACATCCACCATTTTTCTTTTCTACTCGAGATTTCACAATTAACTCTTTCTCCTATCAACCTATAATTTTCCATCGTTTGTTCGGTGCCTTGCACCATGACCTTTCTCATTCCTTTGTTCCTCATGTGAAACCCTACTTTTTCTTCTTTGTATCAAAAATACTAAAACTTTGCTCTTGCCGATATCCATTTCTTCCTCCGATAGATTCCTCCATACTGTGCTTTTCTTGATCTTTCGGGGTTTTGGAGGGACTATTTTTTATGTTTCAGCCGATATGTACATCTCTCTTTGATGTTCTTATTTGCTATCTCCTTCAAAACTTCTCTTGGGTTACTGTTACATCGTGTATTCGATATTCCTTAGTCACTCCGATGTATTTACACATCTGTGGGCCCTGCCTATATTCAATGAAGTGTTTTCCAACTATGTGGATTATTCCATTGAAGGGACCCAAAAACGTCTCCTCCTGAAATACCATAGTCTCTTCGATGATGTTCATGCTACCTTCATGCAAATCATTCTATCAAATGGACTTCAAATTGACTCTCACTGATGTAGTGTAGTCTCCTCGATATGAGTTACTTTATATTTTGGGTCTAATAATAAGTATGAGCTCACTAAAATGATGAATATGGGATAATAAAATAAAGTATTTAAATGACATATTTTAGGTGACAATATGAGTGATAGGTTTTTTTGAATAGGATAATGACAAAATGCACTTTGCTACTGGCTCGAGGTAGGGTAACAACATACATGTATGATGAAAGATGTCTTGGGCAAAGATATAACATGAATTTTGGACCTAGAAAATAAATAGTACAAGGGTTAAAACTCTTTTAGTGGACTCCTAAAACTAGGGTTTGAGGAGCATTGAATACAGACTAGGTGAAAAATTTCCAATCTTAATAGAGGGCATAAGGACATTACATCTCTCAAGTAGGAATTCAAGTGTACCTTACTAAAATTGAGGTCATTACAAAATTTCCAATACTGAAGATGTTAGGAGTTTCCTTGGTCATTATTGTTAGTGTAAAGACTCATCATCATACCTAGTTAGTTAATGACCTTTCTAGGATTGACCTATTCACATATAGCTTAAGTTTACTTAGGTTTTTTAGGATTTTTTCTCACTTCATAGAATTGATACATGTGTCCTCATCACTTGAGACACCTATTGCATGTATACTTGCCACTTGCTCACACACTTGTCAAGTGAGCTCACAAGTGTTGCACATTTGGAGGGCTAGTCAGTCATTGTCTCCTACATTCTTACCTCATCCACCATGCCTATATATGCAAGGTTTCTCATTGTATTATACACTCTCATAATATATGGATAGACATATAGTTATTTTTCTCATTATTATCACTTGTGAAAGGTTGTTTCATGTTTTTTGATCTTGGAATTCTCCAACAATTACAACTCATTTATTTATCTTACATGGCAAGGATGTTGAATTTATCTAGACAAGTACATGATAAGAAGATTTTCAATCCCTTAAAGAATCCTTAACCACAACTCTAGTGCTAAGAGAAATAAATTGAAAAATCCCCTTTCATATTCATATTGATGCATTTGATTTACTCATAGGTGTTGTCCTTGGAAAAAAATATGGCTCATTAAAATATTCCTTATACTTTATCAACAAGAATCTACAAGAAATTGAACTAAATTACACTGTAACTAAGATTGAACTCCTTGTGGTTTATGCAATCAAAAAATTTCAACATTATATAATTAGCTACTCTATTTTGTTCATACTGATCATGCAACAATAAAATATTTAAAGAAAAATCTTGTAGTCAATAGTAGACTCTAAGTAAGATGGTTGTTGTTGTTGTAGGAGTTTGACATCACCATTGTAGATGAGCCTAATAAAGCCAATGTAGTGGCAGATTTTATTTCCAGACACCCTCGATATAGATGACCCTGTTGCTGATGACTCATTTTTTATGAACATTTATTTTCTCTAACTATGCATACTCCATGGTATGTGGCTATTGCTAACTATTTGGTTGTAGAAAAATCTCCTCCACACACACACAAATAGATTAAACATCGGAATATTTAAGGATTCAAGATAGCCAGCTCAACTCAAGTTTGATCAAAGGGATTATATAATATAAATATGATATAATAGATTTGTAACATCGTAAAATTACTTATATATGACAAATTAAATTATAGTAGAACATAATATTTTGATAGCAATATTCAAAAAATATTTACTCTTCAATTTAATCTATATGACTAAATAAATAATAGGTTAGTTATAAGCACCATAGAATAAAAGAGGAAAACAAATAGCAAAAATTACACTATACAAATCCATTGAAACCATGTTTTATAACAATAGTTTTAAGAGAATTTGGTTGTGGATAGGAAAACAATAAGAATCATGGGAAAACATATTTTCTTAGTTGTAAATAGGGAAGAGGTTCATTGGAGAAAAATCTTTCAAACTAAGAATATTGTAGGTATTAATAAAAATTACAATCTAATATTCATTAACTTTTATTGATATTGAAAGACATAATTGATTGTAAACAAGTTAAACAAATATATAGATAATAGAGATCCAAGAAAGTTGACTAAAACTTTAGTCTTGTGAGTTCTCTGGGAATATTACATTATTCCCATATCTTTATGTTTGTTAGTGCATCTTTAGGATCTGTACAATAATCATTTGTCAGTATTTGTCATGATTTGTTAAAAAATATTTATCCCATAAATTTAAGGGTGATCATAAGAACTCTCCGATAATATAATAGATGATACTTCTATAAATTTGTAATATCTTATTGAACAAAAATAAAGAGTGAAGCATTGTATTACGTGTATATAAAATTTTGCATGCTTCTATAACTCTATCTCTTGAATTTCTATCATGATATCAGAGCACTTTTGGTCTATGGATTTGGGTTTTGAAAATTTATGCTTATGCATAACAATTCAACGTTCACATAAGGAAGCTCAAATTTGAAAATGTGTCATGCAATTATTTTCAGTAGTTGATCAACATAGTTGATTTTGGTCACAACCAATGTGATTTCAAGCTCAAAAATTTACTAGTTGATGAGAACATCAATCTTAAAGTCTCCAACTTCGGCCACAATGCATTACCAAATCATTTATTCAAATGATCCTCCCCAGGAGTTTTTAGTGGCCATTCTTTCTGTTCATGGGTGATTGGAATGATAAGGCACTCTCCTTTGATGGCACTTGTGGAGGTATTACCAGAGGGTGAGAAAGAAATGATTCTTATCTCATGGATTCCCACACCACTGTATTTGAATCTAGATTACTCATGAAATATTTTTGTGTCAAGGTAGTAGGGGATAGGACCCAGTGTTGTGCACCATAACTTCGTGCTTCTAATTATCCTACACGGAAATTTCAAATCACTCCCAATTTTTTACAACAAATTACTTGGAAAGTCCCCGACTTATAACTTTTGTTTCAGGGCCACATCATCAAATATGATGCCACATCAGCATGATTTTTTTCACGGTGTCCAAAAAGGCCCAAAAAAAAGTGCTACCAATACTTGTGCATTCACATCATGTATAGTTGAGTGATGATGTGACATCACATGATTGGTTTCTTTTTAGATCAAAGGAATACATTTTGTTTAATTATGGGTAGTGAAGTCACAACTATTGGACATTATATAAACAACTATCAGACATTATATAAACAACTACTATCACAACTATTGAAACATGCTCAACTACTGGACCCTCTCCCCTAAAAGGGTTTGAAATGGTAGGTGGAGGATTGCAAGAGTTATTTTGTTTTGTGTAGATTTGAAGGTGGCTTGTTGTTAATTTAAAATAAAATTATTTGAAGTGACATGCTCAATAGCTGAGATTTATCATAATTTTTAAGGTGGATCTTCAAACACCACAAAAGTTGGCCTAACAATGGGTTGATAATCGCTCAGGAAAATTGTCAAAAAATATGCTATATTTATCTAGCCGAGAACATAGCTTGCACTGATAATTTATTATGTTTTGTCAATGTGTTGAGACACAACAACCCATTTGGAGAGAACTACAAGTTTTTTTTTAAGGAAGGATTCCCATGATCTGATTTTTGGTGAAACGAGATTTTAAAGGATTTATTGTTTTAGCATGAGAGACTCTAATGAAAGGATAAAAAATTTCCTTTCAAGGTCCATCATGCCTTGTGCGTTGGGAATTTAATTTTTCTTAGACTACGTGGTAGAATTTAACATTTGAGACCACCCTGCACACTTGATTGGGATTAAGTTACAAGAAAGATGAAAAGAAGACGATAATAGGAATGGAGTATAATGCTTCAAATTTTTTGGCTTGAGTTTATAGTTTATTTTGGTCTTAGTAAAAATTTGAATATATTTTAAGAATAGAGTCTATTTTCATGATTCATTAATTTTTGTTTCATCAAAAGTACGTATGTCATAATTCAAAAGTGTAATAAAAAAATAAAACCGTTTCAATTGTAATTGGACGCACTATCACTTGTACACGACATCCATCTTGTAGGGTATACTACTAAACTAAGTCTCAAAACCAAATTTACTAAGTACCAAGCCTATTGGAGGATGTAGACATAGGAGGTTGGAGGGCATTCAATGACCTCTCATCAGTCACTAGCAATGAGGTTACAAATTTGTTTTAGTGAAAAAACTACTTGTGCCAAAATTACTAATTCCAAGATCAATTTGTAGGTGGTAGTGATATCTGTCTTGTATCATTTATGATCAGAGTGGCAGTGATCTATAATGATGGATGTATATGTGAAAATGAGAACTTTGTTCTCAAATTTGTATTTTTGATTAGATGTTTTTGTCCCCAATCACAATTGTTGGTTATTTGTGATGGGATTTGTTTGTTCCAAATCACATTTGTTGAATAATTATGATTGGGAATGTTTGTTCCAAATCACTTGTGCTAAGTAATTATGATTGAATGTGTGTCTTTCCAATCACAATTGTTGTGACTAGAAATCTGTCCATGTTCATAATTTTAATGTTGGATAAATGTGTTATTCTTTATCCTTGGTTTCATGGATATATGTGTTTGTTCCTATCCTTGGATGAAATTCTAGTATGGTTAATCCTACTAAAGAAGTCTAGTGAGGCCAGTTCCACTATTTCTTGTCACAAACTTAGATCCCTACTCATATGTTATATTTTTGATGAACTACTGAACGTGGTCATCAAGTATTGTTAGTCCACCTATCCCCATTTGAAGAATGATATAATATGGGGGGGTTTTGGGAATATTACATCATTCCCATAGCTTTAGGTTTGTTAGTGTGTCTTTAGGATATGTATAATAGTCATTTGTTAGTTTATTTTTTAGTTTGTTAGTGCACTCAAGTGAGTATTTGTTACGGTTTTTTAGGAATTTTTTATCCCATGAATGAGAGTGGTTATAGTGAAGCATAGTATTATTTTGGTATAAATTTTTGCATGATTCTATAAATTTGCTCCCTCAATTTTTATCAAATTCTACTTTCCAATTATCAAAACTATGGAGCAAGCGTGCATGGGAGGGACATTTCAAACTAGAGATGGAGCAAATGTAGAAGACAATGGAGACCCAGATGAGGATCTCGTGGAGGCTGCACAGTCTTTGGTGGTTGCTACTATTGCTTGGAAGTGTGGGCTCGCTGACTTTGGTTTGGAGCTAAGCTTTGGAGGGAAGGTGCACAGTTTGAATGTTTCTTTCTGCCCCCTTTTGTCCTGGGCATGGGGCCTTTTCTCTTGGTCTATGGTTGTGAGTTTGGTGCATGGTTTTTGGAGGAGGTTGAGTTCTTTGCTTGTCCCTAACTTTCTTGGTGGTGATGGAGCTGCTTTGGGTGGGTATAGTTTCTTGCACCCTCGTCCCTTTATGGGGCTTCCTTCTTTACTGGGGGTGTGTGTTGGCTACTTTGAGGGTTTCTGGTTGTAGAATGGACTATTTTTTGTTCCTATTCAGCGTAATAGGAAGGCTCGGTGGTTCCTCATGCTGGTTTATTCTATCTTTGGCTTCTTCTTGGGTGTCCTTTGATTTTGCCTGTCGTCTGTTTGGTGGCTCTGTTTTGGGGTTTTCTATTCTTCGTGTGGTTTGGTTTCTTCCTATCCCCTCTCTATGGAGTGGTGGTGTCTCCCTCTGGCTAGGTGTTTGGAGTTTTGGTCCATCTCTGGCTCTGACTGGCATGTTGGGGTAGCTTGGTGTTCTTTCTTGTTGGCCTTTCTATTTATTTCCATCTTGTTTGGGGACCCCTATTCCTATTGGGGTTTGGTTGATCTTGATCAATCAATGAATAGGAATCTACCTATGGTGGTCTTTCGACTTGTGTTTCTTTTTTTTTGTTGTGCTCTCCATGGTCTTATTCTCTCAGGCTAAGTTTTCTTTCTGGATGAGTGTCGTTGGTCCCTCTTTGTTAAGGTTTCCCTCTTTGTTGAGGTTGCTCCCCAGGTTGTTGATGCTGGGGTTTGTGGTTTTATCGTTGGCTGAGTTGCTTCATGTTGATATGTTGATGGCTTAGTTTTTTTTTATGGCTCTAAAGTGGGTGAACGAATGGATTTTTGTTGGGTTAATGTTCAAGTTTTCTTTGGAAACCCAGATGAGTTCTTATTTGAAAGGTGTTAAGGTGGACCTATGGTGTTTATTTGAGACTCTTTTCAATGTACATAGTTTGTTTCTAGTGTAGTTTTTTTAGAAGGAAGCTACGAATGTGAGTTGGGCTACTGCATTGGCTTTCTCCTTTGGTCCTATGGAGGTGGACCTCCCTTAGCTATTCTTATTGAGGTGGGAAGTTCTCCTATGGAGGTGGAGGTGGAGGGTGCTGGTGATTTCTGACTGCGGTGACTTGGCTATTTGTTTCATCCTCTCCAGTAGTGGGGGGTCATGGTTTTGGAGCTGGTCTCCTGGTTTGGTCAATTTTTCTCAAGTTTTTTATTAGAGGTCTGATGGTGTCTTACACCATTATACAAATTATCTTTCTTGGCTTAGTGGTGTCCTCCATGAGCAGCTAGTTTGCTAATGCCTAGCAGATGCAGGCGGGTTTTGGGTGTATCTAAAAGGGTTTATGGTCCCGGTTAAAACTAGGTTATTTAAGGGTCTCAGACCCTTGCTTGTTTGTAAGATTTAGCGTGTATTTTCTTGTTAATCTTTAGAAGCTGTTGTTGTGGTGTTGTTGATGGTTTATGATGTATTATAATTGCAGCCTTCTTTTCTTTGTAATGGGTTCCAAGTCCCATCAAAACCTATTTTTTACCTCTAATAAAAAACATATACAAATTCAACAAGATGAAGTTTGGTATTTGAATCAATGAGATGAGTTATTGTGTTGGTAATAACTTGAAATTTCCAACTTGAGATTTAAAAACATTGTGGTAAGAGTAGATCATAACAATATCAACCAAAAGTAGACTTGTGAATACTTTAATGAATATTCATTAGAATTACTTGGGTCCGCAATTATATTAGTTTTGTCAATTAATAATTTTGGATTAATTCTATTAAGTAATACATTTAGTTTTAGAATTCTCACAATTTAATATTCAAGATATCAATACTTATTATCAATTCTTTTGATAGCAATAAAACTTGATTTAAATTTTTTTCAAACTCGCAATTGATTCAAAGAATCTTTGCTTATAATTTCTTCAATCTTTTTTAATTCATGTTTTAATAATGTTGTAACATCAATAACTACAATAAATGTGTCAAAATAACTTATAAGGATGGTTTGTGTTATTTTTTATTTTAAGATTTTAAAATTCACTCATGAATATGTAATTTAGTAGTGCTTCAATTAGTTGATAGTTCCTTAATGTCATCTTAAATTTTATCTTATCAAGAAACATAATGATTTAGATGGAATTATTTAATTCAATGTGTAATTAGCTTTAATTATTTTACTTTAATCTCCTTTTTAAAATACAATTTTAGTTAGTATATATTAGATATTTTAGAATTTTTTCTGTTTTCTAGATTAGTTAAACAAAATTATTCAAGTTTTGAAAATAAAATCTCACAACATTTAGTAACAACAATGTCTTTAGTTCTTATTTATAGGTAATACCATTGTGCTTGAACTGCTATGCTTATAACCTAATATAGATGAAACAATTATGTTTGTGGCATTGTCCCTTTAAATTGTCGGGGAGAAATAAGGGACATATTGATGATTAGGAATAAGTAATCTTCTTCAGATCACAAACTAAGAAAGATAAATCAAATGAAAAAATTGATGCTAGATAAAACTAATAAAATCATCGCCATTATATAGATTCATGGGGAAGTAGAATTACCCTCACATAGTTTTAAGAGAAAAAAATCATCTTAAAATTTCAAATGGAAATAAAATTACCATCCTATAGTTTCACATGGGAATGAGACTATTGATATCTAGTGCATGAAGAGTTTCATTTTATTTTGATAGGACTAGGAAATATAACAAATTAGTTAACATGTATTAGTCATGATAAATAAATAATTTTCATTTAAGTGCTTTCCTAAGTGGGTAGTCGAAGAGGAACTATTTGATAAAAAAAGAGGGTGTTAGAAAGGGCTATGTACCTACATAAACATTTCAAAAATAAATATAGTTTAGAAAATAGAACTATATATATATATTATACCTTGATCCTATTTAGAAGTAATCTATGTAGGCAATTTGATGAATGAAGGAGGTTCCTAGTATGTAGGTGTTCAAGTATGAGGTTGGGGAATTGTTCAAGAAAGGTCATATCAACTTAAATATTTATAATAATTAATCATTGAAGAAAATCACTTAATAGAACCTAAGGATGAAATCTCTAAGATAAATTGCAAGATAAAACATATTCATTGTATGTGATGACAAAATTGTTCAATGCAAGCCTATTCAATGGAAGAATGCATGGATACATTACTCTAATGGATAGGGCCATGGGAGCAAGACACTCAAACATAGGGATGGGTGAGAGGAAGTAGAAGGGGGTGGGTGGGAGGATGAAGGTTGGGATGGGTGGGAATGATTATTGATCATATTGTGAGATATAATTGGGGCACTTGAATCGTGGATAGGATGCACAACTGAAATATCTCCTAGATTCTCTATCCTCTAGGTGGGGGAGAACTATAGTGGTGGGGTGTTGGCTGTAAAGAATGAATGTAGGGGTGGGGGTAGGTTACCGTAAATAATAACATTAAATTCTTCTTATTATGAATATAAGTTTCATAAAGTTAAGAGTAGCTAGATCAATCTCTACAGTTGCTCTGATAAGTAAAGTTGTTAATAACTTCATTTTGCTAGTGGGTGTTCCCTTAGCTTTAAGTCGTTCTTACTTAAAAAGAAAAAGAATGGATAATAACAATAATAATATTTTCTCAAATTTTTAAATACAATAAACTAACAAAAGTAGTGTATATAGATTATATAGATGACAAAGTAGTATATATAGATATATTATATAAATGACAAAGTTGTATATATAAATAGATTATATAGATGGAAAAGTAGTATATATAGATTATATAAATGACTTTATATATATATATATATATAACTTAATATTATATAGATGACAGATAATTCATGAATCGACTTCGTCCACAAAGAAGGGAGCTATAAGTAATAAGTAATGAAACTCTAACACTAATTTTTTCTTCTTATTATGAATATAAGTTTCATAAAGTTAAGAGTAACTAGATCAATCTCTACACTTTCTCTAATAAGAAAAGTTGCTAATAACTCATTTTGCTAGTGGGTGTTCCCTTAGCTTTAAGTAGTTCTTACTTAAAAAGAAAATAAAGGCTTAATGACAATAACAATATTTTCTCAAATATCTAGATACAATAAAATAACAAAAATTAGTATATATAGATAATTTAGATGACATTATGTATATAGATTATATAGATGACAAAGTAGTATATATAGATAGATTATATAGATGATAAAGTAGTATATATAAATAGATTATATAGATGGAAAAGTACTATATATAGATTATATAAATGACTTTGTATATATATAGGAATTATAATTATATAGATGATAGATAATTTGTGAATCGACTTCGTCCACAAAGAAGGGAGCTATAAGTAATAAGTAATGAAAATCTGACATTGAGTTCTTCTTCTTATTATGAATATAAGTTTCATAAAGTTAAAAGTATCTAGATCAATCTCTACACTTTCTCTAATAAGAAAAGTTTCTAATAACTCATTTTGCTAGTGGGTGCTCCCTTAGCTTTAAGTAGTTCTTACTTAAAAAGTGAAAGAAAGGCTCAATAACAATAACAATAACAATCTTTTCTCAAATATAGATAGATACAATAAAACAACAAAAATTAGCATATATAGATAATTTAGATGACAAAGTAGTATATATAGATAGATTATATAGCTGAAAAAGTAGTATATATAGATTATATAAATGACTTAATATAATATATATAGATAGATAGATTATATAGATAGAGGACTTAATATTGTTGCAAGTATGAGCTAGTTTGGTGGTGTTGTCATTGATGTTTTCATTGATGTCAACACAGTTCAGTATGTTGTAGATTGTACATCCATAGCTGAGATGCTTTTGAGATGTTATGAGTACATGGAGCTATCTTTATGGGTTTGTAGATGTGTTGTATTGATGAGTTTCCAAGTGCTTTTGAGAAAATTAATAAAGAAGAGAAGTCAGAGTGTTGAATGTGTTCAAAATATGCTCCGATATGTGCTCCGCGTTTCTCCTGTGTTGATCCTATGCTTGTGTGGATTTGAAGGTTTGTTAATGGTAATCTCATGATGATATATGCTGAGTTTCAGATTCTGGTGAGATGGTACATGAAAGTTGTGTTCACTGGTATGCGAATTGTCTAGCAAGTTTGATATTCTGTGGACTGGGAGAAATATTTCTGCTCCATAATCCTCTGTTGTTTTGATTTAGATCGTGTGGATCTGGGATATGTATTTTGAAGGTCTTTCCTATGCTCTGGCGAAGAGGTTTGGAGTTTGGTAATCAGGAAGTCATGTTTCAATATTTCAGTATGAGTTTGCATAGTCTAGATAGATTGGTGAAAGAAATTCAGTGATTGAAGCTTGTTGTTTTTGCTACGAATGTATCTGGAAGGTCTTGAGATGTATTCTCGTGCATAATGAAGCATGTTGTGGTGTTTGCGTGTCATTTTCTTGTTGGGAAGCGTGTGCATCAATGTTTATCTATGTTTTCATTAGGTTTGGCCAACCTAGTGTTTACACTTCATTTGAAGAATAAAATTTAATTGAAGAAGCATGCAGATGATTCAAGAAAATAATTTTATTGGTCCACTCTTATTCCTTTACACCACGAGAATTTCTAGTTTCTGACCTAATTTGACTTTATGAAACAATGTTTTGTGGCTGACCTTGGTAAATGTTTCTAAGGTTGAGAATGGTATAAAAGCAAGTTAAATTGTGAAGAGTTGTATGCCAGTGTGATGCAAAGTGACGAAAGTGTGCCACAAATCATAAGAGCAGAAGTGTGTGTGAGTGAGTTGTGATAGTAGTTTCTCAGTGTGCTGAAGACAGTGAACTAAAGGTTTTTGTAATCTTGCGAATGTGCTTTAATTACAATGGTGGATCTTTTGTTCTCTTTTGTATCTATAGGAAGTGAGCCTCCCTGTTGGACAATGAGTCCTTTTGTAGGTAGTGAGCCTCTGTACTTGGATAGTGAGTCCTCTTTTAGGAAGCGCCCTTGGAAGTGAACCTTTTTTATAATCTTTATATTGTGAGTTAATCGTCACCTTGGTTTTTCCCTTATTGGGTTTTCCACGTAAAAATTTAGTGTTCATTGTGTTGATTTGCTTTCTATTATTTATGTTTCAGGCTCATATTTAATAACAAAATAGTGTGGTTGAAGATTTAATAAGAGAAATTTTTAAGTTTGAATTTGTGTGACAACTGATTCACTCCCCCCCCTCTTAGTTGTACTGCGCCTATTTAACAAATATTATATAGATGATAGATAATTTGTGAATCAAATTTTTCCATGAAGAAGAGAGTTATAAGTAATAAGTAATGAAACTTTGATTAGATGGATTGTTTGACTCTATTGGTGTGAATGGGATATATTACCTAACTATTTCACCTAGTAGGTCCTATTCACACATGTTCATGTTAAGTTTACATATATATGATTCTAGGAATCTTTCTAGAAGTTTTAGTTCTCATGTGATATTTGTTGGTTCTCAGTTGTGATCTTATGGTTTGTCCTTGATGACAAAATCTCTTTCAGTTAGTTCTCTTTGATGATCAGTCTCAAGATGGTTCTCTTTGCATACAATAGGTGTATTTCACATGATTACAAGCCATTTGATTACATTCTTTGAACTCACATTTTTGAAGGCTTACACATATCAGTGTGAGAATGCCAGGGTCTCCCCAATCCATTTTGAAATGTCTGTGTTGCCTATCGGCAAGACATTTATGATGTCATGTTGATTGGATTTTTTACTTTCTGGCAGCTTTCGGCAGGACTTCTCTTTTGTTTTAGAGACAGAAAAGGATCATATCGGCAAGTGTTACACCGTCGGTATGTGGTCACAGCGAAATTGCTTTGTCTCACCGATCAGAGGTTGAATGGGAACATATCAGCAAGAGTTTAAGGCTTCGGTGAAGGGTCTTAGTGAAAAGGGTTATGTCTCCCGACCGTATGCATATGGAGACTTATCGGTAAAACTAATGGCTATCGATATAATGTCTTGGCGAGACCTTGTTGTCTTACCGATCAACAACAAATGGGTGCTTTTCGGTGAGAGATTTAATTCGATATAATATCTTGGTGAGTTCTTCTTGTCTTGCCGACTGACAACGTAAAGATATGCATCTTGGTAAGAGTTGAGGTTTTTGGCGTGAGGTCTCGGTGAGTGACCTTTGGTCTCACCGATGGAATATAGATGGACTCGTCGGCAAGAAAAACCATGTGTCACAGTGACTAATGTGTATCAAGTGGACTTTCGGTAAAACAAAAGGTATTCTATATAAGGTCTCCCCGATTTTGAATTGTCTTAGTGACAAACATAGGGATGTATGATGGCAATAAAGTTGCCTTCGGCATAACGTTACATCAATGGAAAGGAGAGTTTAGGGAAATTTTTTGTGATTATTCTTTTTAGCTGGGTATGGAGCCCTAGCCTGGCCACCATCATGAGAGTTTTAGTTTCTGTTGTTGCTGGCTGTAACGGCTTTATCAGTGGTATATGGAAGCTTTATTTGGTACATTTCTGGTTGGAAGCTCAACTATGGTTGATGGAGCCATGGGAGTTGCAGATTTGTCTGTGGTGGGCAGTTGTGCTTTTTAAGCAGTGAAATGATCACATACATTTCAGATTTATTGAGGTCAGCTCTTAGCTGGGTGAAATGGCTCTTGTATTGGGAAATCAATTTCACCTCGACTAATAATCTTGCTAGGTACAAGATGAAGATTTCTATTATAAATAGCTTTGTTAACTTCAGTCTGAATCTTCTCAGGTTGGTTGTTCAGCCGTTACTTCTAAAGACAGTTACTTTTCTGGCATTTAAATCAAAAAGATGTATAAATAGTAACAGAAAACTATGTTTTCTATTCGGTAGTTGTAACTCTAAGATTATCATTCCTTGGCTATATGGAAATGTATGGATAAACTCTACAATAAAATCTGAATAACAAGATGCAAAGATATTGTAAATTTCTTCTCTATATAATATTTTAGGGATTCAATTATTGAATCTTTAGGGTATTCTATAGATGAGAAAATAGAGAGTTATGAGCTTAACTAAAAATAGAGAGATCCTTTGAGAAATGATTATTGTTCTGAAATATAATTTGAGGGGTTGGTGTTCCTTGAGATAGATATCTCTAAACGAGGGGTTGGTGCTCCTTGAGTGGGAGCTCAAAAATCAGCCTATAAGGCATTGTAAACAGTTGATTAAAAAGGTTAAGCCTGAAAGGCATTTCAGGAGTGGTTTTTATACCCCAGGAGGGTTTTCCACTCAAAAAAATCTTGTGTCTCTTTGTTCTTCTATGTGCTCACTGATTTACTGTGTTGTTGTTGTTTCTGTTCACTGTTGGGATTATTACTTTTCTCAATTCTGTTTATGAATGATTACATTCAACTCATGAATGCATTAATCAGAGTAATATTGAGATCAAATCTGAGCTATGTTTTTGAATTTTTGAAAATTGGTCAAATATGTTAAGAAACAAATTCACCCCCCTCTCAGTGTCATTTTAACTCCAACAATTGGTATTAGAGCGTAGGGTCCTCTGATAGGTTTTAATCACCTTGGATTGATCTTGGTCTTGGAGTTTGTTTTTAATGGCACATTCTCAAGACGGTGCCTCTGTAACCAGAGCTCCATTATTTGATGGAACAGATTATGTGTTCTGGAAAATCAGAATGGAAGCTTTTCTTATTTCTTTTGATGTTGATGTTTGGAGCATTGTTTTAAATGATTACAATGTACTAGCCACTATTCCCATTGATCCTACTAAAAAAAAGAGGTATGAAACAAATTCCAGAGCTAAGCATGCCCTCTTGTGTGGGCTAACTAAAGATGTGTTCATTAAAGTCATGCATTGCAAATCTGCTCATGAAATCTGGGAAAAACTTGAAAATATATACCAAGGGAATGAGAAAGTCAAACTGTCAAAAATCATTACACTCAAACATCAGTTTGAGGAGATGAAAATGAAGGATGATGAAAAAGTGGTTGAATATTTCCTAAGAGTTGATGAAGTTGTCAATGCTATGAAAGGATTAGGAGAAGAAGTAAAAGAGTTTGATGTGGTTTCAAAGGTCATTAGAACCTTACCGATTAAATTTGAATATAAGGTATCAGCCCTTGAAGAAAAGAAACATTTTGATAAGCTTACCTTAGATAGTCTACAAGGAATACTTACTGCCTATGAAATGAGAACTAGCAAAAACAACTCAACTGGAAAAGAAATTGTCTTTAACACTGAAAAGAAAGAAAAAGTCGAAGTCAGTGAATCAGAGTTGTCTGATTCTAAAGAATCCCATTTTGTTAGAAGACTTAGAAAGGGATCAGGAAAATATAAGGGAAAACTTCCCTTTAAATGTTTTAACTATGGAAAAATAGGTCACTTTGCTGCTAAGTGTCCCTATGATGATCAAATCTGTGACAATGAGACGGCTGAAAAATAGCCTAAGAAGAAGGCCTTCAAACCTAAACGAAACTTCAATTTCAAAAAGAAGAAAAGTCTGTTTAGTAAGGATGAATCTGATATTGAGTCTGAAGATTCATCAGTTGAAGAAGATGAAACTTTGTTCATGACTGGAATTACTCAGCAAAATGATTCAAACACCATTGACATTGAAGAAGGTGAAGTAGATCTTGAAAGTGAGCTGAAATGTGCTTTACAAGAGGTCAAAAAACTCAAAAAACAAGTCCTTGCTCAAGAACATAAACCAGATCAAGAAATGGTCTCTCTGAAAACTCAACTTGAAGAAGCTAAAAGAGTTGAGGACTGTCTTCAAGTGACAGTAAGCTGCAAAGATCAAGAAATTCAAAAACTGGAACAAGAAGTAGTCTGTCCTAGGAAGGAAATTGAAAAATATGAAAGCACTCTAAAACTGAATGAGATGCTCAGCAAGCAGAAGATGTATAAAGATAATACTGGTGTTGGTTTTGAAAAGGGTGAATGCTCAATTGACAATGCAAAACAAAACCCCTCTTCTGAAGTCAAAGGTTCAGGTTCAAATCACTCAGAATTTGGTAAGGATCATGTTCAGTCTTTAAGAGGTAATAGATCTTCATACAGAGTCAATCCTTTCTTCTATGGTTATTGTTTTTCTGCAAAAAATTTGGCCATAAGGTGAGCACTTGCAGGCTTATGAATCCTAGAATACCAGGTTTGGTCTTAGGCAACACTATGGTTTTGTTAGACATATCAGATGTTTTAAATGCAATGCTTTGGGACATTCTGTCAAACAGTGCAGAACTGATCTGCAATCTAAACAACAGAAAATTAAAAAGGTTTGGAAACCTAAGACTGTTAACAACTTTGAGCAAACTATGTTGGTTCAAACTACTTTTCATTCCAAGAAAAAGGACTTATGGGTCCTAGACAGTGGATGTTCTAACCATATGACTGGCGACAAGGATAAGTTTATAAATCTTGAAGATTATGTAGGTGGATATGTTAAGTTTGGTGATAACTCTAGTATTCAAATTAAAGGTAGAGGTTCACTTCTTATGAATGAAGACACTCCTATCTATAATGTGTACTATTTGGAAGGTCTCAAGCACAATCTTCTAAGTGTTAGTCAAATCTGTGATAGTGGTTATCATGTTCTTTTCACTTCATAGGGATGTGAGATTAAGAACAAGCTTGGAAAGGCTGTTGCAGCTGGAAGGAGGACAAAAGGAAATGTGTACAATCTTCTCGACACATCAAGCAATGACAATAATCAATGTATGTGTCTAATGGGCCAAATTGATGAGAATTGGTTATGGCATAAAAGATTAGGACACATAAACTTTGAAAATCTGCTTAGAATCAGTAAAAATCAGAATGCTAGAGGTCTACCAATTCTTAGCAAGCCAGAAAACTCTGTGTGCAAAGAATGTTTGAGTGGTAAACAAACTAAAATCAGCTTCAAAACAAAAGAACATTCTTCTTCAAAACCTTTACAGCTTGTGCATACTAATTTATGTGGACCAACTAGAACAAGTTCTATTAATGGTGAAAAGTACTTTATGTTCTTTGTGGATGATTATACTAGAATAATATGGGTAACATTTCTTAAGCACAAATTAGAAGCCTTTGAAAGGTTCAAAATTTTCCATAAAATGGTTGAAAAGGAATCTGATTTGAAACTTAAATGTTTGCGATCTGACAAAGGAGGTGAGTTCACTTCTCAAGAGTTTATTGATTACTGTGAACAACATGGAATTAAAAGATAGTATGTTGCCACAAAAACACCTCAACAAAACAGGGTAGTTGAACGTAAGACTAGAACTGTAAAAGAAATGGCTAAAACCATGCTAGATGAAGCTAAGTTGTCTGATATGTATTGGAAAGAAGTTGTTCATACAGTTGTATACATTTTGAATAGAGTGCAACTTAGGGTGAAATCTAAACACACTCCTTATGAACTTTGGTATGGAAAAACTGCTTCTGTCAAACACTTTAAATTTTTTGGAAGTGTTTTATCAAGAAAGATGATGATAACCTTGGGAGCTTTCAATCAAAGAGTGATGAGGGTATCTTTTTGGGATACTCAACTCACAACAAAGCTTATAAATTTCTTAACAAAAGGCTTAATAAGATTGTTGAAATTGTTAACGTAAAATTTGATGAAAGACGACATTTGAATGCTGAATCTTTGTAGGATAATGAGCAAGAAGAACTTGAACTTGAAATAATTTTAGAAGGAGCTGAAATAGCAAAGCCTATTGCTGAATCAGCAAGCCCTAAAATTGAAAAAGCAAGTCCTGAAAAGGTTGCATCAAAAGCTCCTTTGAAAACTCTAGCTATATATCACCCCAAAGATCAGATTATTGGGGATAAAAATGTAGGAGTTCAAACTAGAAGAAAGGCTGCAGAATCTAATGAAAAGGCACAAATAGCTTTTTGTCTAGTTACTCTATTTGAGCCTAAATTTTTTAATGAAGCTCTCACAGACTCATGTTGGCTTAATGCTATGCAGGAAGAAATTGATCAAATTGAGAAAAATCAGACTTGGGAGTTAGTCCCAAGACCAGATGACAAGAATGCCATTGGAGGCAAATGGATATACAAAAACAAGGTTGATGAAAATGGTAATGTTATTTGTAACAAAGCAAGATTTGTCTACAAAGGCTATGCTCAACAAGAAGGTATTGATTTTGGTGAAACCTTTGTGCCTGTTGCTAGACTAGAATCTACCAGAATATTCTTGGCTTATTCTATTTTCAAAAACTTTACTGTTTATCAAATGGATGTCAAAACTGCTTTTTTAAATGGCTATTTAGATGAAGAGGTCTATGTTGAACAACCTGAAGGATTTATTTGCAAAGATAAGCCTGATCATGTTTACAAATTGAAAAAGGCCCTCTATGGCTTAAAACAAGCACCTAGAGCTTGGTACTCTAGGCTGGACAGTCATTTGCTTTCAAATGGTTTTGTCAGAGGAGGTGTACATAGTAATCTTTATGTTAAATCTAAAGGTTCTGATATTTTGGTTGTTAAAATTTATGTTGATGATACTATCTTTGGCTGCAATAATGTTACTTTGGGTAAGAAGTTCACTTAGATAATGGAATCTGAGTTTGAAATGTCAATGTTAGGAGAATTAAATTTCTTTCTGGGTCTTCAAATCTCTCAATGTGAGAATGGAATATTTCTTTCTCAAACCAAGTATGCTAGAGAGATGCTTAAGAAATTTTAGATGGATGAATGCCATCCAGTTAGCACTCCAATGATTACTGGATGCAAAATTACTAAGGTTGATGATTCTCCTGATACAAATCAAACTGAATATAGATCAATGATTGGCAGTCTGTTATATTTAACTGCTTCTAGACCTGGCATCATGCAGGCAGTTTGCACTATTGCACGGTTTCAGACATCACCTAAAGAATCTCATGTCACTACTGTTAAAAGGATCTTTAAATACATTCAGGGTACTCTTGATTATGGTCTTTGGTATCCTAGAAGCAATGATTTTTCATTGATTGCATATACTGATGCTGACTGGGCTAGTTGTTTGGATGATAGGAAAAGCACCAGTGGTGCTGCATTCTTTCTTGGTGATCGTTTAGTGGCATGACACAATAAGAAACAAGTATCTGTTTCTCTTTCTACTGCTGAACCAGAATACATTGTTGCCACTTCATGCTGTACTCAAGTTCTTTGGATGAGTCAAACTCTATTTGATATGGGTATTGAAGTTCCTAAACCTGTTTCAATTCTCTGTGATAACACACGTGTGATAAATATCTCCAAAAATCCTATTATGCACTCTTGAACTAAACATATTGCTATCAAGTTTCATTTTTTGTGAGAAAAGGTACTGGCTAATGAGTTGTGTTTCATGGCACTACACATTTTTCTCTTTTATCCTTTGTCATTGAGGAAAAAAGGGGGAGAGTCATTTGTGTTTTTCCATCAAGGACAAAGGGGGAGTTTGTTGGTTCTCAATTGTGATCTTATGGTTTGTCCTTGATGACAAAATCTCTTTCAGTTAGTTCTCTTTGATGATTAGTCTCAGGATGGTTCTCTTAGCATACAACAGGTGTATTTCACATGATTACAAGCCATTTGATTACATTCTTTGAACTCACATTTTTGAAGGCTTACACATATCGGTGTGAGACTGCCAGGGTCTCCTCAATCCATTTTGAAATGTCTGTGTTACCTATCGGCAAGACATTTCTGATGTCATGTCGATTGTATTTTTTACTTTATGGTAGCTTTTGGTAGGACTTCTCTTTTTTTCGGCGACAGAAAAGGATCATATCGGCAAGTGTTACACCATCGATACGTGGTCATAGTGAAATTGCTTTGTCTCACCGATGGGAGGTTGAATGGGAACATATCGGCAAGAGTTCAAGGCTTCGGTGAAGGGTCTTAGCGAAAAGGGTTATGTCTCACCGACCGTATGCATATGGAGACTTATCGGTAAAACTAATGGCTATCAATATAATGTCTTGGTGAGACCTTGTTGTCTTACCGATCAACAATAAATGGGTGCTTTTTGGTGAGAGATTTCATTTGATATAATATCTTGGCGAGTTTTTCTTGTCTTGCCGAATGACAACGTAAAGATATGCATCTCGGTAAGAGTTGAGGTTTTCGGCGTGAGGTCTCGGCGAGTGACCTTTGGTCTCACCGATGGAATACAGATGGACTCGTCGGCAAGGAAAACCATGTGTCACGGTGACTAATGTGTATCAAGTGGGCTTTTGGTAAAACAAAAGGTATTCTATATAAGGTCTCCCTGATTTTGAATTGTCTTAGTGACAAACATAGGGATGTCTAACGGCGATAAAGTTGCCTTCGGCATAACGTTACATCGACGGAAATGAGAGTTTAGGGAAAAAATTCATGATTATTCTTTTTGGCTGGGTATGGAACCCTAGCCTGGCTGCCATCATGAGAGTTTTAGTTTATGTTGTTGCTGGTTGTAACGGCTTTATCAGTGGTATATGGAAGCTTTATTTGGTACGTTTCTGGCTGGAAGCTCAACTATGGTTGATGGAGCCATGGGAGTTGCAGATTTGTCTGTGGTGGGCAGTTGTGCTTTTTAAGCAGTGAAATGATCACATACATTTCAGATTTGTTGAGTTCGGCTCTTAGCTGGGTGAAACGGCTCTTGTATTGGGAAATCAATTTCACCTCGACTAATAATCTTGCTAGGTACAAGATGAAGATTTCTATTATAAACAACTTTGTTAACTTCAGTCTGAATCTTCTTAGGTTGGTTGTTTAGCCATTACTTCTGAAGACAGTTACTTTTCTGGCATTTAAATAAAAAAGATGTATAAATAGAAGCAGAAAACTATGTTTTTTGTTCGGTAGTTGTAACTCTGAGATTATCATTCCTTGGCTGTATGGAAATGTATGGATAAACTCTGCAATAAAATCTGAATAACAAGATGCAAAGATATTGTAAATTTCTTCTCTATATAATATTTTAGGGATTCAATTATTGAATCTTTAGGGTATTCTATAGACGAGAAAATAGAGAGTTATGAGCTTAACTGAAAACAAAGAGATCCTTTGAGAAATGATTATTGTTTTGAAATATAATTTGATGGGTTGGTGCTCCTTGAGATAGATATCTCTAAATGAGGGGTTGGTGCTCCTTGAGTGGGTGCTCAAAAATCAGCCTATAAGGCATTGTGAATAGTTGATTAAAAAGGTTAAGCCTGCAAGACATTTTAGGAGTGGTTTTTATACCCCAGGAGGGTTTTCCACTCGGTAAAATCTTGTGTCTCTTTGTTCTTCTGTGTGCTCACTGATTTACTGTGTTGTTGTTGTTTTTGTTCACTGTTGGGATTATTAATTTTTTCAATTCTATTTATGAATGATTACATTCAACTCATGAATGCATTAATCAGAGTAATATTGAGATCAAATCTGAGCTATGTTTTTGAATTTTTGAAAATTGGTCAAATCTGTTAAGACACTGATTCACCCCCCCCCCCCTCTTAGTGTCATTTTAACTCCAACAATTATCTTATCTTGCCATCAATTTTTTGTGTCTCATGTCACAATATTAAGAAGCTTGGACAATAATATTTTCTAATCCTATTTCTCACCTTTCCTATATTAGCAAGGGGTCATGTATCATATTATATCAAGTTGTATAATTTTTGCATCCATAATAAAACACACTATTTTCTAGCCATGTGCTCTCTTGTGGAAGGCTATCTTTGGTAAATTGTAGTGATGAGAAATATATAGGTTCTAATATCGTTTGTTGGGAAAATAAAACTCTATCCAAATATAATTTTAATGGATTAGATACAAGGATTGCAATAAAACAACATGAAAATATGAAACTTATATGCAAATATGAAATTAAGCTACCTTGATGTGGAATTATCATGATTAAATCCATCTTCTTTATGATGCTAAAAAACACCCAATATAACATGCTTAATAACACCACCTTATGTGAACTTAGAAAATAAATAAATAAATAAATAATAACATCACCATAAGAT
Source organism: Sequoia sempervirens (assembly GCA_007258455.2). NCBI lineage: Eukaryota > Viridiplantae > Streptophyta > Pinopsida > Cupressales > Cupressaceae > Sequoia > Sequoia sempervirens. Next base: position 1,271,050,586 of record VDFB02271358.1, read on the forward strand.
AGAATCAATGAGGCATAAATCAACAACATAAGATAATCACATAACACATGATTTATGTGGAGAAACCCTTGCGAGAAAAAAACTCCACCAAGAAGAGAGGCCAAGTATGCAATGTCTTCAAATAAATGAGATTACAATACATTCCCTTCCATTATCGTCTTTCCCTCCAACATGGAAAAACCTATGCACCTATGAACAACCTCTTTATGTATCAACCTATCCTTGTTCATGCAATGAAACTCTACATTCAACAGTTCCTCATAATTTCTACATCCAATGAGGTGATTTTATAGACTTGTGAAGAGGTATCTTGCACCAAGCATGGTTCCGAAAGATGACCATTCCAAATTTCCCCAACCCTTGGAATGCCACCTCATAATATGAAAGGACACCAATTTTGACTCCAATACTTCTCTCCAACTTGGGCACCCAAACATGGAAAATAAGCATTGCATTAAATGCAATAAATGATAGAATAACAAGAGACCTATGTTGCCTCTTTCCAAGCACCCACTTGGAGAATACCACTAGTTACTCATTATCCCATTCTAGGCGTCCATAGGTGGGGAAAACAATATTGAATATTTATGTCCATAATTCACCTTTATCGCTGCTAGTTTAAAACATCACCCCTTATGGATGTAATACAAATAATGGTGAGAATAAATATTAAAAAATATTTTCCCAATACACCCTAAGTGCCTAAGGACACTTTCCAAGGATTTTGGAACCATGCAATATGACATAGGATTTACAAGGTAGATGTCACCTTAATCCTAACATGCAAGTGATCTTGGGGTATGTGAGTTCACTATCAAATCCTACATGTTATCAGAGTTATAGATGTGCAAATTATTCTTAGATCTGAGGGTGATTTGGGAAATGATGTTTTAAAGGTGCACTTTGCAGAAAAAATGACATCATCATTTATTTTAGAAGGCCCAAAACCCATATTTTCATATAAAATACTTGATATTTGGGTGATAATTTTTTTAGCCATTTTTGCTAGGGTTTTGAAAATATATAATTTTCATCTGTATAGTCTATAAAGTTGTACACATACATACCATTTTTATGATATATTTGGGCTTTTAGGCATTGGATAAATGGTGGTACAATCACAGTCATAGGTTGGACAACATATTTTAAAGAATATTATTTATAGGTGTAATTTTTACATAGCGTTTGCATTAGAGGTATGAATTCGATGTGGTTTTAATTTTAAATTGTTATTTTGATTTTTGTGCCATGTTAGATTTTGGTTGTTAACAACCTAGTTATTGGGAGTGCTCTCCAATGGTTTTGTCTAGTTGGAGGAGGCTAAAACCCCTGTCGAGTGTAAGAGGTGACACAACTCACCCACTAACCCATCACTGCTTTAACAAGAGTTCTCCATCAGGGCTCTATTCAAACCAAATCTATGAAAAGTATATCCATCTTCCACCCACATTGGCCCAAAACGCCACCACTATTGGATTCTTTAGCACAAGAACCACCAACATAGTGCCAGGGGGTCATTTTTCCCTCCAAATTAGCTATTTTTTTTAAAGCTATAAATTTTTGCCAAGGTATCAGATTTTTTACTTCTTATAGTCGTGGGGAAGCTAGTTCCATGTATTTTCTCAAGGTGTAGGTCTCATTATTATATTTTTTATTGGTGCATTTTATTTATGTTTGAATTTAGATATTTGAGCTCATACCTTTTTTCTTGTTTATCCATTTTTCACAATTCTTGTGACATTGGAAAGGTATTATGGAGTTCTTCTATTTTACCCATGTAATTTTT
>VDFB02271358.1:1271052471-1271276627 GCA_007258455.2 Sequoia sempervirens
ATTCTTACATATTTTTGAAATAATATAGATAACTTATTCAAATTTTTATGTCAAGTTGCCTAACTCTGATTTTTTTGAATTTTCATTACCACTTAAGGGCCTGTTTTTTCCATGATGATCCTGCACATACCCGTATGTGTACCTAGGAAGTCTGGAAATATAATGAGGATTTGGAAATGTAAAGAAGTTGTCAAAATGTGATATGGAGGACTAAGACGCCATTATTGTCTTATTAGTCCTGTTTTGTTTTTTAAGGCAGATGTAAAATCTTCGGATGTCGGAACAGGATCTGAAAGAATCTTTGCAAAATTCCACTCAAAGGACTAAGACACCCTTGCTACCATCTTAGTCCCAATCTGAATTTTTGAAATCTCTTAATGTGATCCTGAGGCTTGATGTCTACACTTCCTTCTTCTCTGATCTTAGGTTCTAAAACTTCCAGATCTGGCCTATAGGTGAGTTTTTGTGAAGATGACAACTTTGCAATGCAACTTTGCACTTCAAATGATCTTCAAGTCTTCAACCTAAATCTACAATCATGAACATGCAAGAGAGGAAAAACTTGTTGATTGTTAGTAAATAGGGGTTTGCCTTGGTCAAACCCCTTATTGGTAATTAAACCTTGAAATAGAATGAAATTGTGGGAAATGATGAATGAACAAAATGCTATGTTGTAACTCACCAAACCCTTGTAATAAGGTGCTACAAATATGCTTGAAATGGCTACAATAAATGTGGTTCTTGACTCTTGCTTGAATGATATTGATCTTTGAAACACTTACTTGAATCATAAACCCTACATCACAAATGTTAGCACAATAACAAACATGATGCAATAATATCCTTATTATGATGCTTGAATCTTAATGATGGCTCCAAATGCTTGATGAATTGCTCTTGATCTCATAAACTTGCCTTAGGAATGAATACTTGAATGCTTGTTATGAAAATGAGTGAAAGAACCTTGTACTTATACTTATCCATGCTTAATATCTCAAAATTACACCACAGTAAGCCAACATGTGAATTCATTAATTAAAGGAGGCTAAATCCCGTCAAGATTTGAAATTGAATCCCGAAAATAAGCCAAGGGGGACTATGACGCCCTAGGTGGCATCTTAGTCCCAAGGCATGAAACTTGGGACACAAACTCCAAAAAGGGGCCCATTTAAGGCACACTTGAAATAAGGGTCCTAAGACCTTTGGGGGACAAAGATGCCCTAGGTGGCGTATTAGTCCCAACCCAAAAATCAGGAACATTCAGCCAGAGTCATTAAATTATCATTCATCCCTTGATGTTTTTCGGGATTAGCCATAAAAAGATATAGTTTATTAGGCTTGTGGATGCAAAATAGGACCAATTAAGACATAAATAAGGATAAATAAAGCATGGTGGGTCCAAACAAGTGCGAAAATTCAAGGGTATGCATTTTTCTACACTACACTATTAGTTTGATATCATATTCTAGTTGATTGTTGAACCCTACAGCTCCCAAAAATCCCTTGCAAGAAAAACACCTATCATAAAAAGAGAAGAAAAAGAAACTAATTTGATATGCAAGCCTTGAGAATTATATTAATCCAAAAAAAATCTAAATTATTATAATATACAATAATGAATCCTTGTAATAATGAAAAAATGAAAAAGCAACCCTAAATGAAAGCCTAAGTGAGGATTAAATTATATCATGGAACATGTCATCATCTCATGACTTGAGACAAAAAAATGACCTAGAAGTTTAACTTAATTATGCTAAAGTAAAAGGAAACCTAATAATTAATTAATTAGACGATTACCTATTTTACTCTAATCCCTATTTGTTTGGTTCTAATCAAGAATATTAATACCTAGTGTACAAATATTTTTATAATTTCTTTTATCTATTTTTATAATTTTTCAACATGTGTATAACATACTCCCTGACGCTCAATGAAAATCTCATGTTAACCAAATATATAGTAGTCCATATATATATCAAATTAAATATATTCAAAATTATATTTTTTGGAAATCTTAAATTATGACTACAATCCCATAATAGTATTTTATCATGATGATTCTATTTTCTAGTCCAACCCAATGTTTGAAATAAAAAAAATGAGAAAAATCTAAGTACCAAAGAAGAAAAGCCTATCTAAGGGCCTTCATTTAAAAGACTTCTAAATGAAGATACCTTTGAACAAAAGTATCCAAGGACCTTTGAACAAAGGTATCCAAGGACCTTTGAAAGAGAGTTCCTTTCATTGTTAAAAATAAATAAAAATATTAAAAATCTATATGACCTTCAAATGAACATACTCCTTCGTTCAAAGGTATAAATGCAAACACCTTTAAATAAAGGTATCTTCATTCAAAGAAATGCATTTGAATGAAGGTGTTTGTCATTCTTTTCCTCTTGAATCATACAAACCCATAATGTCCTACAAGTGAGACACACTATTACAAGTCTACCCAACTATGAAGAATTTTTTTCTTAATGATTGTATCGGTAGAGCTATATAAGTGGTCAAAGCTCCCTAGAGTTATATAACTTCATGTCACCTTAAATATGTTGGTCTCTTATTTCTATTCAATATTATTTCCTATGTTTGTTGTCTTTAACCCCGTATTGGGTGGTGTTAGTATTGTTGTTGGTCTACAACCTCAATGTTGTTTGTTTCATTAGCTATCTCTTTGATTTTAGTTGGTATCCATTTATAAGGGTTGGGGTCATTTCAAAACATCTCTTTTACACTTAAAAAATTTCTTGTTACATTGATTACCAAGGACCCACCTTCAAAGTTGTATCAAAGGTACATTGCCTTCCAAATCTTCATAAATGTCCCACATCCACATATTAAAAGATATGCATCCATAAAATATTGTCAATATGTGTAATGTCCCCATTTTGGCCATACACTCTTCTTTTGGATTTAGCCTATTTCCGAAAATCCGTAGGCTAAGCTGAAGTAGAAAACTAGGGTTTCCTCTTTCAGATTCTGTTCAGTTGGCGTTCAGAGGATGTTGTGCAGACTTACTATTTATAGCAGTTTGCTATTTTTAGCAAGTCTATCTTTTGGCAGTATCTATCTAGCAGCAATTCAATCCTTTGTAGTTCAGTGTTCAGTTTGGCTTTCTGATGGTTTTGAAGTTAACTTACTATTTTTGGCAATTGCTATTTTTAGTAAGTTCATTTTTGGCATAAGCATCATCATCAACTTGGTTCAGTTTGGCATTTGTCAGTTTGCTATTTTTAGCAATTCATTAGTTGCAGCTTAGGCATTGTATTTGGTTATCTCCTTGGACTAAGTTTTAGACTTAGTCAATTTTTCATGTCTTGAAGTTGTACCCCACGCCTAGGCTTGATGACTTCAAGTTGTTTTAAAGAAGGGGACATAAAGGGGTCAAGTGAGCATTTAATTATTTAATAAATGCTTTTATTGTTGCAATATGAAATGGATGCCTAAAGGGGAAGTTGAATGATATTTTATTATTTTAAAAAGTAAAAGGCAAAAAGGTGGCGTCCCTTTTGGAAGTTGAAGTGATTCAACTTCTCAGAATTTGAAGAGTTCTTGTTGCTTCATTTTCCAACTAAAACTTATATATTGCTGCTGTTTGAAGAGCTGATTATCCATTCATGTTATTGCACTGTTATGCTGTCGGAATGACAAATGAATTCTTGCTTCGAGGATGCTACCTCCTAGCCAATTATCCAATTTCATGTTTGAAATACAACATCTAGTTGGAATTTGCTGCTTCTCATCCAGACTAGCAGATTGAGCTCAATTGTGAAGAAATTTTGAAGATTCATCAATTTTGGTCTTGTTGTTTCATCTACAGCTGAAGGTGATTTCATGTTATATCTTAATTTCCAGTTTGAATTTAGTTCTGGGTATTTTACCTTTCAGTTTGCTGTTCAAGGGCGCCCCTTTCCACCAATTCTTGGATTTTATTGTTGAGAATCTGATTTTTAAGAAGAAATCGCCCCTTCAAGGAGGGCCATACTTTTCTAGAGGAGCTTTGGAATTCGTGCAAAATTAATAGGGGTTCTTTGGAGCTGTTTCTTCATTTCAGTTTGGTCGCCTACCTTCTAGCAATCAGCTGCACTTGGTTTCATTCGATTTGGAGGTAATTTGACCAAGTTATGAGCATTTCATGATTTTCTCTGTAACTGGTTTGAATTTCCAGAATTCTGATTTTTATATCAGATTGTTACAGTTTCCAGTTTTTGGTCTTATACTTCAGTTTTGGAGTGTTATATGATTGTAAGAATTCATACTTCTTTTTCTAAGGTTCACTTGCTATCATTGTAATTTGTAATCTGCAGAGTTTAATTTGTAAAGGTTGAGATTAAGCATTACTAATCCAACCATTTCCAGTTCTGCAATTACTTATTGTTTTGTCATTAAATTACCCCTGGATGGTTTACCGCCAGTGTGGATAATCTGATTTGTAACACGCTTGTACCCACTTTCATAGTGGAGAATCCCCACAGCTCTATGGATGCCCGCCGTAGCGGATGAATTTTTTTAATTGTAATCTTTTCCCCCCACTATTTGGTGGTAGTGTGGAAATGCTCTTCATGGTTGGTTATCCGCCTATCAGTTTCTAGTTTTCAATTCAACACTCCGTCATATGTTAGCACCTCGCCCTCAGTGGGATCTTGAGTGCACATTCTTGACGTTGAGTAGTTTTCTTTCAAGTATTTTCATTTAGCTCCTCCGCCATATGACAACACCTATCCCACATTGGAATTGAGTGTGCATTCTTGGTGTGAGTTCAATTCAAGTTCAGTTTTCTATTTGGAGCTAACACTAACCGAGTTGATTAAGTGCCGGTTATGTGTGTTAATTCATTGAAAAAATTGGTTAGCATATTTCAATATGTTGACCCATAAAACAACAAGAGGACAGTTACAAGAAACATCAAATGGAAATAATTGAATAATCCAATCACAATATCAAATAAATTATGCATCTCTTCAATTTAGAAGAAAGATTGAAATTGTGTTATATTAAATAAAATGGTTAATTTACGTGTGACTGATTTGTTTACTAAGTACTTTCCTAGTACTTAATAGATACTTCATCAAACTTAGGGGAGAGACCCTTTAGTTGAGCATGTTTCAATAGTTGTGATAGTAGTTGTTTATATAATGCCCAATAGTTGTGACTTGACTACCCATAATTAAACAAAATGTATTCCTTTGATCTAAAAAACAACCAATCATGTGATGCCACATCAGCGCTCAACAACCCATGGTGTGAATCCACAAGTATTGGTCTCACTTTTATTTGGACCTTTTTAGACACCTTGACAAAAAGCATGCTGATGTGACATCATATTTGATGATGTGGTCCTGAAACAAAAGTTATAAGAGTGTTGCTATGAGAGAAACAGCTCTGATGGCCGACATAGAGGAGAATTATCATGTAACTAAACTCTGCAAGCAAGGTTTATTGAGATAAGCTCTTAACCATTTACAAAGTGTGGGGAAAAATGGCACCAGGATATACCCAGGTACCTATGGTTCATTATTAAATTTGCGTCTGGGTATGAAGGCTTTGCCGGAGGCCCAGATGGTGCATGAACACATGATCGCAAATGGCATTAAGGTAGACAGATATCTAGGTAACTATCTCATCAACGTGTATTCAAAATTAGGACGAAATTAGGACGCGTTGAGGTTGTCCGCAAACTGTTTGATGAGATGTCTGACGCAAATTTTGTTTCACGGAATCCCATGATTGGAGAGTATGCTCAGAATGGACTTGGTCGGGAGGGGCTGCAAATGTTTTGCAGAATGCTAGAGGCAATTTTTTTTCCAAACGAGATTATATTAGCCAGTCTTTTTCGTGGGTGTTCGAATATCCGGATGTTGGAAACGGGCAAGCAGGTTTATGCCTACGCTATAAAGAGTGGAGGTAGTGAACAAACAGCAACAGGGTGTGCTGTTGTTAACATGTTTATGAAATGTGGGCTTAGTGAGCTTGCACGCAAGGTGTTTGACAGATTGCCTGAGAAAACTGTTATAACGTGGACTGCAATGATCGTGGGGTACGTTCAGAATAGGAATGAAAGTGAAGCACTCAGATTGTTTTGTGAAATGCTGTGCACGGGTGTGGAGCTGGATCAATTCGTTTTCTCGAGTGTTCTTCGTGCATGTGGCAGCACGTCGGATCTGGAGCTCGGAAAACAAATGCATGGGTATATAATTAAAAATGGATTCCAATTAGATGTTTCAGCTGCAACTCCTCTTGTGGATATGTATGCGAAATGCAATCGTTTAGAGGATGCACGCCATGTGTTTGACAGAATGTCTGAAAGAAATGTAGTTTCATGGTGTGCAATGATGGCAGGGTACGTGGACAAAGGCGATGGTGAAGAGGCCCTCAATATCTTTAAACAAATGCAGCGTGCAGGAATGAAACCAAACCCATTTGTTTTCTCCAGTCTGTTTGACGCATGTGCCAAACTAGCAGCTCTAGAATAGGGGAAACAGATCCATGCTATTAATGCTATTAGATTTCCACAATCCATAGTGCTGAAGATTGTTAATTTCTGGATTTTATTTTTATTTTTTGATTGTGTTAGAGCTTTTTGCATCGACGTTTCGGATCACACTCAGTGATCCATCATCAGGATGTTAGAGAGCATAGGAATTGAGAAATGGTTAGATGCAGACTTAGCTTTTTCTTAAAAGGGAGAGAGGTGAGAGGTTGAGGAGAGAGATGGGTACAAAGACCAAGATAAGAGAGGTAAGGTAAGAAAATTGAAAAAATTAAAAATTAGAGAGGAAGAGAATAGGAGAGAAAAAATATAAGAGTGAAAATATTATTGTCAAAAAGGAGCAAAATGAAAATTGAAAGACACAAAACAAATGAGAGAGGACTACAACCTAGAGTAAGTTCAACAAGAGACAAGTGAGAGAAATTGAAAAGTGGGTAAACAAAAGGAATACTAAGATGATAGGCAATATTAAATAATAAGGTTAAATTTTTTTTTTATAATAAAATTATAGATAATTCATATAATGAAGCTATGAAACAATTTTTTGTGATCCTAATTAATAATTAAAAGAGATTAACATCAAAAATATGTGGTACAAAAAAACCAATGAATAAAAACAACGAAGCCAAGGCCAAAATAAAACAAAAGGTAACAAATTGCGATTAGATACAAGAACGAGAAGACAGATGACAATTACCTAAAAAGAAGAGCCATTAAAGAGAACACAAGAAATTACAACGAATAATTAGAGAGGAAAAGAATACGAGAGAAAAATTCGAAGGAAAAAACAAATGGAAAAACTTAAAAAGTTGAAAGGTGACAAACTAAGGAGAGAGGAAGGCCACCTAATGAGAAATCAGAATGACAAATGAGAGGAAAATAGATAAGAAATGAGCCAAAGAGGAATGTATGAAATGGTAAGCATAGATAAAATATAATACTGAACATTAATTTTATAATACATTAAAACATTAACAATATTATAATTTTAATTATAATATAATTCTAGTTAGAACACCAAATTAATTATAATTATAATTCTAATTATAATATCTAATTCTAATTATAATTAGAATTAGAATTAGAATTAGAATTATAATTAGAATTAGAATTATAATTAGAATTAGAATTATAATTATAATTAGAATTAGAATTAGAATTAGAATTAATTATAATTATAATTATAATTATTAGAATTCTAATTATAATTAAAATTCTAATTATTAGAATTCTAATTATAATTAATTAGATTATAATTAGAGAGGAGAAGAAACTGAGAGAAAGAGTACGAAGGAAAAACAAACGGAAACATTGGACAAAAAGGAACAAAACGAAAATTGAAAGACACAAAACGAATGAGAGAGGACAACAACCTAGAGCAAATTCAACAAGAGACAAGCGAGAGAAATTGAAAAAGTGGATAAATAAAAGGAATACAAAGAAGATATGCAATATTAAATAATAAGGTTAAAATTTTTTACAATAAAATTATAGATAATTCATATAATGAAGCTATGAAACAATTTTTGAAAAAAGGAATGTAAGAAATGGTAAGCAGATGAATTATAATATTGAACATTAATTATATAATTCATTAAAATATTAACAATATTATAATTTTAATTATAATATAATTCTAATTAGAACACCAATTTAATTTTAATTATAATTCTAATTATAATATCTAATTATAATTATAATTATATCTAATTATGAACGAATTGGTAAGAGAAGAGATATTATAATATTGTTATTAATGTTATTTTTAATCTTGTAAATAATATATGTTAAAGCACTAAAGAAATATAAGAAAGAAAATTAAATTTGAATTCTAATAAAATCGAAAGTAGAAAGGAAACGGGAGGAACAATAAAAATGAAAAGACCAAAGGAATATAAAATTGATAAGTAGTAATAAAGAATATTATTGAAACATTAATTATATAATTCATTAAAACATTATAGCATAGATGAATTATAATATTGAACATTAATTATATGATTCATTAAAACATTAACAATATTATAATTTTAATTATAATATAATTCTAATTAGAACACCAATTTAATTATAATTATAATTATATCTAATTATGAACGAATTGGTAAGAGAAGCAAAATTATAATATTGTTATTAATGTTCTATTTAATCTTGTAAATAATATATGTTAAACCGCTAAAGAAATATAAGAAAGAAAATTAAATTAGAAATCTATTAAAATTGAAAGCAGAAAGGAAACGAGAGGAACAATAAAAATGAAATGACCAAAGGAATATAAAATTGATAAGTAGTAATAAGGTATATTATTGAAACATTAATGATAAAATTAATATTGATAATGATAACTATTAAACACTGACTCAAATTAAGAAAGAAAATTCAATTTAAAGTAATCAAATCAAGAGCAAAGGGGGGACATGCTAGAAGAAAGATAAATTTGAGAAGGGAGAAAATAGGAGAACAAAGACGGAAAGAAGGCCTCGAGAAGGCGAAGGACAAGGGAGAAGAGCTGAGGAGAGAAAGAGACACGGTGTGAAGAAAGGTATAGGGACGAAGGAAGGGATTAGGAATGGGGGTTATGGTGGTTTTTTTAAGTTTAAAAGAAGAGGGTGCCATGAGAGGCTAAGATTCCAACCTTCATCACAGTTGAGGTTGGTGGGATGGTTAATGATTCCTATGGCTTCCTTCAATTTCCTCTTAAAGAAGTTTTCTTCTTTGAATAAGATTTGAGTACTTTCTAAACAAATGTGATGTTTTGTGGAAGAGGAGTGCTCAGCCAGGGCAGATTTGAGGACACGTTCATGCTTAATGTCAACAACATGTTCTTTAATTTTGGTGCTGAATGCGCGACCCGTTTCACCAATATAAGGAACACCACAAGAGCAGACAACTTTGTAGACCCCTGAGTCATGAAAGTTGTTTCTAGGGTCCTTGAGAGGAGGGATACGATTCTTTAAGGTGACACAAGGTTTGAAAGCACAACGCAGGCCTTTCTTAAGGAGAATTTTGGAGATTTTGTGAGAAATGCCCTCAACAAAGGGTAAAGAGACAAGGGGGAGAGACACGGGTTGGGAGGAATTAGACTCAGATTTGGGGGGGAGGATTAGATTGGAGTGTCTAAGAGCTCTTGAAATTTGCTTGTTGGTATACCCGTTTAGTCTGAAGACATAACGAAGGTGGTCTAACTCCTGATCTAAGTGGTCACTATCACAAATTCGGTAAGCTCTCGTGGCCAAGGTTTTTAAGATCCCAAATTTTTGGCTGGGGTGGTGATGGGATGAGGAATGGAGGTATAAGTCAATCTGGGTCGCTTTGCGATAAACCTGATGACCAAGGGATCCGTCAGACTTTTTAAGGAGCAAAACATCAAGAAAATGTAATTTGTTATCAAATTCAAGCTCCTTGGTAAAGGTGATGCAAGGTACTATGCTGTTGAGGTGAGTATGAAATTCCTCTAATTTGTCAATGCCATGAGGCCAACACACATTCGTGTCATCCACGTACCTCTTCCACCACCTTGGCTTAAGGGGGAAGGACCTGAGGGCAACCTGTTCGAAATGCTCCATGTAAAGGTTGGCAATGATAGGAGAGGGGGGGAGCCCATAGCTACCCCGTCAACTTGCTCATAGATGACATCTTGGAAAGAGAAAAACATAGATCTTAGGCATAACTCAACCAAGGAAGCAATCTCCGCATTTACTTTGCGTTTGACAATTTCAATGGCATCGGGGATCGGCACCTTGGTGAAGAGGGAGACTACGTCAAAACTTACCAGGGTGTCATTATTTTCCAACTTGGCATCTTGGATGAATTGGACAAAATGGGTGGAGTCTTTTATGAAGGAATCAGTTTTACCTACGAGAGGGGATATTAATTTGGCGAGATAAGAGGCTAACTTGTAAGTAGGAGAACCTATGGTGTCAACTATAGGCCTCAAAGGAATGCCATTTTTGTGAATTTTGGGAACCCCATAAATACGAGGGGTCACTTCTTTGCAAGGGATAAGGTGATTCTTGGTATCATCATCAAAGGTGGAGCAAGCAACAGCTGACTTGACTTTTTTCAAGATTTTTGAACAAGGGTTGCGAGAAACCACCTTGTAACTATTGGAGTCAGAGAGAAGGTTAAGCATTTTGGACAAATAATCTTTTTTGTTCAAAATGACTGTGGCATTTCCTTTGTCTGCTCTCGAGATGATAAGATCATTGTTCTCTAAAAGTTTGTTGAAAGCAAGTGCCTCGGTTTTAGGGATGTTGGATCTGGGTGGTTTGGCATGCCTAAGTGCCACGACACAATCTTGTCTGACTTCTTCAGCTACCTCAGCAGGGAGATTGCGCACTACATTTTCAATTTCAATGATGAAGTCAATATGGGGAATGGTACGTGGGGATAAAGCATAACCAAGGCCACGTTTTAAGAAGTTAAAGGCTTGGGAGTCAAGCGTGGCATCGGATAAGTTTACCACTAACTTATTCTCCCAATCACTCACCGCGGGAAAGTTGGAGGTAACCGAGGGTTGAGATCGCTGGAAGGGTTAGGAACGCAAGGAGGGTTACTGGTTGGCTGACATGCCTCGGTGAAAGAACACGGGGGTGAGCGAGCTGTCTTAGCTGGAGAGTGGCGAGAGAGAGAAGGAGAAAATTTTGAGGCAGCTGCAGTGGGAGAAGGGAGGCGACCAGCTAGTCTTGAAATCTCAACCATTGGGGAGGTGGCTCGAGGCGAGCATTGCTTGCAAGAAACAGAATCAGAAACATTGAAATATGGATCGAAAGTGAACGATGGAGAGTAAGAGTCATAAATGCAATTTTTAGTACACTGGAGAGAGGGAGAATTATTGGTCAGCGTACCTGTCAGAGTAGGAGATTGAGACCGTTGTTTGTTCGTGGACTGCAGGTGTCCGTTGGTCTGCAACTTCTCCAAGCGATCTCTGTTGTTGCTCTGATTCCTTCGCTCCATGGAAGTCGCGGTAGAGGAAGATAACGCCGTGGATTGAAGATGTTGAGCGATCATCAAGGGCCTGCAAGATGAGCTACAGGAGATCTCAGATGATAGGGATGAGATTGCGGGTTCAGGGGTCTGAGAGAGGTTTGCGAGTTGCTGCAGAGGTTGAGCGACCACGATGGTTGACATAGCGACCAAATCTCCAGAAGCTACGTTCTTTCTACGTTTTGGACGCTAAATTGTTGTAATTTCATTTTTAAGAATACATATTTTGGTGTAGCCAAAACTTTGTTTAATAATGTAAGTCTAATATGTGAGTATAGTGGGGACAATGTTGAATTTATGATTGATAAGAAGATAGATGAGAAAAATCTTTATCCAGAATCTTTAGATAGTGAATTAAAATCCTGGATATTTAGTTGTAGTCAACGTTTTGTTTATTGATGTAAGTCTAACATTTCATGTCTAACTTTCCAACGATTAATGGGACATGTTTTAGTTGTTTTGGTGATTTGCGTGTTTTTGATTAAGGGGTAAAGAGATTTTGAAGGAACTTAAAATCGAGATAAAATGAACAAAATGTCTGCTAAATAAAAACTGGTCTATAGCAAAATGGAGCACAATTGCTACAACATATCAAAACACAAAACAAAGAAACAAAAAAATATATATAAAAACATAGAAGATTAAAGTCCATTCAGAGTTTCTATAGCCCCCAATAAATGTAAACTACTAATAAAATTTTTAAATACTTATATTTAAAAAATGATGAGACTTCTTATAAATCACATAATCATAACATTATCAATAAAATAAATATTTGAAACAATTATATTATTAATTTAGTTTTGGACCTTTTTGAACAGGGAACAAAAAATCATGTTGATGTGGTTCATATTTGATGAAGTGACCCTAAAACCTTAATTATAAGCAAGGGACTCACCAAATACACTATTGTAAAATATTGGGGATGATTAAAATTGTCATATAACATTTTAGTAGGCACAAAGTTAGGGTGCTCAACTATTGGGTCCTCTCTCATAGTTACAAGGAGTTTCAAATGAAAATAATTGAATAATAATCCAATCACACTATGAATGAAATTGTACACTTCTTCATTTTAAAAGAAAGATTAAAATTTTATTAAATTAAATGAAATGGTTAATATTAAGTATGGTTAATATATTTTATTAAGTACTTCTCTAGTAATTAATATGTATTTAATAAATTGATGTGACATAATTTTATATGAATTTAAATAAATAAATAAATAGATTAATAACAAATATTTTAAGTACTTGTCATAATATTTAAATAGTGATGTGATTTCTTATAAATCATATTATTATAATATTAATAATAAATATTTGAGATAGTTATATTATTAATAATTTTAATCTATTTATATATTATAATTAAATCTCAATTTTTTATCTAAATAAATAAATAATATTTTAATTAAAATATTAAAAATTGATTGATCGACAAGTATCAATAGTGACATAGTATGATGATTAAATTGTGATGTTATTCTTATCATCAAAATTCAAACCTTATGAAATGCTATTATCGAATATTTATATTGAAAATGAAATCCTTATTTATAACTCACTGAAAGTCAAAAGTACTTACCCCTAAAAAAAAAAAATCCAATAATAATTAAAAAAGGAAAGATAACTACCTGTAACTAAATACGCATGAAGAAGATGTGGGCCGTCGAGTTTGAAAGTTACCAACTTTTGATGGAGGGCGGCTTTAATTACGTGGCATGCATGCATGTATTTTTCACCTCTTGCCCCTTCCCAACTAACTCTTATCAATTTTTCACGAGATCCTTTTTTGACTCCTCATATTTCGACTTTCTCGCGGCAAAATAAAGTCGGAAAACGAACAATCGGCGAGCTCGAAAATGACAATCATGATGTTAAATTATGCAGGGCATTAGAAGAAGAGAGGAAAATTTCACGCCTTATAATTTAAATATTGTATTATCCTATTTAATAGGATATAATTCTTTAAAAAGCACAATATTTTACTCCTGTGAATATACTTCCTTTAATAAAAGCGATTTCCACTATATATGATATCATGAGGCAGCCGGCCCGCTTTAGAACATCAAAATCTTTGACCATTAAGAGAGAATCGTTGGCAATTAACATCCATGGCATGTAAATTTCACATCTCGTGTTCATCTAACAATATTAATGATGATATTGCTATCAGGATTCAACCGTGTAGTTTCGAGTCAAACTCATTGATTCATGTTTCATGAGTAGTGGTTCAACAAGAACCCATCTCTCATGATATCGAATGGTCCACTTAGCACTCATTGCATCTAGGTGATGCTCACAGAGGTGAAGCACTGGTCCGTCCTGGGAGGTCACCCATCCCAGTACTGCTCCAGCTCAATATTAATGATGATCTTTTTTGTGATAGAAAAGATGCAACGAACAACATGACTTTGAAAAATAATAGGTATTTTTCAATTAAATAAATTTGACATGCTTGATCACTACGAATTTGATTGTAGTTATATATAGGACATGTTTTTATCATTAGTCAAATTTTGTAAGTATTGACAATTTAATTCATAACATATAATCATTCAATAGAAAAACTCCCACATGTTGAAATAACTTCATGTTGTGCATTACAAAGTTCATTGAGTGATAATGTAAAGTCTTCAATATAATTGTATCACACTTTACTTGCTTAGGAATGCAATTGTGCCACTTGAGATGGGTTATGTTAGCTTCCCCTTAAAATGGTATGGGTCATGACAATCCATAAATCACAATGGGTTGACAATTGAAAGAGCGACAATTAACATTGGTAACATTGATTACCAAGGATCCACATTCAAAGTTGTATGAAAGATACATTGCCTTTCAAATCTTCATAAATGCCCCACTCTCACATTCTAAAAGATATGCATGCATAAAGGATTGTCAATATGTTTGACCCATAAAAAGAAGAAGGCACAAACATGAAATGTCAAATGGAAATAATTGAATAGTTCAATCACATTATCAAAGAAATTGTATATCTCTTCACTTTAGAAGAAAGATTGAAATTATGTTATATTAAATAGAATGGTTAATATTAAGTGTGATTAATATGTTTTATTAAGTACTTTCCTAATACTTAATATGCACTTAATCAAACATATTGATGTGACATGGAATTTTATATGAATTAGAAAAAATAAAAAAAATAAACTATTAATAAATTTCATATTTAAAAGGTGATGTGATTTTTTACAAGTCACATAATGATAAAATTATCAATAAATATTTGAGACAATTATATTATTAAATACATTTTAGTTTCTCTATAAATTATAATTAAATCTCAATTTTCTATCTAAATAAATTAAATATTAAAGTATTAATTAAGTGCCAATAATAATTAGTCAATAGTAACATAACATGATGATTAAATTGTCATAATATTATTCTTGCCAGAAAATTCAAACTCCACAAAAATGTTGTTGAATGTTTATATGAAAAATGAGTTCATAAATCCTAATCAAAATCGTTTACCCTTACCCAAAAAAACCAATAATAATTAGGTAAAGATAAGCTAGCACGGGTAGCAGAATTGGTTTGGGCTATAGGTTTGCTCCCTATTGGTTTCGAGTTCGACTCTGCAATTCAGACTGGCTTGCCGGCTGTTGGGCCCCCCACAGGAGACTAGTCTCGTCCCCACTCGCCCTAGGTACCCAAGATATGAACTGTTGGACTATTGAACAAAGTCAGGGGGATACCCTATCGTTAACCAAAAATAATAATAATAATAATTATACTAATTAGGTAAAGATAGGGTAACCAAGTAGGCACTAGGAAGTATCTAAATTCGCACTAAGAGGAACTATGGGCCGTCAAGTTTGAAGGTTACCAAGCCTTTGACGAAGGCCTTCATTAATTACGTGTCGCTCCTGCATTTTTCACTTTGTTTCAAACACGTTCGCAACGACAATTCCCGTGAGAAGTTTCTGTAAGCTGTCACGGTACCCCTTTTTTGACTCCACATTTTTCGACTCCGTAACCTAACAATTAATTCGGTAAACGACAGACTCAAGATATTCTGGTAAAAAGTGTACTCAAGGGATTTTTCCTCTTCTAAATGTCAATTATTCTGCAGGGCATTAGAAGACGACAGGAAAATTTCACGCCTTAAAATTTAGATATTGAATTCTCCAATATAATTTTCTTAAGAAAACAATATTTTACTCCTGTGAGTATGCTTCCTTTAATAAAAGCGATGTCCACAGTACACATGATTATCATGGCGGCCAGCCCGCTTTAGAAGATGAAAATCTTTAAAAACCAGCGGTGGGCTGGTTATTTATTTATTAAGCGCCCATCTTAGCATGAGCTGTTACACCAAAATGTTCAGCCATAACTCGTCGCTGGATTTTACCGCTTGCCGTTTTAGGAAGCGAATCAGTCACAAAAACCTTCTTGGGAATCTTGAATGTGGCCAAATTCTTTTTACAGTGTGTAATTATATCATCTCCATTCACCGTTGCACCTTCTTGAGGAACCACCGCGGCATTTATCTGTAACACACCGAACAATAAGTTTCCCAAACTCGATAAAATCGTCAGAAAACTTAAAAAAAAAACAAAAAAATTACCTCTTCGCCGTATTTCTCGTCGGGCACTGCAAACGCCACCGCCTGAGCAACCGCCGGATGCGATAACAGCACTGCGTCTACTTCTAACGGTGATATTTTCTCGCCTGGAAAAAACAGAAAACTGAAATATTAAATTCCGGGCACTGAAAAATTAAAAGTAAGAGTGATTTAGAATAATAATTAGTACCTCCACGGTTGATAAGCTCCTTGATTCTGCCGATCAAGAAAAGATAACCTTCCTCATCGAGATAACCGAGATCTCCCGTGTGAAACCACCCAAACTGAAAGGCTGTTTTATTGGCCTCTGGATTGTCCTGGTATCCTTTTGTCACGTTCAAGCCACGGATGCAAACCTCGCCACTGCTACCCCGCGGTTGTGCCACTCCGATTTCGTTGAGAATGGCTATTTCTAATCCCGTGGGTTTGC
Organism: Sequoia sempervirens; assembly: GCA_007258455.2. NCBI lineage: Eukaryota > Viridiplantae > Streptophyta > Pinopsida > Cupressales > Cupressaceae > Sequoia > Sequoia sempervirens. The sequence continues at coordinate 1,271,068,968 of VDFB02271358.1, forward strand.
CAACGGACCCCGGTTTACGCTGCCCACGGTGCGGCAACGGGTTTGATGTCATCTGATGTGACGCCTCCGTCATTGCGTAGGCTTCAAGAACCGGTGCTCCGAAGGCATTCTCGAGGCGCTCCAGGATCACCGGAGCCAACGAAGCGCTGCAGCTTCGTATGAATCGGAGCTTCGGGTAGGCGTCCTCTGGTTTGGAGTAGTGGCGATCGAGGAGTATCTGGTGTATGGTAGGCACCGCAGTGTACCACGTGGCTCCGTGGGCTTTCATGTCGTTCCAGAAAGTGGAGGCCGAGAACCGGGCCGCCGCCGGTAGCACGACGGTCGCGCCCGAGACGAGCGACGATAGCAGAGCCGCGACGAGGCCATGGACATGGAACAGTGGCAAAGTGATGACCGTGACGTCCGACGCGGAGAGGTCGTAGGTGTCCCTGATGTGCTCCGTGGAGGCCGCCAGATTTTGCTGAGTTAAAAGCACACCTTTTGGACGACTGGTAGTTCCTGACGTGTGCAGGAACAACGCCACGTCGTCTTCCACGTTTTCGAGTGGTATAGCCTCCGCTTCGGCGCTGCTGCGGATGTTGAAGCTCGCCGATTTGGGCACAAATTCTACGACTGCAACGGCGTCTGAGGATTTGTCAAACCTAGCGGCCACCACCGGCAGTTTCAGATTGACGGCTGCAGTCTCAGCGGCCGCGTTGCCTTCCGCTGGCAACAAGAGGAGCTTCGATTTTGAGTCCTTTAAATAGAACTCAAATTCCTCCGCCGTGTACGCCGCGTTAAGAGGGGCCGCTACGCCTCTGGCTCGTATGACGGCCATGAACAATATGACAAACTGCAGACGCAAAACCATGCATAAACATCCTCAGAATATCGTGAAACTTAAATGAACTTCTAGAAATTGCCTGTGAAACGAAGCTTACCTCGATGGAATTCGGAAAAGTGAGTGCAACGACATCGCCGGGCAGAATACCAGCCTTTCTGATCTGCGCCGCGCATTCATCGACGACCCTTTGGAGCTCCGAATGAAGCAATTCGTGTTTACCCGACACGATAACCGCTTTCTGGCAGGGGAATTTCTCGGCCGCTTTAGCAAGCAGACCCGTCAAAGTAAATGCCTCATGCATGCCCGCCATCTCCGAACAGATACAGTAAAAGGAAAACAGAGGAAACAGATGATCACAGATATATGATTCTAATAAATATAAACCACTGTAAACTCCTCTGAAACTGCAGAACGGAATTCTCTCGGATAAATATAAACGACGACCATTGAGGACAGGGCGACACGAGTATATACTCCCCCTTAACCTTTTGTTACACGCAATTGCCTGGAAGTACACGTCACTTGAGACTAATTGCGCGTCCGTTGTTTTGTCTTGTTAATTGAGGGCGGCGCTATCTGCCTGCCAATGTATGGGGCGTCGGTTGCTAAGGTCCTATTGACTGGCGCTTTCTATTCTAGGGTTTGCTTCACAATTTCATATTATTCTTTGTACCAGTTTTCCTGCGGTCTGTGGACGATGCAGTATGGACCATAGGAATAGCCTGACATCTGGCCATTTCCTAAATACAAGTTGAAACAAGAGCCGCGTTGGATTCTTCTTTGGGTCGAAAGCGATCTGTTCTTCGACCATTTTTTAAAACCCGAGAGATATTTCAGCCGCCCGTTTTTCTAGAAGGTAAATAACTGATTTTGTTGGGTTAGGAAACCGAATCAAAATTTTCCACCTATCAATCCTTATCGCGTGTATTGGTCTAATCGGAGCCTACGTTGCTCTTCACTAATCGTATACCTCGGCAAACGCACCTCTAGAGGCCATACCTTGCACGATCAATGTATAAAGTATAATGTATGGTGCAGTGCAAACCGTATAACATGTTCTGATGTTGGTGTGGGTAGGTACTACTACTTGGTATGGTTGGTACTCCTTAAGTTTGGTGCTTTATAGTGGGAGAGATGAGATCTAGCCATTTGGTAACAATCCCCGCATGATCACATATTTTATTACCTAGCTACGTGGTGATTGAGGATACATGACTAAAAGATGAAATCTTAAATGTTTGATATTAAATCTACTATAGTCGGGTCGAGAATAATGAATCAACCAATGATGAGCAAGAACCACTTCCATGCTGAAGGCATGACACCCATCATAATCTATGTGATTGAGACTCCACCCTCCTAGTGCACAACTCTTGGTCTTGTTATACCTTTGGTGGTGCAAGCTTCTCCTCTTCCCCTCCTCCACACATTCTCCTCCAGGCATTATCATTTCACTTATTGGCATGTGAAATATGGTGATATCAAAGTCTCACCATTGAGCTAGTATCATAAGCATGCACATTTCATATGATAATGATATCATTGTTCGAAGATGCTTCAGGCAAATTTACTGTTGAAAATTTCACCATCAACAATTTACCACGAGAAAATTCACCATCATGATAAATTTACCTCATGAAAAATTCACCGCCATGAATTGTTGGTGGTGAATTTTCCATGAGGTGAATTTGTCATGGGATGAATTTTCCCGTAGTGAATTGTTGACGGTGAATTTTCCAATGGTGAATTGTTGACGGTGAATTTTCCTAGAGTTGTTTGAAGACATGGATTCAAAGAGTGCTTGTTATGTATTGTCTTCAATTGATAGTGTGCATAGACTCATCACCTATAGATATGGATGGTCAAATATCTATACCTTAAATTACAATAAAAATGCCATTAGTGCATAATCAATGATAAAACCAAGCTAACACTAACATAATTACATGATTGTGATGCTTGGGATGATTTTGCTAGTTACTATAATCCTATATGACAAGTTTGGAAGCCTAAGATGGTTTTGGATTCGGTGAGACAAATCATGGATAACAAGAATAAAACAAATAACATCACGTGTACCATAACCTACAAAAAAATTTGAAAACTTTGTAAAAATCAAAGAAATTGAATAATATGGCTTTTAGGATAACTTATAATGTCCACATCATCATCACAACTAATTTGTGAATGTATTTAGTGAAGTTTTCTAGGTGATCCAACAATAGTGTGTCCCAAATTTTGATCAAAGTGGGACGTTGAAATTAGTGTTTTTAACAAATTTTTTATTTTTTTATCACATATAGCAACTAAAACTTTAAAATTTTGAAGATAATGTGAACTAGTGATTTTTGAGATTTTGTCTGTAAGTTTTAAATATATATTTTAAAAAAAATTAAAAAAAATTGTGAATTTTTTACATAATTTTAGAACCTTTTTTATAGTTAACAATATCTCTAAAAGGTGACAATTATTCCATAATACATAATTTTTTTATAAAAAGGATAATTGTATAAATTCTTAAATATAGATTGTTAATGTATCAATATCTAATATGTACAATACAAATTTAGAGGTAGTTAAAATATATGATGTGACATTAACACTTTTATACCTTGCATTTTACTATTTAGAACATTTAAAGTACCCACCTAATATGAGATAAAATTAACAAACAACCCTCAAACTTGTAGCCAAACAATATGTAATATTGCATGGCCAGTTGATGTGGAGAGACCTCGAAAGAGTGCTACTAAGATGTGTCAATCTTGAGGAATTTATTAGATTATATCTAAATATCACCAAGGCATTTGTGGGGGGCATTTAATGGATAATACCACAACTCATAAAATTTTAAGAGTGTGTTATTGGTGGTCCATGTTGTTTCAAGATGCAAATAAAATGGTAAGGTGTGATGCTTGACAAAGATTCTCAGGAAGGACAAAATTTACAAGCACTTAGCCTCTTACCATTATTTCAATTGAAGAATGAAGATCATGTACAATAGTGGAGTATTCACTTTGTCGAACAGTTTTTAAAAGGTACAATAATGGTTATAGATGGATTATTTTTGCTACCAATTACTTCACTAAGTGGGTTGAGGCTATACCAACTAAGATTTCCATCTCAAATATAGTTATTATTTTCTTTCTATCTCATGTTATTATTAGATTTAGGGTGTCAAAAAGGATTGTAGTTGACAATATAATGTGCTTTAGAGCTCAAGAATTTTTATGCACTAAATATGGAATCAATGTCTTACTCTTCCCCTTACTATCCACAAGGAAATGGAATGGCTAAGTCCAATAATAAGAGACTAACAAAAATTATAAAAAGAACTATTGAATCAAACAGAAAAAGGTGTATGACAATATCAAGTTTGTTGTTTGCATAGATAGAGTGACTTGTAAGAAGTCTATAGGCAAGATCCTTCTAATTTAGTTATGGAAAAAATTATTATTTTCCCATTAATCAAGATTTTCTAGTTTTCAAGCTATTATAGGAAGTGGATGGTCACCATGTAGATGCTTTTCCATAAAGAATTGATGAGCTAACTGATGTAGCTAAGATGGAAAGAGTTACATGTTATAGGAACTTATCACACTAATGAAAGTTAAAGTATTTATTTGATGATTGTTTTGCACAAATGTTTTCAATTGAGAGATGTTATTTTATGGAATACGAGATCACAAGACAAAGAGCATAGTAAGTTTGATGTGCCACATGGTTAGGCCCTTATGTCATTAAAACATAGTACGACTAGGATACTTTTTATCTCAATCGCATGGAAATACATGTCCATGGTAGCATATAAAGCATTATTTTTCTTGATGATGATGTATCAACTACTACTGTACTTACACTTTTTACCTTTCTATTTCTCATGCAATCATGATGGTTGTTATGCTTATGCTTTTTATCTTTGTTTTATAGTCTCCATTTTTGTTGTGGTTTTGTTGCATTTTTCTAAAATTCAAGAGCTATATATATGTTTGTTGTCGTTCCTAATGTGTTCTTGGTTCTTCCACTAAAGACGCCTTAGGTTCTTGTATTTGTTTTATGTTGTGGACTATAATCATGTATAGACTATAAGAATGTGATTTTATGTCCACCTACATATGTGATACTATTTTATAAATAATAATTTAAACACTAATTTATTAAAAAAACAGTAAACATTGTAAGGTGGAGGGCCGGCCTCTCCAAAAGAGGCACCACATCATAAGCTGTGTTCTAAACCCTGTAAAAGAGGAAAGGAGCGGGTCACGCGGGATTTAATGGGGCCCACACACATTGCATTTTCTTTCATTTATTCAAAAGTCACGTGAGGAGTAATAAGAGGGCACAAAACGGTGAAGAGGTGGCCCACTTCATTGTGATGCCAACGAGTGTTTTTTTTTGTTATTATTATTCCTCGATTTTTATTGAATTAGCTTCGATTTTTTTTAATGAAAAAAATAAACACCGCGTTTTGTGCCAGGGATTTATATTGATGAAAAATATAAAGAAAGATATGGTGAATTGTGCCAAGCAAAAGGTGATGTTACATAATTTTTTTAGTAGCAGCTTATTTTTCATCAGTTTTGCCCTTTTTCTTGGGGCTATATGTAGGCTTTATTTCAAACACAAGAAATTGAATTAGGGGGATAAGATCCCATACAATATGCTCTATTTTTGTTGTCTTTTCCTTGGAGTGATGACCAATAATAATAAAGGTATTTGTATTCAGTTCTATTCTTTTTATCCTAGCATCATGAGTGAATATCTATACAATAGAGGATATTTATTATTGACACATACATATGGAGGTCTTGTGTATTTGGGAAATAATTGAAGTTACTTGATTTAAAAGGGTTTTTATTAGGTTATGTCCCTGTTTCTACTTAGATTTGATATTGCTTATGTCTAGATGTGTTAAAATATTACTAATCTATTGGAATTTGAGAGATTACTCTCTATTTTATGTATTATAAAAGTTGATCATCTAGGATATGGAATTTGTGTATGGAGACAAGTTTTGGGTAATGGATTTGGTGTTAGTGGAGTGTAGATGTGATTGGTTTGGTTGACAAAAGGTTAAAGACCCACTCTTCTATGTTGGGGATAAATTGTATTTATATATTATATATTTTCACACAATGATGATGTGGTTGGTTGGTTGAAAAAGAGGAATATAAGATTTTGTTGTAGGTGTTTGTTGATGTATGTTTTTTCTAAGATGTCAAACACTATAATGTCTAAATTTTTAGTTCTTAGATTTTTTTCACTTTTTAAATACAAATGTAATAATTGGTATTAATGTCTCCATGAATGAATGAAGTGTTTTCTACATATGTACAATTTTTTTCTTGTCACATTTGCTAATCTAAACCTAAGTGTCTAAATAGATTAGTTGATCATTGCAATGGTTGTAAAGCAATTGTGAAGCATTTTCAAGGAATATTTTCTATGTAACAAAGGAAATGCATCCCATCATATATGGATTATTAAAGATTTTATTTATTTATTTTAGTTGTTGTAAATTATCAAATCATTTAGTCATATATGCACTTGTCTCTTGGCTATTATTTTGACCCTCTCACCCATTACTTAAAACTTAAAAGAATTTACCTCATAATTTTTTTGGATAGTATTCTTTTAACTCTATGACAACTTTGTCTCAAAGATCATATTTAGGAAGGCATAAAACTGATTTATCATTGTATGGATGTTTATTATTTTCATACTTGCAAATGTGCATAAGGATAGCTCATCATTTGCATGCAGTTACAAGGGAAAAGACTTGCACATATTGAACTATTTGCAATTTTTTCTCTCTGCCTAATAAAATTTTATGGTATAAACTTTCAAGAAGACTTAGTGAGAGTATTTTACTTGTATTAGGATAATTTTATCTTGTCATAATTAATTGTTGTAGCTACCTTTTCTTGAATACAATAAGTTGAACCTTGGAGAATACCCTCGGCTTAGCAAAGCCTAAAGGAGACCAAGGTACTCCCCTCCCTTATTACATTGGTCTAAAGTTGTCTCAACCTAATAATAAGTTTATCCCTTCATTCCTAGTTGGCATTCCCTAGGTTTAGATTTAGGTGTATCTTTAGGGTTTTGGAGCCTACAATTCTAATAGCCAACAATCTCAACATTACATATGGTTAGATAATTGTACAAGAAAGTTAAAAAAATATTGAATATTTTATTAGCTATTATGGCCCATAAAGAAAAGAATTCTGAACACATGGACTTTCTTTGAGTTTGAGAATGGTTAAGAGGGAATGATGAAGCTAGAGAATGTGTGAAAAGAGCTCTTGCTAGGGAGCAACTAAAATTTATGGATGCAATGAGATTTAAAGATCCACATGTAGTTGTTTATTGATGTGGGAAAATTATCTATAATATCTCATGAAACTTAAAAAAATTGATGGTTATTCTTGGTTGTTTTTCCAAATGATTCCTAAAATCATCTAGAGAATAGTCATATCTAATGATCAAGGACTACAAGAGGTTGGTCAATGAACAAGGATCTAAAATACTTTTGCACTTTAGGCTCTATAGACTTAGGTGGGGTTCCCTATTAAAAATATCACCAAATAAAAAACAATTTTAATAGGATATTAATTTAGTAGTGTGGCAACGAAAAAATTATCCCTCTTCTTTTCCTTTCTTGTTTGGGCCCTCCTTGTTAAGTTAAGCATAAAGTTGCCTTGATTTGGTGTTGTAATGTGTTTGACACATTTGCATTAGGTCTTGGGCCCTTGTGAGCTAAATGCATTTAATTGTACCTTATTTAAGGTGTTGTAAAGTGTTGTACCACACTTTCACACTTTTCTAGGGTTTTCATAACTAACTAAAATTATTTATGCCTTATTTGGCCTTATTTTTCATCCACAAGCCTTAATTAATGCATCTTTTTTAGGATAATCCCGACATAAATCTACATCCAATCATAATTTAGGTGTTTTTAGGTTGTGTGGCCCAGATTTCGTGATCTAGGACTCATATGCCACCTTGGGCGTATGAGTCCCACCTAGGTTTTAGGGCCCCGATCTAGATTTTGCATCATTCTAAGTATTTTTTGAAAAATGTGTCCTATAGTTAAGCCTAATGGGACTCATACACCACTTCTAGCGTATGAGTCTCGTGTGGCCCAAAATTAAATTTAATTCAAATTCTTGGAGGGATTTTATCCTCCTAGATTTGATGTCGGCTTGTAGTGTTGTAATTTTGGGAAATTAGGCATAAACAAGTATAAATACAAGTTTCTTTCACTCATTTTCATCCCAAGCTTTCAAGTGTTCATGCATTATAGCAAATTTATGATCAAGGAAGCATTCAAGAGCATTCAAGGGCTGGTTATAAAGTGTTTTAGAGCATTATTCAAGCATCAAACATCATGTCATTTAGTCATCATGCATCATGTTTGTTTTTTGAGCTAACAATTGTGATGTAGGGTTTCATGTTCAAGCTAGCATTCAATTCAAGATCTACAACATTTAAGCAAGAGTCAAGATCTACATCCATTCGATCCATTTCATACATGTTTGCAACACTTTATTGCTAGGGTTTGGTGAGTTGCAACATTATATTTTGTTCATTCATCATTCCTTTATCTTATTTTATTTCATTACGAGGTTTAATTACCAAAATGGGGTTTGACCAAGGAAAACCCCTTTCCACTAACAAAATAACATTTTTCCCTCTCTTTAGTGTGTGATTTGTAGATCTAGGTTGAAGACATATTGAAGAGAAATTTTGGAGAAAGTTTTCAAGTATTCAAAGTTTTCAAAGTTGCCACCTTGCATTAGAGATCATTAGAAGAGATCTATAGGTTGCAAATCAGAGATTTAGACCCAAAAATCAAGTGGAAAGGACAGAGCAAACATTGAAGAGCAGAATCAAAATTTGAATTTCTAGATAACCCTAACTAGACTGATACGCCACTTCTAGTGTATGAGTCCCAATATAGTCAAAATTGCAGATTTCTAGAGTTTGAGACATATCTCTGCCAGATCCATGTTCCTCCCCAGAAACCCTAATCTAGGACTAAATTTCCCAAACTGTTGTATGAGTCCCAATAGGCATTAATTTTACACTTTTTAGCATTTCAAGTCTTCATCTAGTCCTCTACAAGTTTCTAGGTGCACACTTCTAATTTATGAGCTTTATGTTTTGATTTAATGCATTTTTAGGTCATTTAGTGAAGTTTTACATTGTATTAGGTTTTAACATAAGGTCTTGCATTTCATTAGTCTTTCCAAGCAATAGCTTGGTGGTGAAGCCCTCTTTAGTTTCTAATTAGACCCTAGGAAAAACCTATTGCAATATCTCTTTCTCCTTGGCATACCTTAGATTGAGATCTCTAGGGTTTTCCTTGAATGAGAGAGCAAATAAGATTGTTATTCTATCTCCCAAGCATGGAAGCAACAATTTTCCACCTTTCAAGTAGATTGAGATCTCTAGGGTTTTCTAATGTCCTAAGAACCCAAATTGGATTGACTATCAACCCCAAAGGGTGAGTCAATTCTCAACAAGACCTAGGAGGGGTTCTTTTAAGCTTTGAGGGGTTCACCACCAAGCAAAAACTTGGAAAAGATAAATTAACATTCAACTCACAAAACCTAGTAATGCAAGCTAAATGATGAATGCAAATGATGAAATTATGCAACAAGTTAACTAGGGTATGTGTACCTGGGAAGTATGGAAATGTAATGAGGATTTTGGAAATGTAAAGAAGCTGTCAAAATGTGGTATGGAGGACTAAGACACCATTATTGTCTTATTAGTCTCGTTTTGTTTTTTGAGGCAGATGCAAAATCTTTAGATGTTAGAACATGATCCGAAAGAATCTTTGCAAAATTCCACTTGGAGGACTAAGACGCCCTTGCTACCATCTTAGTCCCAATCTGAATTTCTGAAATCTCTTAATGTGATCCTGAGGCTTGATGTTTGTACTTCCTTCTTCTCTGATCTTAGGTTCTAAAACTTCCAGATCTGACCTGTAGGTGAGTTTTTGTGAAGATGACAACTTTGCAATGCAACTTTTCACTTCAAATGATCTTCAAGTCTTCAACCTAAATCTACAATCACGAACATGCAAGAGAGGAAAAACTTGTTGATTGTTAGTAAATGGGGGTTTTCCTTGGTCAAACCCCTTGTTGGTAAATAAACCTTGAAATAGAATGAAATTGTGGGAAATGATGAATGAACAAAATGCTATGTTGCAACTCACCAAACCCTTGTAATAAGGTGCTACAAATATGCTTGAAATGGCTACAATAAATGTGGTTCTTGACTCTTGCTTGAATTATATTGATCTTTGAAACACTTACTTGAATCATAAACCCTACATCACAAATGTTAGCACAATAACAAACATGATGCAATAATATCCTTGTTATGATGCTTGAATCTTAATGATGGCTCTAAATTCTTGATGAATTGCTCTTGATCTCATAAACTTGCCTTAGGAATGAATACTTGAATGCTTGTTATGAAAATGAGTGAAGGAACCTTGTACTTATACTTATCCATGCTTAATATCTCAAAATTACACCACAACAAGCCGACATGTGAATTCATTAATTAAAGGAGGCTAAATCCCGTCAAGATTTGAAATCGAATCCCGAAAATAAGCCAAGGGGGACTATGACGCTCTAGGTGGCATCTTAGTCCCAAGGCATGAAACTTGGGACATAGATTCCAAAAAGGGGCCCATTTAAGGCACACTTGAAATCAGGGTCCTAAGACCTTTGGGGGACAAAGACGTCCTAGGTGGCGTATTAGTCCCAACCCAAAAATTAGGAACATTCAGCCAAAATCATTAAATTATCATTCATCCCTTGATGTTTTTTGGGATTAGCCATAAAAAGATATAGTTTATTAGGCTTGTGGATGCAAAATAGGACCAATTAAAACATAAATAAGGATAAATAAAGCATGGTGGGTCCAAACAAGTGCGAAAATGCAAGGGTATGCATTTTCCTACACTACACTATTAGTTTGATATCATATTGTAGTTAATTGTTGAACCCTATAGCTCTCAAAAATCACTTGCAAGAAAAACACCTATCATAAAAAGAGAAGAAAAAGAAACTAATTTGATATGCAAGCCTTGAGAATTATATTAATCCATAAAAACATCTAAATTATTATAATATACAATAATGAATCCTTGTAATAATGAAAAAATGAAAAGCAACCCTAAATGAAAGCCTGAGTAAGGATTAAATTAGATCATGGAACATGCCATCATCTCATGAGTTGAGACAAAAAAATGACCTAGAAGTTTAACTTAATTATGCTAAAGTAAAAGGAAACCTAATAATTAATTAATTAGACGATTACCTATTTTACTCTAATTCCTATTTGTGAGGTTCTAATCAAGGATATTAATACCTAGTGTACAAATATTTTTATAATTTCTTTTATCTATTTTTTTTTATTTTTCAACATGTGTAGAACATACTCCTTGACAATGCTCAATGAAAATCTCATGTTAACCAAATATATAGTAGTCCATATATATATCAAATTAAATATATTCAAAATTATATTTTTTGGAAATCTTATTATGAGGACTACAATCCCATAATAGTATTTTATCATGATGATTCTATTTTCTAGTCCAACCCAATGTTTGAAATTAAAAAATATGAGAAAAATCTAAGTACCAAAGAAGAAAAGCCTATCTAAGGGCCTTCATTTAAAAGACTTCTAAATGAAGATACCTTTGAACAAAAGTATCCAAGGACCTTTGAACAAAGGTATCCAAGGACCTTTGAAAGAGAGTTCCTTTCATTGTTAAAAATAAATAAAAATATTAAAAATCTATATGACCTTCAAATGAACATACTCCTTCGTTCAAAGGTATTAATATGCATACACCTTTAAATAAAGGTATCTTCATTCAAAGAAATGCATTTGAATGAAGGTGTTTGTCATTCTTTTCCTCTTCAATCATACAAATCTATAATGTCCCACAAGTGAGACACACTATTACAGGTCTACCCAACTATGAAGAATTTTTTTCTTAATGATTGTACCGGTAGAGCTATATAAGTGGTCAAATCTCCCTAGAGTTATATAACTTCATGTCACCTTAAATATGTTGGTCTCTTATTTCTATTCAATATTATTTCCTATGTTTGTTGTCTTTAGCCCCTTATTGGGTGGTGTTAGTATTGTTGTTGGTCTACAACCTCAATGTTGTTTGTTTCATTATCTATCTCTTTGATTTTAGTTGGTATCCATTAAGGTATCCATTTATAAGGGTTGGGGTCATTTCAAAACATCTCTTTTACACTTAAAAAATTTCTTGTTACATTGATTACCAAGAACCCACCTTCAAAGTTGTATCAAAGGTACATTGCCTTCCAAATCTTCCTAAATGTCTCACATCGACATACTAAAAGATATGCATGCATAAAATATTGTCAATATGTTAACCCATAAAAACAATAAGAGGACAATTACAAGAAACATCAAATGGAAATAATTGAATAATCCAATCACAGTATCAAATAAATTATGCATCTCTTCAATTTAGAAGAAAGATTGAAATTGTGTTATATTAAATAAAATGGTGAATTTACGTGTGATTGATTTGTTTACTAAGTACTTTCCTAGTACTTAATATATACTTCATCAAACTTAGGGGAGAGACCCATTAGTTGAGCATGTTTCAATAGTTGTGATAGTAGTTGTTTATACAATGCTCAATAGTTGTGACTTGACTACCCACAATTAAACAAAATGTATTCCTTTGATCTAAAAAACAACCAATCATGTGATGCCACATCAGCGCTCAACTACCCATGGTGTGAATCCACAAGTATTGGTCTCACTTTTATTTGGACCTTTTTAGACACCTTGACAAAAAGCATGCTGATGTAGCATCATATAAGAGTGTTGCTATGAGAGAAACAGCTCTGATGGCCGACATAGACGAGAATTATCATGTAACTAAACTCTTCAAGCAAGGTTTATTGAGAGAAGCTCTTCACCATTTACAAAGTGTGGGGAAAATGGCACCAGGATATACCCAGGTACCTATGGTTCATTATTAAATTTGCGTCTGGGTATGAAGGCTTTGCCCGAGGCCCCAGATGGTGCATGAACACATGATCGCAAATGGCATTAAGGTAGACAGATATCTAGGTAGCTATCTCATCAACGTGTATTCAAAATTAGGACGCGTTGAGGTTGCCCGCAAACTGTTTGATGAGATGTCTGACGCAAATTTTGTTTCACGGAGTCCCATGATTGGAGAGTATGCTCAGAATGGATTTGGTCGGGAGGGGCTGCAAATGTTTTGCAGAATGCTAGAGGCAAACTTTTTTCCAAACGAGATTATATTAGCCAGTGTTTTTCGTGGGTGTTCGAATATCCGGATGTTGGAAACGGGCAAGCAGGTTTATGCCTACGGTATCAAGAGTGGAGGTAGTGAACAAACAGCAACAGGGTGTGCTGTTGTTAACATGTTTATGAAATGTGGGCTTAGTGAGCTTGCACGCAAGGTGTTTGACAGATTGCCTGAGAAAACTGCTATAACGTGGACAGCAATGATCGTGGAGTACGTTCAGAATAGGAATGAAAGTGAAGCACTCAGATTGTTTTGTGAAATGCTGTGCACGGATGTGGAGCTGGATCAATTCGTTATCTCGAGTGTTCTTCGTGCATGTGGCAGCACGTCGGATCTGGAGCTCGGAAAACAAATGCATGGGTATATAATTAAAAATGGATTCCAATCAGATGTTTCAGCTGCAACTCCTCTAGTGGATATGTATGCGAAATGCAATCGTTTAGAGGATGCACGCCAAGTGTTTGACAGAATGTCTGAAAGAAATGTAGTTTCATGGTGTGCAATGATGGCAGGGTACGTGGACAAAGGCGATGGTGAAGAGGCCCTCAATATCTTTAAACAAATGCAGCGTGCAGGAATGAAACCAAACCCATTTGTTTTCTCCAGTCTGTTTGACGCATGTACCAAACTAGCAGCTCTAGAACAGGGGAAACAGATCCATGCTAATTATATCAAGAGGGTATCGAACCTATATGGCGAGGTCAGTCTAGTGAACATGTATTCAAGATCTGGAACCATTGATGATGCACAAAGTATTTAACAGATTGCCGGAAAGAGATGTGGTTGCCTGGACGACATTGATTGTAGGATACGCACAGCATGGTCTATGAAGGGAAGCTCTTGATCTATTTGAAAAAATGCAAGTTGCAGGCGTGAAACCTAACCATATAACTTTTGTAGGGGTTCTTTCAGCATGTAGCCACATGGGCCTAGTTGATGAAGGTTGGGATTACTTCAATTCTATGAATAGTATTTATGGCATTGAACCCACTGCAGATCACTATGCCTGTATGGTAGACATCTTTGGTCGTTCTGGATGCCTAGAAGAGGCAGAAGAATTAATTACTCAGATGCCATTTGAACCCAACGCTTTGGTATGGCGAACCTCACTCGGTGCTTGTAGGGTTCATGGCAATATAGAGCTTGGCAAACGCGCAGCAGAATGTATTCTTAAGTTGGAACCAGAAGATGATGCAACCTATATCTTGATGTCAAACATGAATTCTTCTATTGGCAATTGGGACGAGGCGGCAAATATGAGAAAATTGATGAATAAAATGGGGATTAAAAAGAAGGTTCGACGCAGCTGGATAGAGGTAAAGAAGTGGTGAATTTTTCCACGGTGAATTGTTGACGGTGAATTTTCCATCGATGAATTGCTGATAGTGAATTTTCCTACAGCAGGATGAGATATATGGTAAGTTGGATGCATTGAGTAAGGCAATGAAAGAGATAGGTGATATATGGTAAGTTGGATGCATTGAGTAAGGAAATGAAAGAGATAGGTTACACACCTGATACAAGTTCTGTATACCATGACGTGGAGGAGTAGCAAAAGGAACACCTTGTATTTCACCATAGTGAGAAGTTGGCTATTGCTTTTGGGCTTATCAGCACAGCCCATGGTTCCCCTGTTTTGGTATTTAAGAACCTCTGTGTTGGCAGTGATTGCCACATTGCCTCTAAGTTAATATCAAAAATTGAGGGACGGGAAATTGTTGTAAGGGATGCTTATCGCTTCCATCATTTTAAGGATGGAGTTTGTTCTTGTAAGGATTACTAGTAATTGTTCATGAGATAAGGAGAAACACATCCCCTGCTCCTCCATTCCCACCCGTGAACATGTTTTGTGGGATGGTCAATATATGGTTGTAGTACTCAGGAGTTATTAATTGTTTTCCCTAATCAAAACATTGGTTTTCAATGAGATCATCTTGTGCTCGCACAGTGCACAAACCCTTGCAGCTGCCTTGCTACAATCAATAGAGTATTTCCATAGACTCTTCTCTTAGAATGAGTGTAGCATGACACTATTTTACTCTCAATTTGATATCACAAATAAAGATTATGCAATGTACTACTATAAACTATGACATCAAGTTCACATATTGCACAAAATATGTCTGGATCATTGCGAAGCATAGTTATCAGGAGACACAAGTACTGGTATTAGTATGGGGACAAGGACGCCAATCAAATTAGGGTATGTGAGTTAAATGAATAAGGAGACGACTATTTTATATGTAAATGATTCACCGAAAATTTTGGGTAGGGGGACTAGTACGTTGTCTATGTTCCCATAATGGAGAATCCTGGCAACTATATTGCAAAGGGATCCAAATTACCAAAAAAAATCTTTAGCTTTTATGCAAGCTATTTATTTTTAGACCAAGATCAAATGCTTTATGCAAACATTGTCCTGTCTTTTCTTACAAGGGAAAACTACTTGAGACTAATTTAGTCTGAATTTCCTTCACAAAAGAAGGCAACTCCCCTTTGAATGGCACTACTAAATACCTTGGGGTTGACATTTACTATAAGATATAATAGACTAAATAACTATATACTCATGAATGTTGGCCACATCATGATGTAATAATGATATCAACAATTTCATTAAAATAATCACTGATCATGAGGGTAGGATGTAAATACCCCACCAATTTTACCTTATCTTTCATTACTTGCAGCTTTATTTGTATGAAGAAAAACTAAAAGTGCTATTGGGTTTAAGAAAATTCTTTTGCATTTATAAGACTTCAAGAATGGCCAAATGAACCTTAAGGAATCCAGTCTGCTCCTAAATAGAGTTTTTCACCATAGTTCCTCTTTTCTCGCATTCATGGTTGTGTGATATATATATATATATATATAACCTACACATGGTCTAGTTGTAATATTTGTTGAAACTGACACCAAAAGAAGTTTCTATATTTCAATTATTGGTTTAGACATTCAATAGTGGCATTATTTTTCCTCGGGATTCATATTGCTCAGAGAGTTTTTCCCACTCATGGCTGACCAAGACCCCAAATGTTTATCTGGGATAGTTCTTTTTGTGTTTTGGAAGCTGAATTGTTGTAATTCATGTTTAAGAATACATATTTTGGTGTAGCCAAAACTTTGTTTAATAATGTAAGTCTAATATGTGAGTATAGTGGGGACAATGTTGAATTTATGATTGATCTAAGAAGATAGATGAGAAAATTCTTTATTCAGAATCTTTAGATAGAGAATTATAATCTTAGATATTTAGTTGTAGCCAAAGTTTTGTTTACTGATGTAAGTCTAACATTTCACTATAGTGGGAACAATATTGAATTTATGATTGATATAAGAAGATAGATGAGCTAATTCTTTATGCGAAATCTTTAGATAGAAAATTAAAATATGTTCAATTTTCTCATGTATGTGCTTACACCAGAAATGAAGATGCAGGACAACCAAGGTCCAGACGTTCTAAGCAGAGACATAGGTGCAAGTATATTTAATGTTAGTTGATTAAAGGCTTTTCACAAAATCTTGGAAACATTGAATGGACATTTACCCTAAAGTGTCACTAGAAAACGCTTAGTCACTAGAGGAGGTTTGTAAAGCCTAACTATGTTGCGGCCTTAACCCCACCTTGGTTGCTTAACCCATGAATTATTGCATATGTTATCCTTGTTATGTTTAAGTTTCCAACGATTACTAGGACATGTTCTAGTTGTTTTGGTGATTTGCTTGTTTTTGATTAAGGGGTAAAGAGGTTTTGAAGGGACTTAAAATCGAGATAAAATGAACAAAATGTCTGCTAAATAAAAAGCTGGTCTATAGCAAAATGGCAGCATAGTTGCTACAACATATCAAAACACAAAACAAAGAGAAAAAACATAAAAACATAGATCTTGATTAAAGTCCATTAAGAGTTTCTATAGCCCCCAATAAATGTAAACTACTAATAAGTGTTTTAAATACTTATATTTAAAAATTAATGAGGGTAAACCCACAAAATTGGTTTACAATTCCAGTGAGGAAGGAAAATTGCCAAAAATGCCCCCATGAAAAAAAAATTGGTTTTTTGGGGTTTGAATGAACATCCAGTTCAAGCGAACCCAAAGGGGCTTCGCTTGAACACCCTAATTCGAGCAAGCCTCCAAGGGGAGTTCGCTCGAACCCCCCTTTTCCCCCCTTCTCCCCCTCTGGCACCAAAAAAACTCTAGAATTTTTCCCTTCGAAACTCGAGTTGAGGATGAAAATGGAGGAGACTTCATAGGCCCAACTAGATGATGGTAGGCCTCGGAACAAGCTATCCAACGAATATAATTTTAATATGTTTTGGTTTTATTATGTATTTGATTTTTTAGTTTGATTAAACATAGGTTTTTCACCGAAAATCAAGCTCTTTGTTCTGCACATGTGGAAAAATAGCATATTATAAAAAAAAATTGAAAAATATCAATGCAAGTGTAGATATTGAAGTTTTTGATTCAACAAAAAAAAAATTGAATTTCGATGCATACAAAAAAAAGTTATGTTGTATACGGTTTGCCTATGTCTGAATTGTAATTAGTTTGACTTCGAAATTTGATTAAGGAAAAAAAATTCAATAAAACACTATGAAATCAATTGGAAGCACTAGATATCGTAGTTACAAATCTAAATTCAAAGAAATTAAAATTTTATCCTTCATGGAAAAAAATTAGGTTGTATATGGTGAGCGTCACTCCTTAAAAATGGTGTTTACTGAAAAAACTAGTTTTCGAAGGAGATGAAAAAAGAAGTGCAATCCGATTCCAAAAATTTTGAACAAAATATATTTAGAATCTATAGACAAAATGTCACAAATCACTAATTTGCATCATCTTCAAATTCTTCACGGTTTAGGCACTATAGGTGCTAGAATGTGAAGATTTAGTTAGAAAAAATCAGTTTAGTGTCCAGTTTGGCCAAAAGTTGTAAACCAGTATTGTGGGATCATCTTGACACTTCTTATAAACCATATAATCATAACATTATAAATAAAATAAATATTTGAAACAATTATATTATTAATTTATTTTTCGACCTTTTTGAACACACAACAAAAAAACATGTTGATGTGGTTCATATTTGATGATGTGGCCCTAAAACCTTAGTTATAAGCAAGGGGCTTGCCAAGTACATTGTTGTAAAATATTGGAACAAGGGGTTTCGAAAGAAAATAATTGAATAATAATCCAATCACACTATGAATGAAATTGTACACTTTTTCATTTCAATTAAATTTTTATTAAATTGACTGAAATGGTAAATATTAAGTGTGGTTAATATATTTTATTAAGTACTTCTCTATTAATTAATATGTATTTAATAAATTGACGTGACATAGTTTTATATGAATTGAAATAAATAAATAAATAGATTAATAACAAATAATTTAAGTACTTGTCATAATATTTAAATAGTGATGTGATTTCTTATAAATCATATTATTATAATATTAATAATAAATATTTGAGATAGTTATATTATTAATAATTTTAATCTATTTATATATTCTAATTAAATCTCAACTTTTATCTAAATAAATGATATTTTAATTAAAATATTAAAAATTAATTGATTGACAAGTATCAATAGTGACATAGTGTGATGATTAAATTATGATGTTATTCTTATCATCGAAATTCAAACCTTATGAAATACTATTATCGAATATTTAAATTGAAAATGAAATCCTTATTTATAACTCACTATTTATAATTAAAAGTCAAAAGTACTTACCCCTTAAAAAAAATCCAATAATAATTAAAAAAGGAAAGATAACTACCTGTAACTAAATACGCATGAAGAAGATGTGGGCCGTCGAGTTTGAAAGTTACCAACTTTTGATGGAGGGCGGCTTTAATTACGTGGCATGCATGCATGCATTTTTCACCTATTGCCCCTTCCCAACTAACTCTTATCAATTTTTCACGAGATCCTTTTTTGACTACTCATATTTCGAGTTTCTCGCGGCAAAATAAAGTTGGAAAACGAACAATCGGCGAGCTCGAAAATGACAGTCACGATATTTCCTCATATAAATGTTAAATTATGCAGGGCATTAGAAGAAGAGAGGAAAATTTCACGCCTTATAATTTAAGTATTGTATTATCCTATGTAATAGGATATAATTCTTTAAAAAGCACAATATTTTACTCCTGTGAATATACTTCCTTCAATAAAAGCGATTTCCACTATATATGATATCATGAGGCAGCCGGCCCGCTTTAGATCAAAATCTTTGACAAGCAGTGGTGAGATTTATTAAGCGCCCATCTTTGACATTAGATGATCAAATAAAGATATTATAGACCATTAAGAGAGAATTGTTGGCAATTAACATCCATGGCAACGTAAATTTCACATCTCATGTTCATCTAACAATATTAATGATGATCATCTTTTTTGTGATAGAAAAGATGCAACGAATAATATGATTTTGAAAAATAATAGGTATTTTTCAATTAAATAAATTTGACATGCTTGATCACTACGAATTTGATTGTAGTTATATATAGGACATGTTTTTATCATTAGTCAAATTTTGTAAGTATTTGACAATTTAATTCATAAAATATAATCATTCAATAGAAAAACTCCCACATGTTGAAATAACTTCATGTTGTGCATTACAAAGTTTATTGAGTGACAATGCAAAGTATTCAATATAATTGTATCACACTAAATTACTTGCTTAGGAATGCAATTGTGCCACTTGAGATGGGTGATGTTAGCTTCCCCTTAAAATGGTATGGGTCATGACAATCCATAAATCACAATGGGTTGGCAATTGAAAGAGCAACAATTAACATTGGTAACATTGATTACCAAGGACCCACATTCAAAGTTGTATCAAAGATACATTGCCTTCCAAGTCTTCATAAATGCCCCACACTCACATTCTAAAAGATATGCATGCACAAAGGATTGTCAATATGTTGACCCATAAAAAAAAAAAAGGCACAAACAAGAAATGTCAAATGGAAATAATTGAATAGTTCAATCACATTATCAAAGAAATTGTATATCTCTTCGCTTTAGAAGAAAGATTGAAATTATGTTATATTAAATAGAATGGTTAATATTAAGTGTTATTAATATGTTTTATTAAGTACTTCCCTAATACTTAACATTGATGTGCATCTCTTTGTTTTAGAAGAAAAATTGAAATTATGTTATATTAAATAAAATGGTTAATATTAATTGTGATTAATATGTTATATTAAGTACTTTCCTAATACTTAATATGCACTTAATCAAACATATTGATGTGACATGAAATTTTATATGAATTAGAAAAAAAAAAAAAATTACTAATAAATTTTATATTTAAAAGATGATTTGATTTTTTACAAGTCACATAATGACAAAATTATCAATAAATATTTGAGACAATTATATTATTAATACATTTTAATTTCTCTATAAATTATAATTAAATCTCAATTTTCTATCTAAATAAATTAAATATTAAAATATTAATTAAGTGCCAATAATAATTAGTCAATAGTAACATAACATGATGATTAAATTGTCATAATATTATTCTTGTCAATAAAATTCAAACTCCACAAAAATGTTGTTAAATATTTATATGAAAAATGAGTGTTCATAAATCCTAATCAAAATCGTTTATCCTTACCCAAAAAAACCAATAATAATTAGGTAAAGATAAGCTAGCACGGGTAGCGGAATTGGTTTGGGCTCTAGGTTTGCTCCCTATTGGTTTCGAGTTCGACTCTGCAATTCAGACTGGTATTGGTATCGAGTTCGACTTTGCAATTCAGACTGGCTTGCCGGCTGTTGGGCCCCCCACAGGAGACCCACTCGCCCTAGGTACCCAAGATATGAACTGTTAGACTATTGAACAAAGTAGGAGGATACCCTGTTGTTAACCAAAAATAATAATAATAATAATAATAATAATTAGGTAAAGATAGGGTAACCAAGTAGGCACTAGGAAGTATCTAAACTTGCACTAAGAGGAACTATGGGCCGTCAAGTTTGAAGGTTACCAAGCCTTTGACGAAGGCCTTCATTAATTACGTGTCGCTCCTGCATTTTTCACTTTGTTTCAAACACGTTCGCAACGACAATTCCCGTGAGAAGTTTCTGTAAGCTGTCACGGTACCCCTTTTTTGCCTCCACATTTTTCGACTCCGTAACCTAACAATTAATTCGGTAAACGACAGACTCAAGATATTCTGGTAAAAAGTGTACTCTAGGGATTTTTCCTCTTCTAAATGTCAATTATTCTGCAGGGCATTAGAAGACGACAGGAAAATTTCACGCCTTAAAATTTAGATATTGAATTCTCCAATATAATTTTCTTAAGAAAACAATATTTTACTCCTGTGAATAAGCTTCCTTTAATAAAAGCGATGTCCACAGTACACATGATTATCATGGCGGCCAGCTCGCTTTAGAAGATGAAAATCTTTAAAAACCAGCAGTGGGCTGGTTATTTATTTATTAAGCGCCCATCTTAGCATGAGCTGTTACACCAAAATGTTCAGCCATAACTCGTCGCTGGATTTTACCGCTTGCCGTTTTAGGAAGCGAATCCGTCACAAAAACCTTCTTGGGAATCTTGAATGTGGCCAAATTCTTTTTACAGTGTGTAATTATATCATCTCCATTCACCGTTGCACCTTCTTGAGGAACCACCGCGGCATTTATCTGTAACACACCGAACAATAAGTTTCCCAAACTCGATAAAATCGTCAGAAAACTTCAAAAAAAACAAAAAAATTACCTCTTCGCCGTATTTCTCGTCGGGCACTGCAAACGCCACCGCCTGAGCAACCGCCAGATGCGATAACAGCACTGCGTCTACTTCTACCGGTGATATTTTCTCGCCTGGAAAAAACAGAAAACTGAAATATTAAATTCCGGGCACTGAAAAATTAAAAGTAAGAGTGATTTAGAATAATGATTAGTACCTCCACGGTTGATAAGCTCCTTGATTCTGCCGATCAAGAAAAGATAACCTTCCTCATCGAGATAACCGAGATCTCCGGTGTGAAACCACCCAAACTGAAAGGCGGTTTTATTTGCCTCTGGATTGTCTTGGTATCCCTTTGTGACGTTTAAGCCACGGATGCAAACCTCGCCACTGCTACCCGGCGGTTGTGCCACTCCGATTTCGTTCAGAATGGCTATTTCTAGTCCCGTGGGTTTGCCAACGGACCCCGGTTTACGCTGCCCACGGTGCGGCAACGGGTTCAATGTCATCTGATGTGACGCCTCCGTCATTGCGTAGGCTTCAAGAACCGGTGCTCCAAAGGCATTCTCGAGGCGCTCCAAGATCACCGGAGCCAACGAAGCGCTGCAGCTTCGTATGAATCGGAGCTTCGGGTAGGCGTCCTCTGGTTTGGAGTTGTGGCGATCGAGGAGTATCTGGTGTATGGTGGGCACTGCAGTGTACCACGTAGCTCCGTGAGCTTTCATGTCGTTCCAGAACGTGGAGGCCGAGAACCGGGCCGCCGCCGGTAGCACAACGGTCGCGCCCGAGACCAGCGACGATAGCAGAGCCGCGACGAGGCCGTGGACATGGAACAGTGGCAAAGTGATGACAGTGACGTCCGACGCGGAGAGGTCGTAAGTGTCCCTGATGTGCTCCGTGGAGGCCGCCAGATTTTTCTGAGTTAATGGGACGCCTTTTGGACGACTGGTTGTTCCTGACGTGTGCAGGAACAAGGCCACGTCGTCTTCCACGTTTTCGAGTGGTATGGCCTCCGCTTCGGCGCTGCTGCGGATGTTGAAGCTCGCCGATTTGGGCACAAATTCTACGACTGCAACGGCGTCGGAGGACTTGTCGAACCGAGCGGCCACCACCGGCAATTTCAGATTGACGGCGGCGGTCTCAGCGGCCGCGTTGCCTTCCGATGGCAACAAGAGGAGCTTCGATTTTGAGTCCTTTAAATAAAACTCAAATTCCTCCGCCGTGTACGCCGCGTTAAGAGGAGCCGCTACGCCTCTGGCTCGTATGACGGCCATGAACAATATGACAAACTGCAGACGCAAAACCATGCATAAACATCCTTAGAATATCGTGAAACTTAAATAAACTTCTAGAAATTGCCTGTGAAACGAAGCTTACCTCGATGGAATTCGGAAAAGTGAGTGCAACGACATCGCCGGGCAGAATACCAGCCTTTCTGATCTGCGCAGCGCATTCATCGACGACCCTTTGGAGCTCCGAATGAAGCAATTCGTGTTTACCCGACACGATAACCGCTTTCTGGCAGGGGAATTTCTCGGCCGCTTTAGCAAGCAGACCCGTCAAAGTAAATGCCTCATGCATGCCCGCCATCTCCGAACAGATACAAGTAAAAGGAAAACAGAGGAAACAGATGATCACAGATATATGATTCTAATAAATATAAACCACTGTAAACTCCTCTGAAACTGCAGAACGGAATTCTCTCGGATAAATATAAACGACGACCATTGAGGACAGGGCGACACGAATATATACTCACCCTTAACCTTTTGTTACACGCAATTGCCTGGAAGTACACGTCACTTGAGACTAATTGCGCGTCCGTTGTTTTTTCTTGTTAATTGAGGGCGGCGCTATCTGCCTGCCAACGTATGGGGCGTCGGTTGCTAAGGTCCTATTGACTGGCGCTTTCTATGCTAGGGTTTGCTTCAAAATTTCATATTGTTCTTTGTACCAGTTTTCCTGCGGTCTGTGGAAGATGCAGTATGGACCATACGAATAGCCTGACATCTGGCCGTTTCCTAAATACAAGTTGAAACAAGAGCCGCGTTGGATTCTTCTCTCTGGTCGAAAGCGATCTGTTCTTCGACCATTTTTTAAAACCGGATAAATATTTCAGCCGCCCGTATTTCTAGTAGGTAAATAACAACTGATTTTGTTTGGTTAGGAAACCGAATCAAAAATTTCCACCTATCAATCCTTATCGCATGTATTGGTCTAATCGGAGCCTACGTCGCTCTTCACTAATCCTATACCTCGGCAAACGCACCTCTAGAGGCCATACCTCGCACGATCAATGTATAAAGTATAATGTATGGTGCAGTGCAAACCGTCCAACATGTTCTGATGTTGGTGTGGGTAGGTACTACTCCTTGGTATGGTTGGTACTCCTTAAGTTTGGTGCTTTATAGTGGGACAGATGAGATCTAGCCATTTGGTAACAATCCCCACATGATCACATATTTTATTACCTACGTGGTGATTGAGGATACACGACTAAAAGATGAAATCTTAAATGTTGATATTAAATCTACTATACTCGGGTCGAGAATAATGAATCAACCAATGATGAACAATAACCACTTCCATGCTCAAGGCATGACACCCATCATAATCTATGTGATTGAGACTCCACCCTCCTAGTGCACAACTCTTGGTCTTGTTATAGCTTTGGTGGTGCAAAGCTTCTCCTCTTCCCCTTCTCAACAAGATATGGAGAATCCTCCACACATTCTCCTCGAGGCATTATCAATTCACTTATAGGCATGTGAAATATGGTGATATCGAAGTCTCACCATTGAGCTAGTATCATAAGCATGCACATTTCATATGATAATGATATCATTGTTCGAAGAGGCTTCAAACAAATTCACTATCGAAAAATTCACCGTCTACAATTCACCGCGGGAAAATTCACCGTCATGACAAATTCACCTCATGAAAAATTCACCGCCATGAATTGTTGGTGGTGAATTTTCCATGAGGTGAATTTGTCATGGGGTGAATTTTCCTGTGGTGAATTTTCCAATGGTGAATTGTTGGCGGTGAATTTTCCTAGAGTCGTTCAAAGACATGGATTCAAAGAGTGCTTGTTATGTATTGTCTTCAATTGATAGTGTGCATAGACTCATCACCTATAGATATGGATGATCAAATAGCTATACCTCAAATTACAAGAAAAATGCCATTAGTGCATAATCAATGATAAAACCAAGCTTACACTAACATAATTACATGATTGTGATGCTTGGGACGATTTTGCTAGTTACTATAATCCTATATGACAAGTTTGGAAGCCTAAGATGGTTTTGGATTCGGTGAGATAAGTCATGGATAACAAGAATAAAACAAATAACATCACTTGTACCATAACCTACAAAAAAATTTGAAAAACTTTGTAAAAATAAAAGAAATTGAATAATATGGCTTTTAGGATAACTTATAATGTCCACATCATCATCACAACTAATTTGTGAATGTATTTAGTGAAGTTTTCTAGGTGATCCAACAATAGTGTGTTCCAAATTTTGATCAAAGTGGGACGTTGAAATTAGTGTTTTTAACAAATTTTTCATTTTTTATCACATATAGCAACTGAAACTTTAAAATTTTGAAGATAATGTGAACTAGTGATTTTTGAGATTTTGTGTGTAAGTTTTAAATATATATTTTTAAAAAAATTAAAATAATTTGTGAATTTTTTACATAATTTTAGAACATTTTTTTATAGTTAACAATATCTCTAAAAAGTGACAATTATTTCATAATACATATTTTTTTATAAAAAGGATAATCGTATAAATTCTTAAATATAGATTGTTAATGTTAAAATATATGATGTGACATTAACACTTTTATACCTTGCATTTTACTATTTAGAACATTTAAAGTACCCACCTAATATGAGATAAAATTAACAAACAACCCTCAAACTTGTAGCCCAACAATATGCATTATTGCATGGCCAATTGATGTGGACAAACCTCGAAAGAGTGCTACTAAGATGTGTCAATCTTGAGGAATTTATTAGGGGTGATCCCACAATAGTGGTTTAGAATTTTTGGCCAAACTGGACACTTAAATTATTATTTTTAACTAAATCTTCACATTCGAACATCTATAGCGGCTAAACAGTGAGGAATTTGAAGATGATGCAAACTAGAGTCTCGTCACATTTTGTCTGTAGATTCTAAAAATATTTTATTCCAAATTTCTAGAATCAGATTACACTTCTTTTTCCATCTCCCACGAAAATTGGTTTTTTCAGAAAACAACATTTTTAAAAAAAGTGACGCACACTGTATAACGCATAACTTCTTTTCCATGAAGGATAAAATTCTAATTCTTTCGAATTTAGATTTGTAACTCTGATATCTAGTACTTCCACTTGGTTAGATAGTTTTTTATTGAATATTTTTTCTTCAATCAAGTTTCGAAGTCAAACCAATTACAATTCAGACATAACGCGACCGTATAACGCGTAACTTTTTTTCTATATATCGAAATTCAATTATTTTTTTTGTTGGATCAAGGACTTCAATATCTGTGCACTCATATTTTTTTAATTTTTTTGATAATTTGCTATTTTTCCACATGTGCAGAACAAAGACCTTCATTTTTGATGAAAACCTATGCTTAATAAAACTAAAAACAAATACATAATAAAACTAAAACATATTAAAATTATATTCGTTGGATAGCTCATTCCGCGGACTACTTGATTCCAATTGGGTTTGTCAAGAATCCTCCATTTTCATCCTCAACTTGAGCTTCGAAGCGTAAAAAATTAGGTTGTTTTTGTGAACAAGGTCAAAAATCAAGGAAAAGGGGGTTCACTAGAACCAGGGTTCATTCGAACCCCCTTCAATATGCATTTTTCTTTTGTTTTTTGGGCAGGAAATGTGGGCCCATTAATTAATGGGTTTTCTCAAACCCTAGTTCACTCGAACCCCTTTTTAGTTCAGTCAAACTTGTAGGTTCATTTGAACCCCTAAAACCAATTTTTTTGCCATGGGGTCATTTTTTGTCAGTTTTCCTTCCTCCATCAAATTGTAAACCACTATTGTGGCTTCACCCTTAGATTATATCGAAATATCACCCAAGGCATTTGTGGGGGGCATTTAATGGATAATACCATAACTCATAAAATTTTAAGAGTGTGTTATTGATGGTCCATGTTGTTTCAAGATGCAAATAAAATGGTAAGAAGGTGCGATGCTTGACAGAGATTATCAGGAAGGAAAAAATTTACAAGCACTTAGCCTCTTACCATTATTTCAATTGAAGAATGGAGCTCATGTACAATAGTGGAGTATTCACTTTGTCAAACAGTTGTTAAGAGGTACAATAATGGTTATAGATGGATTATTTTTGCTACCAATTACTTCACTAAGTGGGTTGAGGCTATACCAACTAAGATTTCCATCTCAAATATAGTTATTATTTTCTTTCTATCTCATGTTATTATTAGATTTAGGGTGTCAAAAAGGATTGTAGTTGACAATGTAATGTGCTTTAGAGCTCAATAATTTTTATGCACTAAATATGGAATCAATGTCTTACTCTTCCCCTTACTATCCACAAGGAAATGGAATGGCTAAGTCCAATAATAAGAGACTAACAAAAATTATAAAAAGAACTATTGAATCAAATAGAAAAAGGTGTATGACAAGATCAAGTTTGTTGTTTGCGTAGATAGAGTGACTTGTAAGAAGTCTATAGGCAAGATCCTTCTAAGTTAGTTATGGAAAAAATTATTATTTGCCCATTAATCAAGATTTTCTAGTTTTCAAGCTATTATAGGAAGTGGATGGTCGCCATGTAGATGCTTTTCCATAAAGAATTGATGAGCTAATTGATGTAGCTAAGATGGAACTTAGAGTTACATGTGATAGGAACTTATCACACTAATGAAAGTTAAAGTATTTATTTGATGATTGTTTTGCACAATTTTTTTCAATTGAGAGATGTTATTTTATGGAATACGAGATCACAAGACAAAGGAAAGCATAGTAAGTTTGATGTGCCACTTGGTTAGGCCCTTATGTCATTAAAAAATAGTGCGACTAGGATACTTTTTATCTCAAAAGCTTGAAAAGTGATCTCATGGAAATACATGTCCATGGTAGCATATAAAGCATTATTTTTCTTGATGATGATGTATCAGCTACCACTGTACTTACACTTTTACCTTTCTATTTTCTCATGCAATCATTATGGTTGTTATGCTCATGCTTTTTATCTTTGTTTTATAGTCTCCATTTTTGTTGTGGTTTTGTTGCATTTTTCTAAAATTCTTGAGAGCTATATATATGTTTGTTGTTGTTCCTAACGTGTTCTTGGTTCTTCCACTAAAGACGCCTTAGGTTCTTGTAGTACTCATAGTGGAACTCACCTCCAACCAAAGTCAATGTTGGTTTTGTTCTTGAATGTTAATAAACATACTTTCTAGTTTATTTTTGGATTGTATTTAGTTGTTCCTAACATGTTCTTGGTTCTTCCACTGAAGATGCCTTAGGTTCTTGTAGTACCCATAGTGGAACTCACCCCCAACCAAAGTCAATGTTGGTTTTGTTCTTGAATGTTAATAGTACCCATAGTGGAACTCACCCCCAACCAAAGTCAATGTCGGTTTTGTTCTTGAATGTTAATAAACATACTTTCAAGTTTATTTATGGATTTTGTTTAGATGTTGAGAATATGAAGAAGACATATGATATTACAAAATTCAAGTACTACATGGTTTGCAAATTTTCATAAAAGAACGCTGCAATGTTGGCTCCAAAGTAACTCTACAAATCTACCTCTAGAGTTTCTACAAGAACTAGTTCTAGAGTTTCTACAATAACTAGTTGTAGAGTAGCTCTTCAAGACTAGCTCTAAAGTTCTGACTCTATAACTTTGCTACATATAACTTTCTCTAGAGTTTCTCTAAAAGTTTGGCTCCAAAATTATAGCTCCAAAATAGATCCAACAAAGTCAGCTCATTTCGAGTTCCTATACAAAATTGGCTCCAAAGTATCTCAAATTTGGAGTTGTTACACAAAATCAACTTTAGAGTCAATGTTTCAAAACAAGTCCTAAGTTCAAATAGCTCTAAAATATTTTAGCATGTCTTCTTAAGATTTGAAAGATAAAATTTAACACTCTTATGACACAACACTAGTAGATCCCACTTCTACAAAAAACATAATCTACATGGTTTAAAAATGTTTTTTTTTAATGTGAAGTATAAGATGGAGGTCCACCTAATAAAAAAAAATCTGAAAAGGGTTAATTTTCAAAATAGTAAAGATGATGAGTGAGACCCTTCTACAAATACTCCAAACCTCGTTGATGTATGAGAAAAGTCAGATGACCAATATCCTCCTCCTCCCTACATTAACCACCTAATGATATTGTATTTGTTTTATGTTGTGGACTATAATCATGTATAGACTATAAGAATGTGATTTTATGTCCACCTACATATGTGATACTATTTTATAAATAATAATTTAAACACTAATTTATTAAAAAAACAGTAAACATCACAAGGTGGAGGGCCGGCCTCTCCAAGAGAGGCACCACATCATAAGCTATGTTGTAAACCCTGTAAAAGAGGAAAGGAGCGGGTCACGCGGGATTTAATGGGGCCCACACACATTGCATTTTCTTTCATTTCTTAAAAAGTCACGTGAGGAGTAATAAGGGGGGTAAAGAGGTGGCCCACTTCATTGTGGTGCCAACGAGTGTTTTTTTTTTTAATTATTATTATTCCTCAATTTTTATTGAATCAGCTTCGGTATTTTTTATGAAAAATATAAACACCGCCATGATTTATATTGATGAAAAATATAAAGAAAGATATGGTGAATTGTGCCAAGCAAAAGTGATGTTACATTATGTTTTTTAGTAGCAGCTTATTTTTCATCAGTTTTGCCCTTTTTCTTGGGGCTATATGTAGGCTTTATTTCAAACACAAGAGATTGAATTAGGGGGATAAGATCCTTTTGCTAATGTATGCATTCAATATG
This sequence comes from Sequoia sempervirens, assembly GCA_007258455.2. Lineage (NCBI taxonomy): Eukaryota > Viridiplantae > Streptophyta > Pinopsida > Cupressales > Cupressaceae > Sequoia > Sequoia sempervirens. The sequence continues at coordinate 1,271,098,892 of VDFB02271358.1, forward strand.
CTCTATTTTTGTTGTCTTTTCCTTGGAGTGATGACCAATAATAATAAAGGTATTTGTATTCAGTTCTATTCTTTTTATCCTAGCATCATGAGTGAATATCTATACAATAGAGGATATTTATTATTGACACAGACATATGGAGGTCTTGTGTATTTGGGAAATAATTGAAGTTACTTGATTTAAAAGGGTTTTTATTAGGTTATGTCCCTGTTTCTACTTAGATTTGATATTGCTTATGTCTAGATGTGTTAAAATATTACTAATCTATTGGAATTTGAGAGATTACTCTCTATTTTATGTATTATAAAAGTTGATCATCTAGGATATGGAATTTGTGTATGGAGACAAGTTTTGGGTAATGGATTTGGTGTTAGTGGAGTGTAGATGTGATTGGTTTGGTTGACAAAAGGTTAAAGACCCACTCTTCTATGTTGGGGATAAATTGTATTTATATATTATATATTTTCACACAATGATGATGTGGTTGGTTGGTTGAAAAAGAGGAATATAAGATTTTTTTGTAGGTGTTTGTTGATGTATGTTTTTTCTAAGATGTCAAACACTATAATGTCTAAATTTTTAGTTCTAAGATTTTTTTCACTTTTTAAATACAAATGTAATAATTGGTATTAATGTCTCCATGAATGAATGAAGTGTTTTCTATATATGTACAATTTTTTTCTTGTCACATTTGCTAATCTAAACCTAAGTGTCTAAATAGATTAGTTGATCATTGCAATGGTTGTAAAGCAATTGTGAAGCATTTTCAAGGAATATTTTCTATGTAGCAAAGGAAATGCATCCCATCATATATAGATTATTAAAGATTTTATTTATTTTTTTAGTTGTTGTAAATTATCAAATCATTTAGTCATATATGCACTTGTCTCTTGGCTATTATTTTGACCCTCTCACCCATTACTTAACACTTAAAAGAATTTACCTCATAATTTTTTTGGATAGTATTCTTTTAACTCTATGACAACTTTGTCTCAAAGATCATATTTAGGAAGGTATAAAACTGATTTATCATTGTATGGATGTTTATTATTTTCATACTTGCAAATGTGCATAAGGATAGCTCATCATTTGCATGTAGTTACAAGGGAAAAGACTTCCACGTATTGAATTATTTGCACATTTTTCTCTCTGCCTAATAAAATTTTATGGTATAAAATTTCAAGAAGACTTAGTGAGAGTATTTTACTTGTATTAGGATAATTTTATCTTGTCATAATTAATTGTTAGAGCTACCTTTTCTTGAATACAATAAGTTGAACCTTAGGGAATACCCTCCTTGGCTTAGCAAATCCTAAAGGAGACCAAGGTACTCTCGTCCCTTATTACATTGGTCTAAAGTTGTCTCAACCTAATAATAAGTTTATCCCTTCATTCCTAGTTGGCATTCCCTAGGTTTAGATTTAGGTGTATCTTTAGGGTTTTGGAGCCTACAATTCTAAGAGCCAACAATCTCAACATTACATATGGTTAGATAATTGTACAAGAAAGTTTAAAAAATATTGAATATTTTATTAGCTATTATGGAAGAATTCTCAACACATGGACTTTCTTTGAGTTTGAGAATGGTTAAAGAGGGAATGATGAAGCTAGAGAATGTGTGAAAAGAGCTCTTGCTAGGGAGAAACTAAAATTTATGGATGCAATGAGATTTAAAGATCCACATGTAGTTGTTTATTGATGTGGGAAAATTATCTGTAATATCTCATGAAACTTAAAAAAATTGATGGTTATTCTTGGTTGTTTTTCCAAATGATTCCTAAAATCATCTAGAGAATAGTCATATCTAATGATCAAGGACTACAAGAGGTTGGCCAATGAACAAGGATCTAAAATACTTCTGCACTTTAGGCTCTACAGACTTAGGTGAGGTTCCCTATTAAAAACATCACCAAATAAAAAACAATTTTAATAGGATATTAATTTAGTAGTGTGGCAACGAAAAAATTATCCTTCTTCTTTTCCTTGCTTGTTTGGGCCCTCCTTGTTAAGTTAAGCATAATGTTGCCTTGATTTGGTGTTGTAATGTGTTTGACACATTCACATTAGGTCTTGGGCCCTTGTGAGCTAAATGAATTTAATTGTACCTTATTTAAGGTGTTGTAAAGTGTTGTACCACACTTTCACACTTTTCTAGGGTTTTCATAACTAACTGGAATTATTTATGCCTTATTTGGCCTTATTTTTCATCCACAAGCCTTAATTAATGCATCTTTTTTAGGATAATCCTGACATAAATCTACATCCAATCATAATTTAGGTGTTTTTAGGTTGTGTGGCCCAGATTTAGTGATCTGGGACTCATACGCCACCTTGGGCGTATGAGTCCCACTAGGTTTTAGGGCCCCAATCTAGATTTTGCATCATTCTAAGTATTTTTGAAAAATGTGTCCTATAGTTAAGCCTAATGGGACTCATACACCACTTCTGGCATATGAGTCTCGTGTGGCCCAAAATTAAATTTAATTCAAATTCTTGGTAGGATTTGATCCTCCTAGATCTGATGTCGGCTTGTAGTGTTGTAATTTTGGGAAATTAGGTATAAACAAGTATAAATACAAGTTTCTTTCACTCATTTTCATCCCAAGCTTCCAAGTGTTCATGCATTATAGCAAATTTATGATCAAGGAAGCATTCAAGATTTTACAAGAGTATTCAAGAGCATTCAAGGGCTGGTTATAAAGTGTTTTAGAGCATTATTCAAGCATCAAACATCATGTCATTTAGTCATCATGCATCATGTTTGTTTTTTGAGCTAACAATTGTGATGTAGGGTTTCATGTTCAAGCTAGCATTCAATTCAAGATCTACAACATTTAAGCAAGAGTCAAGATCTACATCCATTGGAGCCATTTCATACATGTTTGCAACACTTTATTGTTAGGGTTTGGTGAGTTGCAACATTATATTTTGTTCATTCATCATTCCTTTATCTTATTTTATTTCATTACGAGGTTTAATTACCAAAATGGGGTTTGACCAAGGAAAACCCCTTTCCACTAACAAAATAACATTTTTCCCTCTCTTTAGTGTGTGATTTGTAGATCTAGGTTGAAGACATATTGAAGAGAAAGTTTGGAGAAATTTTTCAAGTATTCAAAGTTTTCAAAGTTGTCACCTTGCATTAGAGATCATTAGAAGAGATCTATAGGTTGCAAATCAAAGATTTAGACCCAAAAATCAAGTGGAAAGGACAGAGCAAACATTGAAGAGCAAAATCAAAATTTGAATTTCTAGATAACCCTAACTAAACTGATATGCCACTTCTAGCGTATGAGTCCCAATATAGTCAAAATTGCAGATTTCCAAAGTTTGAGACATATCTCTGCCAGATCCCTGTTCCTACCCAGAAACCCTAATCTGGGACTAAATTTCCCAAACTGTTGTATGAGTCCCAATAGGCATTAATTTTACCATTTTCATCATTTCAAGTCTTCATCTAGTCCTCTGTTTCTAGGTGCACACTTCTAATTTATGAGCTTTATGTTTTGATTTACATGCATTTTTAGGTCATTTAGTGAAGTTTTGCATTGTATTAGGTTTTAACATTAGGTCTTGCATTTCATTAGTCTTTCCAAGCAATAGCTTGGTGGCGAACCCCTCTTTAGTTTCTAATTAGACCCTAGGAAAAACCTATTGCAATATCTCTTTCTCCTTGGCATACCTTAGATTGAGATCTCTAGGGTTTTCCTTGAATGAGAGAGCGAAGATGATTGTTATTCTATCTCCCAAGCATGGAAGCAACAATTTTCCACCTTTCAAGTAGATTAATTCACATATATTATGATAAGGATTTTTAGAATAAATCACATGAACTGGCTAAATTCCCTATACATCTTTAGATCCAAGAATGAAGCGTAAAATAATTAATAATAACATGTAATTCTTTAGATATATCATTTTAATATGTATTTTGAACCTTGAATGGACTTAATCTCTCAATACTAGTGCCTATACTTAACTATAGAGTCAAAGAATCATGCAAATCTTCTCCTCACAACCTCCAACTACCAACAACCATGATCAATACCTCAAATTTGTAGAAGCATAGCAACAATACAAAGCATATCCCGAAGCATACACATAATACTTGTAGACCTTCTTTATTACAATTTTCTCAATATCCTTGACATATACAATCAATATCCAACTTCCATTGAATAGTTGAAATCAATGACAACAACAACCAGTTGACATCAATGATAACACCTTCATACTTGCAACAATCTCCCCCTTTGCCAGTGATGGCAACACATGATGTGAAAAAACATCAAAGAAAACACAACTCTGAACCATCACTCTCCCCCTTTTCCAAAATTCTTTCTCCCCCTTTTACTTTTTCACATGATACTTTCTCCCCCTTTGACATCAATGGCAAAGGAAAAAGATATTTTATAGTGTTCTCCCCTTTTGACATTAAGAACATTACTAGTATTGAATACCCCCCCTTAGGAGTACACCCAATCAACTCCATAATGATAACACAAGAAACTACCTACTCCCCCTAAGAGGTATCCACCAAACATCAGTCCAAAAGGAAGATAGATCCATAGATCCATTGTACTGATGCATCTCCATATGCATCTAGTTCAAGAAAGGAGGGGAAATAACCCCTAACTTCTCCCAGAGATACTCAAAAGTATCTTTAGGAAGAGCCTTAGTAAATATGTCAGAAATTTGATCCTTCGTAGGTACATACTCAAGCTTTACTTCATTCTCCATAACCTTCTCACTCAAAAAGTGATACCTTGTTGATATATGCTTTGTCCTTGAATGCATCACTAGATTCTTTGAAATGTTAATTGCACTTGTATTATCACATAAAATAGAGATGGGATCATCATACATTACTTTGATATCTTTTAATGTCTATCTCATCCACAAAACTTATGTGTAGTAGGATGTTGTAGCAATATACTCATCCTCTGCAGTGGATAAGGAAACTAAATCTTTCTTTTTACTTAACCATGACACAAATCTACAACCAAGAAAGAATGCACCACCACTTGTACTTTTTATGTCATCAACACAACTTGTCCAATTTGCATCTGTATAAGCACTTAGTGTAAAATCAGTATCCCTAGGATATCGTAAGCCATAATCCAGAGTTCCATTTAGATATCTAAATATCCTCTTAATAGCTGCAACATGTGTTTCTTTAGGATCTTCTTGAAATCTAGCCACAAGACAAACTACATGCATGATATCTGGTCTAGTAGTAGTTAAATACAACAGTCCTCCAATCATAGATCTATATTTGCTATGATCATCCTTAGGTGAATCATCATATTTACTCAATTTGTAGCCAGTCACCATAGGAGTGCATACCGATTTGGAACCATCCATCCCAAACTTCTTCAACATTTCTTTTACATACTTTGACTGTGAAATAAAAATCTCTTTTTTGTTTGATTGATTTACAACCCAAGAAAGAAATTCATCTCACCAAACATGGACATCTCAAAATATTTTTGCATTTATTCAACAAACATTTTGCACATTGTTTCATTTCCTCCAAAGACAATATCATCAACATAGATTTTATCATTTTTAATTTTGAAATAAAGATTGTTATCTGTCATACCTTTACTGAAACCTTGTTGAATCAAATATTTGTCCAACCTTACATACCAAGCTCTAGGAGCTTGCTTCAATCCATATAATACTTTCTTTAATCTACAGACCATGTCCGATTGATCTAACAACTGAAATCCTTTCGGTTGTTCCATGTAGACTTCTTCTTCTAACTCGTCATTCACAAATGTTTCCTTCACATCCATCTAATAAAATTTAAAATACTTATGAGCAGCAAATGCCAAAATCATTTTGAAAGCTTCCATTCTAGCTACTAGAGCAAAAGTATCCTGAAAATATATACCTTCTACTTGTGAGTAAACTATACACACAAGCCTTGCTTTATTTCTAACCACTTCTCCATTCTCATTTAGCTTGTTTCTGAATACCCATTTTGATCCAGTTATGTTTTTATCTATCAGTCTAGAAACCAATTCCTAGGTTTGATTCTTCTCAATCTACATAAGTTCTTCTTCCATTGCTCTCATCCAATGCTCATCTTTGCATGCTTCACTTACTATCTTAGGTTCAACTATAGAAAGTAAAAAAAAAATTATTTCAACAACACCAACAACTCTACTTCTTATTGTTGATGGTGTTTTCTGCACAACAACAACTCAGACAGAATATGGAAATCCTATCTCTCTTGAAAGGTAAATCTCGATCAGCAAGCCTCAAGAGATAACCCCAAGGTCTCTAATGTCAGGTCTTTACAATGCATAAACAACTCAATGATAAATGTGAAAATGTTGGTAATCACAAAGGGACCTTACTACAAGCAATAACTAGATCTTAAACTTATCTGATTTCGCCATATGGTGATACTTCAATCCTAAAACTAACCTAGATAATAAAGAAATAGCAAAAGATAAGGGTTTAAGAGAGACCCTAAGATTAAATCTACTTCTAATACTAACAATGCAAATGATGAAATACTTGAAATGGACCAATCCCTCGTAAACTAATTCCTGCTTAACCCAGATAAATCTGCAATCTTACAAAAATAGTGCAATCTTCTAAGGCATTAAAGATTTTTAGATCATGAACACTCATCCAAACCAACCCTGTTGCAATTGAAATGAATAAGCATTCACAATTGAACTAAGCACAATGAATATTAAAGTCCAGGCTAACTTTGCAAAGCAACTAACAATCAGCTAGCTGCAAAAAGTATGGACCAAGGATTGCTGCAAACACTTCAAGCATCAAACCATAAACACCATTGAATCAGATCTAACTCTACAATCTAACATGTATCAAATAACCTTGAGCAATTTCAAAAGATGGAACAACAGGAACCATGCAAGATAAGTCAACACAAAGAGATCACCAGAAATCACAATGTCTTCAATTGTATTGAATCATCCAATATTAGCAACAATTCTAATGTTGTGTTACAACACTTGCTCCAAAATTGACTAACTTATAACCCTAATTCTTACTTTACTACCCTAAATGATTCTAAGCCAAGAACTATCTCTCCTTTACAAATGAGGAAAAATGCCATATTTATCGAAACCCCCAAGATATGTCAGCCCAATTAGGGTTACAATAAAAACAGCCACAAAACAAGGTCGGCCCAAGAAGTTCAGAACAAAATGAATTAACATTAAATACTTGGGACTCATCTAGGTCAGCCTGGGATTTACAATGTAACTCGATCCAATGCATGTGAAGGACAGAAAAATCTAGGTAGAAAAGGCCCCGGATAAATAGGAAGCACAACTCCCAATGCAATCGATCATTAACTGGCCCCTTTGTCCTTGTCTCAATCCAATTTATCTGGAATCTTAAGAAAAATCCCCTCCAGGTCAGCCACAAGTGAAGTAATAAATACTTTAAACCCTCCTTCAATCGATTTAATCTCCCTCTTGATTCCTTAACGAACCTGTTAAATTCAGCCTGCACTCAGCAAAAACCACCATCAATAATATCCATTATAACATGAGGATCAGAATTATCCCATCACCAATAATATATTCATCATTCAAATAATTCCAAATAAAGATCAAAATCCCCCTGAAATATCGTTAATGCACTTCCTTCATAGTTCGGGATTTTCACCCCTTCGCAAAATCCAGGCCAGAGAGGAATTTCAAAAAATTCCCAGCCAGGCAGATTTTGGTGAAATAAGCGTAACAAGCACCCAATAATCATTCAATCAATCACAATCAGATAAGAAACAACATGAAAGATCTCAATATTACTCAGATTAATCACATGATGCACAATTAGTAGCTAATAATTCATGTTATCTCTCAATCCTTCATTTTCAACAAGTTTCAGAGAGTTTCGCCCAAGACGGAAATCTGTGAAAACTGCAACAGTCTACAAATTCTAGAAAATGAAGAGACATTAGAAATTTTGGGAAAACCCAGAGGGAGCGAAAATCCGCGAAGCAGGCGAAACTCCGGATCACTGCATATTTCAGAAAAATACAGAGGACAAGGAAAATCAGGGAAATCTGCCAGTGAAGGAAAATCCTGAAACTGAAGGAAAACCCGAATGTCGACATTCTCACATGAATTCACTCAAATTGATCAAACGATCATAAATTTGAGGAACTTGGGTTCGCAACCAGCTTGATTTAAACCTCCTACAAATCATCATTAAATTTGAGGCTCATCCAAAGGTAAATCAAGAGGAAATGGTGATGCCCTAAATCTAAAACCCTAAAATTTCACCATGAACGCAGGGGAGTTAGCCTAGATTTTGATTGCCACCCCTATTAAGCCTGAGGATGGGTTATTCAAAGGAGACACATGTGAGTTTCACTTAAATGAAATAAAAAACAAGCTCACAAACTCACTTAGGGCCAACAATCACATAAGCTCAAAAAACCCCAAAATCAACCAAAACGAAAACAACCATGCACACAGAATTGAGCTAAAAAATGCAATCATGAGAATGCTAGGCACCATTGAAATCATCAATCAACAGGAGAATACAGCGACTAGGCCATCAACATTCATAAAAATGATAGACCAAAACCCCAATTCAGGAATTCGATAAGGAGACGAAATGTTGGGAAAATCCAATCCATGCGAAATTTCGTGAAGGACCGAAATCTCTGGAAAACAATGCAAAACATCAGCCACCAAGTTTTCAGAGCATCTAGGGAAATCTGGAAGAAGTGGAAAATCCTGAGAGCAGTGAAAAACCCGAAATGAGCTCAGAACATTAGATTTTCAAAGTGCTTCCCAGAAGGGGGGGCATATGCACGAATAAGATAATCATTCAAACATGCGCTAAGGCAACAAAACCTCAAAATCCAAGGGCTAAAGCATCAAAAACTAGAGAAAAAGAGGGTCCCTACTTTCAGTGGGGCATGTGTGCGAAAACTACACAACAAATGGCGACTCAGTTGGGAAAATGCTCCAGAGCATTTTGATGACGAGCAGGAATCAGGAACCCAGAATCTCTGGTTTCGCAAACCAGATTAGGCAAACAAATCAGAAATGCAAGACTAAAGAAAATTAGAATCAAAGTAAGACTAAACCTTCCATAAACTGAAAATCTGAGTGTGTGCACGTGAGTTCATTTCCCTCCTTGAGCTACCACAGAAACCAAGCTCGGTCAAGTTAGGCTACGTAAAGATTCTAACTCCAAAAGCAACCTGGATAGAGCCTCACTGCCAGCCAGGCGTCCATAGCCCCTATGAGGTTATCATTGTAATTCTCCCGAACATAACTCTACTGCTAGCCAGGTGTCCATAGCCCCGGTAGAGATATTCAGATACCCCTGATGGGTTGAATCCATTCTTTTGATTTTCAATATTTTCTCTTTTCCTTTCTTTTCTAATATTCTTTTCTTTTCACTTTTTCTTTTCAACCTGTGAATAATGAAGTTCACACTCAGGGATGAGAACCACAGTGGCGCTGAAGTAGAAATAGGATTTTTCACCTAACATGACCTCACAAAGATCCCACAACAACCTTAAGATTCTTAAGATGTATGAAAGATATAGTATTTCAGAATTCTTCAAGTTCAAATCAAACCAATGACCCATCTTCTTTAGATCAAACATTCAGACCGCTTGACACTAACAAAAGATCTTGACCATCCATTCAAGACACATGATTAAAGTTCATCAATGAAATACCTAGAATAGTCCTAGATAATGAATAATTATTGTATAGGAAAGACACTTCCCCAACCAGAAAACAAAAAAACCCAAGCCAGAGAAGCAAACCAACAACCAAACCGAAACTGAAAGCAAACCCTAAACAAATGCAACCTAATCTAAAGAAACCAAGAGCAGAAAAGAAAACTTAAATAGAGCAGAGCAATCTGCATTTATTCAAATCAAACTATATACAAAGAAACACCAAAATGACTCTTTACCAGACATGATAAACTGAGACCTACACCTACTTGACTTTTTAGTGCATGGACAAGCAATAAGGTGAAAGTAACAGTCCTTAAGAATGCAAACTTATCCTTATACTCAACAAATTAAATCACCAAATTTTAGCATTCAAACTTAACCTTATTGATAGGAATAATCAGCAATTGAGGCAACTCATTGAAACCATGATCAATCCATACGCAAGTTGTCTTTCCTAAACCTCCATAATCAAATTGATAAGATTCAGAATTTTCAGCAAGGAGAGAAACAACCTGATTTTGTACTATTGTGGACTGAATGTTGTGTTCATCACCCTATACTTGTGAAGAGTTGATGTCTCTGTCCTCAGGTGGTCTTGATTGATGATGCAATATCCCTCTTGCATTCGAAACATGCAAAACAAAATTAGAGTCATCACTGAATAATTCAAGGTGAAAATTAGATTGAACAGGTTCAGAAGTGTAAACATGGAATTTTTCACCTGTTTGAATGTCTTTGTGAGGGGTCAATGATGAAAATGCAGAAACCCCATCATGTATAGTAACTTCCCCATCATGATGTTCATCAGGAGGCCTCGTAGACTGATCTTTAAGCTTGCCTTCACATACTACAATGTGATTAAGCCCATCAAATATGACTGCAACAGTGTTGTTCTGAGCATCATTCATATTTTCCTGCACATCTGTATGAATCACATCAACTATCTCATCCTTAATACATAAAATCTGTGAATTTTCAATATTTAGTCCACCAACAGATAGAGAAAATATATAATTGGATGAATAATAAGACTCCCTGAATTCTTTTGTTGGCATTGGTTCAGGTTTGTGACTGTAACCCTCAGGAACATCAGCTTCTTTATCAGCAACATCAACTCCTACAGTTTGCTTCATGGGACATTCATTGGAAATTTGTTGAGGCTCCTCAACTGAAAGCTCAACCTCCTCCAAGGTTGCCTCAATTTTTATTGCTATGACTTTCTCAGATCCCATGCTAGTTGACTCGTTCGGTAGACATTTGCCAGTAGCTTGTTGAAATTATTTTATTGGAGGCTTACTCTTTGTAGTTTGATGTATATCATTTGTATAGTCTATCAACCATACCTGTTCTTCCACCTCTTATGTCAATTCTACTAATGCTTCAGCACTGTCGAATTTATGAATAGGTTCCTTAGGCATATCATGTAACATGGGGATTTCCTCAGCCTCCCATCCCTGAGGGTCAACTTCCAGTACATAATTTCCCAGGCTTGTTTCAGATAGGAGTACCTCCTTTAAATTATTTGTATCAGCATGGCTTGAAGCACCCTTTTGTTCAAAAAGAATATCTCTTTCAAGAGACTTTAGTACTGCACCCCTAATTGTAGGATCCCTTAACAACGCATGAGCAGAGAGACTTAATTTAACTTTCTTGAGTTCTTCCACCACACATTCACCTATTTGCTCTGCAATCATGGTAGAACAGTTGTCTTCAAAGCTAACCACAAATTTATCCCTATTGCTTTCAATGCTTCCTCCTTTATCAGATTGTCCTCCACTTACGGAATACTGAGTTGGAACATGATGGAATGCTTGAACCTCTTCAGTTGTAGACTCTTCTTCATCTAGTGGACCATTGTCATTCTCCTCATTACCTCCAAAAGGTTGAACTATAGATTCTTCAATGAATGCATATCCTGCTTCAACACTCTTGTCTTGTCCTTCTTCTGGTCCATTCTCTTCACTTCTTGGAAATGGGACATGATTCACCACTACGACTGATATGTCATAAGGATTAGATGGCACTATCTCCTGCTCACTTGAACTGTTGGTAACATGTTGGACTTCTTGCTGGAAAATAGACATAACAGTCTAGAATTCTTGACAATCCAACTCAGAGTGTTGATTAGTGTTATGAAGCCTACACCATCCTGAAAGAGCTGCTTCAGGTAGGTAAATTCCACTAGATTTCTTATGATTGTTTGGCTGATCTAGAGATGCTAAGGCTCCTCCATTATTCCAACATGGTGGCTGCCTTTCATGATCTTTATCAAGATGTTGTCCCTTATCAAAGTTTCGCCCCTGAGCCTGCATCATATCCCTATTGCTTTGATCATAATTGGACTGAATCCCCCTTTGGGCTGCCTGGGATTGACTATTCTGGTGCCTTAGGTAGGTGACTTCAGTGTTTAGCTTCTCAACTAGCTCTGTGAGTACATCTAGCCTCTCCTTGTCTGCACTGTTTGATGGAGGAACAATAGCAGCTGAATTCTACATATAAACAGTATGTGACCCATGGTTCAAGGGTTGATTAAATATCTCAGAGCTCTACAAATAGCTGGGTATATTAACTTGTTGATGAGGAAATGCACGTTGGTTCACATCTAGAGGGTAATTTGGCATGGGTGGAGTTTGATTCAAGGGATGACCTAGGTGTGAAACCAAGGGTAATTGAGGGACCAGACTCAAAGTAGGTGTTTGGTTAGCTAATGACAAAGGTTTAGACAAGTGTTACCTCAAATCTGTACTCACTTTAACAACCACATCATAAGCTTCAAATAGGCTATCCGGAGGATTTGCTTTCCATTTGATGAAAGTAGATGTTAAACTATCCAAAGCCTCATAATAAAGCTCCCTATAAGAGGCATCATCTACAGCATAAGGGGGTTGTAGCCTAGCATAAGCCCTATGAAATCTATTATTGAAAGCCACTATTGGTTCATTTGCCTCCCTCTTGACTCTAATAAACTATAGAAGTAACAAATTGGCATTGATTGGGGTCTCAATTTTATGTAAAAACACAATCTCCAGCTACAACCAAGTAGTGATAGACCGAGCAGGAAGATGGTTATACCAATGAAATGCCTCATCCCCAAGGGAATATGGGAAAAGTCTACATGCAACATCCTCATTATCAATTCCCCTATCCTTAAGGGTAGCTTTAAAAATCCTAATATGCTCCTCTGCAGTCCTTTCGGGATCATTAATGTGAAACTTGGAGCAAAAAAACTCAGGATTTTTAGGCATAGGATTGTAGTGGTTGAAGGATAAGGGAGATGGGTTGTTCACCAAGAAAGCCATTGGTGAAGGTGGAGGTGGTAATGGCTGATTTATGACTGGCTGAAGCTGTTGAATGGGGATGGCTTCAGAATTGGATGAGGATGGACTTGATGAAGATGAGGATGATGGAGATGATGGAGGTGGTTAGGTGAATGATGATTCATGTCTTCTTCTGGTCCTTCTTGACCTGGTAGGAGCTTGCAACTCTTGAAATTCCTCTTCTCCTGGTGTAGATCTGGTTCTTCTTCTGAATATTTCAGGAGAAATGGCAAACAAAAATTGATCCAGCTTGCTTATTCAGGCCCTCCTAGCGTCAATCTATTGATGGTTTTTTTTGCACAGCAACAACTTAGACAGAATATGGAAATCCTATCTCTCTTGAAAGGTAAATCTCTATCAGCAAGCCTCAAGAGATAACCCCAAGGTCTCTAATGTCAGGTCTTGACAATAGATAAACAACTCAGTGATAAATGTGAAAATGCTGGTAATCACAAAGGGACCTTACTACAAGCAATAACTAGATCTTAAACTTATCTGATTTTGCCATATGGTGATACTTCAATCCTAAAACTAACCTAGATAATAAAGAAATAGCAAAAGATAAGGGTTTAAGAGAGACCCTAAGATTAAATCTACTTATAAGACTAATAATGCAAATGATGAAATACTTGAAATGGACCAATCCCTCATAAACTAATTCCTACTTAACCCAAATAAATATGTAATCTTACAGAAATAGTGCAATCTTCTAAGGAATTAAATATTTTTCAGATCATGAACACTCATCCAAACCAACCCTATTGCAATTGAAATGAATAAGCATTCACAATTGAACTAAGCACAATGAATATTAAAGTCTAGGATAACTTTGCAAAGCAACTAACAATCAGCTAGCTACAAAAAGTATGGACCGAGGATTGTTGCAAACACTTCAAGCATCAAACCATAAACACCATTGAATCAGATCTAACTCTACAATCTAACACGTATCAAATAACCTTGAGCAATTTAAAAATATGGAACAACAAGAACCATGCAAGATAAGTCAACACAAATAGATCACCATAAATCACAATGTCTTCAATTGTATTGAATCATCCAATATCAACAACAATTCTAATGTTCTGTGTTACAACACTTGCTCCAAAATCGACTAACTTCTAACCCTAATTATTACTTTACTACCCTAATTGCTTCTAAGCCAAGAACTATCTCCCCTTTACAAATGAGGAAAAATGTCATATTTATAGAAACCCCCAAGATATGTCGGCCCAATTAGGGTTACAATAAAAACAACCACAAAACAAGGTCGGCCCAAGAAGTTCAGAACAAAATGAATTAACATTAAATACTTGGGACTCATCTAGGTCAGCCTGGGATTTTCAATGTAACTCGATCCAATGCATGTGAAGGATGGAAAAAGCCAGGTAGAAAAGGCCCCGGATAAATAGGAAGCACAACTCCCAATGCAATCGATCATTAATTGGCCCGTTCGTCCTTGTCTCAATCCAATTTATCTGGAATCTTAAGAAAAATCCCCTCCAAGTCGGCCACAGGTGAAGTAAAATACTTTAAACCCTCCTTCAATCGATTTAATCTCCCTCTTGATTCCTTAACGACCCTATTAAATTCAACCCGCACTCAGCAAAAACCACCATCAATAATATCCATTATAACCTGAGGATCAGAATTAGCCCATCACCAATAATATATTCATCATTCAAATAATTCCAAACAAAGATCAAAATCCCCCTGAAATATCGTTAATGCACTTCCTTCATAGTTTGGGATTTTCACCCCTTTGCGAAATCCAGGCCAGAGAGGAATTTCAGAAAATTCCCAGCCAGGAAGATTCTGGCAAAATAAGCATAACAAGCACCCAATAATCATTCAATCAATCATAATTAGATAAGAAACAACATGAAAGATCTTAATATTACTCAGATTAATCACATGATGCACAAACAATAGCTAATAATTCATGCTATCTCTCAATCCTTCATTTTCAACAAAGTTTCAGAGAATTTCGCCCAGGATGGAAATCCACGAAAACTGCAATAGTCTACAAATTCCAGAAAATGAAGAGACAGTGGAAATTTTGGGAAAATACAAAGGGAGTGGAAATCCACGAAGCAGGCGAAACTCCAGATCACTGCATATTTCAAAAAAATGTAGAGGACAAGGAAAATTGGGGAAATCCACCAGCGAAGGAAAATCCCGAAACTGAAGGAAAACCCGAATGTCGACGTTCTCACACGACTTCACTCAAATTGATCGAACGATCACAAATTTGAGGAACTTGGGTTCGTAACCAGCTCATTTGAACCTCCTACAGATCATCATTAAAGTTGAGGCTCATCCAAAGGTAAATCAAGAGGAAATGGTGATGCCCTAAATTTGAAACCCTAAAATTTCACCATGAACGCAGGGGAGTTAGCCCAGATTTTGATTGCCACCCCTATTAATCCCAAGGATGGGTTATTCAAAGGAGACACAGGTGAGTTGCACTTAAATGAAATTGAAAACAAGCTCACAAACTCACTCAGGGCCGACAATCACACAAGCTCGAAAAACCCCAAAATCAACCAAAATGAAAACAACTATGCACACAAGATTGAGCTCGAAAATGCAATCATGAGAATGCTAGGCACCATTGAACTCATCAATCAACAGGAGAATACAGTGACTAGGCCATCAACATTCATAAAAACAACAAACCAAAACCCCCAGGAATTCGACAAGGAGAAGGAATGTCGGGATAATCCGATCCATGCAGAATTCTGTGAAGGACCAAAATCTTCATAAAATGGTGCAAAACATCAGTCGTTGGGTTTTCAGAGCATCTGGGGAAAACTGGAAGAAGTGGAAAATCCCGAGAGTAGTGAAAAACCTGAAATGAGCTCAAAACATTAGATTTTCAAAGTGCTTCCCAGAAGGGGGGGCATATGCACGAATAAGATAATCATTCAAACACGCGCTAAGGAAACAAAACCTTCAAAATCCAAGGGCTAAAGCATAAAAAACTAGAGAAAAAGAGGGTCCCTACTTTCAGTGAGGCATGTGTGTGAAAACTGCACAACACTTGTCAATACTCCTTTTCTCTTGTCTCTAATGATTTGTTCTTCAGAATGATTCTTAAATTTCACATATTTAGGTGTCTTTGGGGACACCATTGGAGCTTCTTCTTCCTCATTCTACTTTTCTTGTTCTTCAACAACTTCTTCTACTTATCTATAATCAGGTTCATCTAATACATATCTATCAATTTCAATTGAATTCTTCAATGCTTCATCAACGTTGACATTTATGCTTTTTACAATCTTTCTCAGCCTTTTATTGTAGCATCTGTAAGCTTTGCTTCAAAGGGAGTATCCAAGGAAAATACCCTCATCACATCTTGCATAAAAATTTCCTAAGTTTTCTTCATCTCTTCTTATATAACATCTGCTTCCAAATACCTTGAAATACTTTACAGTAGGAATGTTTCCATACCACAACTCATAGGGAGTCTTAGCATTGTTAACTTTTTCTTGAACTTGATTCAACATATAAACAATAGTGTGAATTGCTTCTCTCCAGTAGACTTTCGATAAACCTACCTCAGTAATAATTGATCTAGCATATTCTTTAATCATTTTGTTCTTTCTTTCAACAACTCCATTCCGTTGAGGAGTTCTAGGAGCAGACAACTGTCTTCTTATTCCATGTGCTTCAAAAAACATGTTAAACTCATTGGAAGTGAATTCACTACCTCTATCAGACCTTCAAAATTTGATTTTCATGTCCATTTCATTTTCAACCATAGCTTTGAATGCTTTGAATTTCTCTAATGAATTCAACACATGAAAGGTGTATTCCAGTTTCAAGTTCCTTGGCGGATGTAGAGAATCTTGACAAGAAAAATATTAATCCATCCACTCCGGAAGAAGGTGGAGAAAGCTTAGTACAACTGGAATCTTTGCACAAAGAACTTGTCAGAGCGAAGGGGATCTGGGATGATGGAAAACTTGCTTGGGAAGCCATTCTCAAGGAACTAGAAGGTGCTCCCAATCCCCGTTAACATTTTTTTTCTTCTTTTTTTTATTTTAGTTTTTTTTTTGCAAATTTATCCTTAGCACACCCTTTTTCCTTGATGTCAAAGGGGGAGAATTTTGGTGTGGGAGAAATTTTGAGAAGTTTTGAAGAAGTTATGATGTATATTTGAAAGGGGGAGCTCGTACAGTTTAGGTTTACAATTTTGAACTTTTTTTGAAGACTCATTTTTGGCACATGTTGCCATCAATGACAAAGGGGGAGATTGTTGGAAGAATGAAGAAGAAGCCCTTCAGTGTGTTTTCATTGATGTCAAAAAAATTTGGTGACAGTTTTTCCTAATTTGGTAAATAGTGTTTATGTTACCTTGATCTGGTAATTTGGTTTGGAATTGCTCATAGTAGAATATCAGCCTATGTGGTTTTAGTATGTTATTAAGGACTATTAGATGCATCTGTGAACAAGTTTTCAATGATTTTGGTTGAATGGGCTGAAAGATATAAATGATAGAAGCTCGACATACAATTTTTTGCTCAAGTCTTCCTCTAGCCGACTTGAATAAAGTGGTATGAAGTCTAATATGTTGTGCAGATGTTAAAGAGATCCTTCTTAGGTTTGTGTTGACCTAAATCATACCTTGAATGTTTTGGTTTAAGCATGAAAGGAACTTTTTTTTAAGTTTTTGGGCTGACAAGTGTTGTTGTGAAGAAATTCAGACACTATATTCTAAGGAACAAGGTCTTTGCAATAGTGCCAGATCCTGTAGTCAAGCTATTGCTGATGCAAAATGAATTGGGAAAATGAAGAGCTAAGTGGGTGACTATGTTGTAGGAGTATGATATTGAGATTCAACCCATGAAGTTGGTAAGAGGCAAGGGCTTACTAGAACAATGGCAGAAATGGGTCTTGACCTTGCAACCCAGCATTATAATCTTGAAGACGTTTCTCCTGGGGACTGGTATGATGACATTATTTACTATCTTTTGAATCAACAGTGTCCAAATCACCTTAATGTTGTACAAAGAACAACATTGCGCTTGAAAAGTGACAGTTTCATGCTGAAGGTAGTTGTTCTATACAAAAAGAATCATGAAGGTGTCTACTTAAGATGCTTGGGAAAGTAGAAGCTGAAAGGGTCATGGAAGAGTTTCATGATAGATATGACACTGGCCATGGATTTGCACCTTCCACTACAAATTAGATTTTGAGAGTTGGTTATTATTGGTCCACATTGTTCAAAGATGCACATAATCATATCAGAACCTATCATGTATGTTAGACTGCAGCTACCAGAGAAAAGCATGCAACACTCCCACTTCAACCAATTTTTGAGGTAAAGCCTTTCACACAATGGGGAATGGACTTCATAGGTCCAATCAACCCGCCTTCTTTTGTAGGCCACAGGTATATTCTCACTATTACTGATTATTTCACAAGATGGACTGAGGCTCTTGCATGCAAACAATGTACTTCTGAAGTGGTAATCAATTTCATTGAATCAGGTATTATCAATCGCTTTGGATGTCCTATGTCTTTGGTTTTTGATAATGGTCCTGCATTTGCATCATTGAAATTCTCTAACTGGGACTTTGACCATGGAATTATAATCAAATTCACATCCAATTATTACCCCCAGGGTAATGGTCTGGTTGAGTCCTCCAACAAAAACCTCCTAACAATTATTTGTAAGCTATTAGAAAGAAACCCTAAGGATTGGCATACCCAACTTCAGTTTTCTCTTTGGGCAGATCGTACAAGACATAAGGCTTCCATAGGAACTTCCCCTTACCATCCGGTTTATGGGCTAGAACCTGTGTTTCCCATCCAGTTAAAAATCCCCACCCTGCAGTTCATTAATGAATATTATGATGAAGGGGATAAATGAGAAGCCTGACTTGCTGAACTATTACACCTTGAAGAAAAAAGAGATGAAGCCCTTGAAAACTTTTCCAAACATTAGGGTGTAGTCAAAATATGGTTTGATCTAGGAGAGCTAAGGTTAAATCCTTTCGAATCTCTGACTTCGTTCTCTACTAGGATAAATCCCATGACCGTAAGGGAGAGCATGGTAAATTTGACAAACTCTGGCTTGGCACTTATCAGATTTCAGAGATTCTAAGAAATAATGCTTTTCAATTGAAAAATCTCACTAGAGAGGATATCCCACTGCCTATCAATGGGTAGTACCTGAAGCATTATTTCCAGTCCTGAGCTATCTACAACTCTTTTCTTGTACATAGTTAGCTTAGGTTTCTTTTATGCTTGGTTTGTTTTGTTTTGGTTAGAGAAGGTTTCCTTTCTGTTTGCTACTTTTTGTTTGGTTTGCTTTTGCTTCTCTTTTCTTTCGGGTTTTCCTACTTTCTTTTGGGTATGTTGCATCTGCATGTCACACATTTATTATCTGGGACTGTTTTGAATATTTCTCTTACAAACTTCAATCATCCTTCCGGAGTTAGTTGGTTAAAGTCCTGTATTGGTGTCACATGTATTAAGTGCCATGAGTGGATGAGTCATGGGTTAGATTAAAATCTGGAATGTATTTGGGTCTTATTTATTTACACAAATCTTTAAAATTTTGAAGGAGCATAGGGTCCTTATGAAGTTTGGTTAGGTGAAAAATATTATTTATGCTTCAGCGCCACTGTAGTTCTTATCCCTGAGTGTGAACTTCATTGTTCACAGGTTGAAATGAAAAAGTGAAAAAAAAAATCAAAAAAAGAAAAAAAAAAGAAGATATTGAAAATCAAAAGAATGAATTTAGCCTATCAGGGGTATCTAAGTATCTCTACCGGGGCTATGGATGCCTGGCTGGTAGTAGAGCTATACTTGGGAGGACTATAGGGATAACCTCATCAGGGCTATAGACGCCTGACTGGTAGCGAGGCTCTATCGAGGATGCTTCTGGGGTTAGAATCTTCACGTAACTTATTCAGACTAAATTTGGCCCCTGTTGCAACTGAGGAAAGGGAAATAAATGCACATGCACACACTTTGACCCTGGTACAGGAAAGGTTTGTCTGCCTCAAAATCTTGAAGCTTTGCTAAATTGGTGATCTAATGCAAAGATTGAAACCAAAGATTATGGGTTCTTGATTCCAGTTTGTCACTAAAATTCTCTAGAGCATTTCCCCAGTGGAGTTGCCATATGTTGTGCAGTTCTAGCACACACGCCCCACTGAAAGTAGGGACCCCCTTTTTCGTTCTGATTTCTGATGATTTGGCCCTTTTGTTTTGAGGATTTACTTACTTAGGCATGTGCTTGAATTTTTATCTTGTTTGAATTGATGATCCCTTTAAGTTATGCATTGAAAATCGTAAGTTCTGGATAAAATCAGGGTTTTTCATTGTCTTCAGGAATCTCCACTTTGGGCGGAATTTCCCAGTATTCCTGAAAGTCCAACAAGCAAGTTTTAACCCTATGATTTAGAGATTCTGGCACCTTGCGAAACTCCGCCTAGACCGGATTTCTTTGAAATTATATCACCTCGTCAAATTCCTAGATTGCGTCCTAACCTGTCTTGTCAATGGCATTAATGCTTGATAGTACGATATTTGCAGAAAGTATTTAGGTGACTTCTTGAGGGATTGTGTGTCACTAGGCTTTCATCATTTGTTCTTAGTTGCTTTTGGGATCCTGGTCTTGAGTGTTTAGCAATTTGGCGATTGGATTGGTTGATTGCTAGATTCAGCAGCAAATTTCTTGCATTGTCATTGGACCTGTTGCTGGGGTGTCCAAGTTTTTTATCAATCTCCTTTGAAGTTATATTTGCTTCATCCATGGTATTTATCTATTTCCTTTCTTTCTCAATGATGAATGAATGTGATGTTTTGACATTTTGAATGCATTCAGAGCTCGAATTTCATTGGTTTGGTGTCAGAACTAGGGTTTAGTTTATTTTTCGCAGATTCTTAGAACCCAGTTAAGACCCCCCTAGTTGAATCAATAATTTTGAAGCACCAACTCCTCCCAAATCACTCCTTCAGGCTCGACCCTTGAGTAATTTTGTTGTTATTTAGGGTTTGGGGAGTTATTTTGATTGAAGACGATTCCCTGAGTGAGTTTGTGAGCCCATCTCTGACTTTATTAGCTAGTAGATCACTTAGGCATGTCCCAAACAATTTATCTTGAGCTTAACTAGACAAACGAGTCCAATTCAAGCTTAATCTGAGCTCATTCCCTGCATTCATGGCAGAGATTTCAGAATCAAACCTAAGGCATCACAACTGCAACCTAGGGCATCACCAATCCTCACCAATTCGCCTCTGAGAGAGTTGAGGATTTAAAAACGATCAATAAGAAATGTAAAACAAACTATATTTGAACCTAAAATCTCAAATTTGTGATCGTTTGATTGTTCTGGGCGAGATCGTGAGAAATGACAGTTTTTGGGATCCCGAGGTCTTTGCAGAATTTCTTCACCCTCGAAATTTCCCAAATTTCCCTCACCCTTTCATTTTCCCAGAGACGTGCAAAAGGCTCAGAGTTTCAAGTTCCTCACGGAATTCCTTCTTCGGTTGATTTTCCCGAAAAGACTTCACAGTACAAAGAATTTGAGAGATGAATGAATTTAATGTTGTGTATTTGGCATCTCGTGGTCAATATTGATGATTTAAATGATATTACAAGATTTCCTTTCATGTTTTAATGATTGAACTGATGACATTTGTGCTTGATCAATGAAGTCCGCCTGACACAGAATTTCCCAAAATTCCTCTCTAGCCGGTTTTCCCCAGATTGCTCAAAATCTCGGATTTAAAATGATTATGTTTTATGATTGATTTGAGGGATTTTTGTCATGATTTTGAGTTAGGTGTAATGATGAATATGTTATTCATGGGTGACTAACCTTGATTCTAATGTTATAAAAATTATTTATTGGGTTTTTCTACTGGATGCAGGCTAAATGAAGTAAGACAGTAGCCGAGAAGACTAGAGGCAAGCTGATGAATCCAAGTGTTGAAGGGTCTACTATCTCCGAGGTAGAGAGGATTAAAATGGATATAAGGAGTAGGATCCCAAAAAGTGAGTTGAATTCCATCTCATCAAAGGTCACGGATACAAATGTAAGCTGGTGGGATTATGAAGAATTCAAGGGTAGGATGGCAGAGAAGGACTTCTCAGTATTGGCTAGGTGGATGGTAGAGTCAGGATTGGTCCATGTAGCAGGATTCCCTCCCACAATTCAATGCTATGAGCTGGTGTTGGAATGTGCCAGACATTATGACAGGGGCACACAAAGGATAGTGAGTCCTTAAGGGAGAATAGTGGAAAATCTTAAGCCTGTGTCTATAGCCCAAACCTTTGACATGCCTAATAGGTCTCATGTGGTGGGTTTTGATATGGACATAGTGAAGAAGTATTATGATGAAGACATCATCAAATCACAACAGGTCATCAATTCCTAGTTAGAGAAACCCAAGTCTCACTTCTCCAAACTGGCCAAGCAACTATTCAGAGAAAAATTCAAAAGGGAATACTATGATGCTATCACACTCCTCAGTAGGGTGGCAGAATTGAAGAGTGCAAGGGTATTTGAAAACTGGATGTTTCATGTCATTGTGAGGATGGAGCAGAACATTGATTACCATTGGGCAGGCATTATAAGTGCAATGATACACAAAAAAATGTGTAATGTGCTACAAAAAAAGACTTTCACAATGACCTCTTGGTTTATGCACTTGCAAGGTTCCATCCATACAAGGGGCTAAGCACAAGAGGCGTGTTTAGGCAAGATGTGATTTATGAAGTGTACCCACAATTATACTTGGGTAGAACAAGTTATAGGAGGGTGAATGACGCATTCACCATGTACATCACCAGGTTATTACAGGGCACAAAACATGTTCGGATCTCAAACAATGCCAAGGAGCTAATCAAGAGGTTTGGAGATTGGTTTATCCAGTTCCCTACCTTCTCATACATCAGAATATATGGTTGCAAAAGGGCCCCATATAGACTCCCTAGATATCCCACAGATCACATCATACTTCTAGAAGTCACAAGACAGATATGTGATTTTGATGCAATTGTTAAGAAAGACAATCATAAGATTGGGTTTGGTGGTGATTTTCCTTTGAGGGTAGGTAGTAATGAAGCTTGACCCTCTATTAATTCAGGTCATGCTTCTAAGGAGGAAATGAGCACTTTGGGTCTCTCTTTCCATTCTAAGAGATCCAGATTTGATAGGACTAGTGAGGCACAAAGAAAGGCCAGCAAGGAATACAACCATAAGGATGATGTAGAGGATTATTGGGCTAACAGTAAGGATGAATTTGAAGTTAGGAGAAAGAAGTTCTCCAGGCTACCAGTGAACTTGGTCCGACTATACAACATAAAGGCCATTCCTGACCAGATTGAAGATGATGGAGATTTGATTTAGAGTCATGACTATGACCCTGTGAAAGACAAACCAATAGGAGAGATAGACCGGTTGGAGGAAGAGAAGACAAAATTAGAGTAGATCATAACTCCAATAATCAAGTACACCAAGTTATGGCTCAAACACAAGATTTGGGAGTTAGAGAGTGAAGGTGTGCAATGCACCTATGATCTAATGGGGGACTTGGAGTCCCATTCCACTACTGAGGAATCAGGTGAGAAAGTTTCTAAAAGTAAAGCTAAGGCAGATTCCCCTTTTAAAATAAAGATCAAGGGTTCTCAAGTAAAAGAAGGGGAGAAATGGAGGAAATTGATTGCTAAAAAGAGGAAGCATATTCCAAGAACCAAGAAGTCTACAAAAGAACAACCTAATGAGGAGGAAGAGAAAGATAGTACTCCTGAGCTCAAAAGGAGAAGGGTAACTCGAACTTCAAAGAAGAAAGATGAATCTTCTAAGGAGAAAGAAGAAATTAGCCCACCTGTGGTAAATGTGGAGAGTTCAGGGGAAAAGACTCAAGTATACACAAGGAGGTCAAAGACTCCTTCTCCCAAGGATAATACACTAAAGGAAGATACTCCCCTAGTGGCCCCTACTGCAGAACAACATAAGGATGTTCCTCCTCTCCATGAATCACATGATGCATTAGATCAATCTAAAGATGCAGAGGATCACTAGGATGAGGAAATGGAAGGATTCAAGGAAAGTGAACTCTACAGTGCGGAGGAAGAGATAAAAAAATATTGCAGTCCCCTTTGGTGACTTATGAGGATTCGTCCATTGACCATGAAAAAGATAGACCTCCATAGAGAGAGGATGTGTCTACTAGGACTCCTTCACCAGTGCATGAAGAAGAAGGACATGATGGGGAAGAGGATAGGAATCCAGGAAAGGGAAGTGAAGATAAAGCTAAAGAAATTCCTGATGAGCAAAATCTGAATATGGATTCCTCCAAGGAGCAACACGATGTGGTTGGACAAGGTAATGTGCAGTCGGATTCCACTATTCCTACTTGGCTAGACAAGGAATTAAAGAGTAAACAAATTGGTGGTGGGTGATACTCCTCCCAACTAGGATGAATTACTGGCAAACATAGGGAAAGGAAAAGCAAAGAAGAAAGCCAGGGTTATCTCTAGGATTGAGAGAGATGAAGCCAATAATAGGGTGATTCACATTGCCACCCCTGTATCAGATAAGAATAAGGATGAAGTGGTTGGCTGAGATTACATTGTGCAAACTACCAGCTTGGGACGCGCCTCCATGATACAGGAGGTTGAAGAATTCGAAGGCTCCAGTGCTGCTATTTTGAGTAGATTGAAAAAAGAAGTGCAAGCTAAGCAAGATTTGAAGAAGAAGAATGACAAACTGAAGAGGTATCTACAGGATTTGATGAAACCCTTGCTATCTATCAGCCAAATCAGCTCCTCATCATTTGCTGCAAGTTTTCTACCAAAGGAGACAATAACTGAGTTGGAAAAGATGAAAACCACTACACATGCCACACTGAACTGGTTGTAGGGAGTGGAAGCCAAAGGAGATAATTCTATTAAAGATATCTTGTCAACCGGTGGAGATGCTATAAGATCAATAGAGTGGTTCAAGAATGTATTAGCTCAAAATATGGAGGATGTTGATCTCTTGTTGCAGAAGACCAATACCACCATGGAATATACTGAAGACAAGCTAGTAAGTGATGGAATTCTTCCTTCTTCCAAAGTTGCAGAACCCTGGGAATGGCATGAAGCTTTGAAAATAAGGCAAAGGGTTTTGAAGAAGGTGCATAAGCAAGGAAAGCAAATTGAGGATACCCTAACTGAAATCTACAAGTGCATTTCCTTCTTTGAAGTTATGATAGGAAGAAAAAGGTTTGCACCAAAGCATTTGAACTTGGAACAACTGAGGAAATGGTGGCATGATGTATATTCTCCAGTCAATTGGTGCAGGAGCACCTAGGCTGACCTCCATTTTTGTTTGTCATCAATTTTGGCTTGTACCTGATCTTAGCCAAATCAGGGTATTAGTGAGTTTGATTTGGACCTTAGAAGGTCTTGTTTGTGTGTGATGAGTTAGTCACTAGGACTAAAGTCATCATTAGGTTATCATTATTGTTAAATGTTGCTTTATTTAGCTTTGGACAGTTTATGTTAGAAGGTTGAGCCTTAAATGTGTTATAATCACATCCTCGTTGTTAGAAGATGCCAAGAGGCAGTTGAGGAAGTTGATGGTTCGAAATCAAGGTGTTAGAGGTCCTAAGATTTAGGATCATGACACGATGATGGAAGTTTCAAAGTTGTTGTAAAAGTTGCATGACAATAGTTGTGGAATTGCATGCAACTTAGTTGGATTGGAATCCCTTGAAATCAGGAGTAAGTGGTCGATCAACTTCCCTTGAAACATGGTAAAGGCATCCAAATAGGTGTGATGGCTCGTGGAAGCAGTTAGTTTTTGTTGTAATCAAGTTTTGTTGTGTGGAATAGAAGAAAGCATTACATATTTCTGTGTTTTTCCCGTGTACCTTGAGAGATAGAGTTATCAAAGGCATTGTATTTACTGATTTCACACTGTATTTGTGTTTATAGGATAGATTTGAGTAACTTTCATTTTGTATTCAAGTTGATTAGAGTAGAGTTGTTGTTTTGAATCCATAGATTAGAGTTAGAGGGTTTGTAAATTTTGTTTTGAGCAGTCAATTTTAAAATGGCTCCCCCATAAAATCCAACCACGGGATCACCCTGAGACTAGATTGAAATGATAGGGGAGCCAGTCAATTGTATATATTTAGTAGTAGGGAGTGTAGGGAATGGAGCAAGTATTTATAAAATCAAACCCTAGACGAGCTAGGACTGCCCGGTTAGAGGTTTGAGAGGTAAAAGTTGAAGAACTTAGGCAGGGGTAGAAGGTACAGTACGAAACCTGTACGGTTTCAGGGAGGTCTCAGTCACATTTTGACATGTTGAAAAGATTGTGGTCTTCCAAATCCATTTGTGCAAGGAAAAGGTAAGAAACCAATGAAACCCTAAGAATTAGGCCTAGTTAGCCTATTTGTCCTTAATTGTAGGAACCTACTGTACGGAAGAGACAGAGGTCTGAAACCCTATGAAAGATTTAAAGGTCCAAAAAGGGTGTCTGGAAATCAAGTTTAATTGCTAGGATGTTTGGCAAGTTTGGGCAGGAAAAGCAAAAAGGTGACTGGTAAGGGCTAGTAGGAATTAGGCCTCACCAAGGAAAATTCTTGAAAACGGGTAATTTGAAGATTGAACACCAAGCAAGATGGACCTATTTGGATGTGAGAAGCATGATGACAGTATCTCTAGCTCCCCTGCAAGCAGTTCAAGCAAGATGATGAAATTGGCACTTAGATCCTTCTAGGTGTTGGAAAGAAGATTGCAAAATTGGATGGTGTTAAGTCCTTCAAGGTTAAGCACAAGGAGAGACTCTTGAAACAGAGTTGAAGCAAGGCTTAGTTAATGATCTAAGTCTAGTTAGAGCCTAGCAATTGGTAGGTTCTTGGTTGAAGATAGAGAGAAGTCTTCTAGCAGATTGGTGCAAGAAAACCTTGGAGCTCACATACACCATATTGGTATCAGAGCAACGTTTGATTCAAGGCTTGTGATTGATGTTGCAGCCCACTGAGTCAGTAGGAGAGAACACACCAGAGGAAAGAACCATGGTGACTAATGCAGAGTTTGCTAAAAAAGTAGAAGAGCAAGAGGAAGACAACCGACTGCTAAGAGAAAGGTTGTCTCAAGTGGAGAAGCTCTTGGATGAAGTCCATGAGACAACAGATAAAGTGAAGGACAAGATAGAGCAAAAGGAAGAACAGGAAGCAAATGAAAAAGAAGAGGACTTGGAGGAGGAAGCTCCAAAGCCTGATCCTGTTCTTGCTGAAGAACGCTTCTTGAAGGCATTGCAAGCCTTAAGTGGTAAAGCATTGGAAGGTGTGCCACTATTTAGTGGACAAATGGACCCTGATTTAGTTGTGGACTAGATTGAGAGCATAGAAAATCACTTTGAATGTGATGGTATAACAGAGGCCCAAAAGGTAAAAGTGGCCAAGTCAAGGTTGAGAGGAGCAGCTCTCACATGGTGGAAATTTGTACAAGCTGAAAGAGAAAAAGAAGGCAAAGGTCCCATAGTTTCATGGAGAGGAATGGTAACTAAGATAAGGCAGGCCTATCTACCTGATGACTATGAAGTTCAGTTGCATAGGAGAAGACACAATCTGAGGCAAAAAGATATGGATGTTCAAACATACACCGAGGAGTTTCAAAAATTGTGCCTAAGATCAAAGGTGGTTGAGGACGAAAGCATCAAGCTAGCAAGGTACTTGAATGGGCTTAAGTGGTCTATTCAAGAAGACATGAGCCTAGTGAACTTCAAAACAGTCCGCCAATGCTATCAAATGGCTTTGAAGATAGAGGAGAAAGGCAAAAAGAAGCAAGAACAAAACCCCAAAAGTAGAGGTAAAGGGAAAGATAGCAGAGGACAAAGAGGTGGCTATGGTGGAAGAAGTTCAGAACCAAGAGCCCAAGGAGAAGTTAGATACTCCAAGAAGCAAGAAGGAAGCTCTAGTAGAGGTGGTAGAGGAAGAGGCTCTAGCTCCAGAGGAAGAAGTGGTGGACAAGGAAGAGGTAACTACTTCACTAATATGAAATGTTACCACTGCAATCAGTTGGGACACCCGGCCTATAGATGTTCAGAGAAAGGTAGTACTTCTCATGGAGGTGACAAGAGAACTAATTTGGTTCATGATGAGGCTACTGCAGCAGATAAACATCCTGAAGTGCCATTGAATTCAGAGGAAGGTGAGAACCTCATGATGAGGAGAACTTTGATCAAGGAACCGGTGAAAGAAGAGCCAAGCCAAAGGAGGTCCTTGTTTAGGATAAAATGCAAGATGATGGGGAAAGTATGTAGAGTCATCATTGACTCAGGTTCTACTGACAATATTGTGTCAGAGGAGGCAGTTAGCAAGCTGAAGTTGACAAGGATACCCCACAACAATCCTTACAAGGTCACATGGCTCAATAAAGGTCAACATGTCTTGGTGAATGAACAATCATGGGTGAAGTTCTCAATTGGTAGGTACAAGGACAAAGTTTTGTGTGATGTGTTACCTATGGATGCATGTCACTTGCTCCTAGGTAGACCATGGAAATTTGACTGCCAAGCTGTGCATGATGGAGCAAATAACTCCTATACTTTCAAGAAAGATAAGGTAACCTTCAAAATTCAGTCTTTGCTAGAAGATACAGAGGTGCAGACAGCAAGTTCTAAACTGCTCATGGTTGGTGAAAAAGAGTTCTTAGAAGCCTTGGAAGAAGGAGAAAGAGTTGGTTATGCAGTGATGATCAAGCCAAGAGAGGTGAGCAAAGAGAAAGCAGCTGAAAAGCAAGAGTTACCCAAGGAGATACAGAAATTGTTGCAGACCTATGAAGGTATTGTAAGTAGTGGTCAACCAACAACATTACCCCCTAAGAGAGCCATAATTCATAGGATAGACTTGATACCAGGAGCTACCCTTCCAAACAAAGCAACTTACAAGATGACACCTCAACAAAATGAGGAAATAGCTAGGAAAATTCAAGAACTTCTCAACCAAGGTCTTATTAGGAAAAGCATTAGTCCATGTGCAGTACCCACTGTCTTAGCACCTAAAAAGGGAGGAGAATGGAGGCTTTGTACTGATTCTAGGGCAATAAACAAGATAACCATCAGGTATAGGTTCCCTATCCCTAGGATTGAAGATCTCATGGATTTTCTAGGTGAAGCTAGGTACTATACCAAGATAGATTTAAAGAGTGGTTATCACCAAATTAGGATACATGAGGGAGATGAGTGGAAAACAGCCTTCAAAACCAATGAGGGTCTCTATGAGTGGCTAGTTATGCCATTTGGACTGTCTAATGCCCCTCCACATTCATGAGACTCATGAATGAAATCCTCAAAGACTACATTGGCAAGTTTGTAGTAGTGTATCTTGATGATATACTAATCTATAGCAGAACAAGAGAAGAGCACCTCCAACAGATAGAGTTGATTTTCAAGAAGCTACAGGAGGAGAAGCTGATGATCAATTTGGAAAAGTGTGAGTTCATCAAAACAGAGCTGGTGTACCTTGGATTTGTGCTATCACATGGAAACTTGAAGATGGATAGCAGCAAAGTGGAAGCCATCCTCAATTGGCCTACTCCAAAGACAACAACAGAGGTAAGAAGCTTCCATGGTCTTGCTCAATACTATAGAAAGTTTATAAGACAGTTTAGTGCTATTTGTGCTCCTATGTTGGATACCATAAAAGGAGGAATGAAGACTAAGTTTGTATGGAATGAGCAAGCTAACAAGATTTTTGAGTTGCTGAAGGAGAAGATAGCCACCCAACCTGTTTTGGTGTTACCAAGCTTTGAGAAGCTATTCACCATTGAATGTGATGCAAGCAATGTAGCTATTGGAGCTATTCTCAGTCAAGAGGGCAGACCGGTGGCTTTTCATTTAGAGAAGTTAAGTGAAGCCAAGAAGAAGTATTCTTCTTATGACCTTGAGATGTATGCATTGGTCCAAGCTCTAAGGAAGTGGAGGCACTACTTGCTTCCCAAGGAATTCATAGTGTATTCAGACAACCAAGCACTCAGTTTCCTGAACTCACAAGAGAATTTGAGTCACAGACACATGAAATGGGTGGAGTACTTGCAAGCTTACACCTTCAATATCAAGCACAAGAAAGGAGCTCTCAACAAAGTGGCAAATGCCTTGAGCAGAAGAGTCCTCACCATTCAAGAAATTCAGTTGAAGAGCATGGGGATAGATCATTTCAAAGATCTATATGCAGATGATGAAGACTTTGCAGACATTTATAAGGTATGTGCTGAATACAAGAATCATTTTCATAGCAAATATGTTGAATATACTTTGCAAAGTGATCTTTTGTTTAAAGGGAATCAGCTATGTGTTCCTAGAGGTTCTATTAGGGAAAAATTAATACAAGAAAAGCATAATGGTGCATTGAGTGGTCATTTTGGAATCACCAAAACTCAGGAACTGGTTCAAAGGTTTTACTTTTGGCCAAGGATGAACCTAGATGTCAGGAGGTATGTGGAGAGTTGTGTGGTGTGTCAAAAGGCCAAGGGTACTTCTTCAAATGCAGGCCTATACCAACCACTGCCTATCCCTACTAGGCCATGGGAATGCTTGAGTATGGACTTTGTAGTTGGGTTACCCAAGACAAGGCAAGGCATGGACAATGTTTATGTGGTTGTAGACAGATTCAACAAAATGGCTCACTTTGTGCCATGCAAAACAACTAATGATGCCAGTCAAATAGCCTCTCTTTTCTTCAAAGAGATAGTAAGGATTCATGGATTACCAATCAACATTGTATCAGACATAGATACTAAGTTTATGAGTCATTTTTGGAAGACTCTTTGGCAAAGAATGGGCACTAATTTATCCTTTGGATCTGCATGCCATCCCCAAACTGATGGTTAGACTGAAGTGGTTAATAGAACTCTTGGAAACCTCTTAAGGTGCTTGACCAAGGAGTATGGTCAACAATGGGATCAATTAATTGGGCAAGCTGAATATGCCTATAATGATACTGTCAACAGATCAACAGGGAAGAGTCCCTTTGAAATTGTCTATGGACTACATCCTAGAGGTGTTTATGAGCTGAGAGAGTTGAAGGATGGAGTCAAAGGAAGTGGATATGCTGATGACTTTTCCTATGCAATGCAGGAGATTCATGAGACAGTCAGAAAAACATTGGCAGAAAACACCATGAAACATAAGACTAGGTGGATGAGCATAGAAGAGAAGTGCAGTTCCATGTTGGAGACTTAGTAATGGTGCATTTGAACAAGTCTAGACTGTAGAAAGGAGTTCCTCATAAGTTGCAAATGAAGAGGATAGGTCCCTGTCATATCTTGGAGAAATATGGAAACAATGCATTTAAGGTGCAATTACCAGATGACAGTGGACTGTCCCCTGTTTTTAACATTGCAGATCTAGTTCACTACAGAGGACCACCACCAAGCATGGATCATACCCTTCATGAAGTCATACAAGATATGGAAGAACTCAAACTGCCCTCCACTACAGTCAAGCAAGCTGACAAGATATTGGATACTAGGGTCTATAAAAAGACTAGAACTAAAGAATACAAAGAACATCTGGTCAAGAGGCATGATCAACCTGATGTTGATGTAGTATGGATCAAGGAGGCAGAGTTCAAGAAGTTGGGAATTGATCTCAACTTGCTCAATCCAAGGGTGGATTGAAATCTTTTATTTTGGGGAGGATGGTGCAGGAGCACCTTGGCTGACCTCCATTTTTGTTTGTCATCAATTTTGGCTTGTACCTGATCTTAGCCAAATCAGGGTATTAGTGAGTTTGATTTGGACCTTAGAAGGTCTTGTTTGTGTGTGATGAGTTAGTCACTAGGCTAAAGTCATCATCAGGTTATCATTATTGTTAAATGTTGCTTTATTTAGCTTTGGACAGTTTATGTTAGAAGGTTGAGCCTTAAATGTGTTATAATCACATCCTCGTTGTTAGAAGATGCCAAGAGGCAGTTGAGGAAGTTGATGGTTCAAAATCAAGGTGTTAGAGGTCCTAAGATTTAGGATCATGACACGATGATGGAAGTTGCAAAATTGTTGTAAAAGTTGCATGACAATAGTTGTGGAATTGCGTGCAACTTAGTTGGATTGGAATCCCTTGAAATCAGGAGTAAGTGGTTGATCAACTTCCATTGAAACATGGTAAAGGTATCCAAATAGGTGTGATGGCTTGTGGAAGTAGTTAGTTTTTGTTGTAATCAAGTTTTGTTATGTGGAATAGAAGAAAGCATTACAAATTTCTGTGTTTTTCCCGTGTACCTTGAGAGACAGAGTTATCAAAGGCATTGTATTTATTGATTTCACACTGTATTTGTGTTTATGGGATAGATTTGAGTAACTTTCATTTTGTATTCAAGTTGATTAGAGTAGAGTTGTTGTTTTGAATCCATAGATTAGAGTTAGAGGGTTTGTAAATTTTGTTTTGAGCAGTCAATTTTAAAATGGCTCCCCCATAAAATCCAACCACGGGATCACCTTGAGACTGGATTGAAATGATAGGGGAGCCAGTCAATTGTATATATTTAGCAGTAGGGAGTGTAGGGAATGGAGCAAGTATTTATAAAATCAAACCCTAGGCGAGCTAGGACTGCCCGGTTAGAGGTTTGAGAGGTAAAAGTTGAAGAACTTAGGCAGGGATAGAAGGTACAGTACGGAACCTGTACAGTTTCAGGGAGGTCTCAGTCACATTTTGACATGTTGAAAAGATTGTGGTCTTCCAAATCCATTTGTGCAAGGAAAAGGTAAGAAACCAATGAAACCCTAAGAATTAGGCCTAGTTAGCCTTTTTGTCCTTAATTGTAGGAACCTACTGTACGGAAGAGACAAAGGTCGGAAACCCTATGAAAGATTTAAAGGTCCAAAAAGGGTGTTTGGAAATCAAGTTTAATTGCTAGGCTATTTGGCAAGTTTGGGCAGGAAAAGCAAAAAGGTGACTGGTAAGGGCTAGTAGGAATTAGGCCTCACCAAGGCAAATTCTTGAAAACGGGTAATTCAAAGATTGAACACCAAGCAAGATGGACCTATTTGGATGTGAGAAGCATGATGATAGTATCTCTAGCTCCCCTGCAAGCAGTTCAAGCAAGATGATGAAATTGGCACTTAGATCCTTATAGGTGTTGGAAAGAAGATTGCAAAATTGGATGGTGTTAAGTCCTTCAAGGTTAAGCACAAGGAGAGATTCTTGAAACAGAGTTGAAGCAAGGCTTAGTTAATGATCTAAGTATAGTCAGAGCCTAGCAATTGTCAGGTTCTTGGTTGAAGACAAAGAGAAGTCTTCTAGCAGATTGGTGCAAGCAAACCTTGGAGCTCACATACACCATATTGGTATCAGAGCAATCTAAAACTTCGTTGTTTTCTTTAAGTTTGGCTTTACAATATGCAATGAACCTTAGCATGAGCTGTTTCTTAAAAAAAGAGAAAAAGAGCAAGGGAGAGAGAAGGTTTCTAGATCTGTAACAAACTATGAACAGTAATCATGGAGTTCATGTCGTGGACAACTTCCTTCAAACAAAATTTCACTTAACCAGAAAATTCACAGTCTTATGAAATATGTGCTATCTTCTAAGGCCTGCAAATATTTCTCCATTCATTCACCATAAATATGCACAAACAAAGATAAAAGTGTGGAGCAGCTTTGAATTCAATCCCAGACTAACTTTGCACAGCTATTTACCAACGGCAAACAACAAAAAGTATGGGCAAGGAAGGCATCTACACAACAACAATTTTCACAACTACAGAACAACATTACTAAAATATACTCAAGCAATTTAAATCTAACTTAAAACAACAATGTAAATCTAAATAAAGCATCTAACAAAGGAGTTTGAATCATGAAACATGTGAAGAATTCAGAAAATGCACCAAGTCAATGTATTTTCATTATAAATTTCAGCAGCATGTCTTTACAACAACTCAACTCCCTTTGGAAATGAGAGGAGACCCCCTATTTATAGTTCCAAAAAGTGGAACGAATGGCCAAGATTCAATCTCATTGTGTGGCCAATATTCACTACAAACTAGGGTTCTACCTACCCCCAATATATTACAATTTAAAATACAATTTTGTCCATATCCCTATTTCGTCATCTACTAACAGCACTATAGCATTTTTTCTTTTGCTAATTGCTCTCTTTGTTGTAGCTATTCCTTTAGGAGTTCTTCACTGATAATAGGGTTGCCTTCCTACTTCTTCAAAGTTGCATATGCCATGAATTTCGGAATTACCGGTTGGAGTTTGACAACCTCTATGATTTTGGACTGTAGCATCTGATAACTCCATTCTTTCGAGTTGTCTTCAAGTCTTTTCGAGTCTTCGTCATAGTTTGTGGTGTGATCTCTAAATAGCTCCGACTGGGCGAAGGCATGGGTGGAAAAACTCATGAAATCTATGGTTATCTCATTGGACATCCCATCCTCCATTGCCTTGCATAAATAAGGCTTTATTTTCTCCGAATCCATTTGCACCACGGGCATGTCGTATCCCGTCATTAACTTCAAATACCGGGCACAGTCCGCCCTAATTTCCTTGACCCATTCGATATTTGGATCCACCTTATCCATTATCTGCTCTAGTCTTTCCCTCTTGTTATCAAAATATCGCTTCCACACATCCACCAACCAATGGTCGTCCCTTTTGAATGCGAGCTCCTTTTCCCACGTGGCCTTTGGTAGCCGGAGGATGGCCTCAATCTTTGGATAGGTGGAATTATATGTTGTAGGTAAGTTGGTGTAGAGATTCTTGGTTCCCTCCAGGTCCTGCTATAAATCTAAGAAATTGTTGGCCATCTGATACCCATGTTCCTGACGTACAAGACTTGTTGGAACCAGCTCTTTGTAGTCTTATCCAAGTTTTTCCTCTTTTCCAGTTTGTCAATCTATTCTTTGGACAACAGTTGGGGTGGAGCCGCGAACATGGCAAGTATGTCATCCATTGAAGACCATTGTTGGATGTAATCCATCAAGGCAGCTACTTGTGCTTTAAGCTCATCTTTCAACTCCTTATCTTGTTGTATTAGGTGCACCACCATAGCTACTGACTCTTCAAGATGTTCCACCTTCTATTTTCTGGTAGCAATCCCCAAGTTGATGGTGGAGACGTTATAACTTACTCCTTCCTGGCCTACCACCGGTGTTGCTATCTGCACTGTTCGGGATCCGGAAGCATCCATCGTTACCCTGGACCTAACTTTAGGCTTCTTCTCCTTCTTGATTGAGATTTGTGCTCAGGCTAGGATAGCTTCTAGCCTCGCTCTTGGGTCATTTGGGGCGGGAGTCTTCTTTTCAAGTTTCTTCCCCAGCCATTCGGGCATGGTAGATTTTTCCTTGGGCAATTCTCGATCACCCTTGCCTCCCTCTGTCTAAATCTCCATTTGTTCACCTATGGGAGTCTTTTCTTTCATTTTGGTGTTGTCTCCTTCTTCCTCATCGGAGTCCTAGATGAATGTGAGGTGTTTGATGGGAGGCTTAGTAGTCAATTGCTTCCATGGGATTTCTTCTATCTCAATTTCTTTTCCTTTCTCCTCCTCAGTTTGTTCGTCCTCGTGCCCATGCTCCTCAGGTTTTTCCTCTTCTACATTTCCTTCCCCCCTATGAGGAGATGGAACAACCTCCAGCTGTCCCCCTATAGGGAGTTCCACCATTTCCATCGTCCTACCACCTTCTTATTCTTCTCTGGGAGGTGACCTTTTTGTCTCTTCTTCATCATGCTTCAGTTGTCTGGCCATTTCCTCTTCGAGGTCATCATCGAAGGTCTGCACAATAGTTCTACCACCTACACCATCCTCTTCATCTCTGCTCTCGGAAGACCCCATTCCTTCTTCCTCGTAGACCACCCTATCAATCATCTGGTGTTCATACTCAGGTTGTTCATGGTACTCATCAGCTTCCTCCTCCATTTCCCTCGAGGCTTCTTTCTCTCGTCTCTCCCATTCCTCAGAAATTAACATTGTGGCCTCCATTGTTGGCGGTCCCGTTGGAGGTTGCGAGGGCACAGCGGTGGCGAGGACCCATGCTAAGGAAGTCTGAATGGTGGGGTCCATGAAGATCTAGGAGAGTTCAGAGGGGATATTTTTCATGTGCCACGAGAAAGCCTTCGGTAATGCAAGCGCGGGAATTGGTGTTGTCACCATTGCTAATGGGAGTGATGTGGGTGACATGGTGGTGGAGGAAAGAGGAGTAGTCGCGGTGGATGAAGAGTTAGTCATTATGATGGGCCCAGTCGGGGGAGAAGAGGCGAGATGGACTGAGATATCCACCGCGGGTGGGGACATGGTGACCATGGCCTGGGAAATAGATGGCAGGGTAGTCAGAACAGGGGGAGTCAGAAGGAGTTCTAGCTGATCCACCCTCTCTTCTTCACCTTCTTGAATTGTCAGCTGCTCCGTGGCACTTCCTGTTTGCTTGGGCCTCTTAGAGGGTGAGCCTCCTGAATCTTTCCTTGCATACACCTTAGGATATGGAGACTACTTTGTTTCAGTCCCTTTCCTCTTTTTTGGATCTAGTGAGCAAAGGAGATTTGGATGTCCTGCCCATTGAAGTTGTAGCAATGACATCCTCTGTGGCACTAGGCTCACTCTTGAGCCCTTCATATGCCAGGACAACCCCTTATTTCTTTAATCGGGCTACTTGTCCATCAATCCATTCTTTGGTTTAAGCCATGATTAGTTTAGTCACAATATCAAGGTCATCGACCTCCTGCTCATCCCAGTCTCTCATTGGTAGAGGAAAATTAGCGACTGTAGCATACTTGGGGTCCATGACAGTGCCTTCATCCTCCTCAACCTGGTCTGGTATAGGAAACAGGTGCACCCTTTTCATGAAGTATGTGGTCATCTGCATGTAATGCCTCGTGCACACCTCTTTGTCATCCTGGCAGTTTGCCCAAAAATCTTCAACATGATGTAGGTGAGCATACTCTGGTCCCAGTGCCTTTCTTACATGCCCATAGGGGTCTACCCGTAGATGAGCAGTGTGTAGGTGGAAGTGGAACTCCGCCAACTCCTTTTCTGAATTCCCAACGAACTAGGAAGTTTGCAATTTATACATCCCCTGACCGAAGGCTAAGGGATAAGGAATCCCTGCCAAATTTTTACCACCGAGGACTGAGTGTATATGTTGTAGCTGTCGGGAGAGTTCTAATAGTATAATCCGGTCATTGGGGTATCGGGGTAGCTTATTCGGCCTTTCTGTGAAGCCTTGGGCATGAATATATGTGAATTTGGGGAATTGAATAAATAGGAAGGCGTACTGTTTCAGGAATGCTCGTGCGTTGTGAGAGACCCTTCTCTCAAAATTCCCTCCAAGCAATCGGATGATGTGGCCAATGAAGGCGTCATTCACCCTGCAATAATCCTTCTTGAAGTTTTTGAATTGTAGCTAGGGATATTTGTCATGTGCTTTTAATCTCTGGCCCTACTCCTCGTCGGGTGCCACAAATAATCCATTGTACTGCCTCTGCTCCGCTAGTGAGTAGACCAGATAGGAGGTCATGTAGAACTTGGAGCTCTTCTTCACATTCATAAACTGCTTGTGGAAGTAGTTGCTTATGATGCCTCCCCAGTAGAATGAGGCTTTTGTGGTGACGTCTTCGTTCCCATGGAGGATCTTCTCAACAAAATATACCATCCATTCTTGGAAAAATGCAGCAGAAGGGAGGCCCATTACCTGGCTCAACATGGTTACTAGGTCGTAGTAGTCTTTATAGAAATCAATGTGAAAGAGTTCTTGGGGAACCTTCGCAGCACTGCCTCTTTTCTCCTTGAGCCAATATTGATTTATCAACTTTTTTCAGTCCATCAGGTTTTCATCCCAAGTTGTCTTTCCTTCCTCCATGGTGGGCACCTCCATTTCCTTGAAGGTGGGAATGTGGAAACTTTTAGTAATTCCTTCAGCTGACATCTTAGCAAGGATGTTCACATCTCTGTCAAGGATGGTTCTTGTTTGGGGCTGGTAGGCTTGCCGGCAGGCCATGACCAATTCAGGGGCAATGAGAGATGGGGGGAAGCTTGTCACTTTTGAAATCCCACTCTGTCTAATTGATCTTGCATTATCAGTCTTTGGGTTGACTCTAACCCTTTGCTTGAATTCATCAATATCGACATGGTTGATATTGGTGTCGGTGATCTCCTTCTAGTCGGTGATGATTTTCGAATGCAGAGGTTCACCCTGGAACTGGTATTTCATCTGATATTTGTCTTCTATTCCACAAGGAGTTTTGCCTGCTTTTTTTCCTTTGTCTTTCTCTGTAGCTGCCCCCGAGGGTCCTGCACTCGATTCCATATAGCCTACAAACACAGACATAATGAGTACAACCAAATACCAAAAGCATTATCATTAGTCAAAATCCCATGGAAAAAATCCAATTAGACATCATATGATTAACGAAGTTAAATTTTCTCTTTCAAATGTCGTTAGATAAATTTTCTCTTTCAAATGTCGTTAGTCACTTCCTGAAGGGCTGTTAGACAATCTGAGACCAAGGGGCCGGATTTCCCTGACAGGAATGTCGTTTTGGAAAGGGCGAACAGGTTGGGGCAATCTAGGTGGTTTCTCCCATCTTCACATTTTGATGGTTTGAAAGGATTATGTTGAAGAGGGCTGAATTTTAGCATGTGGGTCGAGATTGGTTTTCAAGTTTGAGGTTATTTTGACCACTTTAGGAGCACCTGGAGGTTCAGGGTCGGAAAGCTACTAGGAGTTCACTGTTTGAAATGGCCTGGAAGAAATAGAATTTCGGGGTCAGAACTATAGGGACTGGGACCCAGAAAGTCAAAATTTGGCCGTTAGTTCAGGTCTGGAGGGGCGAAAGGTTGTCCCTGCTTTGTCGTTTGGAACAGAAATTCCCGCACCGAAACCCAGGGATAGAACTCCGGCGGAACGGACCTGGTGGAGTGTTTGGAAATTGATGGGTCAAAACCTGGAGGGAAAAAAGGTGTAACTATTTCATTGTTTGGGAACGGTGAGGGCAGAGCAGAGTTTCGAGGATGGAAGTCTGACGGGACAGACCCGGGACGGGCAAAGGAAACTGAAAAGGTTTGTAAATTTGACCAGTCGGAAACCATCGAAATGGGGTCTGGGGTTTGGGAAGGTGGGAACCTTCTGCCATTTGAGAACGGAAAACATCCAAGGGAAACCTGACATGGGAAACCCGGCGAGGTGGGCCCGCCAGGCCCCAAGGCCGCTGGTAGAAAAAAATTGCCAAGGAAAGTCCGGAAGGCTCCAGGACCTAACTGGGATGAAGGGGGAAAAACACAGTCAACCAAAGACAGAAGCTCAAAGGTATGTTGACCATCTAGGACACCAAAAATGGGGGCACACAAAATGAGGCAGTGAAAGAACGACCCGACAAGGTGAAAGAAAAGAGGGTCCCCGTTCTGAACGGGGCATGTGTGCTAAGGGCACAACAAGGAGGTAGAACACAAACTAGGTGTTTAGAGACCTAGACCTATTTCCCTCAAATTTCACTCTAGAGATCTCAATCCAATGAAGAAAGGGGAAAGAGATCTTGTAATAGGGGTGTCCTAGGGTATGTTTAGAGATTAATTGAGGTTGAATGAGGGGTTCACCACCAAGCCAAGGCTTGAAAAAATGTATGAAATGCAAGATCTAATGACAAAACCTAGTGATGCATGAAACTTGAATAAATGACCTATAAATGCACATAAATCAGAACAAAAAACTGGAAAAGTATAGAGGAGTACTTGGAAACCTGAAGATGACTGGAATGAGCTCTGAAATGCTGAAAAACCTAAAATTTTGGCCTACTACGACTCATACGCCAGTCTGGGCGTATCAGTCTCAGATCAAGGTTTTTGGAAAAAGGGTATTCAAAATTGCAAAAATATGAAAAATGACCTAAATTGGGACTCATATTCCAGGACTAGTGTATGAGTCATGTTATGCCTTGCATAACCACCCCATTTTATTTTTGGTTAAAATGGGTCCCCCTTTGTGTTTGTTTGTCCTTGGTGTTCTTGCTCGGGTCTTAGGAGTTGTTCTTTTTCCTCCTAAGTCCTTGTTTCTTTTGTTTTGTAGGATCAGGTCATGAGCTGAAACATGCACTTGTTCCTTTTCAAATGGTTCAAGCTCTTTTTCATGTTCCGATCATGGCCTTGTCTTTTGCCTTGTTATTTTTTTGCACTTTTTCAGGTTTGGGTCACGTGTTGGCACTAACACTTGTTTCTTTTGCGGGGTGCTAGTTTCTATTCGTGTCCAAATCCCAGTTTTCTTTTTTCTTGCCTTGTGCGTTTTGTTCCTGTCGGGGTCAGGTTTCAAGCTGGAAATAGAACCAAGAACTTTTCAAAGTTCTTGTTCCCATTTCTGACTCAATCCTAGGGTCCGACCTCTTTTTCTTGTCTTTGTTCTTTGTGGGATCGGGTTATGGAATGTGACTTGAACTTTGCATCTTTTGAAAGTTTCAATTCCTTCTCTTACCCCGATCCTGATTTTTTATTTTGTTCTTTCGGGATTAGACTTTGGGCTGTGATTGAACTTTGAACTCTTCAAAGTTCTCGTTCCTTCCAGAGCCCGATCCTGGTCCCCTTATTGTTTCGTTTGTTCATCGGGACTGATTCATGGGCTTTTGATTGAACCTTGCACTTAGTGAGGGTTTGGTCTCGGTCCATGTCCCGGCTCTAACTTCCACTTACCTTCTTTCTCGTGCCTGGTATTTATGAATTTTCTCAAATCCCGAGACCCGACTGACCTGCCATTAATGCCATAACCACTCACACATACAAATGGGTTTTTAAACCTCATTGTTCCTCGATTTCCATCCATTCTGCTTTAAGGAGTTTTGAGATGAGAACGAGAGCGATGAAGAGCTAAGTTTTCAGGAGTTCACCGCAATTTTTCAACGTGCTGCCATAATTCTTGGGTGCATTCAAAGGTAGGTGTTCTTCTTTCTATTTTTTCCTCATTTTCTTGTTTTTATTTCTGTGTTGGTTGCTTGTTCTTTCCCGTGTTCTTGTTTTGTTCCCCTTGTTTTCGTTTCCCCTCTCTTTACCTTGTTCGGTTTCATTTTTTCTTTTATGTGGCTTCGTCTGCACTATTTGGTGCATTTTCCTTCCCATTTGAACCCATGTTGGGTTTGTTTTACATTCTTTTTTGTTTTGGTGTTGTCGTCATGTCTTTTGGTCGCAGGATTGTCCATCTCGATGTACTCTAGTTTCCTAGGGTTTCATTCTACATTCAGTCGGGTTTCTTTAAATTGTCAATTTTGAATTCCCAATCGTTTTAATCCAAAGTTTTGATCCACAACACAACCCGGTCTCGAACGCATATTCTTGGAAACTGTCATATTTGATATCGCCTTCACTATCCATCACCTTCTCGTGTACCGATCCCCACATCGTTTGTCGAGTTTGGGAATCAAGCAAACACTTAGGATTGTCTACTCCTTGGTATCGATTCTTTCACTTGTCTGATCCCCTCATTACTATTAGGATCGGGGGTTGAATCGACACCATGAGCCTAGTTTAAATTTATTGATGAAGTGTTCTCTAAAGTCTCGTGCCTGACCCCCACTTTACCATTAGAGTCAGGAATTGTTTCGAGACCGAACGGTTAGCTCGCCAGTTGGTACATGGACCTAGCAATACCCCAATCTTGATTCCTGAAGTATTGTCAAGATCGGGACTTAAACTTGATACATTCCCATTTTACATTTTAGGACTAGACCTGATGATGACCTAGTCCTGACACCCAGTATCTTACCAGGTTCGGAACTTGGGAGTCTACTTACACTTAATCAGTTTGGATGGGTGTGGTGCCTATCGAAGATGTGGTCCCAACTCCTGATAACATTGTGATATCGGACCATGGGTTGATACCTGACTTGCTTACTATCAAGTATCTTGGTGCTGAGCCAAGACTAGAACCCAATCATGATTCTTGAATACTCTGGGGTCGGGCTCTGAGATGACATTGAACTTACATAGGTCTAGTTCTAAGTGTTAATATGATCCTGACTCTCGAACACAAAGCAGAATCAAACCATGGGTCAATACTCAGCTCGTTTTTCATCATATGTCTAGTGTCAATCCATGTCTCAAACCTAGTCCCAATTCCTCAAACATTACAGGGTCGGACTAAGGAATGGTATTGAACCTATTTAAACATGGGTTTGGTGCCTGGCCATGACCTGGTCCTGACTCCCAATAGAACTTAGTTTATGCATAAAATTGGCTAAGTTCTTTGTACTGTTTTGAACTTGAAGCCCGAAAATGATCCAATTAACTTATTGAACTGAATTATTTCTGACTTGACGCTGATTTATTATTAAGGCCTATGTTGTGATGTTATTTTTATGTTTCCTTTTATATCTAATGATGTTCAGTAGTGTAGGATATTTAACCAATGTCTGACTCTGAGGAAGAGATTCCTACTGAGGGACTACCAGCTGAGGGAACATCCGAGGGAGCATCAAAGAGGGCAAGAGCCAAGAGAGTGAAAGTAGAACAACTGCCCTAAATAATGAAATATAAGTATCAAGGGAATCCAACCCCATCTTAATTTGACTCTGAAGTCTCAAAAATAACTGACACATTGGTGGGACATATGGATTTGGATTAGTTCATCAAAGATACATTTTCAGAGGATGTTGCTCTGAGAGAAAAAAAGAATTGTAGAGTCAAGACTAGCTCATATAGCTTTCTTTCCCATTGCAGTACAATGCCCTGAGTTCATTCTAATGGCTACACAGGAATATAACCATACTCAGAGATAATGTATTGATGCTCAAGGCAATGCCTCTATAGATTTAACTCCAGCCATGATCAGAATTGTCTTTGACCTCCCTCGTTACCCTAATGTGAAGATGATGACTAAGGCTAAGGCACTTAAGCTATGGAATAGAGATGTGGAGGGAAATAAATAGGTCATCAACAAATGATGGTTGAAGAAGGAAAAGAAGTTAGCAAAGAAAGTGCCCAATAAGCAAAAGAGGTCAGATTTTTATGAGAACATTGGAGACATTATTACATTGTTGGCCAGGACATTTAGAAAGGAAAATTATCGTGTCTTTGAACTATGTATGTTTCCATTCATCCAGTTGATACTTGATGGAAAGAAACACTTGGACTACGGGCTGATCATTTCAGACAACATTCATGACCAAATTCTCAAGGTGACATAGACCAAGACATTTTACATGTCTTCTTATATTATATATTGTGCAACAAGAATTGGAAGGTTTCCTTAACTGAATACTTTAGGGTCAATGGAAGAAGGATAAGATCAAAAGAAGGTCTAGGAACACTATGACCAATTGGAGATTAAGGAATCATAAAAGCACTTCAAAAAAGTAAATGATTTTTTTGTATGTCATTATAAATCAGCTCCCAGAGGACATAGGTTTCAGATTGTCCCAGGAAGCCATGGAATTCATTCAGGAATAGGGATGTTGGTTCATTCAATACCCCAGGTCAACATATTTCAAATTATTTGGTTTTGATGGTCATCCATTTAAATTTCCAAGATGTTGTGGCAATAGGTGGGTTTTAGTCAAATTTTCCAGGCAAGTTGCAGAGGTGAATGCAATTTTCTCTTCACAACACAGGATTGTTGAACATTCTTTTCCCTTGGAATTGGGATTTTATTCTTGTTCTTCATCAGTTATGGCTAAAACAATAACAGAGGAATTCCAGTCTCTAAATTTCAAACAACATACTTCTAGGAAGAATTTTGATCCTAAGAAGAAAATGGATGCTCTTTACTCTTCTCATTTTACTCATCATGTTCCTCTTCTTGAAGATTTCTGGGCAAACCTCCAAGATCAGTTTGAGGTAAGAAAAAGAGGTTATGAGAGGTTAAAAATTCCCCAGATAAGGGATTTTGATATTCCTAACGACACTACAGATGATGGTATCACTCTTGATCCCCGATATGATATTGATCAAGTGGCTACAAAAGCCTTGCCACCCATCAATTGGGAAGAGAAAGAAGAGACTAAGATTGGAAAGATATCATAGGTACTGATAAAAAGGAGCTTGAAATGGATAGAACTCCGATTAAAACAACCAAGGGGTAGGGTGATGAAGAAAAGAAGTTCCAGTAGTGAACCCACTTCTTCTATCGAAAACAAATAGTATAAAAGACTAAAGAAAGGTGTTGCAATGGTAGAGGTAGCCACAAAAGAGCCTCCACAAATAGAAGAAGAAATTTCCTTACAAAAGTTTGATGATTCTTTGCGTAAAGCAAAGGTTACTTAAGAGGTAGCTGCTACAAGTGTCACTTCAAGCTTTGTTGTTGTACCGTTGGTCATTCACCCTGGTGAGGAGAGTTATGTGGAGAGACAAGTTGTTGTTCCTCCGCAAACTGAGGGAAGTTCCCCTACCGTACCATCAACTTTGGGAGCACCAATTATCGAAGAAGAAGGACAAGTTGAGGTTAATATTCAAGATATATCCTTAGATTCTGAAAGAACCCCATCCCAAGAGGGAGAATCACCTGAGTGGGAGGAGTATTTGAAAAAGGTTGAAGAAGAAACAGTAGAAGGAGATGAATTTGAAGTTGGCAGCCTAAATAGTGCTGAAATGGAATTGAAAGATGTAC
Source organism: Sequoia sempervirens (assembly GCA_007258455.2). NCBI lineage: Eukaryota > Viridiplantae > Streptophyta > Pinopsida > Cupressales > Cupressaceae > Sequoia > Sequoia sempervirens. Next base: position 1,271,143,446 of record VDFB02271358.1, read on the forward strand.
TAACAGAGAAAGAACAACAAGAATTGATGGAAGGTTCTCATAAGCTAGCTAATGAATGAGATGCCCAAGAAGAATAAGAATAGAAAGAAAAGCTAAGGAGTTAGCTCATGAAATGGAAGAAGCTTAAGCAAGGAAAAAGTTAGAGGATGAGGCCTTTGAATTGGAAAGAAAAGTTGCACAAGAAAAGGCTACAAAGGAGGAGCTCTGACCTAAGGAATTAGAGCAGCAAAGGCTAAGAGATGAAGAAGAGGTTGCCAAACAGGAGGAAGAAATGAGGAAGATAGAAGAGATAATTGAGAATGAGAGGAAGGAGCAGGAAAGATTGCAAAAGGAGCAAGAAGAGCTTCAGAAAGTTGCTTGTCAACAAACTGTTGAAATAATTTCTTCTACTCCTCCATTCTCATCACCTTCAAACTTTCAAGAAGTAATCACTTAGCTAGCTATAGCCACTTGGATGAAACTAAATCTAGAGAAGAGACAACAAGTATAGGCCCAACCAATGGTGTGGGATGATATGAGGGTAGAAATTGACAAAGTAAAGGCAAAGAAGAAGGTTTGTGCAGTGCATTCAACTAGACTCATAGATGAAGGAGATCTAGTAGTTGAAATTGCCACTCCAATTGCTGGCAAGGATGACTGAGAATTGCAACCAGAAGATTATTAGATAAGTACTATTAATCTGGGAAAGCATACCAAAAATCAGCAAATAAATTTAATTGATATTGTTGCCACTACTACTAAGTCCAGGTTAATTAAGGACAAGCAAGACAAAGATGAACTTAAGGCTCAAGTTGTTAAAATGAAAGATTTATTGAAGGAATTGATATCATCTACTCATGAGCAACCTAGACCTTCTGAGATTCATGTTTAATGAGCAAAAAAGAGGTAGATGGTTTGACTGAAATGAAAAAGAAATCCACGTGGGTAGATAATTGGCTTAATATCTTTAAAGCTAATATAGATAAGTTTTTAGAAGAAGGTTTTAAGTATTATTACAGGGGGCTGAAATTAGTCAAGACCATAGAGGCGGCCATGAAGAAATGGTGAGAAGAAGAGGAAAAGCTTATAGAATACTTGGGAAAGCTCAGAGCAATTGACAAAATGACTAAGGAAGAGCTAGTACTGTCTCAAATTTTGGGTGAGGAGGATTCTAGATTTGTGGCAAAGGCTATTCATATATCTACCTTTAAGTCACAAACTCTTATTGAACATAGGATAATCATGCTTAAGAATGTTCGTGGGATATTTGAGCACACGGGTGTATTTGAAGAACTCATTTGAAGATTTATTGATAAAGCCTTACCTCTAGATTAGAGACTCGAATCATTGGGAGATGTCAAGGATGCATGGGAGGAACGATTGAATGGAATGCTAATAGAAGGAAATAATTTTGAATCACCACTCATGGACATATTGTTGGAACTTAGATGTGACCTACGCTAGGTAGCCAAGGATGTTGGTCAAATGAAAGTAACTGTCGATACAATAGAGAAGAAATTTGAAGAGTCAGAATTCAAGGTCGTCTGGGTAGATGGACCGGATGATGATATGGTGAAACAAATTCTTGCTAATTATGATGAATACCATGGGGTCTAGCATGAGGGTGATAAGCAAAGTTAATTGTTTTATTATCTTTTGAATAGCAGTGCCTTTTTAGATGAGTTTTGAGTAAAGGGACGACTAGGCAACAAAGTTGGCAAGTCATGAGTGATCCATCGTAATTGGGCAGTAATCTAAATGAGGACTTAGAGTTCAATTTTTGGTTGATGGAGTAGCTAGCACACTTGTTCAACTTCAACAATTACAACAAGGACAAATACTGGAGTCCTTAAAATTGTGGATCTTGGTTTTTAATGAGGAATTAGTGTTGGAATTGTATATATGTAGGATTTCTCTCCATTTTGTAAAGGTCAGCTAATTGAAGTCAATATTGGCTGCCTAAGAGAGATTTAGGATAGTATTTACAGCTTTTAGGATTTTTATAGCTTTTATGCAAAGATACTCAAAAACATTTTTACAATTTTTAATGTTGTTTATGTTATTTTTAGAAGTTTGTTAGCTTAATGATAACATTGATGAACATTAGTTATTCGTATTCCAATGAGTTTTGTTGTGCATAAATGTGTCTTATTTGATGAAAATCAATAGAAGATTCTAAATCTGAAACTATTTCATTAAGTTATATGTAAATGAGATCTCTTTATATTTGTTGATCTATGAATTTTAGCAATGAGTTGGTGTTGTGTTCTTATTTAAAAATGATTTTTTTTTTAAAATATGATGAATGGTTTTACATCTTGAATCTGCATTGTGAATAAATGCAATGGTATAGGTTATTCTATGGATTGTGTCATTTTATGATTTAGTTGGTTGAAAGAAATGCTCATTATGAAGTTTATATGTCTGGATTAAAAGAAATATGCATTTATGTTTTGTTTTCCTAAGCCTTGTTCTATCTTTTGTTTATTATTTACACCCCCCCAAACATTAGATTAGTTTGTATTATGTAGTTTGTACTCTTTATCAACAGGCCCCTTGAACAGTACAATTGCATAAGCCACTGAATGACAATAGTACAGTTGAGAACCAACTACCGAGACCTTGGAAGATAGATAGTTTTAGATTATTTATCTTTTTCGGGAGAAGTAGAGTACAAATATTCTATTTTAACGTTGTGTTATTTTTGACCATCAACAGAACTAGTGCTAGAAGGAGGGCCTAGAGGAACAAACTAGCTTGAATTAGGTCCTTTTCACCAAAAAGGTTTGAAAGAGTTCTCAGATCTGTTGTGAATCCAAAAACGTTAGTTGAACTCCAAACCCCTGTTAGGCCTAGAGCCCGTAGGGTTTTCATCCCACCATCATTAACACTACTACTTACTCCACCCAGGTTTCCACCAATACCACAGCTGACAAAACCAAATCCACCATCACCTATGGTGTTCTTTTCTAATAATCCTTTGCCATTAGGAGTCATTCATGGTGGCATACACGAAATGCCTAAGAATCCAAAGAAATTTTTCCCCCAGGTACACTCATGGAGAGTCACAAAGTGCTAAAGAGCACATACATGCATTCAAAGATGCATGTACCCGCACTCAAATTGCTCACCATGATGTTTCATGTAGACTATTTCCTTACTTTTTGGGAGATATGGCTTACAATTAGTATCTAAATCTTCCCATCGGATCAATCTTGATCCGAATGAACTTAGAAGATGCATTCATTAACCAATTTCGGGTTTATGTTGATCCTGCAATCTTATATCATCAATTTTCCACTATCAGGAAGGAGCCACACGAACCATTGCCCCTATTTAATGCACAATTTTAGAGGATGTATAGGAGGTTACAAGGCCTATACTTGGTGGCTGAAAATATAGCTATCCAAGCTTTCCTAAAGTCCATAGACCCCTTGATTGGCTTATTTTTGCAAAGAACATACCTCACAAATGACATTGATTCTTTATCCAAGGTATATCACCTAGCTATTAAATTGCACTAGTAGATTAGTTCACAATCAGGAGGTCTAGGAGGGGTTTTCCCTCCTCTAGGATATTCACAGGTGCCTAATCCTACCTCGCTATTTAATACAGTCCCAAGGATGTCTCACTCTGCATATAGACCCTTAGCCAAGCTATAGGATCCATCTTAACAATTATTCTTTAGTGGCCCAATTCCTAACTCCTCGCAGCAAGCTCAAAATTCCCATAATCATGTTGGAGGGTCCAACCTCGTGACACATACATCAACTACAACCATTGCATAAAGTGAACGTACCGCTCACCTGACAAAAAATTTGGATAATCTTAAGAAAACATTGTCTTAGGTGAATAATGAGAAGGAAAAACTCAAGTACAACCCCCCTCAAAATCATAATTACCAAAATCAGGGAGGGTATTCCAATCAGGGTAATTATTCCAACCAGAATTCCAATCAAAATCAAAGGAATTTTCAAAGCCAAAATTCCCCCAATCAAAATTACCATAACCAAAATAGGGGATACAACCAGAGGTCCAATAACAATAGGAAATGGAACACTGGACCAAACAATGGGGGAGTTCCCCATAACTATCAAGCCAATGAGGATAAACCACTCACCGCAAATGTTACAGATCTTAATTTCATGAAAAACTGGTGTAGGTTGCACGACACTGCAAGACATTCAGAGGTTAACTGTCTTGAGATGGAGAAGATGGTTAAGATTTCACAAGCCGATGCTCCACTACAAGGTGCTCTTAACAAGAATGGTGGATCCACAAATACAAACATGGCTTATGAACTCTTCTACGAAGGATATCCTTTCCCCAAACAAGAGGAAAATGAGCTAGAGGAGGATGTATATGACGCTCAATCCTTCCAATCCAAAGGGGGTCATTTCCTGAGGAATCAAAGTAAAGGCTCATTCACCACATCTGTCCCTTCAAACACTATGGTTCCACCTAACTAGAATGCTGACAACAACCCACCTCCACCAAAAGGCCCACCTGAATTTAAAAATAAAGGTAACTCATCTTTTGTTCCTAAATATCAAATGGAAAATGACACAAAATTTGATTTTTTATTTCATAAATGTGGAAACAAAAGACCTCATTGTTATTCTTTGACATCCTGAAGTGGTGCCTTGCCCAACATGACATCGTGTTAAGAGATTTGGAAGAGGCAGATCAGTCAAAAGGGAAGAATAAGGTGACTCCAACTACTGACATGAATGCAGTCTTGTACAAAGGTAAGACAAAGACCCCACCATTCCTTCTAAGCCTAAGAATCTTCAGGAATAATTTACATAACTGCCTCTTCAATTCTGGAGCCTCAGGTAATGTTATGCCTTTTTCCATTTGCAAAAGGTTAGGTTTAAATCTAGTTTAGACTCATAAGAAGGTAATACAGTTAGACAAAACTGAGTTAATATGGTAGGGTAAGTAAAAAACATACATGTGCAGGTTGGATTAGACCCACGGATCCAGACTTATATGGATATCCAGGTAGCTGATATCCTCGAGACATACAAGATGATTTTAAGCTGAGACTTTATGACAAGCATTGGGGGTTACCTATCCTTTGACTTTTCACACATGTGGCTACCATGGAAAGGGGTAGCAACACAAATTAGGAATCAAAGTGAGCCCTGTCTCAAACATATGATCACTGACTACAATTGTCTTAATGAGGTAGCCTACTTTGAGATAGAGATAGGAGTATATAGGAGAGAGGAAATCATGACCTTTTCAATAATCAATCCTGATGGCCTATGATCTATAGAGAAAAGTGACCCAATGACCACTGTCAACCAGTAGGTTTTGATTAGAAATTTGCAATAGGATAGGTTGGTTCTGGGAGAAGAGGTTGATCTATGGAGTCTGCTACTCCCTAATTGGTGCATAATCCATTACCAGAATTATTTTGAACTGACATGTCAACCTTGTGTAGACATTCTGAACCATGTCAATTAGTTAGTTGAAACCTGTGAGCGCTACCTCGAAACACCTCTGAATCAGTTTTCCTTTGAGGCTAGAGAAGCTACTATGTTGACACAGACCAATAATACACAGGAAGAAGTCCTTTCCCCAACCAGACAGACTCAGGTTTCATGTTTTTCCTTGGGAAATGAGATTGAAAAATCTCATGAATTGTCTAATACACCTGCCCCTACCAACCTTCCAATTCCCAAGGGGTTTCTGAAACTAATAACCAATTATAAAACAACTGATCAAGATCAGATCTAGGAAGAAGTGTCTACACAGGTCCTAAATCTAAGTGAAATTTCTGATGATCGTTATTCAGACCACTCCCCATGTCTAGAAGTACTAAACTAGTTTGAGCCGCCACCTATTTCTTGCGAACAATTACCTCCGACTCACCCTAAGAAAGAAACCCCAACCCAGGATCAATTGTGGGTCCTCAAATTTGATGGTTCCAAGTCTAAAATAGGGAGTGGAGCTAGAGTTGAACTAACAAACCCAAAAGAGAAAACATACTTTGCTTCTTACAGGTTGTAGTTCAATTGTACCAATAATGTGGCAAAGTATGAAGCGCTGGCTAGAGGACTAATGTTTGTGCATCAGAAAAATATTACAGCTTTGACAATCATGGGAGATTTTGAAGTCATTTTCAAGTAGGTTTGTAGTCAATACACATGCCATAACAAGAGGTTGGTTGCATACAGGAACAAAATATGGAATCTGATAGAAGACTTTGATGCCTTCGAGATCAAATTGATTCCCAGAGAAGATAACTAGATAGCAGATGCAGTTGTTGTTGCTACTAGCACCTTAGAACCCATGCAAGATTCTAAGTTGAAAAGATTCTCAATGGAGCTAGTTTTGATCCCAACCATTCCGGACAACGTCAAGAATTTCCAAGTCTTTAATGATGACCAACATATACTAGCCTTCTTGGAAAGCTCAAACGTCTTTGAAGGATGGATTATCAATGAATCAGACAGAGATCAGGGAGATTGGGATCCAAAAATGTGTGATGCAGAAGGAATAATGAACCTGAAAATGAACAACATTCCTAAGTGAATGATAGCGTTAGAGAGGATATTCAATTATGATCCTCGAGCCCGTGAAAAAATACCTATTGAAACTGATGGAGGGAAGAACGATTCAGTTAACTTGGAATATTTGGGCCCTAAGAGGAATGTATTTATTGGAAAAACCTACCCCAAACACATTCAAGACAAAATCTTGACAACATTAAAAGCAGATATATCAGTGACTGCTTGGGGGTACGAAGAATTGAAAACCTTCAATACTTTGGTAATAACACATACTATCCCCTTGAAACCTGAAGTGAAACCTTTCCGTAAAAAGCAGCACCCAATGAATGCCCTAATTGAGCCCTTAATTCAGAAAGAAGTGCAAAATTTTCTATCAGTGAGAATAATTTTTCCAGTAAGGCATTCCACTTGGGTCGCTAATCTGGTCCCTGTGCGTAAAAAGAGTGGAGAAATCAAGTTATATGTTGGCTTTAGAAATCTTAACAAAGCTTCAAAGAAGGAAAATTATCTGTTGGAAGAATGAGCAGGTTATCTATTTGTTGTCATTGATGTCACCATGTTGGTAGTTTGGTCCGGTACTCTAAACCCGTGCATATGTCTATCTTATCTTCTCTGGTGGTTGATCCGGTATTTTTGGTTGTCCCTCCGGTATTCTACTCCACAATTCTCCATGGTTGACAATTGTTGATTACAGTTTTGGGAAACTACTTATGGATGTTAAAGGAATGCACGTTAAGAATATTATGTGCTCTGGTGCTTATACGGCGTTGTGGCATCCAATAGAATTTTTACTTTTTGCATTGAAGACTATTCCTGGCCGACTTGGTAAGATAATTTTGATATGATATGAGAATCTTAAGCATGGTCTATTGTATGGTCTAGGCCAAAATATTGTATCATGCTAATGGTCAAATTACTTTTTGAAAATACTTTGTGGAGCCAAAAATTGATATCTTTTATAATAAATTGCATCCAATTAGGCTGATCTAATTGATGCTTACAAAGGTGATCAAATATATATATGCATGTATGGCGAATAGTTTTATATATGAATGAATAGTAGTATGAATGTATGGAAGTTGTGCGAAAAAGGGTGTGTGTGTAAGTGAGTAATGAATGTGAAGGTGTGATCAGAAAGGTAGTAGTTGATGAGCGAAGAATGAAGGGTGTAAGGTCTAAATACTGAGCATCACCGAAACTGTATCAACACATGATAGGTGCATCTTTCCAGTTCATTTTTGGGCTGTAAATCCTTACTCTATTTTTGTATAATCATCTGTAGGAAGTGATCCTCCCTATTGGACAGTGAGTCCTTTGTAGCCAGGATCCTTTCTACTTGGATAGTTAGTCCTTCTTTTAGCAGTGAGCCTCTTTTTAAAATACTATATAGTGTGAGTTAACCCTCACTATGGTTTTTCCCTTAATGGGTTTTCCATGTAAAAATATGGTGTTCATTGGGTTGATTTTCTTTCTGTTATTTATGTTTCATTCTTATATTTAATAATAGAATAATGTAGTTGAAGATTTGATAAGTGATTAAGTTTTAAGTTTGAATTTGTGTGACAACTGATTTACCCCCCCCCAGTTGTCCTGCACCTGTTTAACAATTGGTATCAGAGCTTATGGTTCCTTGGTGAAGAGCTTAACCGCTTGAGGAGGATCCTGAAGGTTGATTAGATGGATGATAAAGGAGAGCTTCGAACTGCTCTTGAAGATCTTGATAAAGTGGAAAGAGAAAATAGGGATCTGAAACATAATCTTGATGAAGCAAATGAATGTGTTCAAAAATTGAAGGAACAATTGAAGAAATTTAAGGAAAGACATAGAGAAGTAAGTGAGTAGCTGAAACAAGAGATAATTGGACTGAAGGTGTCAGTAGAAGAGAAGAAGAGGATTGAAGAATGTCTGAATACATTGGTACATAATAAAGTTGATGAATGCACTAGACTTGAATAAGAAGTGGTGAATCTGAGGATTGAACTAGAGAAGGTAAATCTTTGTGAGAACAATTTTAAATCTAGCTCTGATAAGCTTGAAGAATTACTTGCAGGACAAAAACCATGTAAAGATAAAGGTGGTTTAGGAGTTAATACTAGTGAAAGTTCTAAATATGTGAAGAAGAATCAAGGCAAGAAGAAGTAGAGAAGGAATTTTGTAAGAAGTCCACCTGTGAGACAACCTAATGCACAGAGGTATCCCTCTTTTGATGGTGTTTTCTTTTCTTGTAACAAATATGGTCATAGAGAAATTGAATGTAGGAGCAAGATGAACCAGTTTTCTAGTTCCTTTTCTAGAAAATGTTTTGAATGTGGAAAATTTGGACACAAGGCTACAGAAAGTAGATCTCAAGTAAGGATGATCAATCGAGTAATGAGGAACAAGTTTAATTAAGGCAAGATGAATCAATTATTTAATGGATACTACTATTTTTGTAACAAATTTGGACACAGAGAAAATCAGTGTAGATCAAGAAATAATGGAGGATAGTCTAATCAGAAATTTGTTATCTGCTATAACTGTAATAAACCTAGACATATCTCAAATTTTTGCAAAAGTAAGAATGGAAAGTAGTCTACTCTGGTAGAGAAGAATGATCTAGTAAAGAAGATTGACAAAGAAGAGATGAAGCAAGAAATGAATAAGGTATGGAAAAAGAAAGAGGAAGAAAAAGAATTAGAGACTCTTGATGTGTCTATACCCTCATCCGGTACATATGACTTATTTGAAATTTAGACCTAGCTTGTTCTTAGGGGGAGCATTATCAGAAGATCATAAAAACCCCCTAGAAGAATGGCGTGTCATAGGCTGGCACATGGCTGTAATGGGAAAAATGATTATTTAGAAGTTTTGGAAAAGGAACCAGAGAAAAATATGTTGGCATAAGGATTTGCAAAATGAATTAGGTTTCTCTATGCTAAGTGAAGTTTAGTAGCTTTTTGTGTTTGCTGCATTTAATGCGCTTAGGGAAAGCTCGACGGAGGTTAAATAAAATTTCGTGATTATTTTTGGTAAATTGTGCATCCAAAGTCTTTGGAAGGTGCTCTGAAGAAATCTTGAGGCATGCTCGAAGTCATTCTGAAGGGAATTCGAAGATTGATTCAAGTAATCTAGAACCCTCTCTTTTTTATTACAAAAGAAAAGAACAAAATCAAAAAGTTTCATTGAATTTCAAGAGAAGCATAGAAATGGACAGTGGTGTGTGTGGTGTTACCTCTCTGAAACTTAAAAGGGTCGAAGTAGAAGAATACGATCATAGGAAAATGAAAGGAATTGAACTAGGGTTGAGCGAAGTCAAATTATAGAATATAAAAACCCTAGGGATGGATTTATGGAGTGAATTTTCATAGATTACAAATAAAGAGGTTATTTTATTCTTGTTCTATCGTGTCAAGGATGAAAACATTTTTTTGGACAAACCTTATTTGATCTCGAGGGAAGCTATCAAAGCAGTCACTAGTTTATGCAACGTTGGAGAACTTCCTTGAAAGAAAACTGTGAAGTATAAAGATGTGGAGGAGCTGACTTGAATTGGAAAAGATCTTAGAGCATTGCTGATTGATACACGTGCTGACTCAACTGTTAGGTATGTTTCATATGGTATCTCATACAAAATCTATTTCAAAAATTGTGAAAACTCAACTTTGGCTATTGTTGTACATATTGCCCACATGATGGTTAAGGAGAACAAACAGTTTGATTTATGTAGCTTGCTATTTGAGAATTTGCTTGAAAACGTTTGAATGTCATTGGTTGAGAATTATCCCTTTCATTTCGGATCTTTGCTGGTATGTCTAGTGTTTTACTTTTTGAATTCTCTACCCAGAAAAGATAATGTGATGTGGGAATCTGATATCCCTATTGGAAAACAAATTTATAGGTATCTAGAGTCTTTGGAAGATAATGAAAATGTGTGCAGATTGTATTTCTCATCTTTGCGAGCAAACCCTTGCTCTGGTATATTTGCGTCAAGTCGATTTGAAGTGGGTTCTTCCTTTGGAAAAAGATAAATGGAGGTTTTTATTAGTGATTCCCCTTCAGAATCAAAAAGGGGAAAAGAGATAACTAAAGACATCATTGTCATTTTGGATGAGAAGGAGAAAGAGTCCTAGATTGACACTGAATCCCCTGATCCTAATGACATCCAGTTTGTGATAGTTGAGGGAAAAATTAAGAAGATTGGTGAACTATGGAGTGTTGCCTCACCTATTGACAAATTGAAAATTGATGATTCCTTGGTAGATTATCTACTTCAGAAAGAAATTGAAGTATCTATTGTTTCTGATTTCTTGCTAGAAAATATGACTGAGATTGTTGAAGAAAGGATGTTGTTTGAATTTCCGGAAGGATGTAAGATGGGAATTCTTATTGATGTTGAAGATGTTGAGAAGCAATGTTCTTTTGAAGATTGGTCACCCTCTTTCACTCTGTTGGGATTATTGGAAAATACATGCACTAAGATGGAGTCTGTTGTTTTTAACTAGAAGAAGTTGTATCCAGTTCTCAAAGAAAGGTATAAGAAGGTGTTCCAGGTGAAGAATGCCATATTCACTTAATTTATATTTGCTTAAAGGTTTTGGATTGTTGGAAGTTTTTGAAGTTTTTGGAAATCTTTTGAAATTTTGATGTCACCATGTCTACAATTGTTTTTGGCACCCTTTTCCATTGATGTCAAAGGGGGAGAGAGTGAAGTTGGGAGAAGAGATTGGAGTTGGAGAATTTTATTCACATGTTGCCATCAATGACAAAGGGGGAGATTGTTGGAAGAATGAGCAAGTTATCTATTTGTTGTCATTGATGTCACCATGTTGGTAGTTTGGTCTAGTACTCTAAACCCATGTGTATGTCTGTCTTATCTTCTTCGGTGGCTGATCCAGTATTTTTGGTTGTCCCTCTGGTATTCTACTCCACATTTCTCCACGATTGACAATTGTTGATTGCGTTTTTGGGAAAATAATTATGGATGTTAAAGGCATGCATGTTCAAAATATTATGTGCTCTGGTGCTCATACGACATTGTGGCATCTAATAGAATGTTTACTTTTTGCGTTGAAGACTATTCATGGCCGACTTGGTAAGATAATTTTGATATGATATGAAAATATTAAGCATGATCTATTGTATGGTCTGGGCTGACATATTGTATCATGCTAAAAATCAAATTACTTTTTGAAAATACTTTGTGGAGCTAACAATTGATATCTTTTTATAATAAATTGCATCCAATTAGGCCGACCTAATTGATGCTTACAAAGATGATCAGATATATATATATATGTATGTATGGTGAATAGTTTTATATATGAATGAATAGCAATATGAATGTATGGAAGTCGTGCGAAAAAGGGTGTGTGTGTGAGCGAGTAATGAATGCAAAGGTGTGATCAGAAAGGCAGCAGTTGATGAGTGAAGAATGAAGGGTGTAAGATCTGAATACTGAGCATCACCGAAATTGTATCATCACATGATAAGTGCATCTTTCCAATTCATTTTTGGGCTGTAAAGCCTTACTCTATTAATGTATAATCATCTGTAGGCAGTGAGCCTCCATGTTGGACAGTGAGTCCTTTTGGCAATGAGCCTCTTTTTAAAATACTATATAGTGTGAGTTAACCCTCACCATGGTTTTTCCCTTATTGGGTTTTCCACGTAAAAATTTGGTGTTCATTCTGTTGATTTGCTTTCTGATAATATAGTTGAAGATTTGATAAGTGATTAAGTTTTAAGTTTGAATTTGTGTGACAACTGATTCACCCCCCCTCTCAGTTGTTATGTGCCTGTTTAACATTATCCTCTTCCTTCCCTCGATGAGGTGCTACAAATATTGAATGGATCGCAAATGATGTCATTCCTGGATGGATATTCAGGGTGCAATTAGGTGATGTTCAACTACGAGGATAGGATGAAGACCACCTTCATTGCCAAGTGGGGGACATTTGCTTACAGGAGGATTCCATTTGGTCTTATCAACACTAGACCCACCTTTGAGCGCGCGATGGATGTGGCATTTAAAGATTTGGTAGGTAAGTGTATTATCATATATATGGATGATTTGACTGTATTTTCCAAGAATAGAGAAGACCATGCTGCAGACTTGTCAAAGGTCCTTGGAAAGTGCATAATTATGGCGTCTCCCTTAATTTGAAGAAGTGTGTGTTCAGAGTTTTGGAAGGGAAATTACTAGGCCATATAATATCAGAGAGGGGAATTTCAATTGACCCAGATAGGGTGGAATCCATTTTGAAACTGACCATGCCCAGTAGCAAAAAGGAGATGAAATCTTTTTTCCCGAAGATAAACTTTGTACGGAAATTCATAACTAGGTTTGTGGAGATCGTCAAACCCCTCAACGAAATGTTGAAGAAGGATGCTAAGATTGAGTGGAGCAATGAGGCTAAATCTACATTCTTGTAGATTAAACAGTCTATTTTAGAGGCACCAGTTCTAACTAGCCCTGATTATCTAAAGCCTTTATATATATTATTTTGCATCTAATCATTCGTGTGGTATCGTATTGACACAGCGGAAAGGTGAAGGGGATGAAAGGCCAATTTCTTTTATGAGTTCTCTATTCAAAAATGTTGAAGTTAGATATCCACCTCTGGAGAAATAGGCTTTTACACTAGTACGAGTTGTCAAGAAGTTTCAAAACTATATCCTCCGCAGTCAAATCAATGCCATAGTTCCTGAACCTATTGTAAAGTCCCTTCTTATGTAGAGTGAACTAGGGGAGAGATGAGGAAAGTGGATGGAAATCTTACAAGAATTTGACTGTGAAATTCATCCAATGAAGCTAGTCAGAGGACAAGGCTTATCCAAATCTATGGAAGATGTTGACACCAAAATTACTTGTCAACAATACACTGTGCAATCATTTACAGGTGATCCTTGGTATGCAGACTTGATCTTTTTGTTGCTAAACAACAAGTGCCCAGATGGAATGAATGCCAATCAGAGAACACTGAGGCTAAAGAGTTCCCATTACATGCTCAAGGGAGGAGCTTTGTACCAAAGAAACTTTGAGGGCATCTATCTATGTTGCCTTGATCAACGACAGGCGAAACAAGCCATAGCAAAATTTCACGGTATACATGGTACTAGACATAGTTCAGTTGATTCCATGACACACCAAATTCTAAGATCAGGTTAATATTGGCCCCATGTGTTCTGTGATTACCACCAACATGTGAGGACATGCCATACATGTCAGACTTCCACATCTAGGGAACACAACTCAGAAATGCCCCTACAGTCGGTATATGATGTAAGACCATTTTCCTAATGGGCATTATATTTTTTCAGAGTAATTAATCTGAATTTGTTTGTAGGTCACAAATTTATTTTGATAGCAACCAATTACTGTATGCGTTGGACTAAAGCTCAGCCTTATAAGAATAGCACCACATAGGTTGCAATTAAATTCCTTAACAAATGCATCGTTACCAAGTTTGGAGTACCGTTTTCCCTGGTATGTGATAATGGCCCTAGTTTTTCTTCTGCAGAATTTATTCAATGGGCATATGAGCATAAAATTATGTTAAAATATGCTTCTAATTACTACCCACAAGGGAATGGAGTAGCTGAGTCTACCAATAAAAATCTGTTGGAAGTAATCTCATAAACCACGACTGAAAGGTTAAGAACAAATGGGTATATTGTAAGTAATCTCATAAACCATGATTGAATTTTTCATGAAATAGATAGAGACATTTGTTTACATGAAGGCCTATTTGTCTCAAGGTAATTGTATTCTAGATTTAGGTGAAAAATCTGAGTCCTGACACTATCATGAGGTCCATTTTAGTTCTCAACCTAAATTTCAGGATGATACATCTGAGTATTGAGGAAAAGATGAAAAATAATTTACTCAAGTAAGCCTATATAAAAGAAAAGAAAAGAGAACCATTAAATGATGGAAAAACTCAATATGAGAAGGGTAATTCAAGTACCTCTATCAGGGCTATGGACGCCTCTCTAGCAGTGGAGAAATGTTTTGAGAGAACTAGAGGTATCTCTGTCGAGGCTATGGAAACCTGTCTCGCAATGGAGCAATACCTAGGATATCATTGCATGAAAGACAAAAGGATTCAACACACGTAGCCTAAATATTTAATATAGTTATTCGGGGATAGGAAGAAACTTTATGGGAATAGATACACCATACATGTAAAAACTCAAATTCGATGTGGTTATTGCTGATTTACGTTTGAGATTCCAGCTCAACCTTGTTTGATCATATTAAAGTTAAAAATGTACATGAACCAAAGGTTCTAGGTGACTGAATTCTTCAATATCTTGAAAATGGGTAAACCATTTTCCCAGTCGAGTCACCAATTTGTATTCCTTGCATAACCACCCCATTTTCTTTTTGGTCAAAATGGGTCCCCCTTTTTGTTTGTTTGTCCTTGGTGTTCTTGCTTGGGTCTTAGGAGTTGTTCTTTTTCCTCCTAAGTCCTTGTTTCTTTTTTTTTGTAGGCTCAGGTCGCGGGCCAGAACATGCACTTGTTCCTTTTCAAAAGGTTCAAGCTCTTGTTCATGTCCCAATCCTAGCTTCCCTGTCTTTTGCCTTGTTCTTTTTCAGTGCTTTTTCGGGTTTGGGTCATGTGTCGGCACTAACACTTGTTTCTTTTGCGGGGTGCTAGTTTTTGTTCATGTCCCGATCCCGATTTTATTTTTTATTTTCCTTATGCATTTTGTTCTTGTAGGGGTTGGGTTTTAGGCTGGAAATGGAACCAAGAACTTTTCAAATTTCTTGTTCCCATTTCTGACCTGATTTTGGGGTTTGACCTCTTTTTGTGTCTTTGTTCTTTTCCAGATCGGGTTTCAGAATGTGACTTTAACTTTGCATCTTTTGAAAGTTTTGATTCCTTCTCTTACCTCGATCCTGGTTTTCATTTTGTTCTTTTGGGATCAGACTTTGGGCTGTGACTAAACTTTGAACTCTTCAAATTTCTCATTCCTTTCAGAGCCCGATCCCAGTCCCCGTGTTGTTTCATTTGTTCATCGGGACCGGGTCGCGGACTTTTGATTAAACCTTGCACTTAGTGAGGGTTCGGTCTCGGTCCATGTCCCGTCCCTGACTTCCACTTACCTTCTTTCCCGCACTTGGTATTTATGAATTTGCTCAAATCCCGAGACCCGACCAACCTGCCATTAATGCCATAACCGTTCGCACATGCTAACGGGTTTTTAAACCTCGTCGTTCCTCGATTTCCATCCATTCTACTTTTAGGAGTTTGGAGACGAGAACGAGAGCGACAAATAGCTAAGGTTTCAAGAGTTCACCACAATTTGTCACCGTGCTGCCATAATTCTTGGGTGCATTCGAAGGTAGGTGTTCTTGTTTCCATTTTTTCCTCATTTTCTTATTTTTCTTTCCGTGTTGGTTGATTGTTCTTTCTCGTGTTCTTGTTTTGTTACCCTTTTTTTTCCCTCTCTTTTCCTTGTTCGGTTTTGTTTTTTCTTTTATTGGCTTCGTCTGCACCATTTGGTGCATTTTCCTTCACATTTGAACCCATGTTGGGTTTGTTTTGTGTTCTTTTTTTGTTTTGGTGTTATCATCGTATCTTTTGGTTGTAGGATTGTCCATCTTGTTGTGCCCTAGTTTCCTAGAGTTTCGCTCTACGTTCGGTCAAGCTGCTTTAAATTGTCAATTTTGAATTCTTGACCATTGTAATCCAAACTTTTGATCCACAACACAACTTGGTCCAAAAGACATATTCTTGTAAATTGTCATATTTGATATCGCATTCACTATCCATCACCTTCTCATGTCCCAATCCCCGCATTGTTGTCGCGGTCTAGAATTAAGCAAACACTTAGGTTTGTCTACGCCTTGGTATCGGTTCTTTCACTTGTCTGATCCCCACATTACTATGAGGATTGGGGGTTGAACCAGCACCGTGAGCCTGGTCTAAATTTATTGATGAAGTGTTCTCCAAAGTCCCATGCCTGACCCCTACTTTACCATCGAGGTCGGGAATTGTTTCAAGACCAAACCATTAGCTCACCAATTGGTAAATGGACCTAACAATACCCCGGTCCTGATTCCTGAAATATTGTCAGGATCGAGACTTAAACTTGACACATTCCCATTTTATATTTCAGGACTATACCTGACGATGACCTAGTCTCGACACTTGGTATCTTAGCGGGGTTGGAACTTGGGAGTCTACTTACACTTAATCATTTTGGATGGGTCTAATGCCTGCCAAAGACCCGGTCCTGACTCCTAGTAAAATTGTGAGATCTAACCATGGGTTGATATTTGACTTATTTACTATCAAGTATCTTGGTGTTGAGCCAAGACCAGATCCCGATCTCGATTCCTGAATACTACGGGGTCAGGCTCTAAGATGACACTGAACTTCTTTAAACATAGGTATGGTTCTGAGTGTTGACCTGATCTTGAATCCTGACCACAAAACGGAATCAGACCACGGGTCAATACTCAACTTTTTTTTCATCATATGTCTAGTGTTGATCCATGTCTTGAACCCGGTCCCGATTCCTCAAACATTATAGGGTCGAACTAAGGAATGGTATTGAACTTCTTTAAACATGGGTCTAGTGCCTGGCCATGACTTGGTCTTGGATCTCGACAAAACTCAGTTTATGCATAAAATTGGCTAACTTCTTGGTACTATTTTGAACCTCAAGCTCAAAAATGATCAAATTAACTTATTGAACTGAATTCTTTCTGACTTGACGTTGATTTATTATGAATTCTTGTGTTATGATGTTATTTGTATGTTTCCTTTTGTATCTAATGATGGTTAGTAGTGTAGGATATTTAACCAATGTCTGACTCCGAGGAAGAGATACCTACTAAGGGACTGTCAACTGAGGGAACATCTGAGGGAGCATCAAAGAGGGCCAAAGCCAAGAGAGTGAAACTAGAAAAACTACCCTACACAATGAAATATAAGTATCAAGGGAATCCAACCCCATCCAAATTTGACTCTAAAGTCTCAAAAATAACATACACATTGGTCAGACATATGGATTTGGATCAATTCATCAAAGATACATTTTAAGAGGATGCTAATCCGAGAGCAAAAATAATTGTAGAGTTAGGACTAGCTCATGTAGCTTGCATTCCTATTGCAATTCAATGACCTGAGTTCATTCTAATAGATGCACATGCATAAAACCCTACTCAGAGATAATGTATTGATGCTCAAGGAAATGTCATTATAGATTTAACTCCAACCATGATCAGACTTGTCTTTGACCTCCCTCCTTACCCTTATGTGAAGATGATGACTAAGGCTAAGGCACTTGAGCTATGGAACAAAGATGTGGAGGAAAATAAATAGGTCATCAACAAACGATGGTTGAAGAAGGAAAAGAAGTCAGTAAAGAAAGTGTTTGATAACCCGAAGAGCTAAGATTTTTATGAGAACATTGGAGACATCATTACATTTTTGGTTAGGGCATTTGGAAAGAAAAATTCTCGTGTCTTTGAACTATGTATATTTTCATTCATCTGGTTGATACTTGATGGAAAGCAACACTTGGACTGGGGGAAGATCATTTCAGACAACATTCATGACCAACTCCTCAAGGTGACACAGTCCAAGACATTTTACATGTCTTCTTATATTATATATTCGGCAACAGAATTGGAAGGTTTCTTGGGCTGAATACTGTAGGGTCAATGGAAGAAGGCCTAGATCGAAAGAAGGTTTGGGAAAACTATGACCAATTGGAGATTAAGGAATCAGAAAAGCACTTCAAAAGAGTAAATGATGTTTTTTTATGTCATTATAAATCAGCTCACAAGGGACATAGGTTTCAAATTGTCCTGAGAAGCCATGGAATTCATTCAGGAATAGGGATGTTGGTTCATTCAATACCCCAGGTCAACATATTTCAGATTATTTGGTTTTGATGGTCATATATTTAAATTTCCAAGATGTTGAGGCAATAGGTGGGTTTTAATGGAATTTTCTAGGCAAGCTACAGAGGTGAATTTACTTTTCTCTTCACAACACAGGACTGTTGCACATTCTTTTCCCTTGGAATTGGGATTTTATTCTTGTTCTTCATTAGTTATGGCTAAAACAGCAACTGAGGAATTCTAGTCTCTAAATTTCCAACAACATACTTCTACAAAGAATTTTGATCCTAAGAAGAAAATGCATGCATTTTACTCTTCTCATTTTACTCATCATGTTCCTCTTCTTGAAGATTTTTGGGAAAACCTCCAAGATTAGTTTGAGGTAAAAAAAAAGAGGTTATGAGAGGTTAAAAATTCCTCAGATGAGGGATTTTTCTATTCCGAATGAAACTATAGATGATGAGATCACTCTTGATCCTTGGTATGATATTGATCAAGTAGCTCCAAAAGCCCTACCACCCATCAATTAGGAAAAGAAAGAAGAGACTAAGATTGGAAAGATATCATGGGTAGTTATAAATTTGAGCTTGAAATGGATAAAACTATGGTTAAAACAACCAAGGGGTAGGGTGACGAAGAAAAGAAGTTCCAGTAGTGAACCCACTTCTTCTACAGAAACCAAACAGTATAAAAGACTAAAGAAAGGTGTTGCAATGGTAGAGGCAGCCACTAAAGAGCCTCCACAAATAGAAGAAGAAATTTCCTTACAAAAGCTTGATGATGCTTTGCATAAAGAAAAGGTTATTTATGAGGTAGCTATTGTGGGTGTCACTTCAGGTTTTGTTGTTGTACCGTTGGTCGTTGTTCAACTTGGTGAGGAGAGTTATGTGGAGAGACAAGTTGTTTCTCTGCAAACTGGGGGAAGTACCCCTACCGTACCATCAACTTTAGGAGCATGAATTATCAGAGAAGAAGGACAGACTGAGGTAAATATTCAAGATATCTCCTCAAATTTTGAAAGAACCCCATCCCAAGAGGGAGAAGCACCTGAGTGGGAGGAGCATTTGGAAAAGGTTGAAGAAGAACTAGGAGAAGAAGGAGCTGAATTTGAAGTTGGCAGCCTACATAGTGCTGAAATGGAATTGAAAGATGTACTAACAGAGAAAGAACAACAATAATTGATGGAAGGTGCTCAGAATCAAGATGATGAACGAGTTTCCCAAGAAGAAGAAGAACATAAAAGAAAAGCTAAGGAGTTAGCTCATGAAATGGAAGAAGTTGAAGCAAGGAAGAAGGCAGAGGATGAGGCCTTGGAATTGGAAAGAAAAGTGGCACAAGAAAAGGCTGCGGAGGAGGAGCTCCAAGCTAAGGAATTAGAGCATAAAAGGCTAAGAGATGAAGAAGAGGTTTCCAAACAAGAGAAAGAAATGAGGAAGATAGAAGAGATAAAAGTTGAGAATGAGAGGAAGGAGCAGGAAAGATTGCAAAAGGAGCAAGAAGAGCTTCAGAAAGGTGCTTCTCAACAAACTATTGAAATAATTTCTTCTAAACCTCCATTCTCAACACCTTTGAACATTCAACAAGTAGTCACTCAACTAGCTACACCCACTCGGCTGAAACTAAATCTAGAGAAGAGACAGCAAGTACAGGCCCAACCAGTGACGTGGGATGATATGAGGGCAGAAATTGAAAAAGTAAAGGAAAAGAAGAAGGTTTGTGCAGTGCATTCAACCAAACTCATAGATGTAGGAGATCTGGTAGCTGAAATTTCCACTCCAACTGCTGACAAGGATGATAAAGAATTGCAACCAGAAGATTATCAATAAGTACTATTAATCTGGGAAATCATACCATAAATCAGCAAATAAATTTAATTGATATTGTTGCCACTACTACTAAGTCCAAGTTAATTAAGGACAAGCATGCCAAAGATGAGCTTAAGGCTCAAGTTGTTAAAATGAAATATCTCTTTAAGGAATTGATGTCATCTACTCCTGAGCAGCCTTCACCATCTTAGATTCCCGTTCGAATGAGTAGAAAAGAGGTAGATGGTTTGACTGAAATGAAAAAGAAAGCCACATGGGTAGATAATTGGCTTAATACCTTTAAAGCTGATATGGATAATGTTTTAGAAGAAAGTTTTAAGTATTATTACAGGGGGCTGAAATTAGTCAAGACCATAGAGGCGGCCATGAAGAATTGGGGGAAGAAGAGGAAAATCTCAGAGAATACTTGGGAAAGCTCAAAGCAATTGAAAAAATGACCGAGGGAGAGTTGGTACAGTCTCAAATTCTGGGTGAGGAGGATTCTGGATATGTGGAAAAGGCTATTCATATATCTACCTTTAAGTCATAGACTGTTATTGAACATAAGATAATCATGCTTAAGAATGTTCATGAGATATTTGAGCTCAAAGATGTATTTGAAGAACTCATTTGAAGATTTATTGATAAATCCTTACCTCCAGATTAGAGAATCAAATCATTGGGAGATGTCAAGGATGCATGGGAGGAATAGTTGAATGGAATGCTAACAAAAGGAGATACTACTAGGTCACCACTCATTGATAGATTGTTGGAACTCGAATGTGACCTGCGCTAGGCAACCAAGGACGTTGGTCAAATGAAAGTAACTGTTGATACAACAGAGAAGAAATTTGAAGAGTCAAAATTCAAGGTCAACTGGGTAGATGGATCAGATGATGATATTGTGAAAAAAATTCTTGCTAATTATGATGAATACCGTGGGATCCAGTATGAGGGTGATAAGCAAAGTTAATTGCTTTATTATCTTTTGAACAACAGTGCCTTTTTGGATGAGTTTTGAGTAAAGGGGTGACTAGGCAATAGAGTTGGAAAGTCGGGAGTGATTTGTGGTAATTGGAAGTAATCTGAGTGAGGACTTGGAGTTCAATTTTTGGTTGATGGAGCAGCTAGTGCACTTGTTCAACTTCAACAATTACAGCAGAGACAAATACTGGAGTCCCTACAATTGTGGATCTTGGTTTTTAATGAGAGGAATTAGTGTTGGAATTGTATATATGTAGAATTTCTCTCCATTTTGTAAAGGTCGGCTAATTGAAGTCAATATTGGCTACCTAAGAGAGATCTAGGATAGTATTTACAACTTTTAGGATTTGTACATCTTTTATGCAAAGATACTCAAAAATATTTTTACAAGTTTTAGTGTAGTTTATGTTATTTTCAGAAGTTTGTTAGCTTAATGATAACATTGATGAACATTAGTTATTCGTATGCCAGTGAGTTTTGTTGTGCATAAATTTCTCTTATTTGATGAAAATCAATAGAATATTCTGAATCTGAAACTATTTCATTAAGTTATATGTGAATGAGATATCTTTATATTTGTTGATGTATGAATTTTAGCAATGAGTTGTTGATGTGTTCTTTTTCAAAAATGAAATTAAATAAAAAAAGTTATGATGAATGGTTGTACATCTTGAATCTTCTCTATGAATGAATGTAATGGTATAGGTTATTCTATGGATTGTGTCATTTTATGGTTTAGTTGGTTAAAAGAAATGCTCATTATGAATTTTATATGTCTGGATTAGAAGAAATATGTGTTTATGTTTTGTTGTCCTAAGCCTTGTTCTATCTTTTTTTTTATTTACACCCCTCCAAACATTAGATTAGTTCATATTATGTAGTTTGTACTCTTTACCAATAGGCTCCTTGAACATTATAGTTGCATAGGCCACTGAATGACAACAGTACAGTTGAGAACCAACTATCGAGATCTTGGAAGATAGATAGTTTTAGATTATTTTTCTTTTTTAGGAGTAGAGTAGCAATAATCTATTTTAACGTTGTGTTATTTTTTACCATCAACAAGTCCAGTTAGGGTTTTCTAGAGCTTTAAGGTCTAAATCTGGTCTTCAATGTCTACTCTTTCTGTTCCAATTTATTTTTATATCTGAAACCCTGATTTCAGGGTTGTAAGTTTCTTTTTAGTGAAGATTACAACCGTACAAGTGAGGGGACAACTCCAACAACTTTATCCAAGCTTGTAACCTAAGCTTCAAAGGATGTTCAAGCTCCAAGACACCTAGATCTGCAATCACACATGTAGAGAGAGAGCATATTATTGATTTGTTAGTAAATGGGGGTATGCCTTAGTCAAACCTTTTGTAGGTAATTAAACCAAATGATGAGATAATGAATTCAAGGCATGAAACATGAAACAAATAACATGAATCATGCACAATAATACCTTGAATTATGTCTTGTAAATTATGTCTTGTAAATCTACAATCTAACATGAAATGGCCATGAAGGATGTAGATCTTGATCTTGACAATAAGTGTAGAACAATGCTTGATCTTGGATCTTCAATGCTACATCACAACACTAGCTCATTAACATGATTGATTCTTGATATCCTTGACATGATGATGGATCTTGAATTGTTGCAACAAATGATGAAGAAATATGCTCTTGAATGCCTTAGAAATGATCTTGAATGCTCTCTCGATGATCTTGTAAAGTCTTGGAATGCTTAACTCTTGAGTGCTTGGCTTGATATCATGTAGGATTATATGAAATAATGATTTGATGCCTTTTTTATATAGGCAATCCATCTAATATCCCATTAATTGGATCTCATATGCCAACATTCATGAAATTTGGACTTAAAACCCAATTTTCTTGCTCAAACCCTCGAAAATAGGAAAAATGGGACTCATACGCCATCTGTGGCATATGATGGGTCCCACCTATGTGGGACTCATATTCCCAAGGTGGTGTATGGGTCCCACAAGGCCTATTTTGATTGTTAAAGTGTCAAGGAGTTTGTAAATTAAGCTTATTTGTTGATCTTGTCAGGTTTTTGGTTAAAATATGGCTTGGGATGCACAATATAGGGTCTTAGGGGCCTATTAATGAAGATATAAAGATAATAAATGCAATAGGGCTCAAAATTCAATGTGAAAGTATAAATAAATACATTTTACAACATCAAATTGAGGAAAAAATATGTCTATTTAGCTTAGAAGGGCCCAAAATCCCATGTCAATGTGTACAACACATTACAACACTAGATTAGGTCCATTTAGTTTACTAGCCTCCTATATTTAATGTGAAGGTGTAAATAAATACACTTTGCAACACTAAATTAAGGAAAAGTTAGGTTTATTTAGCATTAAAAGGGCCCAAGACCTAATGTGGATGTGTAAAACTCATCACAACACTAGATCAAGGTGATATCAAGTCTAATTTATCATTAATTATTCCAAAATTAGGCAAGGAAAAGGCATGATTTTTCTGCTTCCACAAAGATAGTATAAGTACAAGTTGAGATGTTGATGAAAGACAAGATAGATGAAAGAAAAATGCAAGATAGATGCGCGATAGTGTGTGTGATGCAAGTTTGAGAAAATCAGTGCAAATTTCATGTCACGGTTCTGAAGGCAGTGAGCTGAAGGCATTGAAATCTTCTATGTGAGTCTCCAAGAGAGAAAATTATGGTGGATTTCCTATTGTATTG
Organism: Sequoia sempervirens; assembly: GCA_007258455.2. Lineage (NCBI taxonomy): Eukaryota > Viridiplantae > Streptophyta > Pinopsida > Cupressales > Cupressaceae > Sequoia > Sequoia sempervirens. The sequence goes on from VDFB02271358.1 coordinate 1,271,167,290, forward strand.
AGATAGTTTTCTCTCTATGACAATCCTCTTCTATCTTATTTGTAATTTTGTGGCAGTGAGCCCTCCAACAGTGAGCCCTTATTGGACAATGTGTCATGTCTTGGCAGTGAGCCTTTGTATTTAATTTTGGAATTCTTTATATTGTGAGTTAATCCTCACCATAGTTTTCCCTCATTGGGTTTTCCACATAAATCTAGTGTTATTGTGTGCATGGTTTCATTACTTTCAGTTTTTATTTCTGCAATCAGTGATTAAACATATTAACAAAGTAAAGGTCTTATGAACACTTATTGATCTAAATTTTGTTGGAAGTTTTAAAGGTTAAAAATTGCTGCAAATGATTCACCCCCCTCTCAATTGTCTTGCTCAATAGATAGGTGTATCTAAAAATTGATCAAGTGTTTCCATGCAAGAATATTCCACAACAAAATTATGTGCTATCCCAATCAATGAACATGACAAATCAAGACCATGTAGAAACTCATGAACAACTATCTCCAAATACAATGATGGTTTGAAAATAGTAGTGATGTAATTGTCATCATAGAGGAGAGAAAATCCCTCAAATGTGTCCTCCAAATTTTCAATATGAGAATCACAACACAAATCTAATATACCTATCAAATACTCATCCCACAAAAATGAATTTTAAAGATAATGATCATCATGTTGAACTAAAGTACTAGAAGCCATGGAAAAACTGAAATCTAAAGAAGCAGGAGGTGAAGAAGATGAAAGGTCAAAAAAATTCTCAAGAACTTTAAGATTCAAGTGACCAATTTGATCCTCTGATGATCTATACACACTAGATGCAGGAGTGCATGAACCTAAGAGAAAATTCCATTAGGATAAATGTGTGAGAAGGTGTAAAGAAAAGAAAATTTATCAAACTTGCCAACTACAATAAGTTCTTTACTTTGAAAATTTTGAATAATCATTAAATCTGGTGTGAACTCAATAGACTTCCCTATCCCACTATATGTAATCTAATAGATAGAAAGAATATTTATTTAAAAAATTAGGAATGAAAAGGACAACAATGAAACATCCTTCGCCTATGTCAACAATTCCTTTCCCACAAGCATTCATATATGTACTATTGGTCATTAGAATTTTAGATGTATTTGTAGGTTCCAATGATGATAACACTTCTAGTGAAGAAGTCATCTGATGGGAAGCTCCAAACTCAAGAACCAATCTATTAGACTCACAAACTACATATTCAACAAGTTCTCTACCTTTCAACATATCAACTCCATTAGCTAATCCTGCTTTCTTTGACTATGTGGAGGATGATGGTTTAGAAGAAGAGGGTGAACTAGAAGACTCTAAAGGAAATAAAATATTATGTTCCTAAAGGAGGTGCATCATCTCTTCTAATTGTTTATTATAACAATTGTGTTCACCATGCCCTTGTTTATTGCAATATGTACATTTGGGTCTCTCTGTCTTAGGTTTATCCTCTTTGGAAGAGGTGGGAGGATCACTAGATATCATCTTAGTTTTAGATTTCCTTTTTCCTTTTCCTTTGTGTGTTTGTGAACAATGCTTAATTTTTGGGAAGTGCATCTAATTGGATAAGGTTGGCTTGTTGTCTAGTCAAATGGTCATAAAATGTCTTAAAACAATGAATGTTAAATGATTCACCTAACACATCCATGGTAGAATAAAAGGTAGAATAAAATACTATAAATGGTCCTTTTAACTTAGACAAAATCAATAATACACATTCCTTGCCATATTTATATTTCCCACAACCAACCAATTGAGATATCAAATATTTGAACTCAAAAAAATATTTCTCAATAGTAGGAAATGCATTAGGAGAAAGAGATGTCAATCATGTCTTGATTTTCAAAGCACAAAATTCACTAACTATACCAAAAAAAAATTGTATACTTTTATCATACCTACTTTGGTGTAGTGTATTGCTCAATGAGGAGCAACAAGCTATCAAAAACATGCAATTCAATCAATCCCATAGCCTCATCACATTTGTTCTTGTGAGAAAAAATCTCATATTCCTTAGTGAATTCAAGTTGATCAACACCCAAGATAGACCATAAACCCTTGAAATGAAGTAACCTACATGCATTTTGTTCTTTCATGTGTGATAGAACTGTGAGGAGTAAGTAACTAAAATGAACCTAAATTTTTTATAAGATCAACAATCACCAAGAGATAAAAATAAACAATATACTGCAAAAGCCTAATATGAAACCTCTTGTATCTTAATCAAGACTAAAAATGAAGCCCCCCAAAAAGATAGAACTTCTCTAGGTGTCAAGATGTCCATAATCAATCAAAATGTGATATTAGAAAAAATTAAATAAAAATTACATGGGGTTGAATCTGGAAAAATTACATGGGTAAAATAGAAGAACTCCATAATACCTTTCCAATGTCACAAGAATTGTGAAAAATGGATAAACAAGAAAAAAGGTATGAGCTCAAATATCTAAATTCAAACATAAATAAAATGCACCAATAAAAAATATAATAATGAGACCTACACCTTGAGAAAATACATGGAACTAGCTTCCCCACGACTATAAGAAGTAAAAAATCTGATACCTTGGCAAAAATTTATAGCTTTAAAAAAAATAGCTAATTTGGAGGGAAAAATGACCCCCTGGCACTATGTTGGTGGTTCTTGTGCTAAAGAATCCAATAGTGGTGGAGTTTTGGGCCAATGTGGGTGGAAGATGGATATACTTTTCATAGATTTGGTTTGAATAGAGCCTTGATGGAGAACTCTTGTCAAAGCAGTGATGGGTTAGTGGGTGAGTTGTGTCACCTCTTACACTCGACAGGGGTTTTAGCCTCCTCCAACTAGACAAAACCATTGGAGAGCACTCCCAATAACTAGGTTGTTAACAACCAAAATCTAACATGGCACAAAAATCAAAATAACAATTTAAAATTAAAACCATGTCAAATTCATACCTCTAATGCAGACGCTATGTAAAAATTACACCTATAAATAATATTCTTTAAAATATGTTGTCCAACTTATGACTGTGATTGTACCACCATTTATCCAATACCTAAAAGACCAAATATATCATAAAAATGGTATGTATGTGTACAAATTTATAGACTATACAGATGAAAATTATATATTTTCAAAACCCTAGCAAAAATGGCTAAAAAAATTATCACCCAAATATCAAGTATTTTATATGAAAATATGGGTTTTGGGCCTTCTAAAATAAATGGTGATGTCATTTTTTCTGCAAAGTGCACCTATAAAACATCATTTCCCAAATCACCCTCAGATCTAAGAAGAATTTGCACATCTATAACTCTGATAACATGTAGGATTTGATAGTGAACTCACATACCCCAAGATCACTTGCATGTTAGGATTAAGGTGACATCTACCTTGTAAATCCTATGTCATATTGCATGGTTCCAAAATCCTTGGAAAGTGTCCTTAGGCACTTAGGGTGTATTGGGAAAATATTTTTTAATATTTATTCTCACCATTATTTGTATTACATCCATAAGGGGTGATGTTTTAAACTAGCAGCGATAAAGGTGAATTATGGACATAAATATTCAATATTGTTTTCCCCACATGTGGACGCCTAGAATGGGATAATGAGTGACTAGTGGTATTCTCCAAGTGGGTGCTTGGAAAGAGGCAACATAGGTCTCTTGTTATTCTATCATTTATTGCATTTAATGCAATGCTTATTTTCCATGTTTGGGTGCCCAAGTTGGAGAGAAGTATTGGAGTCAAAATTGGTGTCCTTTTGTATTATGAGGTGGCATTCCAAGGGTTGGGGAAATTTGGAATGGTCATCTTTTGGAACCATGTTTGGTGCAATATACCTCTTCACAAGTCTATAAAATCACCTCATTGGATGTAGAAATTATGAGGAACTGTTGAATGTAGAGTTTCATTGCATGAACAAGGATAGGTTGATACATAAAGAGGTTGTTCATAGGTGCATAGGTTTTTCCATGTTGGAGGGAAAGAGGATAATGGAAGGGAATTTATTGTAATCTCATTTATTTAAAGACATTGCATACTTGGCCTATCTTCTTGGTGGAGTTTTTTTCTCGCAAGGGTTTCTCCACATAAATCATGTGTTATGTGATTATCTTATGTTGTTGATTTATGCCTCATTGATTCTATCTTATGGTGATGTTATTAATTATTTATTTATTTATTTATTTTCTAAGTTCACATAAGGTGGTGTTATTAAGCATGTTATATTGGGTTTTTTTTAGCATCATAAAGAAGATGGATTTAATCATGATAATTCCACATCAAGGTAGCTTAATTTCATATTTGCATATAAGTTTCATATTTTCATGTTGTTTTATTGCAATCCTTGTATCTAATCCATTAAAATTATATTTGGATAGAGATTTATTTTCCCAACAAACGATATTAGAACCTATATATTTCTCATCACTACAATTTACCAAAGATAGCCTTCCACAAGAGAGTACATGGCTAGAAAATAGTGTGTTTTATTATGGATGCAAAAATTATACAACTTGATATAATATGATACATGACCCCTTGCTAATATAGGAAAGGTGAGAAATAGGATTAGAAAATATTATTGTCCAAGCTTCTTAATATTGTGACATGAGACACAAAAAATTGATGCCAAGATAAGATAATTGTTGGAGTTAAAATGACACTGAGAGGGGGGGGGGTGAATCAGTGTCTTAACAGATTTGACCAATTTTCAAAAATTCAAAAACATAGCTCAGATTTGATCTCAATATTACTCTGATTAATGCATTCATGAGTTGAATGTAATCATTCATAATCAGAATTGAGAAAATTAATAATCCCAACAGTGAACAGAAACAACAACAACACAATAAATCAGTGAGCACACAGAAGAACAAAGAGACACAAGATTTTACTGAGCGAAAAACCCTTATGGGGTATAAAAACCACTCCTAAAATGTCTTGCAGGCTTAACCTTTTTAATCAACTATTCACAATGCCTTATAGGCTGATTTTTTAGCACCCACTCAAGGAGCACCAACCCCTCATTTAGACATATATATCTCAAGGAGCACCAACCCATCAAATTATATTTCAAAACAATAATCATTTCTCAGAGGATCTCTCTGTTTTCAGTTAAGCTCATAACTCTCTATTTTCTCGTCTACAGAATACCCTAAAGATTCAATAATTGAATCCCTAAAATATTATATAGAGAAGAAATTTACAATATCTTTGCATCTTGTTATTCAGATTTTATTGCAGAGTTTATCCATACATTTCCATATAGCCAAGGAATGATAATCTTAGAGTTACAACTACCGAACAAAAAACATAGTTTTTTGCTTCTATTTATACATATTTTTGATTTAAATGCCAGAAAAGTAACTGTCTTCAGAAGTAACAGTTGAACAACCAACCTGAGAAGATTCAAACTGAAGTTAACAAAGCTGTTTATAATAGAAATCTTCATCTTGTACCTAGCAAGATTATTAGTCGAGGTGAAATTGATTTCCCAATACAAGAGTCGTTTCACCCAGCTAAGAGCCAAACTCAACAAATCTAAAATGTATGTGATCATTTCATTGCTTAAAAAGCACAACTGCCCACCACAGACAAATCTGCAACTCCCATGGCTCCATCAACCACAGTTGAGCTTCCAGCCAGAAACGTACCAAATAAAGCTTCCATATACCACTGATAAATCTGTTACAGCCAATAACAACATAAACTAAAACTCTCATGATGGTAGCCAGGCTAGGGTTCCATACCCAGCCAAAAAGAATAATCATGAAAATTTTCCCTAAACTCTCATTTTCGTCGATGTAACGTTATGCCGAAGGCAACTTTATCGCCGTTAGACATCCCTATGTTTGTCACTAAGACAATTCAAAATCGGGGAGACCTTATATAAAATACCTTTTGTTTTACCAAAAGCCCACTTGATACACATTAGTCACCGTGACACATGGTTTTTCTTGCCGACGAGTCCATCTGTATTCCATCGGTGAGACCAAAGGTCACTCGCCAAGACCTCACACCGAAAACCTCAACTCTTACCGAGATGCATATCTTTACATTGTCAGTCGGCAAGACAAGAAAAACTCGCCAAGATATTATATCAAATGAAATCTCTCACCGAAAATCACCCATTTGTTGTTGATCGGTAAGACAACAAGGTCTCGCCAAGACATTATATCGATAGCCATTAGTTTTACCGATAAGTCTCCATATGCATACGGTCGATGAGACATAACCCTTTTCACTAAGACCCTTCACCAAAGACTTGAACTCTTGCCGATATGTTCCCATTCAACCTCCAATCGGTGAGACAAAGCAATTTCACTATGACCACATACCGATGGTGTAACACTTACCGATATGATCCTTTTCTATCACCGAAAAAAAGAGAAGTCCTACCGAAAGCTACCATAAAGTAAAAAATCCAATCGACATGACATCAGAAATGTCTTGCCGATAGGTAACACAGACATTTCAAAATGGATTGGGGAGACCTTGGCATTCTCACACCGATATGTGTAAGCCTTCAAAAATGTGAGTTCAAAGAATGTAATCAAATGGCTTGTAATCATGTGAAATACACCTGTTGTATGCAAAGAGAACCATCCTGAGACTAATCATCAAAGAGAACTAACCGAAAGAGATTTTGTCATCAAGGACAAACCATAAGATCACAATTGAGAACCAACAAACTCCCCCTTTGTCCTTGATGGAAAAACACAAATGACTCTCCCCCTTTTTGCCTCAATGACAAAGGATAAAAGAGAAAAATGTGCAGTGCCATGAAACACAACTCATTAGCCAGTACCTTTTCTCACAGAAAATGAAACTTGATAGCAATATGTTTAGTTCAAGAGTGCATAACAGGATTTTTGGAGATATTTATCGCACTTGTGTTATCACAGAGAATTGAAATAGGTTTAGGAACTTCAATACCCATATCAGATAGAGTTTGACTCATCCAAAGAACTTGAGTACAGCATGAAGTGGCAATAATGTATTCTGCTTCAGCAGTAGAAAGAGAAACAGATACTTGTTTCTTGTTGTGTCATGCCACTAAACGATCACCAAGAAAGAATGCAGCACCACTGGTGCTTTTCCTATCATCCAAACAACTAGCCCAGTCAGCATCAGTATATGCAATCAATGAAAAATCATTGCTTCTAGGATACCAAAGACCATAATCAAGAGTACCCTGAATGTATTTAAAGATCCTTTTAACAGTAGTGACATGAGATTCTTTAGGTGATGTTTGAAACCGTGCAACAGTGCAAACTGCCTACATGATGTTAGGTCTAGAAGCAGTTAAATATAACAGACTACCAATCATTGATCTATATTCAGTTTGATTTGTATCAGGAGAATCATCAACCTTAGTAATTTTGCATCCAGTAATCATTGGAGTGCTAACTGGATGGCATTCATCCATCTAAAATTTCTTAAGCATCTCTCTAGCATACTTGGTTTGAGAAAGAAATATTCCATTCTCACATTGAGAGATTTGAAGACCCGGAAAGAAATTTAATTCTCCTAACATTGACATTTCAAACTCAAATTCCATTATCTAAGAGAACTTCTTACTCAAAGTAACATTATTGCAGCCAAAGATAGTATCATCAACATAAATTTTAACAACCAAAATATCAAAACCTTTAGATTTAACATAAAGATTATTGTGTACACCTCCTCTGACAAAACCATTTGAAAGCAAATGATTGTCCAGCCTAGAGTACCAAGCTCTAGGTGCTTGTTTTAAGCCATAGAGGGCCTTTTTCAATCTGTAAACATGATCAGGCTTATCTTTGCAAATAAATCCTTTAGGTTGTTCAACATAGACCTCTTCATCTAAATAGCCATTTAAAAAAGCAGTTTTGACATCCATTTGATAAACAGTAAAGTTTTTGAAAATAGAATAAGCCAAGAATATTCTAATAGATTCTAGTCTAGCAACAGGTGCAAAGGTTTCACCAAAATCAATACCTTCTTGTTGAGCATAGCCTTTGTAGACAAATCTTGCTTTGTTACAAATAACATTACCATTTTCATCAACCTTGCTTCTGTATATCCATTTTCCTCCAATGACATTCTTTTCATCTGGTCTTGGGACTAACTCCCAAGTCTGATTTTTCTCAATTTGATCAATTTCTTCCTGCATAGCATTAAGCCAACATGAGTCTGTGAGAGCTTCATTAAAAAATTTAGGCTCAAACAGAGTAACTAGACAGAAAGCTATTTGTGCCTTTTCATTAGATTCTGCAGCCTTTCTTCTAGTTTGAACTCCTACATTTTTATCCCCAATAATCTGATCTTTGGGGTGATATATAGCTAGAGTTTTCGAAGGATCTTTTGATGCAACCTTTTCAGGACTTGCTTTTTCAATTTTAGAGCTTACTGATTCAGCAATAGGCTTTGCTATTTCAGCTCCTTCTAAAATTATTTCAAGTTCAAGTTCTTCTTGCTCATTATCCTACAAAGATTCAACATTCAAATGTCGTCTTTCATCAAATTTTACATTAACAATTTCAACAATCTTATTAAGCCTTTTGTTAAGACATTTATAAGCTTTGCTATGAGTTGAGTATCCCAAAAAGATACCCTCATCACTCTTTGATTGAAAGCTCCCAAGGTTATCATCATCTTTCTTGATAAAACACTTACTTCCAAAAATTTTAAAGTGTTTGACAGAAGCAATTTTTCCATACCAAAGTTCATAAGGAGTGTGTTTAGATTTCACCCTAAGTTGCACTCTATTCAAAATGTATACAACTGTATGAACAACTTCTTTCCAATACATATCAGACAACTTAGCTTCATGGTTCTAGCCATTTCTTTTATAGTTCTATTCTTACGTTCAACTACCTTGTTTTGTTGAGGTGTTTTTGTGGCAACATACTGTGTTTTAATTCCATGTTGTTCATAGTAAACAATAAACTCTTGAGAAGTGAACTCACCTCCTTTGTCAGATCGTAGAAATTTAAGTTTCAAATAAGATTCCTTTTCAACCATTTTAAGGAAAATTTTGAACCTTTCAAAGGCTTCTAATTTGTGCTTAAGAAATGTGACCCATATCATTCTAGTATAATCATCCACAAACAACATAAAGTACTTTTCACCATTAATAGACCTTGTTCTGGTTGGTCCACATAAATTAGTATGCACAAGCTGTAAAGGTTTTGAAGAAGAATGTTCTTTTGTTTTGAAGATGATTTTAGTCTGTTTACCACTCAAACATTCTTTGCACACAGAGTTTTCTGGCTTGCTAAGAATTGGTAGACCTCTAACATTCTAATTTTTACTAATTCTAAGCAGATTTTCAAAGTTTATGTGTCCTAATCTTTTATGCCATAACCAATTCTCATCAATTTGGCCCATTAGACACATACCTTGATTATTGTCATTGCTTGATGTGTCGAGAAGATTGTACACATTTCCTTTTGTCCTCCTTCCAACTGCAATAGCCTTTCCAAGCTTGTTCTTAATCTCACATCCCTGTGAAGTGAAAAGAACATGATAACCACTATCACAGATTTGACTAACACTTAGAAGATTGTGCTTGAGACCTTCCACATAGTACACATTATAGATAGGAGTGTCTTCATTTAGAAGAAGTGAACCTCTACCTTTAATTTGAATACTAGAGTTATCACCAAACTTAACATATCCACCTACATAATCTTCAAGATTTATAAGCTTATCCTTGTCGCCAGTCATATGGTTAGAACATCCACTATCTAGGACCCATAAGTCCTTTTTCTTGGAATGAAAAGTAGTTTGAACCAACATAGTTTGCTCAAAGTTGTTAACAGTCTTAGGTTTCCAAACCTTTTTAATTTTCTATTGTTTAGATTGCAGATCAGTTCTGCACTGTTTGACAGAATGTCCCAAAGCATTGCATTTAAAACATCTAATATGTCTAACAAAACCATAGTGTTGTCTAAGACCAAACCTGGGTATTCTAGGATTCATAAGCCTGCAAGTGCTCACCTTATGGCCAAATTTTTTGCAGAAAAAACAATAACCATAGAAGAAAGGATTGACTCTATATGAAGATCTATTATGTCTTAAAGACTGAACATGGTCCTTACCAAATTCTGAGTGATTTGAACCTGAACCTTTGACTTTAGAAGAGGGGTTTTGTTTTGCATTGTCAATTGAGCATTCACCCTTTTCAAAACCAACACCAGTATTATCTTTATACATCTTCTGCTTGCTGAGCATCTCATTCAGTTTTAGAGTGCTTTCATATTTTTCAATTTCCTTCCTAGGACAGACTACTTCTTGTTCCAGTTTTTAAATTTCTTGATCTTTGTAGCTTACTGTCACTTGAAGACAGTCCTCAACTCTTTTAGCTTCTTCAAGTTGAGTTTTTAGAGAGACCATTTCTTGATTTGGTTTATGTTCTTGAGCAAGAACTTGTTTTTTGAGTTTTTTGACCTCTTTTAAAGCACATTTCAGCTCACTTTCAAGATCTACTTCACCTTCTTCAATGTCAATGGTGTTTGAATCATTTTGTTGAGTAATTTTAGTCATGAACAAAGTTTCATCTTCTTGAACTGATGAATCTTCAGACTCAATATCAGATTCATCCTTACTAAATAGACTTTTCTTCTTTTTGAAATTGAAGTTTCGTTTAGGTTTGAAGGCCTTCTTCTTAGGCTATTTTTCAGTTGTCTCGTTGTCACATATTTGATCATCATAGGGACACTTAGCAGCAAAGTGACCTATTTTTCCATAGTTAAAACATTTAAAGGGAAGTTTTCCCTTATATTTTCCTAATCCCTTTCTAAGTCTTCTAACAAAATGGGATTCTTTAGAATCAGACAACTCTGATTCACTAACTTCGACTTTTTCTTTCTTTTCAGTGTTAAAGGCAATTTCTTTTCCAGTTGAGTTATTTTTGCTAGTTCTCATTTCATAGGAAGTAAGTATTCCTTGCAGAATATCTAAGGTAAGCTTATAAAAATGTTTCTTTTCTTCAAGGGCTGATACCTTATATTCAAATTTAATTGGTAAGGTTCTAATGACCTTTGAAACCACATCAAACTCTTTTACTTCTTCTCCTAATCCTTTCATAGCATTGACAACTTCATCAACTCTTAGGAAATATTCAACCACTTTTTCATCATCCTTCATTTTCATCTCCTCAAACTGATGTTTGAGTGTACTGATTTTTGACAGTTTGACTTTCTCATTCCCTTGGTATATATTTTCAAGTTTTTCCCAGATTTCATGAGCAGATTTGCAATGCATGACTTTAATGAACACATCTTTAGTTAACCCACACAAGAGGGCATGCTTAGCTCTGGAATTTGTTTCATACCTCTTTTTTTTAGTAGGATCAATGGGAATAGTGGCTAGTACATTGTAATCATTTAAAACAATGCTCCAAACATCAACATCAAAAGAAATAAGAAAAGCTTCCATTCTAATTTTCCAGAACACATAATCTATTCCATCAAATAATGGAGCTCTGTTACAGAGGCACCGTCTTGAGAATGTGCCATTAAAAACAAATTCCAAGACCAAGATCAATCCAAGGTGATTAAAACCTATTAGAGGACCCTACGCTCTAATACCAATTGTTGGAGTTAAAATGACACTAAGAGGGGGGGTGAATTTGTTTCTTAACAGATTTGACCAATTTTCAAAAATTCAAAAACATAGCTCATATTTGATCTCAATATTACTCTGATTAATGCATTCATGAGTTGAATGTAATCATTCATAAACAAAATTGAGAAAAGTAATAATCCCAACAGTGAACAGAAACAACAACAACATAGTAAATCAGTGAGCACACAAAAGAACAAAGAGACACAAGATTTTTCTGAGTGGAAAACCCTCCTGGGGTATAAAAACCACTCCTAAAATGCCTTGCAGGCTTAACCTTTTTAATCAACTGTTCACAATGCCTTATAGGCTGATTTTTGAGCACCCACTCAAGGAGCACCAACCCCTCATTTAGAGATATCTATCTCAAGAAGCACCAACCCATCAAATTATATTTTAGAACAATAATCATTTCTCAGAGGATCTCTCTATTTTTAGTTAAGCTCATAACTCTCTATTTTCTCATCTACAGAATACCCTAAAGATTCAATAATTGAATCCCTAAAATATTATATAGAGAAGAAATTTACAATATCTTTGCATCTTGTTATTCAGATTTTATTGTAGAGTTTATCCATACATTTCCATATAGCCAAGGAATGATAATCTTAGAGTTACAACTATCGAACAGAAAACATAGTTTTTTGTTACTATTTATACATTTTTTTGATTTAGATGCCAGAAAAGTAATTGTCTTCAGAAGTAACGGATGAACAACCAACCTGAGAAGATTCAGACTGAAGTTAAAAAAGCTGTTTATAATAGAAATCTTCATCTTGTACCTAGCAAGATTATTAGTCGAGGTGAAATTGATTTCCCAATACAAGAGCCATTTCACCCAGCTAAGAGCCGACCTCAACAAATCTGAAATGTATGTGATCATTTCACTGCTTAAAAAGCACAACTACCCACCACAGACAAATCTGCAACTCCCATGGCTCCATCAACCATAGTCGATCTTCCAACCATAAACATACCAAATAAAGCTTCCATATACCACTGATAAAGTTGTTACAGCCAGCAACAACAGAAACTAAAACTCTCATGATGGCGGCCAGGCTAGGGTTCCATACCCAGCCAAAAAGAATAATCATGAAATTTTTCCCTAAACTCTCCTTTCCGTTGATGTAACATTATGCCGAAGGAAACTTTATCGCCATTAGACATTCCTATGTTTATCACTAAGACAATTCAAAATCGGGGAGACCTTATATAGAATACCTTTTGTTTTACCAAAAGCCCACTTGATACACATTAGTCACTGTGACACATGGTTTTTCTTGCCGACAAGTCCATCTGTATTCCATCGGTGAGACCGAAGGTCACTCACTGAGGCCTCATGCCAAAAACCTCAACTCTTACCGAGATGCATATCTTTACATTGTCAGTCGGCAAGACAAGAAAAACTCACCAAGATATTATATCAAATGAAATCTCTTACTGAAAATCACCCATTTGTTGCTGATCGGTAAGACAACAAGGTCTCGCCAAGACATTATATCGATAGACATTAGATTTATCAATAAGTCTCCATATGCATACGGTCGGTGAGACATAACCCTTTTCACTAAGACCCTTCACCGAAGCCTTAAACTCTTGCTGATATGTTCCCATTCAACCTCTGATCAGTGAGACAAAGCAATTTCGCTGTGACCACATACCGATGGTGTAACACTTGCCGATATGATCCTTTTCTGTCTCTGAAACAAAAGAGAAGTCCTACCGAAAGCTACCAGAAAGTAAAAAATCCAATTGACATGACATCAGAAATGTCTTGCCGATAGGAAACACAGACATTTCAAAATGGATTGGGGAGACCCTGGCATTCTCACACCGATATGTGTAAGCCTTCAAAAATGTGAGTTCAAAGAATGTAATCAAATGGCTTGTAATCATGTGAAATACATCTATTGTATGCAAAGAGAACCATCCTGAGATTGATCATCAAAGAGAACTAACTGAAAGAGATTTTTTCATCAAGGACAAACCATAAGATCACAACTGAGAACCAACAAATATCACATGAGAATAAAAACTTCTAGAAAGATTCCTAGAATCATATATATGTAAACTTAACATGAACATATGTGAATAGGACCTACTAGGTGAAATAGTTAGGTAATATATCCCATTCACACCAATAGAGTCATACAATCCATCTAATCAAAGTTTCATTACTTATTACTTATAACTCTCTTCTTCATGGAAAAATTTGATTCAAAAATTATCTATCATCTATATAATATTTGTTAAACAGGCGCAGTACAACTAAGAGGGGGGGGAGTGAATCAATTGTCACACAAATTCAAACTTAAAACTTTCTCTTATTAAATATTCAACCACACTATTTTGTTATTAAATATGAGCATGAAACATAAATAATAGAAAGCAAATCAACACAATGAACACTAAATTTTTACATGGAAAACCCAATAAGGGAAAAACCAAGGTGATGGTTAACTCACAATATAAAGATTATAAAAAAGGTTCACTTCCAAGGGCACTTCCTAAAAGAGGACTCACTATCCAAGTACAAAGGCTCACTGCCTACAAAAGGACTCATTGTCCAACAGGGAGGCTCACTGCCTATAGATACAAAAGAGAACAAAAGATCCACCATTGTAATTAAAGCACATTCGCAAGATTACAAAAACCTTCAGTTCACTGTCTTCAGCACACTGAGAAACTACTATCACAACTCACTCAAACACACTTCTTCTCTTATGATTTGTGGCACACTTTCGTCACTTTGCATCACACTGGCATACAACTCTTCATAATTTAACTTGCTTTTATACCATTCTCAACCTTAGAAACATTTACCAAGGTTGGCCACAAAACATCATTTCATAAATTCAAATTAGGTCAGAAACTAGAAATTCCTGTGGTGTAAAGGAATAAGAGTGGGCCAATAAAATTATTTTCTTGAATCATATGCATGCTTCTTCAATTAAATTTTATTCTTCGAATGAAGTGTAAACACTAGGTTGGCCAAACCTAATGAAAACACAGATAAACATTGATGCACACGCTTCCCAACAAGAAAATGACATGCGGACACCACAACATGCTTCATTATGCATGAGAATACATCTCAAGACCTTCCAGATACATTCGTAGCAAAAACAACAAGCTTCAATCACTGAATTTCTTTCACCAATCTATCTAGACTATGCAAACTCATACTAAAATATTGAAACATGACTTCCTGATTACCAAACTCCAAACCTCTTCGCTAGAGCATAGGAAAGACCTTCAAAATACATATCCTAGATCCACATGATCTAAATCAAAACAACGAAGGATTATGGAACAGAAATATTTCTCCCAGTCCACAGAATATCAAACTTGCTAGACAATTCGCATACCAGTGAACACAACTTTCATGTACCATCTCACCAGAATTTGAAACTTAGCATATATCATCATGAGATTACCATTAACAAACCTTCAAATCCGCACAAGCATAGGATCAACACAGGAGAAACGCGAAGCACATATCAGAGCATATTCTGAACACATTTAACAATCTGACTTCTCTTCTTTATTAATTTTCTCAAAAGCACTTGGAAACTCATCAATACAACACATCTACAAACCCATAAAGATAGCTCCATGTACTCACAACATCTCAAAAGCATCTCAACTATGGATGTACAATCTACAACATACTGAACTGTGTTGACATCAATGAAAACATCAATGACAACACCACCAAACTAGCTCATACTTGCAACAATATTAAGTCCTCTATCTATATAATCTATCTATCTATATATATTATATTAAGTCATTTATATAATCTATATATACTACTTTTTCAGCTATATAATCTATCTATATATACTACTTTGTCATCTAAATTATCTATATATGCTAATTTTTGTTGTTTTATTGTATCTATCTATATTTAAGAAAAGATTGTTATTGTTATTGTTATTCATCCTTTCTTTCACTTTTTAAGTAAGAACTACTTAAAGCTAAGGGAGCACCCACTAGCAAAATGAGTTATTAGAAACTTTTCTTATTAGAGAAAGTGTAGAGATTGATCTAGATACTCTTAACTTTATGAAACTTAAATTCATAATAGTAAGAACTCAATGTCAGATTTTCATTACTTATTACTTATAGCTCCCTTCTTTGTGGACGAAGTCGATTCACAAATTATCTATCATCTATATAATTATAATTCCTATATATATACAAAGTCATTTATATAATCTATATATAGTACTTTTCCATCTATATAATCTATATATATATACTACTTTATCATCTATATAATCTATCTATATATACTACTTTGTCATCTATATAATCTATATATATAATGTCATCTAAATTATCTATATATACTAATTTTTGTTATTTTATTGTATCTAGATATTTGAGAAAATATTGTTATTGTCATTAAGCCTTTATTTTCTTTTTAAGTAAGAACTACTTAAAGCTAAGGGAACACCCACTAGCAAAATGAGTTATTAGCAACTTTGCTTATTAGAGAAAGTGTAGAGATTGATCTAGTTACTCTTAACTTTATGAAACTTATATTCATAATAAGAAGAAGAATCCAGTGTTAGAGTTTCATTACTTATTACTTATAGCTCCCTTCCTTGTGGATGAAGTCGATTCATGAATTATCTATCATCTATATAATATTAAGTTATATATATATATATATATAAAGTCATTTATATAATCTATATATACTACTTTTCCATCTATATAATCTATTTATATATACTACTTTGTCATTTATATAATATATCTATATATACTACTTTGTCATCTATATAATCTATATACACTACTTTTGTTATTTTATTATATTTAAAATTTTGAGAAAATATTATTATTGTTATTATCCATTCTTTTTCTTTTTAAGTAAGAACAACTTAAAGCTAAGGGAACACCCACTAGCAAAATGAAGTTATTAACAACTTTACTTATCAGAGCAAGTGTAGAGATTGATCTAGCTACTCTTAACTTTATGAAACTTATATTCATAATAAGAAGAAGAATTCAATGTTATTATTTACGGTAACCTACCCCCACCCCTACATTCATTCTTTACAGCCAACACCCCACCACTATAGTTCTCCCCCACCCAGAGGATAGAGAATCTAGGAGATATTTTAGTTGTGCATCCTATCCACGATTCAAGTGCCCCAATTATACTACCCTATCTCACAATCTGATCAATAATCATTCCCACCCATCCCAACCTTCATCCTCCCACCCACCCCCTTCTACTTCCTCTCACCCATCCCTATGTTTGAGTGTCTTGCTCCCATGGCCCTATCCATTAGAGTAGTGTATCCATGCATTCTTCCATTGAATAGGCTTGCATTGAACAATCTTGTCATCACATACAATGAATATGTTTTATCTTGCAATTTATCTTAGCGATTTCATCCTTAGGTTCAATTAAGTGATTATCTTCAATGATTAATTATTATAAATATTTAAGTTGATATGACCTTTCTTGAACAATTCCCCAACCTCATACTTGAACACCTACATACTAGGAACCTCCTTCATTCATCAAATTGCCTACATAGATTACTTCTAAATAGGATCAAGGTATAATATATATATATATATATATATATATAGTTCTATTTTCTAAACTATATTTATTTTTGAAATGTTTATGTAGGTACATAGCCCTTTCTAACACCCTCTTTTTTATCAAATAGTTCCTCTTCGACTACCCACTTAGGGAAGCACTTAAATAAAAAGTATTTATTTATCATGACTAATACATGTTAACTAATTTGTTATATTTCCTAGTCCTATCAAAATAAAATGAAACTCTTCATGCACTAGATATCAATAGTCTCATTCCCATGTGAAACTATAGGATGGTAATTTTATTTCCATTTGAAATTTTAAGATGATTTTTTTCTCTTAAAACTATGTGAGGGTAATTCTACTTCCCCATGAATCTATATGATGGCGATGATTTTATTAGTTTTATCTAGCATCAATTTTTTCATTTGATTTATCTTTCTTAGTTTGCGATCTGAAGAAGATTACTTATTCCTAATCATCAATATGTCCCTTATTTCTCCCCGACAATTTAAAGGGACAATGCCACAAACATAATTGTTTCATCTATATTAGGTTATAAGCACAATAGTTCAAGCACAATGGTATTACCTATAAATAAGAACTAAAGACATTGTTGTTACTAAATGTTGTGAGATTTTATTTTCAAAACTTGAATAATTTTGTTTAACTAATCTAGAAAATAGAAAAAATTCTAAAATATCTAATATATACTAACTAAAATTGTATTTTAAAAAGGAGATTAAAGTAAAATAATTAAAGCTAATTACACATTGAATTAAATAATTCCATCTAAATCATTATGTTTCTTGATAGGATAAAATTTAAGATGACATTAAGGAACTATCAACTAATTGAAGCACTACTAAATTACATATTCATGAGTGAATTTTAAAATCTTAAAATAAAAAATAACACAAACCATCCTTATAAGTTATTTTGACACATTTATTGTAGTTATTGATGTTACAACATTATTAAAACATGAATTAAAAAATATTGAAGAAATTATAAGCAAAGATTCTTTGAATCAATTGCGAGTTTGAAAAAAAATTGAATCAAGTTTTATTGCTATCAAAAGAATTGATAATAAGTATTGATATCTTGAATATTAAATTGTGAGAATTCTAAAACTAAATGTATTACTCAATAGAATTAATCCAAAATTATTAATTGACAAAACTAATATAATTGCGGACCCAAGTAATTCTAATGAATATTCATTAAAGTATTCACAAGTCTACTTATGGTTGATATTGTTATGATCTACTCTTACCACAATGTTTTTAAATCTCAAGTTGGAAATTTGAAGTTATTACCAACACAATAACTCATCTCATTGATTCAAATACCAAACTTCATCTTGTTGAATTTGTATATGTTTTTTATTAGAGGTAAAAAATAGGTTTTGATGGGACTCGGAACCCATTACAAAGAAAAGAAGGCTGCAATTATAATACATCATAAACCATCAACAACCCCACAACAACAGCTTCTAAAGATTAACAAGAAAATACACGCTAAATCTTACAAACAAGCAAGGGTCTGAGACCCTTAAATAACCTAGTTTTAACTGGGACCATAAACCCTTTTAGATACACCCAAAACCCGCCTGCATCTACTAGGCATTAGCAAACTAGCTGCTCATGGAGGACACCACTAAGCCAAGAAAGATAATTTGTATAATGGTGTAAGACACCATCAGACCTCTAATAAAAAACTTGAGAAAAATTGAAAACCCCACCTCAATCGAGGAGATGGAGAGCACAACAAACCACTGAGCACAAAGCCACTGCTCAAACCAGGAGACCAGCTCCAAAACCATGACCTCCCACTACTGGAGAGGATGAAACAAATAGCCAAGCCACCGCAGTCATAAATCACCAGCACCCTCCACCTCCACCTCCATAGGAGAACTTCCCACCTCAATAAGAATAGCTGAGGGAGGTCCACCTCCATAGGACCAAAGGAGAAAGCCAATGCAGTAGCCCAACTCACATTCGTAGCTTCCTTTTGAAAAAACTACACTAGAAACAAACTGTGTACATTGAAAAGAGTCTCAAATAAACACCATAGGTCCACCTTAACACCTTTCAAATAAGAACTCATCTGGGTTTCCAAAGAAAACTTGAACATTAACCCAACACAAATCCATTTGTTCACCCACTTTAGAGCCATAAAAAAAAACTAAGCCATCAACATATCAACATGAAGCAGCTCAGCCAACGATAAGACCACAAACCCCAGCATCAACAACCTGGGGAGCAACCTCAACAAATAGGGAAACCTTAACAAAGAGGAACCAACGACACTCATCCAGAAAGAAAACTCAGCCTGAGAGAATAAGACCATGGAGAGCACAACAAAAAAAAGAAACACAAGTCGAAAGACCACCATAGGTAGATTCCTATTCATTGATTGATCAAGATCAACCAAACCCCAATAGGAACAGGGGCCCCCAAATAGGATGGAAATAAACAGAAAGGCCAACAAGAAAGAACACCAAGCTACCCCAACATGCCAGTCAGAGCCAGAGATGGACCAAAACTCCAAACACCCAGCCAGAGGGAGACACCACCACTCCATAGAGAGGGGACAGAAAGAAACCAAACCACACCAAGAATAGAAAACCCCAAAATAGAGCCACCAAACAGACAACAGGCAGAATCAAAGGACACCCAAACCAAGCCTTCCTATTATGCTGAATAGGACCAAAAAATAGTCCATTATGCAACTAGAAACCCTCAAAGTAGCCAACACACACCCCCAGTAAAGAAGGAAGCCCGATAAAGGGACGAGGGTGCAAGAAACCATTCCCACCCAAAGCAGCTCCATCACCACCAAGAAAGTTAGGGACAAGCAAAGAACCCAACCTCCTCCAAAAACCATGCACCAAACTCACAACCATAGACCAAGAGAAAAGGCCCCATGCCCAGGACAAAAGGGGGCAGAAAGAAACATTCAAACTGTGCACCTTCCCTCCAAAGCTTAGCTCCAAACCAAAGTCAGCGAGCCCACACTTCCAAGCAATAGTAGCAACCACCAAAGACTGTGCAGCCTCCACGAGATCCTCGTCCGGGTCTCCATTGTCTTCTACATCTGCTCCATCTCCAGTTTGAAATGTCCCTCCCACGCATGCTTGCTCCATAGTTTTGATCTTTGGAAAGTAGAATTTGATAAAAATTGAGGGAGCAGATTTATAGAATCATGCAAAAATTTATACCAAAATAATACTATGCTTCACTCCTCATTTTTGTTCAATATGATTGTATACATTTAGAGGAGTTTCATCTCCTATATTATAGGAGAGTTCCTATTTTATAAGAGAGTTCCTATAACCACTATCATTCATGGGATAAAAAATTCCTAACAAACCGTAACAAATACTCACTTGAGTGCACTAACAAACTAAAAAATAAACTAACAAATGACTAATATACATATTCTAAAGACACACTAACAAACCTAAAGCTATGGGAATGATGTAATATTCCCAAAACCCCCCCATATTATATCATTCTTCAAATGGGGATAGGTGGACTAACAATACTTGATGACCACGTTCAGTAGTTCATCAAAAATATAACATATGAGTAGGGATCTAAGTTTGTGACAAGAAATAGTGGAACTAGCCTCACTAGGCTTCTTTAGGATTAACCATACTAGAATTTCATCCAAGGATAGGAACAAACACATATATCCATGGAACCAAGGATAAAGAATAACACATTTATCCAACATCAAAATTATGAACATGGACACATTTCTAGTCACAACAATTGTGATTGGAAACACACACATTCAATCATAATTACTTAGCAAAAGTGATTTGGAACAAACATTCCCAATCATAATTATTCAACAAATGTGATTTGGAACAAACAAATCCCATCACAAATAACCAACAATTGTGATTGGGGACAAAAACATCTAATCAAAAATACAAATTTGAGAACAAAGTTCTCATTTTCACATATACATCCATCATTATAGATCACTGCCACTCTGATCATAAATGATACAAGACAAATATCACTACCACCTACAAATTGATCTTGGAATTAGTCATTTTGGCACAAGTAGTTTTTTCACTAAAACAAATTTGTAACCTCATCGCTAGTGACTGATGAGAGGTCATTGAATGCCCTCCAACCTCCTATGTCTACATCCTCCAATAGGCTTGTTACTTAGTAAATTTGGTTTTGAGACTTAGTTTAGTAGTATACCCTACAAGATGGATGTCGTGTACAAGTGATAGTGCGTCCAATTACAATTGAAACAGATTTATTTTTTATTACACTTTTGAATTATGACATACGTACTTTTGATGAAACAAAAATTAATGAATCATGAAAATAGACTCTATTCTTAAAATATATTCAAATTTTTACTAAGACCAAAATAAACTATAAACTCAAGCCAAAAAATTTGAAGCATTATACTCCATTCCTATGATCGTCTTCTTTTCATCTTTCTTGTAACTTAATCCCAATCAAGTGTGCAGGGTGGTCTCAAATGCTAAATTCTACCATGTAGTCTAAGAACAATTAAATTCCCAATGCACAAGGCATGATGGACCTTGAAAGGAAATTTTTTATCCCTTCATTAGAGTCTCTCATGCTAAAACAATAAATCTTACAAAATCTCGTTTCACCAAAAATCATATCATGGGAATCCTTCCTTAAAAAAAAACTTGTAGTTCTCTCCAAATGGGTTGTTGTGTCTCAACACATTGACAAAACATAATAAATTATCAGTGCAAGCTATGTTCTCGGCTAGATAAATATAGCATATTTTTTGACAATTTGCCTGAGCGATTATCAACCCATTGTTAGGCCAACTTTTGTGGTGTTTGAAGATCCACCTTAAAAATTATGATAAATCTCAGCTATTGAGCATGTCACTTCAAATAATTTTATTTTAAATTAACAAAAAGCCACCTTCAAATCTACACAAAACAAAATAACTCTTGCAATCCTCCACCTACCATTTCAAACCCTTTTAGGGGAGAGGGTCCAGTAGTTGAGCATGTTTCAATAGTTGTGATAGTAGTTGTTTATATAATGTCTGATAGTTGTTTATATAATGTCCAATAGTTGTGACTTCGCTACCCATAATTAAACAAAATGTATTCCTTTTATCTAAAAAGAAACCAATCATGTGATGTCACATCATCACTCAACTATACATGATGTGAATGCACAAGTATTGGTAGCACTTTTTTTTGGGCCTTTTTGGACACCGTGACAAAAATCATGCTGATGTGGCATCATATTTGATGATGTGGCCCTGAAACAAAAGTTATAAGTCAAGGACTTTCCAAGTAATTTGTTGTAAAAAATTGGGAGTGATTTGAAATTTTCGTGTAGGATAATTAGAAGCACAAAGTTATGGTGCACAACATTGGGTCCTATCCCCTACTACCTTGACACAAAAATATTTCACGAGCAATCTAGATTCAAATACAGTGGTGTGGGACTCCATGAGATAAGAATCATTTCTTTCTGACCCTCTGGTAATACCTCCACAAGTGCCATCAAAGGAGAGTGCCTTATCATTCCAATCACCCATGAACATAAATAATGGCCACTAAAAACTCCTGGGGAGGATCATTTGAATAAATGATTTGGTAATGCATTGTGGCCAAAGTTGGAGACTTTAAGATTGATGTTCTCATCAACTAGTAATTTTTTTAGCTTGAGATCACATTGGTTGTGACCAAAATCAACTATGTTGATCAACTACTGAAAATAATTGCATGACACATTTTCAAATTTGAGCTTCCTTATGTGAACGTTGAATTGTTATGCATAAGCATAAATTTTCAAAACCCAAATCCATAGACCAAAAGTGATCTGATATCATGATAGAAATTCAAGAGATAGAGTTATAGAAGCATGCAAAATTTTATATACACGTAATACAATGCTTCACTCTTTATTTTTGTTCAATAAGATATTACAAATTTATAGAAGTATCATCTATTATATTATCGAAGAGTTCTTATGATCACCCTTAAATTTATGGGATAAATATTTTTTAACAAATCATGACAAATATTGACAAATGATTATTGTACAGATCCTAAAGATGCACTAACAAACATAAAGATATGGGAATGATGTAATATTCAAAGAGAACTCACAAGACTAAAGTTTTAGTCAACTTTCTTGGATCTCTATTATCTATATATTTGTTTAACTTGTTTACAATCAATTGTGTCTTTCAATATCAATAAAAGTTAATGAATATTAGATTGTAATTTTGATTAATACCTACAATATTCTTAGTTTGAAAGATTTTTCTCCAATGAACCTCTTCCCTATTTACAACTAAGAAAATATGTTTTCCCATGATTCTTATTGTTTTCCTATCCACAACCAAATTCTCTTAAAACTATTGTTATAAAACATGGTTTCAATGGATTTGTATAGTGTAATTTTTGCTATTTGTTTTCCTCTTTTATTCTATGGTGCTTATAACTAACCTATTATTTATTTAGTCATATAGATTAAATTGAAGAGTAAATATTTTTTGAATATTGCTATCAAAATATTATGTTCTACTATAATTTAATTTGTCATATATAAGTAATTTTACGATGTTACAAATCTATTATATCATATTTATATTATATAATCCCTTTGATCAAACTTGAGTTGAGCTGGCTATCTTGAATCCTTAAATATTCCCATGTTTAATCTATTTGTGTGTGTGTGGAGGAGATTTTTCTACAACCAAATAGTTAGCAATAGCCACATACCATGGAGTATGCATAGTTAGAGAAAATAAATGTTCATAAAAAATGAGTCATCAGCAACAGGGTCATCTATATCGAGGGTGTCTGGAAATAAAATCTGCCACTACATTGGCTTTATTAGGCTCATCTACAATGGTGATGTCAAACTCCTACAACAACAACAACCATCTTACTTAGAGTCTACTATTGACTACAAGATTTTTCTTTAAATATTTTATTGTTGCATGATCAGTATGAACAAAATAGAGTAGCTAATTATATAATGTTGAAATTTTTTGATTGCATAAACCACAAGGAGTTCAATCTTAGTTACAGTGTAATTTAGTTCAATTTCTTGTAGATTCTTGTTGATAAAGTATAAGGAATATTTTAATGAGCCATATTTTTTTCCAAGGACAACACCTATGAGTAAATCAAATGCATCAATATGAATATGAAAGGGGATTTTTCAATTTATTTCTCTTAGCACTAGAGTTGTGGTTAAGGATTCTTTAAGGGATTGAAAATCTTCTTATCATGTACTTGTCTAGATAAATTCAACATCCTTGCCATGTAAGATAAATAAATGAGTTGTAATTGTTGGAGAATTCCAAGATCAAAAAACATGAAACAACCTTTCACAAGTGATAATAATGAGAAAAATAACTATATGTCTATCCATATATTATGAGAGTGTATAATACAATGAGAAACCTTGCATATATAGGCATGGTGGATGAGGTAAGAATGTAGGAGACAATGACTGACTAGCCCTCCAAATGTGCAACACTTGTGAGCTCACTTGACAAGTGTGTGAGCAAGTGGCAAGTATACATGCAATAGGTGTCTCAAGTGATGAGGACACATGTATCAATTCTATGAAGTGAGAAAAAATCCTAAAAAACCTAAGTAAACTTAAGCTATATATGAATAGGTCAATCCTAGAAAGGTCATTAACTAACTAGGTATGATGATGAATCTTTACACTAATAATAATGACCAAGGAAACTCCTAACATCTTCAGTATTGGAAATTTTGTAATGACCTCAATTTTAGTAAGGTACACTTGAATTCCTACTTGAGAGATGTAATGTCCTTATGCCCTCTATTAAGATTGGAAAATTTTCACCTAGTCTACATTCAATGCTCCTCAAACCCTAGTTCTAGGAGTCCACTAAAAGAGTTTTAAGCCTTGTTCTATTTATTTTCTAGGTCCAAAATTCATGTTATATCTTTGCCCAAGACATCTTTCATCATACATGTATGTTGTTACCCTACCCCGAGCCAGTAGCAAAGTGCATTTTGTCATTATCCTATTCAAAAAAACCTATCACTCATATTGTCACCTAAAATATGCCATTTAAATACTTTATTTTATTATCCCATATTCATCATTTTAGTGAGCTCATACTTATTATTGGACCCAAAATATAAAGTAACTCATATCGGGGAGACTACACTACATCAGTGAGAGTCAATTTGAAGTCCATTTGATAGAATGATTTGCATGAAGGTAGCATGAACATCATCGAAGAGACTATGGTATTTCAGGAGGAGACGTTTTTGGGTCCCTTCAATGGAATAATCCATAGAGTTGGAAAGCACTTCATTGAATATAGGCAGGGCCCACATATGTGTAAATACATCGGAGTGACTAAGGAATATCGAATACATGATGTAACAGTAACCCAAGAGAAGTTTTGAAGGAGATAGAAAATAAGAACATCAAAGAGAGATGTACATATCGGCCGAAACATAAAAAATAGTCCCTCCAAAACCTCGAAAGATTAAGAAAAGCACAGTATGGAGGAATCTATCGGAGGAAGAAATGGATATCGGCAAGAGAAAATTTTCAGTATTTTCGATACAAAGAAGAAAAAGTAGGGTTTCACATGAGGAACACAGGAATGAGAAAGGTCATGGTGCAAGGCACCGAATAAACAATGGAAAATTATAGGTTGATAGGAGAAAGAGTTAATTGTGAAAGCTCGAGTAGAAAAGAAAAATGGTGGATGTTGGCAGAGGCATGGAAAAGAACAGAAATGAAAACAAATGGAGTACGAGGGGGAAAGCAACTAAACGAATATTGCAACATGTTATACCAAAGGATGGGAATTTGAAAGGTCACTTTTTAGAATGTGAACAGGCTGAAGTTTGTTGCTCCCTTTGTTCCTATAAGAAGGAAACCAAGACTATGGGGATTTCTCTTTTGGGGGATTGGATTTTGGAAAAGGACATTATAAATGGTTTGTTTGATGAAGCATATAAATCAAAAGCTACTTTCTCTAGTGTTTGAATTATGGTTGTCAATTACTTGTTGAATACTATTGATAAAAATTTAGCTGGTTGTCTCCTTTTTTTTTCTCCTTATTATTCAAATTAGCATATCAAGCATATGTCTAGTTTGTCAAAACATAGTTCATGTTTTGTGTGATTTTTTTAATAAGGTTTCTTCAAGAAAGGATTAAATTCCTTTGAATAGGTCATAGTAATATGGAGGATTCAATTGGATAGATAAGTAGGGCCTAATAAAAGATAATTTTGCACGTTTATGCAAGTCATAAACAGTATTGTGCCAAGTAATTTGAGTTATACCCAGAAGGAAGACACATATCAATTTGAATTTTGACTCCATTACCCAGAAAAGGCACTGATCAATTCATTTTCCAAAACCACACCTTGTATCACATTCTATAATCCAATTTTGATTTTTTGTTGTAGGAATAGGAGTAGAAGTTAGTTTTAGAGTATCTATTTCAAACCCTCATGCCAGTGTGAAATAGATTATGAGTGGATGAATGAATTGATGAAGTTTGGAATTAAACAAACCCTCTAAATTTTTGTGAGTTCATAATCTGCTTAATTTGAAAGTTTGCATTCAGTGTTGAACACAAGGTAATACCCACCTAGGCATAGTAGCCTAAAGTGCAGGGAATTCCAATCATTTTGATTGATTTCGTTTGTTGGCCAAATCCTTATTAAACTTGAAGACAAAGCTTGGAAAACTTTTAGAGTTTAGAAATCTAAAAATTTGGGAACCAACAGATTGGTGACTTTGTTGGGGAGGTAATTTAAAATCTTGGTTGAAGACCATTTCATTATAGAGTCAGTGAAGTTTTGAATTCAAACATAGATTGGTAACTCTGCTGGCAAGAAGGACCCGAAAAGATAAAATTCATTCCTTTCTAGAAGAGGTGGTGAGCCAGTAAATGAATGTTTTTCTTTCCATATATTGGAGGCTTGTTTGCATAATTCTCATGGTTTGTAATAGTGTGATACTAGCTATGAGACAACATATGAGTTTTTTTATTTCTCAGTCTATTTGGGAAAATCTTCAGTGAAACATGATGATGAAATAGACAATGCTAATTTTGGCATTATGTATGAACATGTTTCATTAAAGGAATATGATGGATGTTTGTCACATGGTGATGGTATTTTCAATTTGTGCTTGATTGTGAGACACAATCTGATGGAACTCATGTTGGTATAGGAAAATATAGTGATATGTTTCAGAATACCAATGGTAATGTTTGTCTCCAGGCTTATAGTGATAGTGCTTTCATATTTGAATTGATGTAATTAGATGAAAATAAAGTGTATGATAGGGGAAAATAGAGGATTTTCTTTTCTGGTAGCCTAGTGCCATCAGCTATGGTGTGATTTTTCAAATCATACTAGTTCAGGGTAGCGAAATAGTTTGAATCTACTGCCCAATGGACAAGATACTCAATCTACTTCCACCAGAGATCTGAATTCCTAAAAATGTGGTGAAGATTCATACTATTTGAAAAACATGGTGGGTGAGAATCAGGAATTTCCAGTGCATGGATGATTTTTGAAACACTTTTTTTCTTAAATAAGATAAATTCCAAGCATAGTAGTTTAGGGTTTTTTCCAATTTTGGTTTTTTGTGTTTTGTATAGTTCTATTTTTGGTCTACACCTGAGAAATGTTCTAGATTCTTGTAATGTCTAGATAGCCATTCATCCCCAACTAGAGCCGCTATTAGGACTGGAAAATTTTCACCTAGTCTACATTTAATGCTTGTCAAACCCTAGTTCCAAAAGTCCACTAAAAGAGTTTTAACCCTTGTACTATTCATTTTTGAGGTCCAAAATTCATGTTATATATTTTCTGAAGACATCTTTCATCATACATGTAAGTTGTTACCCTACCCTGAGCCAGTAGCAAAGTGCATTTTGTCATTATCCCATTTAAAAAACCTATCACTCAAATTGTCACCTAAAATTTACCATTTAAATACTTTATTTTGTTCTCCCATAGTCATCATTTTAGTGAGATCATACTTATTATCGAACCCAAAATATGAACTAACTCATATTGAGGAGACTACACTGCATCAGCGGGAGTCAATTTGAATTCCATTTGATAGAACGATTTTTATGAAGGCAACATGAACATCGTCTAAGAGACTACGGTATGTCGGGAGGAGATGTTTTTGGTTCCCTTCAATAGAATAACCCACAAATTTGGAAAGTACATCATTGAATATAGGTGGGGCCCACATATGTGTAAATACATTGGAGTGACTAAGGAATACTTAGTACATGATGTAACAGTAACTTGGGAGAAGGTTCGAAGGAGATAGAAAATAAGCACATCGAAGAGAGATGTACATATCATCCAAAACATAAAAATAGTCCCTTCGAAACCTCGAAAGATAAAGAAAAGCATAGTATGGAGGAATCTATTGGCGAAAGAAATGGATATCGGCAAGAGCAAAGTTTCAGTCTCTTTGATACAACAAAGACAAAGTAGGGTTTCACATGAGGAATGCAAGAATGAGAAAGGTCATGGTGCAAGGCACCAAAAAGATGATGGAAAATCCTAGGGTAATAGGGGAAAGAGTTGATCATGAAAGCCCGAGTAGAAAAGCAAAATGGTTGACACTGGTAGAGACATGGAAATGAATAGAGATGAAAACAAATGGAGTACAAGGGGGAAAGAAACTAAACGAATATTGCAGCATGTTATACCAAAGGATGGGAATATGAAAGGTAACTTTTTAGAATGTGAACGGTTTGAAGCTTGTTGCTTCCTTCGTTCCTATAAGAGGAAACCAAGACTATGGGGATTTCTCTTTTGGGGGAATTGGATTTTGGAAAAGGACATTGTAAAGGGCCTATTTGCTGAAGCACATAAATCAAAAGTTGCTTTCTCTAGTGTCTAAATTATGGTTGTCAATTACTTGTTGAATACTATTGATAAAAGTTTACCTAGTTGTCTCCATTTTATTTTCTCCTTATTATTCAAATTAGAATATCAAGCATATGTCTAGTTTGTCAAAACATAGCTCATATTTTGTGTGATTTTTTAAATAGGGTTTGTTCAAGAAAGGATTAAATTCCTTTGAATAGGTCATGATAATCTGGAGGATTCAATTGGATAGATAAGTAGAACATGATAAAAGATAATTTGCACGTTTATGCAAGTCATAAATAGTATTATTCCAAGTAATTTGAGTTATAACCAGAAGGAAGACACATATCAATTTGAATTTTAACTCCGTTACCTAGAAAAGGAATCGATCAATTCATTTTCCAAAACCACCCCTTGTATCACATTCTATAATCCAATTTTTATTTTTTGTTGTAGGAGGAGTAGAAGTTAGTTTTAGAGTATCTATTTAAAACCCTCATGCCAGTGTGAAATAGATTATGAGTGGATGAATGAATTGATGAAGTTTGGAATTAAACAAACCCTCTAAATTTGTGTGAGGTCATAATCTGATTAACTGTCACCACTTTTATCCTTGAAATTTTTCACTCAATGGTGAACACAAGGTAATTCCCACCTAGGCATAGTAGAGCCTAAAGTGTGGGGAATTCTAATCATTTTGATTGATTCCGTTAGTTGGAAAAATCCTTGTTAAAATTGAAGACAAAGCTTGGCATACTATTAGAGTTTAGCAATCTATAGATTTGGGAACCAACACCCTCTTCCATCATCATGTAACACTTTGTATTGCTTAGAGATCAATTATGGTCTTGGCATCTTTGCAATAGTTTTTTCCAAATTGGCTAAGGCTTCATGATGGGTATTCTAGTAGGTTGTGAATTCATCCATGTATACTTTAAAATAGTCATGGGTGAGTTCATATAATATTATCAATACAACCCTTTAGAAGGTGGTAGGAGCATTACATAGCCTAAATGGAAGGATTGCATTAGAATCTGTACCCCAAAGATAGGTAAATATTATTTTTTCTTTATCTTCAAGGGTGATTTCAATCTTTCTATAACTACTAAAGTCATCCAAAAAGGAGAAATACTTTTTGCATGCTAAGGATCCAAAATTTAGTCAATGAAAGGAAAGGGGAAGTGATCCCTCCTTGTTGCAACATTAATCTCTCTATAATCAACACAAACACAACACATATCTCATTTTTTGGGAACTATCACTAAAGTAGAAACCCAATGACTATCTAATATGGGATAGATTAAATTTGCTTCTAATATTTTTTTGTAATTAATTCTTTACAATATCTCATACTATAGGGTTCATCCTTCTTTGTGGTTGTCTCATAGGTTTGCAATCATTTTTAATCTATATGTGATGTGTGCTAAGGTCAAGGTTAAGACCTTTCATATTATGATAATCACATGCAAAGGTTTTTTAATGGTTTTGTAGAATGGTAATGGATATTAAAGTTTTAGTGGCATGTTAGGAGATATCTCAACTTATTTCGATAATGTTTTCATCGAAGAAATGCTTTTACAAAATGTATTAAGAATGTAATTGTGAGGTAGTTGCTTATAAAATTTTCAAATTTTTAATATGTAGCTTGAAGCCTCAACTATAGGAAGAAGATTATGAAATGAATAGGACACACATCTCAAGTTATTATCCACTTGTGGGTCAATACTATAATTATTTTATATATTGTTTAAAGGGATGGTATCCTCATCTTGGGATTCTATCACAATGATTCTTCATATACTTATTAATGTTTGAATTGATTATTGGACATTATCCTCGAGATCTAGCCACAGTGATTGTTCTTGATCAATGGAAAGTTGTGTTGGTGGATAGAAAACTAATTTCTTAGTTACATTCCTGTTGGAAATAATCATGTTCCCTAGCCTAAAATCAATGAATGCATTGTTGTTGCCAACCATAATCTTCCTATTATGAGGGAGTATCCACCTAGGTTTTGTTAAAAGATGCAGGACAACTGAAAGGGGGGGTGAATCAGTTGTCACAAAATTCTAACTTAAAACTTCAACACATGTCAATTCCACAATCACATTATTTTGTTATTAAGCATAAGCATGAGATACAGAAAACAAAAAGTAAAATAACACACTAAACACCAGATTTTATGTGGAAAACCCAAGGAGGGAAAAACCACGGTGAGGATTAACTCATAGTATAAAGTAGTTATGAAACTGAATATGTAAGGCTCACTGGCAAGGGCTCACTGCTTAGAAAGGACTCACTATCTAGATACAAAAGCTCACTACTTACAGGGAGGCTCACTGCCTACAAAAAGGGCTTTACAGCCAAAATGAACTGAGAAAAATGTACCTAACAAGTGTTGATATAGTTCTGATGATGCTCAATATACTGAATTAATACACTTCATTATACTCACTCACTTTCGCATTTTCTACTGCCTCATCAAATCACACCTTTAATCTTCAACCCTATCCAATATATATATACTTGATTCACCTGCAAGCATCAATTAGGTCGGCCTAATTAGATGCACTTCATATTTACCAAATATACCAGCTGTTGGCTTCAAGATTTCACAAAAACTTCTCAAAAAAGTAATTCAAACATCCAACACGCTACAACAAGTCAGTGTAGACCTAAGATAGGTTGCAAGTACATCCGCATAGAAAAATTAATCCACCATATCACAACTAACTTAAGAAGTCAGACAG
Organism: Sequoia sempervirens; assembly: GCA_007258455.2. Taxonomy (NCBI): domain Eukaryota; kingdom Viridiplantae; phylum Streptophyta; class Pinopsida; order Cupressales; family Cupressaceae; genus Sequoia; species Sequoia sempervirens. The sequence continues at coordinate 1,271,199,121 of VDFB02271358.1, forward strand.
GAAAAGACTTCAATGTAAAAAGTAAACATTATGTTGGTTTCCACTATGCCATATGAGCACCAAAGCACATAATATTCTAAATGTGCATACCTTCAACAACCATAAGCAATTTTCCAAAATCACAAGTAGTAATTGTCAACTATGGAGGAGTGTAGACTAGAATACTGGAGGGTGCAGCTTGAATACCGGTTCAGATACAGAATCAAAATACCAGATCAGGCACTGACCTAGACTTGTAGCCACAACATGGTGACATCAATGACAACACAAAACTATAGATAAAGTCAACAATCTTTATTTTTCCAACAATCTCCCCCTTTGTCATTGATGGCAACATGTGCCAAATAAAATGTTCTTCCTCCAATCTCTCCCAACTTCCAAAAACTCTCCAACTCCAAATCTCTCCCCCTTACTCCAATCTCTCCCCCTTTGACATCAATGGAAAAGGGTGACTGCAAGATGTAAACATGGTGACATCAAAATTTACAAAAAGATTTCAATTCTTTAAAAACTTCCAGCCATCCAAAAAAATTCAAACAACAATTCAATTATTCTGTTCATATTCCTTTACTTCTTCCTTCTCTTCTTCGCCAAACAAAAATAATAGAAATTGAACACTCAAGATTCAAGTAAAAATGAAACTCTTCTCCTGAAACACTTTCCTATACCTTTCTTTGAGAATTGAACACAACTTCTTCCAGTTGAATTTGGTTGAATCCATCCGAGTGCAAATGCTTTCCAATACGCCCAATATAGTAAAAGAAGATGACCAATATGAACAATGTCTTTCAACATCTTCTGCATTAGTAAGTATTCTAGAAAGATGGTCTAACCGAACCTCAACAATCTCCTTAAGGAGCCAAAAAGTCTTCACCACATCATCTCTTTGCCTTTGTATAACAATCAGTTCAGCTTGTAATTCTCCAACTCTCAGCCTTTGTTTCCCTTCTTTGTCTTCAAAGATATCAAAGTTCTTTCCAATCCTATTCACTTCAAATTCAATTGCTTCAATTTTACTCTTGAAATTATCTACTGCAGTAGGCCACCGAAGACAATATTTGTAAATATCTGATATTTCTTTAATACATTTCTTTGTTTCCACAATAAGTTCATACAGTCTCAGCTTTGCTTTAGAACATCTCTTTTCAACCAAGGCTTCAAACTTATGTCCTTCGGGACCTTCAAGTAACATTCTTTCTTCAACAATTTGAACTAGATTTTCTGGAAGGGAGCCAGAGACACTTGTTACATCAATACCTTTTCGAAGTAGATAATCTACCAGAGCGTTATCAATTTTCAATTTGTCAACAGGAGAGGCTGCAATCCATATCTCACCAATCTTCTTCATTTTTATTTTAACCAACATAGTCTGGATGTCATCTGGATCAGAGAATTTAGATCTAAGAAAAGATTATTTTTCCTTCTCTTCCAAATAGATAATGATGTCATCAATTATAGCTTTTCTTTTCTTCAATTCTGGAGGGGAATCACCAATTACAACTTCCAATTATCTTTTACCAGAAGATGAACCCACTTCAAACTAACTCGGTATAAGCATACCAGAGTAAATATTTGCTTTCAAGGATGTGAAATAAGATTTGCACACACTTACATTATTTTCCAATGCTTCCAGGTATCTGTAGATTTTATTTCCAATAGGAATACCAGATTCCCACACAACATTTTCTCTTCCTGGTAAGGAACTCAAAAAGTAAAACACCAAGCACACAAGCAAAGATCCAAACTAAAAGGGATAACCCTCAACCACCGACATACGGACATTTTCAGAAAGATTCTCTAGCAATAGTCCACACAAATCAAATTTCCTATTCTCTTTAACCATCATATGTGCAATATAAACAACAATAACCGATGTTGAACCTTCACAATTTCTGAAATAGATTTTGTAAGAAACACCGTACGCAACATACCTTACGTCCAAATCCTCAATAGTGTTTATCAATAGGGCTTGAGGGTCTTTACTAATGCCAGTCAGTTCCTCCACATCTTTTTACTTCACGGTTTTCTTTCCAAGAATATCCCCAATACTGCATAAGCCAGTGATCGCTTCAATTGCTTCCTTTGAGATTAAGTAGGGTTTGTCCAATACAATACTGCCATTCTTGAAATAATTCAACAAGAAAAAAATAAACTCTTTATCATCAAACCACATAAATTCTCTCCACAAATCCATACCTAGGGTTTTTATTCTCTGTAATTCATTTTCGTTCAACCCTAGTTCCATTTTTTTCATCTTTCTATGATAAAATTCATCCAATTCAATTCCTTTCAGCTTTAGTGGAATGACACCACTCGATTCTCTATCCATTTATGTGCTTTCTCAAATTTTTTAATTGAAACCTCTTCATTTTTCTTTTTCCCCTTTTTGCAAACTAAGAAAAGATTCCAGATTACTCATAACAATTCATCGAATTCCCTTTAGACTTGCTTCAAGATTGCTTCATGATCATTCAAGTTCTTCAAATGATCAATTAATCAAGAATATTCACAAGTTTTCAACTTATACACCATCGAATTTACCCTAATCATGCATTAAATGTGGTAGACATCCAAAAGCTACTAAAAACATTCTTCCTAACACAAAAAACTCTAATTCAGTCCACACATTTCCATGCCAACATTTTTTCTTCCGGTTCCTTTTCCAAAACCTCTGAACACTCATTTTTCGTATTCCAGCCTCATGCCAGCCTCTGACACGCCATACAATAGGGGGTTTTTATAATTTTTCTGATAATGCTCCCCTAAGACCATGTTGGGTCTAATTACCAAATAAATTGTTTGTACCAGATGAGGGCATAGACACATCAGTAGTTTGACTCGAAACTACGGTTGAATCGATAGCAATATCATAAAATGAAGATTAGTTAAAATATTTAATTTTCCAAAAGGAAATTAATTAAATATTTTATTTTGCGAAGATAATTTAATGAAAGATCAAAATGAAGAGTTACCTCGGATGGAAAATGAAGAGTTTCATGAGTAGTGGGTTCTTGTTGAACCACTACTCATGAAACATGGGTCAATGAGTTTGACTTCGAAACTACGGTTGAATCATAGCAATATCATAATTTGACACTGTGGAAAAATACCTCCTTATCAATAATCTTCATTTGTTCATCTTCACGAAAAATCAATTTCGTTAATTATCCCTTACTAGAGACTTTTGTACTTCCACCAAAAATTAAGAAATTACTCGATCTTATAGCTCATTTAGTGAAAAATAGTCTAGTTTATTTTGCTTGATTGAAATATTTCACCCTTTTTAAAACATTCCTTTGGGTAAAATGATTATATATCCTGTTGGTGAAAATATCTCAACTCCCCTTGGAAATGTTTTGTTGGTGTAATTAATATTTAATTACACATTTACATAAGTTTACTTAGGTAATTATTTAATTCCTAGGTTAATTAGTTGTCATCCTTATCTTGTTGAGCTATCTTGTTGCTCAAGATAAGATTAGGGTTATGCATAATCATTATCATGTAATTATGAATTCTTGAATAATAATTATTTGCACATCTTCTTGCAAATCTCAGCTTTTTCTGTTTTTCTCTTATGTGGAAGGATGTTTTTGTTGCAAATCTGATCTTGGTTTCTAACATGGTATCAAAGCCTTGATTTGTAGCCCCTTCTCAGATTTTTGAGAAAATCATTGTAGGGTTTGTTCGAGATTCCTCGAGGGTATCATGCCTTGAGTTCATCTATGCGGCATTTTGGCTCAGATTGGGCTTCACCATTGGATTCAGAGTGCTGGAAAAAGTCAGGATTGACTTTTGTTTTGCATATTTTGGCCATCGTTTGCCAAATCTGTGAGGGTTTCAGGCTGGGAGATTTTTTGCAAGTTCTAGAGGTAGTGGATTTTTCGGAGCAATTTGAGCACAAACGGAGGTCGCTATTGCGTTTGCAGCAACCAAAAACCCTAAGAATGCCCTTTGTTTCGTCGATTTTGGTGCAATTGATTCGGAAGGAAAAAAAATTGTCTAGGGGGTCGTACGGCCTCCCCAGCATGCGTTACGAGGCACAAAAAATGAAAAAAAATGAAAAAAACACATTTTTCATGTTTTGTGTCGGTGCCTGTAGTAGAGAGGAAACGCGCCACTGCCGCACCACCCAGCGGCCACCAGGAGCGGCGACCATCGGCCGGCGGCCACCAACCTACTACCGAGCTGAGTGCTCAACCCCCGCGGGCCAACAACACCGGGCTGAGGTCCTATTGGGGACCAAGGGCCTGCGCTAGCCTCCAGGCTCCTCCTGAACAAACCGTTGGTTCCATGGGGGACCGGGCACTATGCGCCCAACCCCCGGCCGACAGTTTAGCACAACCTGCGGTCCTATGGAGGACCAAGGGCTCGGTCGAAGCCCCATTATGCAGCCCCTGGTCGCGCACAGGACCAGGGGCCTATTTTTTTTAGCCCCTAGGCACCCTGCAACCCTTATTGGGCATTCTAGAGCTGTTTTCACCAAATCAGGCTTATTTTTTGCATACGATCTTTGTTTTTCGCAAACGAGATACCGTTGGAAAGTTGATTCTGACACTGATCTAGTGGTATAGGTGTTTTTACCAGATCTTGCTCCAGATTTGTTTTCAGGCCTTTGAACTCAAATGTTGTTGTTTTCACTTCAGAGGGCATATCTTTTGACTCGGTGATCCGTTTTTCGTCATTCTTGTGGCGTTGGAAAGATGATTCAGTCCTCTACACAGATCTTAGGTCTATTTTATTTTTTTGTTTATGCATGTTTAGGATTTTCTCCTTTTACAATCATTGGGTTATTGTAATAAATGAACTATGATGAAGTTCCATTCAGGGGGGTTTCTTGCATAATAAATCTGATTAGAGTGTAGTTTTCACTTTGATCTCCATATTTCATCTTGATTTGTTGGAAACTCGCATGGGTTATCTAGTCTCCTTGTTTCTTTTGGCCATATTCTTGCTATTCCTTGACACATCAGATTCTTTGGTTCACACTTGAGTTGAGAGTTCATGTTTCCTGATCCGCAAGATTCTTCTCAGTTTGAGGGCCATGTTTTTATGGTTATTGTTCCAGAGTCTATTTTTGGTACTCCTTCCCATGGAAGAGTTTCAGTCACAGTTTGGCATCGGCATTGAGATACACAGTTTCCAGATTCTATCATCATCTCATCTACTCTTGCTTCATAGATTCCAGGGTTGTTCCAGTTTGTGAGTTTTCCAGTGTTCCGTGGCATCGGTTCTGCTGTCACATTATCATGATTCTGGTTTTGGTTTCAGTTGTAGACAGAGGTATCTTTCCTTACTTGTCAGATTGTGGTTCCAGTGTTACTCCATAGTGTTCTTCCAGTGCTTCTTGCAGCAGCCATCTCATTGTAGGGGGGTTTTGTCCCACTGGGTTTTCCTTCTCTACCTCATCATTTCATTTGTACATGAGTACCTGATTAGGCCTTGTTGTCGGGACTCATCTTTGCATAATAATTTTGCTTCTCCCTAAGTTGCACTTATGGGGGGGTATTGGTGTAATTAATATTTAATTACACATTTACATAAGTTTACTTAGGTAATTATTTAATTCCTAGGTTAATTAGTTGTCATCCTTATCTTGTTGAGCTATCTTGTTGCTCAAGATAAGATTAGGGTTATGCATATCTTGCTTTTATAAATAAAATCATTATCATGTAATTATGAATTCTCGAATAATAATTATTTGCACATCTTCTTGCAAATCTCTGCTTTTTTTGTTTTTCTCTTCTGTGGAAGGATATTTTGGTTTGCAAATCTGATCTTGGTTTCTAACATGTTTTATAAATTTTATCCTTTGTTCATTTGTGGGTAAAAATGATTATTTCACCCTATAACTCCCTTTGGTGAAAATAATTCACACTTGAAAATAATTTACCTTAAAAAATCCTTTGTCCACCTTATTACTCCCATATTTAAATTTCTTCTTTTGTGCTTTACACTTTGTAAAAGATTGCACTCTTTAAAATATTATTTCATGTTCCGCTTCTTGATCAGTATGTGAAATAATTATTATTTGATAACTTCTCTTGCAGAAACACTACCTTTCACACCAGTTTATTCATTTAAATAAATCTTTCTTTAATACTTTTCATTCATACGCGAACTGCAATCGGGGTGACTCACTAACTCAAAAAAAATTCCCTCCGAGTATCTTTCTCTTGTCGATGCAAATCTCCATCAGTGTAACTTACTCCATCGGAAGGACTTGTGTCAACAATAGATGTCACTCTGATAAATTTAGGGCTGTGGCATAATGATATTAAGGTTTTCCTCTAGCTCTGGTGGTAACTCGAGGAATGTTTGGGGTTACCCATATTCATTCTCACAGACTCCTTTTACAAATAACGCCTTTGAATGAAGATCTTCATCTGCAAACACCAAGGGCCAATCTAGAGCGATCCACGGTTCCATCCTTTTTGCAAGAATGCAAACTTTCATCCTATCAACATAACCTCAGGAAGCAGCGATAAGAACTTCAAGGGCATCAGTACCCCTTTGCATTTTGTGCAAGAGGATGATTCAAAATAGCTTGAGTTTGGCTCCATATTATTTAGAGTAGCCCCTCTTTTATTCTTTCATTCACAAGAATTGCGACATTGCATCACTCCTTGCAATCCTGAAGGCATCTGTAGTCAGAGTAATTGACAAACACATGCACTTTCTAAAGCAGTCACTAAATTTTCTTCCAGCATATCCATCTAAAGCCGGGCAGCTTGCCTTCCTTCCTATTGACCTCTCAAGCAATTTGGATGATCTATGTCTATCTAACTTGTTTGTTGTCCTCCAAAACCGCTGTCATCGTCCAACTTAATCTATTGTAATTCATCCCAAATGTCATTTCTAAATGCCTCATAATCCCAAAGAGATACCACACCAAGGTTCCTCTCGTGGCTCTCCAAAAAAAATTCAACCTCTGTATTATAATTTGTTCATCTATGATTATCTGGTGTAGCTTGAATTGCATTATCACCTACTTTATCACAAGCCCTGCCGCCTTGGGCCATAGAAGATTCTTTAGGAAAGTTGTGCAATGTCTTCCTGTATTTCCTCTTTTAATCAAAATTTTCCTTTAATAAATTAGAAATAAAGGGATCATGTTCTATAAGCTTCAGATATTTCATGTCTAGCCACTATGCCATTTTCTCTTTTAGCAATCATCTTTCATGGCATTGACTCTTGGTGAACCACATGTTTTGTGCTATCGGACTCCTAATGCTTGGATAAATATAAAACGTCCCCTAGGCAAGTATGCACATTACTTTGTATTGGTTCTAATGGAAGGCTCTTAGAAAGGCCATGATTAGAGCATGAATTGTCTACTTTACTTCAAAGTGCTTTTATGATTACCTTAAGTGCACCCTTCTAAAAAATTTATGCCATCAGCTTATGGATCACAACTTGGTGTGGAATGTATCTACAACATATACATACCTGAAGCATTTTTGTAAACCAACTCCATGCCTTATCTCAACTCTTCAAAGTAGATCAAAGTTTTCAGATATAATTCCTTCATCTACCACACTAGCACAAATGTTTGCAATGAGGGTCTTCAAAACAAGAGATGCCTCTTTAATTAGGTTTACCACAATTCAGGGATTGTTGTCTTCATTTATTTTTTACAAGTAATTCCTTAAAAACATCATTACTTGTTTGCAACATATTTTTCACCTCATGCATTTATTGGTGATTCTGACTCTTCAAAATTGTCATCTTACCACTTGCAAGAAAATATGAGATACATTTCAGTTTGAAGTGGGTAATCAACAGTATTTATTTTCAGACATTTTTCACCGTACTTAAAATAATCTAGGTAGCCTCCGGAGTTGCTTTAGAAAATTGATCAAATGATCTCCAAAAGCCATGTAACTTCACCAGTATGTTATTTGAAGGTAGGAGAGTATGCTTGTAAAATGATTTGGCGTGAACTTGTCAAAATTAAAAACTGTTAATGTTCAAAATTGCTTACTTAGCACTTTGCAAAATTGCATTCCTCAAATTGTGTAAAACTCATTCGGTTTTGTCTTTGCAAAAATATCAAATGATGTCCAAACGCCCTAAAAATTGGCATAGAGGTAGACTTTGGTGTAGAGAATCAGAGGATCCCATCTGTTTGTGATTATCATCATCCATTTGCTTAATATTCACCCTCAAATTTGGCCATTTTAATAGATTTCACTATGCTGACAACAGATTTTCTAAAAACCCTTCAACTTGTCGCTTTGCAACTTTGTCAAAATAGATCGGATGAAGCTGAAAATTGGCCTGCATACTCATATGTAGTAGATAAACACACTTGCAAAATGGTTTTGCATGAAAATGAACTGATTTCATTTTGTGATTTTCCAAAGTGGGCCCTTTGAATAGATTTTTCAACTAAGTTTTTTGACCATTAAAATCAAATTTCACAATATGAGAACCTAAAATTCACATTAAATTTTAGGCTCTAACACATTCTTCAACTCTTTTATTTTCTTCTACTGATTTCAGTCCAATTATCTCTTGTTTCAGCTACTCACTTACTTCTCTATGTCTTTCCTTGAATTTCTTTTCAGTTGTTCTTTCAGCTTCTGGACACATTCATTTGCATCATCAAGATTCTCTTTCATATCTTTTTTTTTCTCTTTCCACTTTTTCAAGTTCCTCAAGAGCAATTCGAAGCTCTCCTTTATCATCCATCTAATCAATCTTCAGGATCCTCCTCAAGCGGTTAAGCTCTTCACCAAGGAACCCAAGTTGTGATACCAATTGTTAATAGATGCAGGACAACTAGGAGGGGGGAGTGAATCAGTTGTCACAAAATTCCAACTTAAAACATCAACACATATCAATTCTACAATTACGTTGTTTTGTTATTAAGCATAAGCATGAGATACAGAAAATAAAAAGTAAAATAACACACTGAATGCATGATTTTACGTGGAAAACCCAAGGAGGGAAAAACCACGGTGAGGATTAACTCACAATATAAAGTAGTTCTAAAGCTGAATATGTAAGGCTCACTACCAAGGGCTCATTGCCCAGAAAGGACTCACTGTCCAGATACAAAAGCTCACAGCTTATAGGGAGGCTCACTGCCTACAAAAATATTTACAGAACAAAAAGGGCTTTACAGCCAAAATGAACTGAGAAAAATGTACCTAACAAGTGTTGATACAGTTCCGATGATGCTCAATATACTGACTTAACAGACTTCATTATACTTGCTCACTTTTTCATTTTCTACTACCTCATCAAATCACACCTTTAATCTTCAACCCTATCCAATATATATATACTTGATTCATCTGCGGGCATCAATTAGGTTGACCTAATTAGATGCACTTCATATTTACCAAAAATACCAACTATCGGCTTCAGTCTTTCACAAAAACTTCTCAAAAAAGTAATTCAAACATCCAGCACGCTACAACAAGTTGGTATAGACCTAAGATAGGTCGCAAGTACATCCGCATAGCAAAATTAATCCACCATATCACAACTAACTCAAGAAGTCAGCTAGGAAAAGACTTCAATGCAAAAAGTAAACATTATGTTGGTTGCTACTATGTCGTATGAGCACCAGAGCACATAATATTCTAAACATGCATTCCTTCAACAACCATAAACAATTTTCCAAAACTATAAGTAGTAACTGTCAACTACGAAGGAGTGCGGACTAGAATATTGGAGGGTGCAGCTCAAATACCGATTCAGATACCAGATCAAAATACCAGATCAAACACTGACATAGACTTGTAGCCACAACATGGTGACATCAATGACAACACAAAACAGTAGAGATAGTCAACAATCCCCATTCTTCCAACAATTTGGCCTTTGGTTGTAGGACCATAAAAATTTTAGTGTACATTTTTATTTTCCTAATGGAATAATTTGTTTTCCCTTAGTTACAGGTTTTTCCTACACTTTTATTAAGCTTGCATAGGATGATAAAGTGAGTTTATCATTTAATAACTAGGAGATAAAGTGATGAGTTGTCTCCGCCCTTTAAGGGTGGAGTATTTACTTTTTCATCACTTTATTTAATGTTGATGGTTATTGGTGGTCAATTCTTATTGGTTGATTTGTCATCTCCATCCTCTCCTTAGTTCTATATAAACTCACTACCTAGCTTGTATTCTTTCAACTTGGAAGCTCTTAATGATATTTTTTCATCCTAACATTGCATATATCTCATAGTTGTTGGTTTGTATTGTTTATGTTTTTCAATTTTATTTAACTTTGAATTTATCTTAAAAAGTTACTTAGATTATTCAATCTATTTTATATTTCTAACAAAAATTAGTTAGAATTCCCAAGAATCAAATGTGATGAATCCTAGTTATCTTATTGTGGGAGTATGACAAATATTAATGAGTTGTAGGGACTAAATTATTTCCTTGGTCATAACATTAATGGTGTCATCTAAATTAATTAAAGTTATTTTTAAAATAATTCTATTAATATGAATGACTAGAACTCGACTACCAAGTTCTACATATTTAGGGATAATAATATTTGCAAGTTGTCTAATAACTTGGATAGTTTGTGGGTCTTTATGTTTTTACCATGGTTACTTTAGACACAATTCCCTAACTCTTAGTATAAATGGATACATCCTTAATTTCCCTTGAAATTCAAACTAAGGTTCAAATTCTTACTTTTGTGTAGTCAACCTTTTTGGGAAGCAAGGATTATGGCTTATAATTTCAATCTATGATGGGTATAGCTTAGTGTTTGATGTTTTATTATATTTCTAAGGATTAAAGTCTCTAGTTGGATTCTCCATTGGAAGCGGACATAATAATTGGGGGTTGAACTAGGAAGCACCTTACCTGAAGGGAAGTTGTACATCACTCACCTCAACCACATAGGTTGTGTATTTGAGTACCTCATTAGCACATGTCAATTGAACAAACTTATTGTTAGAAAGTGTGGTGTAGGAGTAGCTCATTATTTGGCATAATAACTATTTTTTGTGGTAAAATTTGTGGTTGTTAGAAACCAACATTGAGACTGGACCATGACTAGTTTCTCCTCCAAATTTATTTTCATGCATTATGTGGTGACTACCACTATTGATTGTGGATTTGTGATCATACCCTAGAGTTTAAAGTAGGATTTCATCCTTTTCTTTATAATAATGGTTTATCATTACATATTGTAATAATAATCAATCATTATTCATTTGCATCTAATAAAAGTTCATGCTCAAATAAAATTAGTTGCTTCTCTTTTATAATTAGATTTATTAATTTCAAGTGATCATTGGGGTGTTATGGGGGTTTATTCATCAACTCTAACATGGTATCAAAGCTCTAAATTTATAATTTCATATTAGTTTTTTTGGATGTTTAGCCTTGAGCTTTCAATTAATGTGTCCTAGCATAAAATAGGCATAAATTTTATATTCAAAAGGTGTCAAAACCCTACAATCACCTATCTAAATTCCAAATTAGGAGTCTAAGAAAAGTAAGTGGTTTTTTGCGAGGCCTTGATTTTTTTTCATAAAAATCCATATGGTCCTATAGCTTTTTTGACAATTTTGTACAATAGGTGCAATCTTGCATCATTATCTAACTCCTCTACACATAAATTCAATAGTAAAAAAATGCAACAATAGGAAAAATAAAAAAGCAACAATTATTTTTTTACAATATTTTTAATAGATTGCTAATTTTTATTTTTATTTTTTGGAATTTTTAAGATTACCAATGTATTAAAAATTTTGGCCATAGAGGTAGGGCTTTTGAAGCCCTTGATTCTATTGTGCTTGGCTCCTATTCACTCTTAGACTTGGGAGCCTAAACCCTCAATGATTCTACTAAGAAATTCCTAACACCTGCATCATGACTAAATTCCTTGCTCTAATGTCACATCTACCAATGTTTCTTGCTTGTTCACCATGAAAATTCTGATTTGATTCATGATGCATTTTTATAGTTGACCCACCATTATTCCATCACCCCATCCAATGGTGTCACTAGCAAGCCTTGAGTCTACCACCAAAGGGCCACCAACCCTAGTTTATTTTGGGGTTTTTTCCTCTTTTGGGCATAAATTAGGCATACGAGATTGGATTTTAAAAAATGAATAGCCATCAAAAATTTGGTCAAATAAATTTTCAATAGTGTTATTTCCTATTGAAATTTGATCATCCATTTTGAATTCAAAGCTCTTATCTCTTTGCCAATTTCTTTCATTTTCATTATTGTTTAATACCTAGTGTTGATTAGCTTTTCTTAGCCATCCATGTGATTTTTCTAGATTCAACACCAAGTATCTTTAATTCAATTTGTCAATTTTTTACATTCTATTTGATAACTTAAACATCTTGGCTCTTAGAGAAGTTCTATTTTAGGTTTGTTGGTTGTAATCATGTCTCCAAATCCATGGAAATATGATTACTACGAAAAAAAAAAGGCATACCATAGATGAATACATGTTGAAGAAACTTGATGATTTGAAAATTATTTATGAACTTCATCAACTACGAGAGTTTTGCATTACAAATGACATCAATTTTTAGGTTCTTCTATAAGATGGGGAAAATCAATCTAGCCTAGATAAAAGTGACAACCACAGCACTTCTAAGCTAATAACCCAATCTAAAACAAGAGAATACAAACAAATGGAGAGATCAAAATGAAAACAAAGAAAATAAAGTACTCCCCTTTGAAGCTGAATCACTTCTCTTGTCTCTCCTATTTCTTCTTTTGCAAATATGCCCTCAGATTTGTAGATGAACTTGTGCAAATACCTGCAAATAGTAAGCAAAAAAGTTGGAGATAAGTGGTTGTTAAGGAAAAAATGGAGGAGGAAGGCTTCTTTTATAGAAAAGCATTCGAATAGACAGATGAGATCGATCTTCTAGAAAGATTCCAAGATTGACGAATGAGGATTCATGAGATGGAGGTTACAAAATGCATGGTCAAGATTAGAAATAACCCAAAGATGATCAACGGTTGAGATTTGAAAATGAGATAGTGGAGGGATAATGGAGAAATTAAAAATTGGAAATCATTAATTCATGAGAAAGGAATCTCTGGACAAGTGGAGGCATAAATAATTTATTCAAATTATTTATTTGAGGGAAAAAGGCAAGTGGGCATTTAATTAAAACAATTCATATAATTACTTTAATTAAATGAGAGGAAAATGGACATGAGGCATTAAATAATTAAATTGAGTTAATTAGTTAATGGAGGGGAGAAGTGTCATTAGATAATTAAATAATTTCAACAATTATTTAATTATAGAGGAATGGGAGATAGGTGAATAGGTAAATAATTAATAATTATTATTTAACTCTGGACGAAGGACAATAGGAAAATAATTAAATAAATAGTGATTTATTTAATTGTTGAAGAAAGGGGGGGGTTAGCAACGCAATTAATTTATTTAATTGATCGAGATAGAATAAAGCTAACAAGTGAATTAATTAATAGAAGAATGTGATCAAGAATAATTAAATAATTAAAATCATTTAATTATGTAGAGACGGAGACCAAGAAAAATGACGCTCGCAAACTAAGAAATTTTTTAGTGTCTACATTTTTCCCCTCTTTGACATAATGCAGTTCATCGCGTTGTGTCAAAGAAATTCAGTCAAAAGATGCCCCGGTGAAAGCAGGGTATAGGTATGCCCCCTCAGGAAATTTTTACAAATTTTCACAAAATTTTAAAAAAAAATGGAAAATTGTCCCAATAAGATAATTTGATGGCCAGAAATCCAATAGTAAAGACAAAATCAATTTTTCAGGTTGGTAAGGGGGTCAAATTCAAGTTTGAATTCATCAAAAATCTCCTCCAATAGACAAGGAAAGAGAGAAACCCTAATTTTCAACCTATAAATAGAAAGTTGAGTGAGAAAATAGGTCATTTGTGCATTCTATTTTTAGAAAAGTTGGAGCTCTGAGTGATTTTCTTGTGAAGATGTCACCTATTCCAGATGCCACCCACCAGGCATATCACATTTGTAGGTACCGTCGACATGAGGGAGCACTTGCTCCGGTGAGTACTACAAACCCACATTTTGATTTTTTTGATTTTCGTACATTTAGATAGGAAAATAATTTAGCAGGAAATTACATCACATGTGATGTGATGCAATTGCTTACGCGAGCAACGTAGATGGGAATCGATTCACTACAACTATCTCATCACAATGCAATTGCTTAGGGTTACGATAGGGATGGATGCATCATGATGCATTAAATCGTGCGACGCAACTGAATTTTTGATTTGCATGTGTGGCCAGGAATGACATAATCAAAAGGTTGCAATGCAAGCATTGTATGATATGATGCATTTGAGAGGTGAGTGATGCAATTGAAGTTGTGAGCCTATGGAAAATGTGTGACGCATTTGAAAAAACAACGATGCAATTGCCTAGTTAAAAAATTTCCCCAGTTTAGGATATTTTGAGTTGGTCAACTTAGGTTGATTTGGTCAACTGAAGGTCTTAGATTGACATGATGGATTGCTTGATGATTTCAGGAGTGTCTACCTCCTATCTATACATAGGAGTCGTGACTAAATTTTTTTGACTACGGGACTAGTTAGGTGACGAGGAGAGATAGGAATTGTTGGATCTTGGTTTGTTTTATGTCACCTATATGCCCATTATTAGGGAAAACAGGGGCATGTTGACAGCATTGGCAGAGCAATGTCACTCTGAGACTAGCATTTTTCACTTGTCGACGGGGGAGGTGACAGTCACCCTTGAGGATGTATACAGATATTACGGCTTCTGATTCACGATGAGCGGGTACGCTATGACCCCACTCGAGGATTGTAGGCATTGTATGAGTATTATGATTGTGATGATGATGCAAAGCTTAGGATACAGGGGTATGAGATCAAATGGGAGACCTTGGTAGAGAGGTATGACCGATATGGTTGTCTTATGCACATTGATAGCAGGGGTGATGGTTCTTGATCGTAGAGGTCATGGTTTCTCGGTAGGTTGGGGAGGGTACAGTGTATGCATGGGAACCATGCCTATTGGGTATGATTTATTTCCAGCTGCATGATATTTCTTATAGGGGAGGAAAGAGTCTGATTTGTGAGGTCACATTGCTTATAGTATGGGCCTGGGAGCACATAGCAGTGTTCTGACCTCCAGTGGTATGACAGTTGGGATTCGGCGCTCCATATTCATATATGTATCAAGGTTCCCTTACACAAACACATGTGGGGGATGTTGGTTATTGGAGGCATGGACTAGACACATTGGTCAGCTTTATCTGGAGACCATACAGAGCCTGTGATTTATGGGTTAGAGAGGATGATCACTTTCCATGGTACCGACAACCCAGGTACCTTATTGAGCGGACAGTTCAGAGCCAGCACATCATAGAGATGTATCTTCTAGAGCGGGTCAAGCGGTAGTTTGGGGAGAGACAAGGTTTTCTTGTGGGCACAATAAATTTTGCACGGTCCTCCTGAAAGGTTCATCCATGGGGGCCTCAGATTGTTGTCACGACATCCGAGCATGAGATCGATGCCCTCCAACCATTAGATTGGGAGTGGAGAGGAGGTGATTCTAACGCAAGGACCACACCAAATTATGATGCTTGGTGGATGATTCACAAGCCAGTACCACTTATAGATCCATAGCAACTAGCACCTATAAATTTTTTAGGCAGGGGCCCAAGAGGCCAGAGAAGTGACAAGGGTCAAAGGGGTGGAGGGAGAGGAGATGGTGGATGGGGAGATGGAGGAGGATGGGGGGATGATGGGGGAGATGGGTGAGGAGGTCAAGGAGGAGACCGACACAGGATGAGGAGGGATGAAGGACGATAGGTGGTGAGACAGCTACCACCGATCCGAGAGGAGGAGATGGAGGAGGACCATCCTGAGGTGAGGGTAGCGGAAAAGGTGGTGGTATAGGAGGGAGATCATCATGTTGCGATGCTCACTCTAGAGATAGCACACCTAGAGGTGGAGGCAATGGAGCTTGAGGGAGCTGGAGATGGGGGACAAGAGGAGAATGGAGAGGAGGTGGAGATGGAAGAGGCTAAGAGAGTCCTCTGGGAGCATATGATTATGGGGATGGATGAGGAGCCAGAGGTGGTGGGGGTCAGAGGAGATGATGGATCTGCAGAGCAGAGGATAGTCACGTTGCAAGCTCGATTACAGGCTTTAGAGGCAGAGTTGAGGACCGTGACAACAGAGAGGGACAGCCTTAAGGTCAAGAGGGATACCATGTAGACTGAGAGGGACCTAGTTGTCCTCAGTCGACAGTAGACAGATCAAAGGATGATTGACTTTATAGCTACATGCAGTGGATCTTTCGTCGATGTCGCTCATGAGTATGTCAGGGCCATGCAGTACTACAGGGATCTCTATGAGAGAGTGGCACCATCAGAGAGGAGGGAGCCCACATTTTTAGAGGTTGATAGTAGTTCACGAGGTAGGAATCACAGCAGGACACACAACAGGTGCTCTCAAAGTAGGTCAGAGGGTGATACTTCAGATCCGAGATGGGATACCCCCTATGACAGGTCATCCACCTCAGAGCACAGGGCTAGAGAGTCACCATGCCAGGAGGACAGGGATGCCCCAAGGATAGGAGATTAGGGCATCATAGGATAGAGCATCTTTTGATATTATATATTTGGCATTGTATTTTGATTATCAATACAAGCTCCATTTTATTTGACACGATACATCATGACATTGTACCTATGACACATATTTTTGAGCGATATCTATGATATGATTTTTTGCAGTGTTTTATGATATGCATTGTTATGTGGTGATGCTTTATGTTCATGATGATGTTATTCTATGGTAATGATGTCTATTAATGCATTTTATATGATGATGTGATGGTTTAATATGCTTTAGGATCGATTATGCATTTATGATTATGTTATGAATGATTATGCCCCTTATGATATGTATGGATGATAAATGCAGTATGGATGACCTAATTTGATAGATGTGATGTGATGTGATATGATGATGTGACATGCATTTATGATTATGGATGTTTATACCATTATGATATGTATGAATAATGAATGCAATAGAAATGACCTAATGTTGTGAATGTGATGTAATATGTAAATGCAATTAAAATGTTAATGAAATGGAATGCCTATATGATAATGCAAAATGTGATGATTGAGAATGCTTAATATATAAATGCAAAATGTGATGTGTAGTATGATATTCCATGTGATAATGTATAATGATGTGATGCAATGTATATGACATGTAATGCAATGTGATATAATGGATCATGATGTAAAATTCAATGTGATGGATGGAAATGAACTTTGATGCAATGTCCAATGCAATGCAATATAATGTTAATTCTATATGGATTATTTCTATGTTTTTGTATTTTCTTACACAAATATATGTAGCTTAATATGGTATTGCTTCCTACGATAAAATGCTTTCTATGATGTTTTTTAACATGATTAGGTATGCAAGATGTTTTTGTGTGTCACAGGACTCTTTCAAGATGCATATGGAAGAAATGTTAGTGTGGAAGAGATGAATGTTAGTGTGGAGAAGGACAAAGGAGATGGAATGTTAGATGGGAAATGACAAGGGACCAACTTTCATGCTTTTATATTTATCATCATCGAGCATCAAAATTGTCGCAAATAGAACACAAACACCTTGGTATGACATAGACCAAGGTGTGCAAGGTGACCATTTGTGAGAGACAAGCAGTCAAGACAAACCATAGATAACAAGCAAAGAAAAGAGGTCATGATCCATCATCGTTCCTCTAAATCCATTTGGACATCCTTGAGGTAACTAGTAACATGACCAAGAACCAATCAAAAAGATAAGATAAATATAGATTAACAAAGTGTTTTCTAGAGAGATAGTGTTTTCCAGTAATATTGATAGGATTGTTTGATATGATTGATTAGGTTGACCAAGATGATTGATAAGTTGAAAAGGATTGATTGATAAGTTGAAAAAGGTTGACCAATTGACTTGATTGATTGTGCCTAGTTTTAGGAAGGACACATCCCGATTAAGGCAAGATTAATTAACCAAGATGACAAGATTGATTGATTTGATAAAGTGTGATTGATATGACCATTCGATGTGATCACCTATTTTCAAGAAAGACATATCCTGTTGGAGGCAATTTACACATCTAATGAAGTTGACCAAGTGACAAGTGTTGAAAAAGCACCTAACTGCAAGAATGACATATCCTGCTTAAGGTGAATGACTAGATTGACCAAAGACAAAGTCTAATCTTAGGAAGGACACATCCTAATAAAAGACAAAAGATAGGATTGAATGAGACAAACGACATAATGCCCCATTTTGAAACAAGATCAATGACCTGATCAATTGATTGATGATAAAATGATTGATTGATTGAAGATGAAAGATTTTGTTGGTTACGTTTATCTGTTGATTCATGATTTGGTTTGAATGATGATTTCTTCCGGAAAAAACTGTTAGGGCCTCGGGGGCTCATCGATTGATGACCTTGCCTATGTTATACATGCAAAGACCTCGTAGTTCGACATGACTTGATTTTGTTTTATTTGACAAAAGATTTGAGTCATGATTTTATTTTGACAAACCTAAAAGGACTGGCCTAATATCTTGGGGACTCATTTAAGATGAGCCTTTCCTACATAGAAAATGTGCAAATACAATGTAGTTTGACCATTCTAACACAAACTAACTCAGACTTGAACTCTGAATCTAACTTTGTTTTGGAAGTTTTAAGGTTTTTTGATGTTTTTGGGTTTTGAAGTTTTATGTTTTTTTTTTAATTTTGACGTTTTACGATTTTTTTGGGTTTTGATGTTTTATGATTTTTTTGGATTTTGATGTTTTATGATAGTTGATACTATGCGTCGGATCCCAAGAAGACATGAGTCAAGGAATTTCCTCCAATCAGGTATACGACCAACTTATTATGTGCGAGGGGGAGTAGTGGACGAATGCAAAGGATGTTCATGAATGCAAAGGATACTAAATGTCGGTGGTTCTCGGGCCATGAGATGGATGACAAAGCTTTATTATGGATAGGTGTCATGTACGAGGGGATGAGCGTAGGCCGAGGGACCAAGTGGATTGATAGTAGACAGAGGAGCATAGACTGACTACATATGGCACCTATTTGCCAGGTTTTCACCATGGTACTTATCCAAAGCATCACCAAAGTGGTTTTCACTTTTGGACGAATTATTTCTCTTTACTATTTTTTTTTTCCATTTTTTAATTTTTTGTTGTCACCAAGACACCTGTTTGCTAGGTTTTCATAAGGGTGACTATTTGTTTTTTATTTTTTTGACTTTTTTATATTTTTAACTTTTTTGAAGGGATACTCTGAGAATCAAGTGTAGCACTTGTGAAGGTGCATGTTGTTGATGGGTTCAGACAATGGTTCTCCTTCAAGAGTAGAAAGCTGATAAGCACCAAATCCATATGATACTATGACGATATAAGGGCCCAACCAATTAGGTTCAAACTTCCCAAGCTTCTCTCATTCTGCTTGATTCTTCGGATTTTCTTTCAGGACTAAGTCACCAATGTCAAAGCTTCTAGGTCTAACCTTCTTGTTGTAGCTACATCGAAGTAAATTTTGATAGGCTTACAAATGTGTCAAAGAATTCTTTATCTTTTCATCCAATAATTCTAGCTCATGTAAATGGGATACACAGTATTCTTCTTGATCGATTAATCCTTGCATAGAGACTCATAGGGACAAAAATCAACCTCTATATGAAGTATGGCTTCAAATCCATAGACAAGGGAGTATTGTGTGGCTCCTATACATGTGCGAACACTGGTACGGTAGGCCCATAAAGCAGGATTGAGTTGGAGGTTCTAGTCACAGCCAGCATCATTGACAGTCTTCTTTAATATTTTTAGGATGGTCTTATTAGATGCCTCAGCTTGGCCATTACCTTGGGGGTAATACGGGGTAGCAAAATGGTGTTGCATATGGAATTTTTCACAAAGTTCACGGACATCCTAATTCTTGAAGGGGTGACCATTATTTGTAATGGACTATGGGATACCATAGTGGCATATAATGTAATTCAGGATGAACTTGGCTATATGCTTTTTGGTAATGTAGGTCATTGGGATGGATTCAATCCATTTTGTAAAGTATTTCATAGCAACAAGGATAAACTTATGTCCATTAGTAGAAGTGGGATGGATCTTTCCTATGAGGTCAAGTCCCCATTGAGAAAATGGCCATGATGACGTAAGCGACTGTAGTTCCTAAGCTGGCGTATACATATAAGATCTCCATGAATCTGACACTGGTGACATTTCTTCACAAAGTGATAGGCATCGCATTCCATTGTAGGCCAACAATATCCTATCCTCATGAGCTTTTTAGCTAAGGTTGGACCAGCAAAGTGAGTTGCACATATACCGTGATGTACCTCTTATAAGAATGTTTGTGCTTCATTTGAGTCGAGACATCAAAGGAGGGTACTATCTAGGTTGCGGTGGTAAAGGGAATCTCTGATGATGGCATATTTAGATGCTTGTGAGATAAAGGTTTTACGTTGGTTGAGGGACAAGTTTGAAGGGATAATTTGGTCATGCAAGTAGCTATAAATTTCTTTGTACCAAGGATATTCAATACCAACAAGTTCACACACAAGTTCGGTTATCGGGGACATTGAACGTAGGGCTCAACATTTGTTCTACCAAGAACTCATATTGTGATGCATTATTAGGAATGTCCAAGAGAGATCCAATTGTAGCCATTGCATCAACTACTTTGTTCTAGATTCTCGGTATCTACTCAAATGTAATGTTATCAAAGTATAGTTGAAAACTATCCACCATGCACTTGTAGGGCATCAATTTTTCATCCTTGGTGTCATAGTCATCATTAACTTGCTTAATCACTAATTGAGAATCACCATAGACTTGAAGATCCTTAATTTTCCATTTTATTGCCATTCTGAGACCTGTTAACAATGCTTCATACTCAGCTATGTTATTAGTGCATGGAAACACTATTTGAATTAACTTGGGAACAAAATATCCTTGAGGTGTGATGAACCAAATACCAACCCCTGAACCATGACTTGTGTAGGATCCATCAAAGTGCATTTTCCATGTTGTCGGTGTTTCTATGACAAAGATTGATTCATCTGGAAAATTGGATATCAAAGGATGATCTGCTTTTACTAGTGCATCTATGAGTTGATCAGCTATCACTTTTCATTTCATTTCTTTTCGTTTGGTGTATTCAATGTCATATTCACTTAAGATCATAACCCACTTAGCTAGTCTTCTTGTCAAAGCTGCTTTGCTAAGAAGATATTTCAGAGGATCAATTTTGGAAATTAGTTTTGTCTTGTGATTCAACATGTAATATCTCAACTTCTATGCTACAAATACAAATGCTAGGCATGCTCATTCAATAGGGCTATAGTTCAACTCATATTTGAATAAGGTGTGTCTGATATAATAAATTACTCATTCCTCGTCATCATTGTCATTTTGTGCTAACAATGCCCCCAGTGTTGATGTAGTTGTTTTCATATATAATATCAAATGTCTTTCATCAATTGGAGGCATAAAAATGGGTAGATTCAATAGATAATTCTTGATCTAATCAAATGCTTCTTGACATTTCTCTGTCCAATTAAAGGGAATTCCTTTCCATAATAGACGTTGAAATGGACAGATCTTGTCTACTAGCTGAGCAATGAACCTATGGATTGAATGCAGTATTCCTTATAATGTCCTTAACTGACTAATGTTGGTTGGTGGTGGCATGTCCAGGATAGATTTTACTTTTACAGGATCAACTTCTATTCCTCTGTGAGAGACAATATATCCTAGAAGATTTCCTGATTGGATCCCAAAAACACATTTCTTTGGATTTAACCTGAGTTGGTACTTTTCAAGTCATGTGAAAATCTTATCCAAGACTGCTAGGTGACCACTTTTTTCTAGATATTTTAAGAGAAGATCATCAAACTCCTCTATAAGTATGTGCATATAATCATGAAAAGTAGTATTCATGGCTCTCAGATATGTAGCTCCAACATTTTTAAGTCCAAATGGCATGACATTCCAATAGAAATTTTCCCAAGCGCATGTGAAAGTTGTCTTCAGTTGATCTTCAGGAGCAATTATTATCTGATTGTAGCTCAAGAATCGTTCCATGAGTGATAGAATTTCATACCCAGTAGTAAGGTCTACTATGATGTCAATGTTTGGTAAAGGAAAATCATCTTTAGGACAAGCTTTGTTGATATCTCTGAAATTTGTGCATACTCTAATTTGACCATTTGGTTTGGTGATAGGAACAAGGTTTGATATCCAATCGGCATAATCAATTGATTGTATGAATCCAACATCCAAGAGTTTCTTCAGTTCCACCTTGACCAATAGTGCAATCTATGGGTGCATTTTTCTCAACTTCTATTTATATGGTTTAGCATTTGGTAGTAGTGGAAAGTGATGCAGAACAAGTTTGGGATCCAATCTAGGCATATTATCATATGACCATGCAAAATTAACTTGTCTTTCTGAAAAAATGCTATAAACTCAGGCTTTTCCTTGATGGTCAACGATGCTGCCAACTGTATGATTCTAGAATTATCTTGTGTACCAATGTTCACTTCTTATGTTTCTTCTATAAGCAATGGTGATCTCTCTCGGTCTATAGGGAGATTGTCTAGTCATCCATCCTTAGGCGCTATAGAGAGGTTTTCACCTTTGGATACATCCTTTATTTTTAGTTTTTCATGGTCAGCGAGCACCTTTCAGTTTTCACCTAAAGACCTAGTATTTTTATTTTTACTTTTTTCATTTTCACTTTTTCGAATAGAGGACATGACGGCCTCACCAAAGTATGCTGCATAATTGAGTTCTATGGTAAATCCAACCTTATGATCCCCACTTGGTATTCCTTCATGAAGTCCCATGAACTTAGCAATGGCTTCGTCGTTCTTGAATGTGTCCAAACTTGGTGGGTCTTGTTGATCCCAATCTATAAGTTGTAGGTAGACAAGGGATAAGCCATCATCGGTATTATCAAGGGCCATAGTGTAGGAAGATAGGGTAAAGACGAAGGTGGAGTCAACAGGTTCCCAAGAGGCATAATCAATAATTTCCCAAAAGTGTTTGATCCACTCTTCTCTTTTTAAGGGGACCCTTGGATGAAGACTAGGTGGGTTTTGTGAGGAACCAATTGTAAGAATTTAACTGAATGTTTCTTCCATGGAAGTCTCATCAAGTTCTCCAAACAATTTGTTAAGGTCCATAAAAGTAGTGGAGAAAAGGGAATCCCATTCATACTCATTGGAATCAGTTTCATAGTAGTAAGATTCCTTGGATGTCTCAGTCTCATCTAAAGCATCAACAACCTCACTTGAAGGTGACCCAATACCCCAAATAGTCACTTTTACTAGTACAAACCCCAATCCTTGATTCTTTAGTAATTTAGGAGGTTGTAAGGGTTCTAGAATTCCTTGTTTATTTAGGCCAAGACCACTGTTTCCATCATATCCCTATCGCTTCATTATTTGGAACCCTTTTGGATACTGTTCAACTAGAAATTTCTTAGTTTCAATATCCTCCTCTTCTCTATGCAACCCTGTGAGAATGTGGTCATCTAAAGATTCTTTGGCCAATTCCCCCCATTTAGGGAAGGTGGTAGGGGGATTATGGATGATGAATTTGGGCTACACGGGATGTGGTTTTCCATAGTGTTACCTAATTTTGCTAATAGCTCAATCAAGTAGATATTTTGTGATTTTCAAATGAAGAATAAGGTACATTTTTATTTATGATACATTGCATTCATCTGCATAAAAAAAATCAGAATATTACATTACTAGATTGCATTTATGTAGATGCATATAATATAGGAGATATTGCACAATCTTTTCAATAAAGTGATCCTTTATTGATAATGTAAATGTATAAGGTCTCACACAAGCCGTGAGACTAACTCTTTTAGTGCAAATGAAAGAAATCATTATACATTTATAAACATAAAGGAGAATAAATGAACATATAGATAAAGGTGACCTGTCATTGCTTTAATGACAAGTCCCGGTCCTGGTCAAGTTGCCTTGTATTAGCTTCAGTCTCCTACTTGTCTTGCATCCAATTGATGCTCCCTTGCTACTCCTAGATGCCTGCATCTGAGGGAGTGAGTGTTGTTAGAGCAATGAAAGGTAATCAGTCAATATATGCACATACATTTATAAATGTACAATCAAAATACTCATGTGCATTAAAACAGTTAGCATACTACAGATGTCTAGGAAAACAAACAGGATAATCAAACACATCCATCATATGCTCAGTTTTTATCTAACATTTTTGCTTCTTGTGCAAGTATAAGTGAAATCCTTGTTTCTATTTTGATTCATCTGATTAAAGCATGTGAGGTAAAATATGGCTCCCACAACGGTTGACCCCAGCATGTTGCCTTTTGTGTTTTAACGGAACATGGAAAGTAATTTGTTTCCTTATGCCTACTTAAGCAAAGCATACATTTCTCCTGACTTTGATTGATCTTTTAGTCACAATCAAAAATAACATATACTATGTTTAAGTAAGCATGAAAGGATGCATGTATATCATTGTGTTAAAACTGATTGCAAAGTACAGTATGAGCATGTGTTTCCAATGTACATCATGACATGAGATAGCAAGATTCATCAACTGTTGTCAAAGATTTGTATGATTCATCGAGAGAACAACTATAGATGATAAGTGAAATGCATAAGTTAAACTACTATGTCAACATACTATCCCCAAGATCAATGCATACGAAAGATAGTGGCATTGGTGTAAAAGAGTAGTCTATATGCATTTTTAATCAACATTGAATAGTGTAGTGGAGTATATGCACTATGTTCTGTATAGTGTAATTGGGTATACATGATCACATTTCCTTTTATATAAACTGCAAGTAACATCATAAGGTAAAAATGACAAAAGGGCAGATCAAGTGTAACACTTCATTGGCATTTTTGTTTGAAGTACCTCAATGAATAGTGAACCACATAATGTTGACACTTTATCATATATGATCCTGTAGTATTGCTTTTACAGTCACAACTAAAGGATGGTCATTTAGAATAATTAAAGGAGTAGTGCTTGGAGAACATTTCATTATCCAGTAGAGATAATGCAATCATGTGTAATGAGGTCATGACATATCAAAGAATTATTGAATGGAGTCGCATCAGGATTGAAGAATGATGAGCTACAGGAAAAGCATTCCAATAGTGCAATATGAGAGAGGGTTAAAAGAAAGTGGTAACCCTCGTTTCCCTGAGGTCAAAGTCTTCAATACAGACTATAGGGTGAAGCCAAAATGAGGGTTTATTATGGTCGACCTAAATGAAAGATTCATAGCCATGGTGAAAGTAACTAACCCTCGAGCACCTGTAGTAAAAAAAAAAAAGGAAACCCAAATACCTACAGAAATTTTCAAAGCTAAAAGTCTCCATAGACAGAGGTGGGGTTTCATAGGTTATAACCCTCAAGTACTGTAAAACAAATGAAACCCTTGTGTGGCCCCTTTTGTGCCTTAGAGAATTTCATAGTCTTTTAGGTGTTTTCCCTTCATATGCAAGTGTTCAAAGACTTACTTTTGCACTTTTGTTTTCTCACATGGCTAAACCTTGCTTTTATTTTTTTCATTGATTATAAATGTAAAACACTTTAGTTAAGTGATGATTTATAAATAACTTAATTATAAGTGTTATTTTAAGTGCAAAATAAAAGTATGATGCCTTGTAAATTCCTTGAAAGACCTTGTTAAGCCTTGATGCTTTTTTGCAAGCATATAGGGGAGTTGAGAGAAGTTTGCAAACATGTGCCACAAATCAAGGGTGTTATTCTAACCATTTTGAAAACATATGGAGAGCATGTAGGGGATTTTATTCACTTTGTTGGAGGTTATGAGAGAATATAGGGGGTGGTTTTGCATGCCTAGATGCTTGGTATGGTCAAACTTAGTTTTTTTCACACATGGGAGCTCATTTGGAGGGAATCTAGTTGCTAAATTTTAGGCTTTTTGGAGGCATCCGACCCAAGGTAGTTTTTGGTTCCTATTTTGGTGCAACTACTTGGGAGTTGATGTTATAGTCATTCATTTGACTCATAGTTCTCAGTTCTTCTTTATGTAGATTTGGACTTAGTGACTTTTGGAGTCCTCTGTCAGATTTTAGCATGCTTTTGTAACTCATGTTCTGGATATGAAATATAGTGAAGGCCTTGGATATCATTGATTTGAAGATTTTTTCCTACTTGTTCTTTGCATTATTGTGTACAGTCAACTGTTTGATCAAGTTATTTGTGAGGTAATGTCTATTTCCTTATAACTTTGTCTCGGGTTTTTAGAACCTTTATGCAAAAAGTATGCTAATGCAGGTTGTAAACTGTGTCAAAAAGGTGTAAAATGGTTTTTAGATGTGAAGTTATCTTCCTCCTAGGATTCTGAGCACTAGGACCTTTTTGTGAAGCACTTATGAAAAATTATAGAGTAATAAGTTGTGCAAGTGTAATTTTTGTCATTGTAGCAAGTGCATGAAATTCTGAGTTTCATAATCCTTTTTAGTTTGGTGTATCACCTTTTAAATTTCACTTTCAGTTTTCAGTTTATGTTTTCTCTATCCCTTTTCTCTGTCATTTCAATATAGTAGATTATTTAGGTGATAACCAACTAGGAAGCTGACCTTCTCCAGAGGTTTGTTCTTGTTTGAGGTACCCACACCTTGGGATCATTCCCATGTTTTCACTGGATTGTTGAATTTCAAATTCAACAGGGTGCAAATCCAAGAGATAACAATTTTGGCACACCTGGTGGGATTTTCGAATCAAGATAGACTTGAAATTTTAAATTTTTTTGTTGTTTTTGATGTGCAACCAGTGAAATTTTAGACCTTTTTAGAGGTTAATTTTGCATCTCTGGTGACTCTGAGTCTGGCAGTTAGCAAAATCCAGTGCAAGATAGCATATGAAAAGAATATAAACAAGAGGTAGTGTTGTCCCTTTTGAATATTTACAATTGTCACCACCTAGGAGGAGTGGAAGAACTATAAAATAAACTCCTATTTCATCCAAAAGAGTTCAGTCTACACCTCCTAGTTTCAAACTAGTAGTTGCAGCAAGTGTTTTTGTCCCTTTAGTTGTTGTACATGTTGTTCCAGCTCAGGTTAATCCACCTCCAGTTGCACAAATGGATAGGAATCAGCCTTTTATTCCATTTAATGGAGGTAGTCCTTTGAATCTTGTGTAGCATGATGATATACCTATGGTTGCTTTGAAAATTTTACCTTTTTTCACAGGGGAGGATCAAACTACTCCCATTGAGCACATTAGAGACGTAGTTTCATTATGTGGAGTCTACCACATTACTCAGGAAAATGTTGCAGTAAGATTGCTTGTTGCTTCATTTAAAGGAAAGGCTCTACAATGGTTCAGAGGTTTGGTGGTCAGTTCTATTGCAACATGGGATGAATTGGGAGACAAGTTGCACAAACAGTTTCAAGATAAGTCTAATCACCTGTCACTAGTTGAACAACTGACAACAATCAAGAGAGCTCCCCAGGAGCAGATGACAGACTTTAATTATCATTTTCAGAAGACATGGTACATGATTCCTGACACGGTAAGACCTTCCTTGGAATATGCTTTTCTGTATTATTTGAGGGCTCTTAATAGTGACATTTTTCTCATGATACAATCTATGGGGGGTGTTTCTTCACCAAATGCTTATGAAATAGCAATTAGAGCAGAAAATAGTCTAATTCAAGCTGGAAAGATAGCTCTTAGACCCCCAATGCCAATTTTCCCAAAAATTCAACCTTCAATGCGTCTGAAAATACCACCCTTTGCTCCTTTACCTGTTGTTCCAGTGTTACCAGCTGATATTAGCCAAGAAACGGTTGTCCCAGGTTCATCTCAAGAATTGCAAGAGATTAAAAATAGTCAGCAAAAGATTGAAAATTTACTTCAGACATTTAGTAATGAGTTGGTTAGCATTAAGAAACAGAAGTTTTAGGGTTTTAATCCCTACCAACCTCAAAACCAAGGGCATAATCAAACTTATCAGGCTAACAGACAACCATTTCAAGGAAATCAGCAAGGAGCAAGAGAGAATGTGAACCCAAGGCCTTTTCAGCCATATAATCCAACTCTAATTAGTGCAGCTAGGGATCTTATTCCTGTACAAAACAACCTTGCAAGAGACTATGAGTGGTGTTTTTCATCCAGTCATCCCCATAATGAAGCTACATGTTTGAATGGGCTCATTAATCAAGCTTTGATGGTGTATAATGTCTCAAGTCTGTAGAATACACCCAATGAGGAATCACGACAACAACAAAATCATCCTCCAGATGATACAACTCTCCTAAATTGGAAAGGAGAGGAATTCTATGGTTTGAATGGAGATGATTCTCTAGTTGCAGCTAATACAAGAGCCAAAAAGAGGGATTTTGAGATTGAACAGTCAGCAAACAAGTGTAAAGAAGCTGCTAGTCCATTTGCATCTCAAGTGCTACACATATTACAAAGAAATTCACAAGTTGCTGCAAAAGAACATACTCGGAGTCACCTTCAATCAACTCATTTGCAAGTTGATCGTGTTGTTGTGAGGGCCCAGCATAAGGTAAATTCCACTACACCTTACAATATTATTGAAAGTATGAAGAAAATGAATGTATCAATGTCTATGTGGGATTCTTTATCCATCCCAAGCCAAAAAGACTTATTGCAGTCTACTTTATCTGATGTGAATGTTTCAAATGATACGCTAATAGGTCAAGTTAAAGTTGTTCTCACAAATGTACCTCAGGACAGCAATAAACAATTAGGTAAAGATGTCAAACCCCCTCCATTTTATGTGTATTTGATAGTAGGGGATAAGTTGGTCCATAATTGCATGGTAGATAGTGGGGCAAACAATTATATTATGCCCAAACAGATTGCTAACAAGTTGGAGCTGAAATATCAGCCCCTTGAGAAAGGAGTGGTCCAATTATATGTGTCATCTATTAATGCCATAGGTGTCATTAAGGACTTAAGCCTTACACTTCATGCTTGTCCAAACTTTTCCATTCCCCGAGACATATTTTTCATTGACTTATCAGCTTATTTTGCATTATGCATGTCAAGAGATTTTACTACCAAGATAGGGGTTATTTGTCCTCAGATTGGTCCCACATGTTGTTTAGGACTAGATATGGGACAAAAGTGACTATAAAATTTGAGTCCCTTACCAAAGATCACATTGAACCTTATATACCAATTGTTGTTAAGGAAAACTGTGTTGTTCTTGAGGATAGTGAGCTTGTTGCTACTCATGAATAGCAAGTTGAAAGTGTACCAGATATACTCTTGAATAAGTGGGCAGTAGAAAATGTTGAAGATAATCCAAATGAATATATTAAAGAGGTTGGTTTGGGAGTATATGTGTTACATGAACCTAAAGCGGTCATGCCAAACCTCAAAAAGAAGGCAGAACAATAGCTAGGACAACAAGATGAAGTGTGAAAGATGATCTTTGATGGCTCTAGAAGTAGGAATGGAGCTAATGGGGGGGAAATGCTTGTGTCCCCACAAGGTGAGAAGTATTATTCTACTTTTAGATTTTCTTTTTCTTGTTCTAACTATACTATCGAATATGAAGGTTTGATTCAAGGCTTGGAATGGGCAAGGAAAAGGGGGATAAGCTTCCTACAGGTATTTGGAGATAGTGAATTGATAGTCAATCAGGTAAGAGGCTTGAATGTGACTAAAAATGATACTTTGAAGTCCTACAAGCATAGGGTCTAGGATATGATAGAGGAATTTGATGCTTTTAGTTTGGTTTCAATTCCTAAGAATTAGAATAAGCACACAGATAGGTTAGCTGCAATAGGTGCTCAATTTGATATACCTACATTTGATATTAAAAAAGGAAAAAGTGCAGCAATATGTTAAGGTTGTTGTAAGGCCTTCCATTCCTGATAATAATGTTCATTAGCAAGTATTCGAGAGTGATGAGCAAGTGTTGAGATTTTTGCTTGAAGAAGATGAGTTTTCAGTGGTAAATTAGGAGAAGCTCAAGCAACAATATGATAATCAAATCATTCAGCTGAGGACTAACAAGCTACCCATGGGTCTACTTACTTTAGAATTCATCTTCAGCACTGATGATCAGCTCAAAAAACCAAAACCAGCATGTAGGTCAAGGAGGAACACTATGAAGAGCTTGAGATATTTAAATGTAAGCTCCTTAAAATTGGAAAAATTTGTTCACAGGTAGATAGGAAAGCTTTTATTGCTCTTTGTCAAGAATGTCAAGATGTGTTTGCATGGGAATATTCAGATTTAAAGGGATTTGATCCCCAAATTGCCTAGCATACCATAGAGTTAGAGCCAAATTCAAATCCCGTTAGGTAGAAACAGAGGCCTTTAAATCCAAAACTTGAGCCCCTTATGATAAAGGAATTGACCAAGCTGACTGAGGGAGACATTAATTTCCCAATCAAGCATACCTTGTGGGTCTCTAACCTTGTATTGGTTAGGAAGAAAAATGGAGAAATTAGGCTCTATGTAGACTTTAGAGACCTTAATAGAGCCTCATTGAAAGATCATTATCCGCTACCCTCTATGGAACAAATTCTTCAAGTAGTTGTTGGTTCTGAGAGATTTTCCTTGCTTGATGGTTAATCTGGTTATAACCAGGTATTAGTCATAGAAGAGGACCAATACAAGACTACTTTCACCACAAAATGGGGTACTATGGCCTACAAAAGAATTCCATTTGGTTTATCTAATGTTGGTGCCACCTTTCAGAGGCCCATGGACATGGCATTTCAGGGGTTGATTCATAAATTGGTGCTTATATATCTTGATGACATAACAGTTTTCTTTAAAAACGTAGAGGATATTTTTTCCCATCTAAGACAAGTGTTTGCTAGGTGTAGGGAGTTTGGTATATCCCTTAACCCCAAAAAGTGCATTTTTGTTGTTCACGAAGGCAATTTTTTAGGAAATATAGTGTCAAAATAGTGGATCACCATTGATCCTGAAAGAGTGAAAGCCATTTTAGAGCTGCCTTTACCCAATCACAAAAAAGGGCTGCAAATTTTTCTTGGCAGAATTAATTTCTTAAGAATGTTTATTCTAGATGTTGCAAATATTTTGAAACCACTAATTGTCATGTTGAAGAAAAATGCAAATTTCAGTTGGACCAGAGAAGGCAAGCACAATTTTGAAGCTATTAAGGAGGCTTTAGCAGCAGTTCCTACTCTCGTAAATCCAAACTTTTCAAAATACTTTATTTTTTATACTTTTGGTAGCATAGATTCCATTTTTGCAATGTTGGTACAACATAGTAAGGATGGTCTAGAACAACCCATAGCCTTTTTCATTCAAGGCTTAGAAGATTATGAACAAAGGTATACCTTTGTGGAGAAGCATGTACTTGTTATCAGAAGTCTAAAAAAGTTTAAGCCTTTGATTTCTAACAATAAGATACATTTAATGGTTGTTCACCCTAGAGTGAAGGATTTTTTGTTAAGCATGAACAAAAAGAGGGTTGGATGGATTATGAACGTTATGGAGTATGATATAGAAATTAAGGTAACCAAGCTTTTAATGGGTAAAGGGTTGTGTGAACAACTAGCTACAAGGTCTTAAAATTAGGAAAATTTAGAAACAGAGACTGTTTTATTCACTAATGATGAGCTTCAGAATGTTGCACTTGCATTGGGTGCAAGTTGGTACGTGATATGACTCATTTCTTACAAACTGGTGAGTGTCCACTAGCTTTAGATAAGGCCAAGAGGAGATATTTCAGATTGTAGTCTATTCCTTATGTGCTATTTGATAATGTTCTTTTCAGAAAAGACCTTAATGGTGTGTTGTTAAGATGTATTGATCATGATCAGGTAGATAAACTACTTCATGAGTTCCATGATGGAACTGCTAGGGGTCATTTTTCCCCAAGAACTACTGCATGGAAGATAATGAGAGATGGATACTATTGGCAAAGCTTGCTTAAGGATGCCCATGCATGGCAAAGAAAATGTGTAAAATGTGCAATTTTTGCAGGAAAAGAGAGGTTGTCAACTTTACCTTTGTAGCCAGTTCAAGTGGAACAACCCTTCATGAAATGGGGCATTGATTTCATAGGTTCCATCAATCCACCTTACAGTGCAAGACACAAGTGGGTACTCACTGCAACTGATTACTTTACAAGATGGACTGAAGCAGTGGCTTTGAAAGAAGCCAATGAAAATGTTGTTTTGAACTTTTATGATGATATAGTAACTAGGTTTGGAGTACCTGAATCAATCATTTTAGATAATGCTTTAGCATTTGTTGGATTGAGAGTAAGTGATTGGGCTGTCAAGAATGGCATTTATTTGAATACATCATCAAACTATTACCCTCAAGGTAATGGTTTAGCAGAATCAACAAACAAAAACTTGATAAGGATCGTCAAAAGAATCATGGAGGAAAATTAGAGAACTTGGCACAACAAGCTGAAATTTTCCTTGTGAGAAGATATAATAACTCCTAAAAGTTCTATTGGGAACTCCCCATATGTGTTGGTTTATGGTAAGGAGGCAATATTTCCTTTATCTATAGAGTTGTCAGCTCTTGATAGTATGCATCAACTAGAGATGTTTGAGGAAAATGACCCAATGGTAGTTAGGTATGCTTAGCTCATGGAGCTAGAGGAGACAAGAGATAAAGCAATGAATTCCTTGGAGTATCATCAACTTCAAACAAAAAGAGTCTTTGATAAGAAAGCAACACCCAGAGTCTTCATAGAGGGTGATGTGCTCAAATGGGATTAATTAAAAAGCAGACCAGGAAAGCACTCCAAGTTTGAAAGCATGTGGAGTGGCTCGTTTGTTATTACAAAATGCAAGGAGCACAATGCATTCTAGTTATCAAAGATGGATGGAGAAATTATGCCTATCCCAATCAATGGGATACAACTCAAATGGTGTTTTGAGGTTTGATCTACATTGTACATGCTATATTAGGGGTTTTTTTTCAATAAGTGTTGTTGCACCATAGTTAGATGCAAGTTTCCAATTTCCCTATGTGTTTTTTAGATCAGTTAGGTAGCTTTCCTTATGAAATTTTGGTGTTTCAATAAGTTTTAAGGGTCCTTTGCACTGATCTACTGAGTCACAATTTTGTTTTGAGAGTTGTTTTCAAGTTGTGTCAATTTTTTGGTGACTCAATGCCCAATGGATAGGCTTAGGCAACTAGTCAAGATGTTTAGCAGGCAAACATACAGCAGATGTCGCCAAAAATATTACCTAATTTCACCAATAGCTCAATCAGGTAGAGCTTTTAAGATTTTCAAATGAAGAATAAGGTACATTTTTATTTCTACTACATTACTATATAAGAGTGAATTTGTACCCTACGCACAATTCCCTTTTTTTCCTTTTTACACTTTAGAAAGCCTAAGTCAGAGGTTTAATTCACTTAAGCTCGCTGATGGTGGTCCACTTGGTGCCTATTTTGTGTGTCGGTGGAGGCATTTTTGTCAAAGATTCCTGCATGGCGCGTAGATGTCTGCACGGTGCGCTTACATCCCTAGCAGATTCCTGCGGTTGAGCCAGTAGAGGCATTACTCTTCCCATTGGCAGCAAAGTTGTAACGCTTCCTTCAGCTAAACAACCCAAATATGGTTGTTTTCTTTCTCATTCCTTCATAATCAATCTTTGAACTTTCATTTGGAGGTGGGAAGAAAAGTTGGAAGATCTCTTCACCACTTCTGGACTTCATCCACAAGCTTCACAATCCTCTTCCAACCATTGAGCTCACTCTTAAAATCTTTAAGCATTCTAGCAAGATGCTTTACACTTCACAGTAGCAACATTAACACTCCATCACATCGATAGAGCAATTTTGGGACCACACCATTGTAATAGAGGCTTGAGTTCCTCTCATTTTCTCCCCCATCATCCTTGAGTGCTCTTGGTGGAGGTGGTAAGCTTTCCTCTCCTCTCCTCTATCATTTGGTTGAGTAGCATAGTACTATTTGTAGTGCTTGTGTTTTTTGTTACTTCTTTAACTCTTTTCTTTTGGTTGTCTGTGGAGGTGGGAACACCTAAACGGGGTCTGGATGAGGTAAGCCCCTTTACAACCCCAAAAATTTATCTCTCCCTCTTGTGTGAAGGTTTTGAAGACATTCGTTTGGTGGAGGCTTCATCATTCATGCAGTCATAAGTATTTCCTTTCTCTTTATCTTCTCTACCTTACTCTTGTGAACCAAGATTCTAACACCTGCAAAACACAAGAAACAATCAACTTATTAGATTAAATGCAAGGTTAAAATCATGATTCCTCAAGAAATTCATTTGAATGTAAAAGAAGAGGAATGAAATGAAGAACACAATAAACTTCAAACAAAATATCAAATCCTACACTAAAACCAAACAAACTCTCAATCTCTTGAGGGAGTTGGTGCCAATTTGATGTGAAAATTGGCCCTTTCCCAACTCCAATGATGCGAGCTTGATGAATGTTGATGAATGATCCACTTTGATGAAGAATGGTGAGTGCTTCAAGACCAAAACCTGCATAACCTAGCTACAAATTTGAAAATGTGAGTGGAGATAGCTAAATATTTGAGCATAGTAAGTTTACTCAAATTGTGGATGGATCAAATGAAGGATGAGCTCTTCATTTATAGATGAGATTGATTAGAGAAGAGGCAAAAGGGATGAATGTGGGACTAATCTTCAACAAATGAGAAGAAGCCACATGTCATCATGTGAATGGTTGAGGAATTAGCACATTTGGAAGAATGTGCAAAGATGGGGAGATTCAAATTAAAAATATGGCTTGAAGGATGAGGTGAAAGGTGAAGCAAATGCACATGGCTCAAGAAAAGGACATGTAAGAGATTTTAAATGCTTTGTTGGAAGGGACAAGTCCTTTTGGGGGGAGATTTCAAATTTGAGGAATATTCCATCTTTGATGCCTTTTTTGAATGAAACTAGATGATTTATAAATCAATTAAATTGATTTTCATGTGCAAGTTGCAAAATCTAGATGATTTGAGTGATTAAGACTAAGATTAATCAGGATTTGATTAATTTAAAGTAGATTAGTTGATTTGACCATTTTGACTTAGATTTTAGGATTTAAATAACTCAAAATGAGAAGAGAATGATTTAGACTTAGTTAAATAAATATTTTTTATTTATTTAACCAAAGGGGGTGATGTTAGATTAAATTAGATAAATGTTTGATTTATTTAATTTAATTAGATGAACTTTAGAGATTTAATCAAATAATATGGATTATTTAATTAAACAAAGATAGGAAGATGAAATGACCTAGCTAATTACATAGAGACAATGATTTAATTAAATCGAGGGATTTATTTAATTAAAAGGGGAATTATGATGACTTTAATCAAATAAGGCTATTCAATTAAATGGTTAGACAGAGGGATAATTCAAGATGAAGCGATGTTAGTAGATCAGGATCGAGTGCATGTACATTTTATGTGTCTACAACTCTATTTCATTTCTATCACTTTATCACATTTTGTCATTTTCCTACGCTCTGTCAATTCTTAGTAATTTGTTTACTAGTCATCACTTAGCCATTTTTTGTGATAAACTCACTCTCTGGTCTGTACGAGATTCCAGCACACCTTTGAGACACCAGCACGTTGCGTTGTCATCTGTATTTTGTGCTTCGGTCGTCTGGTTGAGAGCTTGTCAGTCTGTCCAAAAAACCTCTATGACCTACTCTTTCGGATTCTAGAACTCTCGTCATTGTTCCATTGAGGTAATATAGGGAAGTTTTCCTCGTGAGGTTATCTGAATGAAGAGAACTTGTGAGTAGTGAATCCACCTATATCACATTTTGGTGAACCTGGCGTGAAGAATAGTGTTCTTCAAAAAACTAGGAATCTATTTACCCCTACTTGGCGGGATCATAACTTTTGACTCGGTGCTCAGAATTCAAAACCATTTGCACCGTTGGAAGGGTCTCCTAGAGAACTAGTTCAGTCCCTAAAATACAAGTCCCTTTGGTAGTCAAATTTTAGGGATCGACGCAAGTTCCAACCTCAACTTCTATTCCGGAGACCTTTGAAAACGTGATTTACTAGAACATAGAAAATACCAAAAAAATTGCAATGGATTTAATATCTTCTTTTATTAGTTCAGTATCTAATTTTGTTCAAAATGTTAATGATATTCCATTTAATGCATGCGATGGTGACATGGCTTTTCCCATGTCACTTGGTATCTTTGATCCTTCTTATGAGATTCCTCTTTCTTCGGAGAAAATCTTATTGCAAGAGGACGAAATCATTGATTCCTTCCTTAATGTGACTCTACCTTTTCTTCATTCCAATGCACTCGCTTCTAGAGATGATGCATTTGTGAATAACGAGGATCCTTCTCCTTCCAATGCACTCTCTTCTAGAGATGATGCATTTGAGGATGATGAACCTACCTCTCATTTCAATGCCCTCTCCTCTGGAGATGTTGCATTTGTGAATGACGAACCTCCTTCCACATTCAATTCTCCTTGGATCAATGTTGAGAATGCTCCTTCAAGTAACTATTCCACATTTGATCCTATTTGGATTGATGTTGAGAATATGTATTTAGATAATTGTTCTACTAGTTGTGATGATTCAGTAAATGATATCTATGTCTCTGTTGCCCCTCAAAGGCCTAAGAGACCAATTATTTATGTGACTCCAGCTAGTCCTTCTTCTAATAGGGTTTGTTCTATTGATGGTGTTCCATCTCATAGTGGTTCTCCTAGTATTTCTAAGGCTCCCTCTTATAGAGCAGCAACCTATACTTATGAGAATAAAATGAATAAACAACCAAGTCTTCCTTTGGCACCTAAATCTGCAACTGAAGCACCTAATGATAATGATCTTGTCAAGCAACCTCGTGTTACTCTGGATAAGATATCACTATGGGATTTGCTTTGGTGTGCTCCAGTTTATCAGGGTATGCTTCAGGAAGCTTTGCAAAAGGTCATATTTCCTTCTTCCGCTAGGCTGTTAAATGTTGATGCGTTGATGTCATATATCCGTGTGGGTTCACCGAACATTACTATCTGCAGGAGCTCCCACCTCTAGAAGCACATAAGCAAGCGAACCCTCTAATGATCATAGTTAATATTAATAAGATAGGCATTAGATGTACTCTCATTGATGTTGGTTCGGCGCTCAATGTGTGTGGTATTGATCTACTGCCTAAGATTAATATTGACCCATCCTCTCTTAATACTTCTTTTGTTGTCCTTGTGGGTTCGATAATGTCGGTCAAAAAAACCTAGGCACAATAGTCTTGCCTTTGAGGTTGGGACCCATTATTGTACCTACCCTTATATATGTTGTGGCAGAAAATTTACTGTGTAACCTTCTTCTTGGTAGACTGTGGATTCATGTTTTGGGTGCAGTTTTGTCTACCTTGCATAAATGTATTAAGTTCATTGCTAACAATCGAGTAGTCACAGTCAAGGCTGAACCTGATGCTATGCGCTTATGCGAGATGGCAGTTGTCGGTCAGGCTTTGGTTGTACCTACTCTTATTCCTTTAGTATCTTCTAGTGTGTCGATGTTTACTCCAGCAATACCTACTACAAAGGGTACTCTCAAGATAAATGTCCCTAAAGAAGATCGTTCTGAAGCAAGGAGTCCTAAGTGTGCTCCTTCTACCTCTTCTCAAAAGAATGCATATCTTGGTGATGATTAGGGTTCCTTACACTTTATAGAATCCTTCATTGGAGAATATAAATTCAACCCGATCCACTTAGACCTTCCGATAACATCATCTACACCCGCTACTAAAGATGGTTACTCTTTTGTATCATGGGGTAAGGTGAATGTAAATTGTAATGTTCTTGGTGTTGATCCTCCTTCTAAGGAAGGCAATCATACTTATGTTAAAGAGGTTAATGCTATTAGCCCTATCAAGAAGGTTGATAGTGATCATGTAAAGAAGCATAATCCCCATTGCCGGAATAATGCTCTCTATGGAGATCCCCCTCCTTTTTCTTCTACCTTTGTATCTTCTTCTTGCGAGAAGTCAAACCTTTCTCCACAAGAGAAAGGGTTTCTTTTGGCTCCTCATCCTTTATCTAAGCAAGAGCGTATTTTGTTGCAGCTTCTAAAAGCCCACTTAATCACTCTCCCTTCTACACACAAGAAATCTCATGGACATGATAAACATTCTTTTTGCACATACCATTGAGCACTTGGTCATTCCGCTAGTGAATGTAAAGCCTTAAAGGAAAAAATTCAACAACTTCGTGATTCAGGTGCCATCAAACTCCCATTTGATTGACACACCTTCCTTTACTTTGCTTGACAAGTGATATTGAGGTTCACCTCTATCCTATCTGAAGTATTTTGCATGGTTCTCCTCCCCTATAGGTTGGGGGAAAGGATAACTTGTTATGGGGATGTGCGTCCTTCTTAAGGATAACTCTCTTCACTTTGTCTTTCAAAAGAAGCATCCCTTGAGTGGACCCCTTTTCTCTTTTGAAGGGCTCTTGAGGGACCTCCATTGAAATCTCTTTCTCTCAAATGTATTATTTCACGTCTAGCTTGGGGGCAGCCTGACTGGACCTCCCTTTTCAAATAGTGCACCCCTTGAGTGGACCCCTCTCCTTTTGAAGGGTTCCCAAGGGACCCCTTTGAAATTTTTTTGATCTGTGTGACCGGCTGCTTTAGACATGTTCTATCTACGGGTAGACATGTCGCCGCTTTTATATGTGTTCTATTTGCGGGTAGACTTATCAACGCTTTAGACATGTTATGTCTGCTGGTAGACATGTTACCACTTTTAGATGTGTTCTATCTGTGGGTAGATGTATCGACACTTTAGACATGATCTATCTGTGGGTAGATGTGTCACCTCTTTTAGATGCATCCTATCTGTGGGTAGACGTATCGACGCTTTTTAGATGCATCCTATCTGTGGGTAGACATATCGACACTTTAGACATGTTCTATCTGCAGGTAGACATGTTGCCGCTTCCTAACTCTACGGAGTCTGCTTCCTTGGGGCTTCCTCCATGTGAGATATCTTGGGGGTTTCCTCCTTGCAGGTCTGCGGGCTTGTAAGACACTTTGTTGTTCCAACTTCATAGTTTCGAGTCGCTGTGGAGTCCTTTGTTTTCCCTACATCTTCAGGTTCTCCAGATCGCGGTCTACTTCCTCGACAGTTCAGGTATACTTTTCTAACCCTAGTCTCTTTCTTGGTCTAGTTTACTGATCACTCACCAGTACTTGTGCTTGCTAAAGTGGGGGAAAAAATGTATAAGAGAGAATTTGCACCCTAGGCGCAATTCCCCTTTTTTCCTATGTACACTTTAGAAAACCTAAGTCAGAGGCTTAATTCACTTAAGCTCGCTGGTGGCAGTCCACTTGGCGCCTATTTTATGTGCCGATGGAGGTGTTTCTATCGAAGACGCCCACGCAACGTGCTTACATCCCTGGCAGATTCCTAGGGCTAAGCCAATAGAGGCATTACTCTTCCCATTGGAAACAAATTTGTAACACCTCCTTTGGTTGACCAACCTGAATATGGCCATTTTCTTTCTCATTCCTTCATAATCAGTCTTTGAACTTGCATTTGGAGGTGGGAAGAAAATTTGGAAGATCTCTTCACCACTTCTAGAATTCATCCACAAGCTTCACAATCCTCTTCCAAGCATTGAGCTCACTCTTGAAAGAACTAAGCATTCTAGCAAGATGCTTTACACTTCACAACAACAACATCAAAACTCCACCACATCGATAGAGCAAGTTTGGGACCATACCATTGCAGCAGAGGCTTGAGTTCCTCTCATTTTCTCCCCCATCAACCTTGATTTCTCTTGGTGGAGGTGGTAAGCTTCCCTCTCCTCTCCTCTATCATTTTGTTGAGTAGCATAGTATTGTTTGTAGTGCTATTTTTTTGGTACTTTTTTATCTCTTTTCTTTTGGTTGTCCGTGGAGGTGGGAACACCTAAATGGGGTTTGACTAAGGTAGGCCCCTTTACAGCCCCAACAATTTATCTCTCCCTCTTGTGTGCAAGTTTTGAAGACATTTGTTTGGTGGAGGCTTCATCACTCACGCGGTCATAAGTATTTCCTTTCTCCTCTTTATCTTCTCTACCTTACTATATTTCATTTCTATCAGTTTATCGCATTCTATCATTTTCCTACGCTCTATTAGTTCTTAGTAATTTTTTTTCTAGTCATCACTTAGCCATTTTCTGTGATAAACTCACTTTCTAGTCCATACGAGATGCCAACGCACCTTTGAGACACCAGTGCATCGCATTGTCATTTGTATTTTGTGCTTCTATCCTCTAGTTGAGAGCTTGTCAATCTGTCCAGAAAACCTCTATGACCTGCTCTTTCGAATTCTAGAACTCTCACCACTATTCCATTGAGGTAATATAGGGCAGTTCACCATGTGAGGTTCTCTAAATGAAGAGAACTCGTGAGTAGAGAATCCCCCTATATCATAATTACATTCATGTGCATAAACAAAATTAGAAGATCATTACTAGATTGCATTTATGCAGATGCATATAATATAGGAGATATTGCACAATCTTTTCAAGAAAGTAATCCTTTATTGATAATGTAAATGTATAAGGTCTCACACAAGTTGTGAGACTAACTCTTTTAGTGCAAATGAAAGAAAAACTTATACATTTATAGACATAAAGGAGAATAAATGCACATATAGAGAAAGATGACTCGTCATTGCCTGATTGACAAGTCTTGGTCCTAGTCGAGTTGCCTTGTATCAGCTTTAGTCTCTCACTTTTCTTGCATCTAGTTGATGCTCCCTTGCTGCTCCTAGTTGCCTGCATCTGAGAGAGTGAGTGTTGTTAGAGCAATGAAAGGTCATCAGTCAATATATGCACATACATCTATAAACGTACAATCTAGTCCTCATGTGCATTAAAACAATTAGCATACTACAGATGTCTAGGAAAATAAAGAGGATAATTAAACACATCCATCATATGCTCAGTTTTTATCTAACATGTTTGCTTCTTATGCAGGTATAGGTGAAATCCTTGTTTCTATTTTGATTCATCTAATTAAAGCATGTGGGGTAAAATATGGCTCCCACAAGGGTTAAGCCCAACATGTTGTTTTTTGTGTTTTAACGGAGCATGGAAAGTAACTTGTTTCCTTATGCCTACTTAAGCAAAGCATACATTTCTCTTGACTTTGATTGATTTTTTAGTCATAATCAAAAATAGCATATACTATTTTTAAGCATGAAAGGATGCATGTCTATCATTGTGTTAAAACTGATTGCAAAGTACAGTATAAGCATGTGTTTCCAATGTACATCATGACATGAGATAGCAAGATTCATCAACTAATGTCAGAGATTTGTATGAGTCATCAAGAGAATAGCTATAGATGATAAGTGAAATGCATAAGTTAAACTACTAGATCATTACTAGATTGCATTTATGCAAATGCATATAATATAGGAGATATTGCACAATCTTTTCAAGAAAGTAATCCTTTATTGATAATGTAAATGTATAAGGTCTCACACAAGTTGTGAGACTAACTCTTTTAGTGCAAATGAAAGAAAAACTTATACATTTATAGACATAAAGGAGAATAAATGCACATATAGAGAAAGGTGACTCGTCATTGCCTGATTGACAAGTCCTGGTCCTAGTCGAGTTGCCTTGTATCAGCTTTAGTCTCTCACTTTTTGCATCTAGTTGATCCCCCTTGCTACTCCTAGTTGCTTGCATCTGAGAGAGTGAGTGTTGTTAGAGCAATGAAAGGTCATCAGTCAATATATGCACATACATCTATAAACGTACAATCTAGTCCTCATGTGCATTAAAAAAATTAGCATACTACAGATGTCTAGGAAAATAAAGAGGATAATTAAACACATCCATCATATGCTCAGTTTTTATCTAACATGTTTGCTTCTTATGCAGGTATAGGTGAAATCCTTGTTTCTATTTTGATTCATCTAATTAAAGCATGTGGGGTAAAATATGGCTCCCACAAGGGTTAAGCCCAACATGTTGTTTTTTGTGTTTTAATGGAGCATGGAAAGTAACTTGTTTCCTTATGCCTACTTAAGCAAAGCATACATTTCTCTTGACTTTGATTGATTTTTTAGTCATAATCAAAAATAGCATATACTATTTTTAAGTAAGCATGAAAGGATGCATGTCTATCATTGTGTTAAAACTGATTGCAAAGTACAGTATAAGCATGTGTTTCCAATGTACATCATGACATGAGATAGCAAGATTCATCAACTAATGTCAGAGATTTGTATGAGTCATCAAGAGAATAGCTATAGATGATAAGTGAAATGCATAAGTTAAACTACTAGATCATTACTAGATTGCATTTATGCAGATGCATATAATATAGGAGATATTGCACAATCTTTTCAAGAAAGTAATCCTTTATTGATAATGTAAATGTATAAGGTCTCACACAAGTTGTGAGACTAACTCTTTTAGTGCAAATGAAAGAAAAACTTATACATTTATAGACATAAAGGAGAATAAATGCACATATAGAGAAAGGTGACTCGTCATTGCCTGATTGACAAGTCCTGGTCCTAGTCGAGTTGCCTTGTATCAGCTTTAGTCTCTCACTTTTCTTGCATCTAGTTGATGCTCCCTTGCTGCTCCTAGTTGCCTGCATCTGAGAGAGTGAGTGTTGTTAGAGCAATGAAAGGTCATCAGTCAATATATGCACATACATCTATAAACGTACAATCTAGTCCTCATGTGCATTAAAACAATTAGCATACTACAGATGTCTAGGAAAATAAAGAGGATAATTAAACACATCCATCATATGCTCAATTTTTATCTAACATGTTTGCTTCTTATGCAGGTATAGGTGAAATCCTTGTTTCTATTTTGATTCATCTAATTAAAGCATGTGGGGTAAAATATGGCTCCCACAAGGGTTAAGCCCAACATGTTGTTTTTTGTGTTTTAACGGAGCATGGAAAGTAACTTGTTTCCTTATGCCTACTTAAGCAAAGCATACATTTCTCTTGACTTTGATTGATTTTTTAGTCATAATCAAAAATAGCATATACTATTTTTAAGTAAGCATGAAAGGATGCATGTCTATCATTGTGTTAAAACCGATTGCAAAGTACAGTATAAGCATGTGTTTCCAATGTACATCATGACATGAGATAGCAAGATTCATCAACTAATGTCAGAGATTTGTATGAGTCATCAAGAGAATAGCTATAGATGATAAGTGAAATGCATAAGTTAAACTACTAGATCATTACTAGATTGCATTTATGCAGATGCATATAATATAGGAGATATTGCACAATCTTTTCAAGAAAGTAATCCTTTATTGATAATGTAAATGTATAAGGTCTCACACAAGTTGTGAGACTAACTCTTTTAGTGCAAATGAAAGAAAAACTTATACATTTATAGACATAAAGGAGAATAAATGCACATATAGAGAAAGGTGACTCGTCATTGCCTGATTGACAAGTCCTGGTCCTAGTCGAGTTGCCTTGTATCAGCTTTAGTCTCTCACTTTTCTTGCATCTAGTTGATGCTCCCTTGCTGCTCCTAGTTGCCTGCATCTGAGAGAGTGAGTGTTGTTAGAGCAATGAAAGGTCATCAGTCAATATATGCACATACATCTATAAACGTACAATCTAGTCCTCATGTGCATTAAAACAATTAGCATACTACAGATGTCTAGGAAAATAAAGAGGATAATTAAACACATCCATCATATGCTCAGTTTTTATCTAACATGTTTGCTTCTTATGCAGGTATAGGTGAAATCCTTGTTTCTATTTTGATTCATCTAATTAAAGCATGTGGGGTAAAATATGGCTCCCACAAGGGT
Source organism: Sequoia sempervirens (assembly GCA_007258455.2). Classification (NCBI taxonomy): domain Eukaryota; kingdom Viridiplantae; phylum Streptophyta; class Pinopsida; order Cupressales; family Cupressaceae; genus Sequoia; species Sequoia sempervirens. The sequence goes on from VDFB02271358.1 coordinate 1,271,242,976, forward strand.
TAAGCCCAACATGTTGTTTTTTGTGTTTTAACGGAGCATGGAAAGTAACTTGTTTCCTTATGCCTACTTAAGCAAAGCATACATTTCTCTTGACTTTGATTGATTTTTTAGTCATAATCAAAAATAGCATATACTATTTTTAAGTAAGCATGAAAGGATGCATGTCTATCATTGTGTTAAAACTGATTGCAAAGTACAGTATAAGCATGTGTTTCCAATGTACATCATGACATGAGATAGCAAGATTCATCAACTAATGTCAGAGATTTGTATGAGTCATCAAGAGAATAGCTATAGATGATAAGTGAAATGCATAAGTTAAACTACTATGTCAACATACTATCCCCAAGAGTAGTGCATATGAAAGATAGTGACATTGGTGCAAAAGAGTAGCCTAGATGCATTATTAATCAACATCGAATAGTGTAGTGGAGTATATGCACTATGTTCGGTATAGTGTAACTGGGGATACATGATCACATTTCCTTTGATATTAACTGCGAGTAACATCATAAGGTAAAAATGACAAAAGGGCAGATCAAGTGTGACACTTCATTGGCATTTTTGTTTGAAGCACCTCAATGAATAGTGAGCCACATAATGTTGACACTTTATCATATATGATCCTGTAGTATTGATCTTGCAGCCACAACTAAATGATGTTCATTCAGAATAATTAAAGGAGCAGTGCTTGGATCACATTTCATTATCCAGTAGAGATAATGGCATCATGTCTCATGAGTTCATGACATATCAAAGCATTATTGAATGGAGTTGCATCGGGATTGAAGAATGATGAGCTACAGGAAAAGCATTCCAATAGTGCAATACAAGAGAGGGTTAAAAGAAAGTGGTAACCCTCATTTCACTGAGGTCAAATTCTTCAATACTAACTATAGGCTGAAGCCAAAATGAGGTTTTATTATGGTCGAGCCAAATACAAGATTCATAGCCATGGTGAAAGTAACTAACCCTCGAGCACCTGTAATAGAAAAAATGGAAACCCAAATACCTGCAGAAATTTTCATAGCTAAAAGTCTCCATAGAAAAAGTTGGGGTTTCATAGGTTATAACCCTCAACTACTATAAAACAAATGAAACCCTTGTGTGGCCCATATGTTGTCCCAAAAAAGAAAACCCAGTTTGTATTCTTATAAGTCACAGCCTAGGTGAGGAATTTTTCTTCACAGTGACAAAAACCCATTTGGGGTTTGCTTTTATATCAAATACAAAGAGAAAAATGCAGCCTTATTGACCATGAACAAACTTTTAGAAAAGTGAAATGCGAGTAAATATTCAGTTGATGGAGAAACCCATGACTTGGGGTTTCTTGTAAACTTCAATTTTTTCACAAATTGAAAGTACATCTTTAGGAATGCATGGTAAAAGTACCAAATGTAGAAGAAGAGAGATTTATGAGCTTTTGATTAACTTTTAGAAGGAAAATGAAGAGTAAGTGCCATGGCCTGTACATTTTTCAAAACCCCAGAAACTTGATAAGAGATACATAGCTATGTCTATTGTATACAAAGTTTGAGTTTCAGGGTTTCCAAGATTGGCATTTGGTCTTTGTCAAGCCTGACACTTGACGTCTATTTTTTCCATCGTTCTCCATTTCATATTTTCAATCCTTGTCCATCTTGTGGTCAATGTGTTTGTCTTGTGATACTCTTGACTCCTAATGCCCGATGGTGGTGATGTCTTATCATCTCATTTTTCCTTCCTATCAATGCATTCAATTGTGTAGTTGCACATTTAATGAAAATTAATGCATCATACTAAGTGGGTTTAAAAGGGGGAAATGAATGGTTTAATTATCATTTATGCAAATCCCTCAAAACCTCCCTCACAATTTCAATACACATTTGCTCACAATTTCTTGTTCTAGATCCATGGTGGTGTCATTGCATTGCTTCTGCCTGGTGTGATGTGGTGGTGTTCGTGTGTTTCCTCATTGTCGCCTACATTTTCATTTCCCCATCTTTCACCTTCTCGTAAAGTTTCTAGGTAGGCTCAAAAAATTGGTGGATTTTGCTTTGTTTTTTTAGTTTTTCCTTGTTCTTGTGTATTTTCATCATTATTTCAATTCAATCAGGTTGTCATCTTTTTTTTGTTTTTTTATTTTCATTTTTTGTGTCATTTTTTATTTTTGTTGTGATTTTTTGTTTGGTTTCAATTAAATTGTGTTTCCCCCAAGTGCTTTGATCGATGATTTTTATGGCATCCCATCAAGTCTTAGGTTTCTTTTTTGAACCTTGTTTTGGAAAGAGGGGTGGCATGTTCCTAATAAATTCTTGGAGGCCTTAGGCTTTTCATATTTGGCTTAGATTTCAAATGTCAGACATCAGTAATACCTCTTAAAATATCATTCAATCAACCTCAATCCATATTCCTGACACTCAATGTCTGATAAAGAATGTCTTTGAAATATTGGAGTGAACAACTTCAGATACCAGAATTTGAGGATATCCTTTAAAATTTATCTTAGACTTTAGGTAAAATTTAACCTGAAGACCCCACTTTTGAAGTCTAAAGATATTTATGCTTTTGTTAAGAGCTTTTCCTTCTTGTCAAAAATATTTCTAAAACCAAAAGAAGATTCAAGACAACATAAATTAGTCTTTCCAACCTCTGATCCCTAAGGAAAAATTATAAAACAAACATTTTCAATTTTTGGGGAATCGATATTTTGGACTTCATCTAATCAATTACAAAAAGAAATCCTTAAATATTAAGCAATTTTCTCGACACTCAACTCTCAATGAGAATTCCTTTTACATTACTAAACCAATTATCGAGAGTCAACAATCAGGCATATTCTTTAACCATTAAAATTTTCAAATAAATAAGAAACAAGTGTTACCCCTGAACTCCCATCCCCAACAAGAATGCATTTTACTTTGCTAAAACAATTATTGGATTTGGACTAGCTAGTATTTCTCTTAGCAGTTGTGATTTAACAAAAAGAGAAGAAAGCAACATGCCCAAACCCCGATGCCCAAAAATACAAAAAAATGAACATAACTTTTACAAAATTGATGTTCAGAGTAAGCTTGTTTAGGATGCTTAAGACTTTTGGTAAGCGATAAGAGGTACAATCAAGACTTGAAACTTGAAAAATTGAAATTTTGGTTAACTAATGATTTAAAATCCTTTCATTATAATACAGCTTAAAGTGGATCATCTTCGGAGCCAGATAAAGGGTACTAATTCACTCCTTTCATTTATTTCCTTCAATGATCTGATGGATGATGTTTTGATGTACAAGTAACATTCCAAAAGAAGGTGCGAAAATGAAGTACCAATACAAAGGGTACCACCTTGAATCTAAGATGTGTTCTCCCTACTCAAACATCAGAGGCACTAACCTAGGACACATAGATATGGAAAAATTTCATAGGAGAATTTATAATGAAGAAGAAAGATCGGTCAAAGCCGCCTCTCTAGCTAATTCTAGGTTGGTGGAGGAAGTTTCCTTCCCAATTTTAGTGAAATCTTCTAAGATAGTGTTGACACGTGTGCAGTACTATGACCATAAACAAGGGAAAATATTAAGATCATCTAGAGAGGTAGTCCTTGATATAAGCCCAAAAATTATAAAGTGTTCATGATTCCTATTTTCTCCAAGTATGTCCATTGATATGAAGAAAATAGTGGTATATTTTGAGAAAAATAATGTAGCTTGTCTCAATGTTGTCAGTAATAAAATGTTACTAAACCCAAGGATGTTGGCCCTAAAAATGGTGAAGGTGCAACATAGGAGTGAATTTTGAGAAGATATTAAAAATAAAATCACACTTCTTAGCAAAATTTATGGTTATCTAAATTCTAGGGACTTTTACCCATTGATGGGCTACTTCATTTTTCCCATCATTGAAGATAAGAAGATTGATTGGGCTAGATCATAATCAACAACACTCTTCATGAGCAACTCAAATATGTGCAATATTCATCAACAACAAACAAAGAAACCTTCCACGCAAGAGATCTACAAACAAATATGTGTAATATTTATCAACAAGAAAAAATTATAGAAGCTTTCAAGAAGATATGAAAGCTCTAGATATTTCATGTGAAGTAATTAAAATGAGGGTTGAATGTTTATAAGAGCAAAGCCCTAAATGAGAAAGGGGTAAGATCATGACAAGTGTCAACATCACATGAGATGAGACATAATGATCTAATATTAACTCAACTAATAAAGCATTCCTAAGTTTAGCTAAAGTGTGCAAGAATAAATTAGACTAATAATCAATTAAATATTAATTAATTATTAGCTAATGCATGATAACTCTAACACCCCCCCTTAAGATGAACTTAGGGAGTAGCCAAAAACCCTAAAAAGAATGTATGATGGGTCCCAACAAACAAGGCCAAGTAAGGTACCCATGTACAAATAAAAGATCTCTATAATGTGAAGAAATGGAGAAAACCTCATGGGAAAAACTCCACTCCAAGAAGAGATGAAAGCCAAGTGAAGGACTTAAGAAGCCTCAAAATAAGGAAAAGTCCCAAAAAGAGGAACAAAGGAACATCCATAAGCATAAATAAGCTACAAACACTATCACAGAATGACTACTGAAATGTTGAAAGAAGAACCCCCACTGAAACATCTTATGATAGAGATCAAGAAGACAAAAATTTGTATGAGTGTCCCCAATGACACTACTTGAATTCGATGGAAAACCAAGGCAAACATCAAGAACTCAAAGATACAAATGGCACAAGTACCAATAGTCTGAAGAACTGATCAAGTGAAAATGGAAGGTCACCTCCAAAAATAGGAATGCAAGAATGTCCATATGGTAAGTGCTCTATCTCACCGAAATGCATGGGTAACCAACCGTTGCATCCGCCTAGTACATAGGAACAAATACTTATTGTACAGTTTTTGCACACACACCCTGCTAAAAGTAGGGACCCTCTTTCGCTTCGGTTTTGGTGTCTTGGCCCTTTCATTTTGAGGTTTTATCTTATTTTTGCATGTGCTTAAATGTTTATGTTGATTTCCTAAGTGATCTCCCTAAGTTATTCATTAAAAATATTTGGTTCTGGCAAAGTTTAGGCTTTTGCCCTAGTTCGAGACTTTCCACCCCGATCAGATTTTCTCGGATCCTGCTCGGACTCTGGCTAAGCACTGTGGTTCAGATATTTTCGGTCTTCACGGAATTTCGCACAGTCCGTATTTTTCTGGATTCCGTCCTGTTGTCGAGTTCCCAGTTTTTTCCTGGCTGTCTTGTTGGCAGCATTAATGTTTTCGTACGAGCTTTGAATGATGTATTTAATCAATCTTAGAGGTCTTTTATGCCATTATGCTTATTGTTTGTCATTGATTGAGCTAAGGAGCTTTTTCTTGAGGGTGTTCGATTTGATTTGGGGCATTTGAGTTTGAGTTGCTCGATTTAAGTGGTGATTTCTGGTGCTTTCCTGCCGCTGTTCTTTGTGGATGCCATTAAATTTTGCATTTGTTGTTTCTGAGATCGATTTCCACTTCACAATGGTATGTATTTGATTGCCCTACTTCTGATTGATGAAGGTTTGCATTGCTTTGATGTTTTGAGTTTATTGGTGTTTGAATTCTTCAGTATTTGATAACTTCATGGCTAGGGTTGCATAACAGCATTTGATTTATGGTCTCCCAAGTAATTTTTGAATTTGTTTTTTTAATTTTCATTTTGATGAGCTTTCTTGAGAGCCGTGATTTCCCCCTAGTAAGGAATTGACATTTGAAGTACCTGAATTATGAGCTTGCATATGCGTTAATGGCGGATGTATAGGGTTTGAAACTTAGGACATCACCATTTAACCCTAGTTCATCTCCCAATTGGCCTAGAATGCTAATAGAATCCATGGAAGGCCCGTATTAAGCTTTCCCTAAGCTTAGATCTTTAAAATTCATGATCAATTTGATGTTTTGGGTGAAATCGTGATTTAACGTCGATGTTCGGGTTTCGCAGTGACCTTGGGATTTTCTGTCTCTGGCGGATTTTCCCGATCTCCTCCGTTTTCTCGAAATCCGCTATCTTTTTTGGAGTTTCACACATTCCACGGATTTCGATTGACCTTGGATTTTCCTGAAGTCCTGTGTCACCTGGATTTTCCCAAAGTCTAATGAAATATGATAGAATGTGGAATAGTTGGATTTATTAATGATTTATAATGCATTTTATGATTAATCCATGCTATCTTATGACCTCCTATGTGGTTTATTGATTGATAATGATTAGACTTAATTGCTAATTGGTGTTTTTATGATTATTCTGTTGGAATCCGTCTGGTCCAAAATTTCCCAAAATTCCTCCTTGGCTTGGATTTTGTGAATGGTCTTGAAACTTGAAGATCATCAAGATCATTTTATACGAGATTCAATGACATCTTGTTTGTATGTGGGATCATTCTAACAGTGTTTTGATGGATTAACAATGATTTCCTATGGTTTTTATTATGTTTCCTTTGTCAAGTGTAGGCTGAGTCAAGCAAGGCAGTGACTGGATCTTCAATGTCTGAAGCAGAGAAGATTAAAATGGAAATCAAGAGCAAGATCCCTCAGATTAAAATTACATCAGTCTGGTCAGAGGTGACCGATACAAATGTCAGACTGTGGGATTACGAAGAGTTTAAAAGAAGAATGGTAGCTAAGGATCTTCCTTTGGTGGCTAGAAGAATGAAGGAGTTAGGCTTATCACATGTGGTCAGTTTTCCTTCCACAGTCCAGTGTTATGAGCTTGTCCTCGAATGTGCAAGGCACTATGATCAGGATACATAGAATTATTGGTCCTCAAGGGAGAGTTGTGGTGAATCTCAACCCTGTTTCCATTGCCCAAACTTTTGATATGCAAGACAGATCTCATGTGGTGGCATTCAACATGAATGCAACTCAGGAGTTCTATGATGAACAGACTATTAAATCTCAACAACTTATCAATTCATGGCTGGAGAAGCCCAAGTCCCACTATTCCAAGCTGCCCAAGCAGCTATTCAGGGTGAAGTTCAAAAAAAAAAAATTTGATGCCATCACATTGCTCAACAGAGTGGTTGGATTGAAGAATGCTGGCATGTTTGAGAATTGGATGTGCCATGTGATTGTGAGGATGGAGCAGGAGAATATTGACTACCATTAGGCAGGAGTCATTAGTAGAGTGATCCATGAGCAGTTGTCCAATGTGCTGCAGACTAAGACCTTCACAATGACCTCTTACTTGGCCTATGCCCTTACAAGGTTTCATCCATACAAGGGATTGAGTACGAGGGGAATCTTTGGACAAGATATTATCTATGAGTTTTTCCCTCAATTGCATTTAAGAAGCTCAAACTATAGGAGGGTGAATGATGCATTCACCATGCACATCACTAGACTGCTTCAAGGTGCAGAATATGTCAAGATTTATGACCAAGCAAAAGAGCTCATCAAGAAATATGGGGCATGGTTTATTCAGTTCCCAACTTTCTCATACATCTGGATTGATGGTTTCCAGAGGGCTCCTTATAGGCTTCCAAGGTATCCTACTGATCATATCATACTTTTGGAAGTAACCAGACAGATATGTGACTTTGATGCCATTTTCAAGAGGGACAAACATAAGACTGGTTTTGGTGGAGACTTCCCTTTGAGGATTGGCACTGGGGAGGCATGTCCTTCCATTCTTTCAGCTCAGGCTTCAGAAGAGGAGATGAGTACTCTTGGCTATCCTTCCATTCCAAGAGGTCTAGGTTTGATATCACAGGTGAAGCCCAAAAGAAGGCCAGCAGAGAATACAGCCATAAAGTTGAGTTAGAAGATTACTGGGCTAACTGAAATGATGAATTTGAAGTAAGGAAGAAGAAATTTTCTCGACTGCCCATTGAATTAGTCTGGCTATACAATGTAAGGGAAATCTCGAATCAACTCGAAGAAGATGGAAATTTGATTCAAGATCATGCTTATGAGGCAATAAAGGACAAGTCGATCAGTGATGTGGATTGGCTAGAAGAGGAAAAAATAGAATTAAAACAGTTAATGGATCTAGTTATCAAATTTACCAAGATGTGGGTAAGGCACAAAATGTGGGAGTTAGAGAATGAGGGAGTGAAATGCACTTATGAGCTGATGGGAAATTTAGACCCTCACTCCACTTCTGAGGAATCCACTGAGCAGGATCCTAAGGGAAAAGGTAAGCTGGATTCCCCTTTCAAAATCAAGATTAAAAGTGTTCAAGAGGAGGAAGCCGAAGGAGCAAAAAAATAGAGAAAGACCATCGCTAAGAAGAGGACAAGGACTAAGAAGTCTGAATAGAAAGAAAGTGAAAAACAGGGTCATGAGGGTGATGTTCCAGTGCCCAAAAGGAGAAGGGTCATAAAATTGTCAGAGAAGGAGAGCTCCAAGGTAGGAGAGGAAGAATTTACTCCACTGGTGGTAAATGTTGAATGCTCAGAGGAAAAGGCATGAGTATATACAAGGAGGTCTAGGACTCCTTCTCCCAAGGATAGTGTGCTTAAAATAGACCTTCCTCTGGTTTTTTCTCATGAGGGGCAGCATGATGATGTTCCTTCTACCCATGAAGCTCAAAGTGAACCTGGTGAGTCTAAGAAAGTTGAAGAGCATCCATATACTGAAGGGGAGGAATTTCATGAAGGTGATCTTTACAATGCAGAGGCAGAAGTTGAAAAGGTAATGCAGTCTCCCTTGGTTGCATATGTGGAGTCTCCCTTGGTTGGAATTAATGATGATTATGTTTTTGAGCACTAGTTGGATGATGCGGCCACCTACATTGTTGTCATTGAAAAATATCTAACTTATAAGGTGGACTGGGATAAGTCGGTGAGACAATCCAGGGAAGAAATTGCATCAATTGAAAGGCGACATAGGGTTTTTCCTTTACCACCTGTGGCCAACTTGGATAGGGTGCTTTTGAAATTTCATGAGATGATGGATCAGAATAAAAACAAAGGGGAAGGTAGTTAATGATTGGCTACATCGAGATTTGTGCTTCCCTATTATTTTTCCATGCATTGGTCTGAGCTGCATTGGAGATCCCAGGCCGACCTGGATGAAGTTCATGCATTTAATGCATATTTTATCATTTTGAATTTCTCTTGGCTGACTTGTTGTGCCTAATTAATTATTGTAAAATCCTATCTAGGCCGATATGTTTTGGGGGTTCTATAAATATGGCATTTCACCTCATTTGTAAGGGTTAAGAAGTTTTAGACATAGACAAATAGAGAGATAGTTAGAAGCAAATTAAGTAGAGCAAGAGTTAGCAAGTAGTTAATCTCAAGCAAATATTGTAATAGAAAGTTGGAATACAGTGGATAATTTGATGCAAGTAATGACATTGTGATTTGGTGCCATACTTGTGTTCTCCTTATCTTGCATGGTTCTTGTTATTCTATCTTTAGAATTACTTTGAGAGTGATAATATTTAGATTAGATTTGATTTAATAGTGTTTATGGTTTGACATTTGAAGTGTTGCAGCAATCCCTAGTCCATACTTTTTGCAACCAACTGATTGTTAGTTGCTTTGCAAAGTTAGCCTGGACTTTTATATTCATTGTGCTTAGTTCAATTGTGAGTGTTTATTCATTTCAATTGCAATAGGTTTGTCTGAATGAATGTTCATGATTTGAAAATCTTAACACCTTAGAAGATTGCACTGTTTCTATAAGATTGTGGATTTATCTAGGTCAAGTAGAAATCAGTTCTGAGGGATTGGTCCATTTCGAGTGTTGGTCATTTGCATTGTTAATCTTAGGTTTAATATTAAGTTTAGAAATCTCTTTGAAACCCTCATATTTTGTTATTTCTTTGATTATTGGGTTGAATTTAGGATTGAAGTATCATCATATTGCTAGATCTGATAAATTGAGATTCAGTATTTTGCTTGTAGTAAGGTCCCATTGTGATTAGCAGCATTTTCACATTTATCACTGAGTTGTTTATGCATTTTCAAGACCTGACATTAGAGACCTTGGGGTTATCTCTTGAGGCTTGCTGATAGAGATTTAACTTTCAAGAGAGATAGGATATTTGTATCTTGTCTGAGTTGTTGTGCAGAAAACATCATCAACAATACTGTATACATAGCTCACTCCAACGCGAAACCAAGGAAGCAATAGCACCAATAGTAGAAACACCCCCATAATGTTGAAAAGGGAGAGGCATGACAGGTACACTGAAACTGAATGCCAGAATGTAGTGCATGAAGAGGAACCAAGAACATTTGAAGGTGCAGTCATGAAAGTACAAGCATATATAAAGGATGTGAAAACAAAAGTCACATACGCATGAGAAAGGTATCAAAGGAAAACAAGGGAAAACATCAACCCCCATGGCACTTTATATCATAGTGTGAGTACAACAAGGCACAAAGTGATGTGCAAGATCCCATAATACATGTGCAAAACAAAGGCACTTTATCTCAGTGCGTTTAAAAAATCATAAGTGCTTATAATGGAAGCTCAGAATGTCATAAAAAGACACAAGACTAGAAATACATGAAGAACAGGTAAAAATAAAGTAGCCCATGTAAACGAGAAGTTCCCAGGAGCTAATATGTCCAAGTAATTCACTAGAGTGTGAAAACACAAAAAATTGAATAAAATTTACCTGGAGTGAAATATGGAAAATTGCATGGATGGAACTAAAGAGCTCTGAAAGATGATTCCAACACTATTGAGATCATGAAAAATGAAGAAACTGGTCAAAAGTTACAAGCTCGGGACTGAAAATAGCTCCTTTGACTTCCACAGGCTATAGAATACACCAGCAAAAAAATAAAGTGATGAGACCGACACCATTGAAAATTTGATGAAACCAGCTTTTTGATGATATCTTGTTTCCTAAAAAATGATATCGTACGCAAAAGTTACGGCCAAAAGAAAAAAATAGCTCCCTGGAGGCCAAAGAGGGGTCAAAGGGGCCTATATACAACGTTCATATAATGACGTCAAGTTGACATCAGCATCCGTATGGATGACATCATCAGGAATATTTAGGGAATATTCCCTAATAGCTGAAAAAAAATCCAAGCCCTGGAAAAAAAATGATTGTTAGTAAATAGAGCAATGATGGAATATTCTAAAAAAGATTCCCTGCATTGGGAAAATCACCGCCATCGGAAGAGATAGAGGGGGCGGAAATTGTAAAGGCATCAGAAAGTCTAGTGAACCAGCCGGTAGGAAGAAAATCACTGGTATAAAGGTCGGCACCAGTTCCACGCAGGGGTACGAAGTACCTGTAAAGTGAAGAGAGAGCCGCCAGTGGAGATTTGGTGGGGCCCGCAGGGCTTGCAGCCATAGGTACCCTATAGGTACCTTATTAAATTCGGAGCCTCCAATGAATTATTCGCCCCAAAATATAAAAAACTACCCCTTTTCTTAATTTATTTTTTTAATAAATTTAAATAAACCAAAATTTTATAAAAAAAATATGCAGACCTTCAATTTTGCAATTTTTTTATTTTGCCTTGATTTTTGTGCTGGGGAGGCTGTACGGCTTCCCTGGAAAAAAAAAATTCCTCAGATGCCAACTTCACCAAATTTGATGATTTGACAGGCAATCTTAAGGTTGTTGGCTGCTCCAGACACAATGGTGAGGTCCGTTTGGGCTCAAAATGCCCCAAAAAATCAGGCACCCCCTAGATCTGGAAAAAAAGTCCTTTTCTTCAAACCTTCATAGATCTGACAAACAGAATCAAAATCAAGTGAAACAAAAGTCAAATTTTACTTTCTCGATAGCTTTGGATCCAATGGTGAGGTCCTTTTCACACAAAAATGCTTCCAAAAACTCCCACCTCCAAAATTTGCAAAACAAGCAAAGGGGATTCAGATCTAAAGCTTGCAACCCTTGTTGAAGAAGAAAACCTCATAAATCGAGAAGGGGTTCATTGAATCCATGCTCTGATACCATGTTAGAATTGTGAAACAAGCACAAAACCATGAGCCATAGGATCAAACAACAAACAAAGACACCTTCCATGCAAGAGATCTGCAAACAAATATGTGCAATATTCATCAACAAGAAAAAATTACAAAAGAAGCTTTCAAGAAGATATGAAAGCTTCAGATATTTCCCGTGAAGTAATTACAATGAGGGTTGAATGCTTATAAGAGCAAAGCCCTAAATGAGAAAGGGATCAGATCATGACAAGTGTCAACATCACATGAGATGAGACATAATGATCTAATATTAACTCAACTAATAAAGCATTCCTAAGTTTAGCTAAAGTGTGTGAGAATAAATTAGAGTAATAATCAATTAAATATTAATTAATTATTAGCTAATGCATGATAACTCTAACATAGTGTACATGTTGGCTTACCAAGCAACCTTCCCTATTCTTACAAGGATAGGGTCCCTATAGCTAGGAAAGTCAAAGTATATGAGCATTAACCATAGTTAGAGTTAAATGGTAGCAATAGAAACTACTTTGTTGTGAATGATGATTTCATTTATGTTATCATCAAAGGATTGGGAAACTATTTTTCAAAGAGGACCTCATTGGAAGCAATGGAAAAGTTCAAAAATTGTGGGAATTGGTTTTCCAATTCAAGACCTCATATATCAAAGTGGTATGTTTCCACAAGTCTCCCCTCAAGCTTCCAAGATACCCTGTTGATAGGAAAACTGTGTTGAAATTGTGTAGATAGGTGAGTGAGATTCACAAATTGATTATTGAAAAACACAACTCAAGATACTCTTTCCCGATAAAGATGGGTGTATACTCTTTGACAAGCTATCATAAGGTCCTAACACTTTAGTTAAAAATATATCAATTATGTCAACCAGGTAGTGTTCAACAGTTGTATGCAATAGGGGATGTCATGTTCATCTCTCTTAGATTTTTCAAATGTTTAAAATGGTTGTAAACAAAAATTAAACTAGAAAGCATGAAATTGTTTAAACTATAAAGCATTCAAATTCTTATTCTAGAAAGCATGTAAATTTCCTAGGAATTAACACTTGCAGTTAAATTGTAAAATTTAAATGAAGGCAAGTAATGGCTAATGACTAACTGCTGACAGAAGGTATACTTAATGACTTGTAACTAACAACAAGAGTGAATGCTCTGAAATTTTGAAATGAACATAACTTAAAGATTGTAAACTTAAAACTATGACCTACAGGAACACATGATAGAGCTCAACACAAAATAACATTCATCAAAATTCAACATCTACAAAATGAAAGTAACAGTATTAACAAGAAAAATACTTATCTACTCTATGAGATCCCTCGAGTGGCCAGCTCTCGGACGTTCCTACGATTAGGTCAAATCACACATGGTACTTTCACATCTTCAAAATAAATCCATTCTTGGTACTTCCATTACACAAAACTATTGACTCAGAATGAGACTGGCAATATTTATTTATTCATATCATAAAAGTGTAACACAAAGACATAGTTGAATAGTATTCAAAGTGTATCATAATAGCATAACAGTATCCTTGTTTGGTACTTACACATATTTATACTGTATCACTACACAAATCCTACTTTCCAAATGGCAGGAAAACACCATTGAAAAATTCTTAAAACAGAATTAAAACTAACTAACTTAACAGATGTTCATGAAATAAAAACATAATAAAGGCTTTGAGTGGAGCCATAAAGTCTTAATAGAAAGTTTAATAGAAAGCTTTAAAGGAAATTTTTGCACTATGCATGCCTAAATTTTTGGTGCCCAAACTTCTAGCGCTTTAACTTCAACTACTTGAAGTCCGCTTAAAGTCCACTCCATTCTTCAGTAGTGCATAAGTCATGTACAATGACTTAAAGTCTATACCATTAAATCAGCATTAGTTAGCTAATTTCAATCAATTTGAGAAATAAAGATTTATACATCATTTTATAAAAGTGGACAATTATTGATCCTAAAAATAAACAATTGGCAGTGGTTGGTAAGAACAAAGAAGGGTATTTAGCTTATTTATACCTCGTCACCCTTTACCAATATTACAAATTCCAAGACTACAAAAGTGGAGTTGTCTATGAGCATAATGGATCTATATAATGACCCAATAGTCAAATTTGATCCTATTGGAAAGATAAGCATTCATAGGCTAATTCTTCAAGCATGAACCTACTCTTGAAGATCATTAGGCTAATTCTAAAGATGAATTTGAAGTGAAGATGAAATACTATTGAAAATTAATAGTAGAAATGATAAAGGCTTGCAATGTGGCGAAAGTGCCAAAGGATTTAAAAGACAAGGGGAAAGTTCTAGACCCTATTTACAATGGTCAAGGAATTTACAATCAGCCAATCTACAATGTAAATTTCTCAATTGCAGAAGATGATAATATGGAGATGTGTAGCAAGTTTCAAGGATTGCTCAAAAATATGGTTGGTATCTCTTTTTCCCATGATGGAGTTACCAAAACCCCAATCTTAGCCAAAAAAATTCCAAAATAGTTGAAGGCCCATCTACTACTATTATTGAGAAGGACTATCATCTTCAATAGCCGGATCGAGAAAGAGAAAATAAAAGGTGAAAATAGTTATAGAATCAAGTGAAGAAGAGGAAGAGGAAGAGATCCCTCTTAAATGAATAAAGAGAACTAACTCACCCATCTGTACCTAGGACTAGCTTTCCCACTCCTCCATCTTCTCCCCCACATGAATCTCCTCTTTTATCTCCTCATTGATCCCCTTCATCTCTTCCCCCATATCCTTATCCATCATCTCCACCACACTCTCCTCCTCACATTCTCACTTCTCCAATTCCTCTACATCCTCTCTCACCTCCAATTCCTTCTCCTCCTCTAGAGAAAGAATAACTACAATTTGTAGAGGAATAAATTCATATTGAAGAGGTGGTGGGAGAAGGAAGTGGAGGAAAAGAGAAATAAAAAGAGGAGGAAGCTCAAAATAAAGAATAAATTGGAAGAGAAGAGATAGATAATGAAAAAGAGGCTCTTGAGGTGGAGCATGAACACTCTCGGGCTTCACATGATACAAAGGTCATCTCTTCTCAACATGATTTATCTTCTAACCTCCCAATATGGTTAAACCATACCATTCAAAAGAGGAAGAGGATTATGTCCAAGAAGAAGAGAACTTAACCATTCTCATTGAGGCTTTCTAGGAATCAAAAAAGAAAAGAAAGAGATCTAGGAGGTTGTCTAATATCACCATGGATGAGTAGAGAAATAGAGTGGCATAAATAGTTTTTCCCATAGTAGACAAGCCCAAGTCAAATATGTTTCCTAAAGACTACCAAATAAGATAGGTAAATCTCAGTGTCCAAATTAGAGAAGGAGAACAAAAGTCATTGTATATGGTTGTATCCACCATCCTTAAAATAGTGCAAAAGGATGAGAAAACCAAGGAAGAACTGAAGGCTCAAGTATCCTAGTTGATATCATATGTCAACCATTTGACTGGCCATGTAGATTCAATTGCTCCTATCCAATTTTGCAAGTTGCACTTAGTATGGATTCTTAGCATCCAGACCTTGAAGGTTGGTTAACTACTACTAAAGGGTGAGAAAATGACTTGCATGCCTTAGCAAGCAGAATTTTGAAAAAAAACAATAAAGGAATACCACTATATTAGTTATGAATCTAGACTAGCTCACCAAATGGAGCTAGAAATAAATGAAGATTTAACATGGTTTGGAATGATTACATCCCAATTTTATAGAAAATAAAGGCTGATCCTATAGAAGATTTGATAAAGATAGTTGTAATAGAAGAAAAGGATCAAGGCAAGCCAAATGAGTTTCTAAAAGAAAGAAAGTTAAGGGTAAAAACTTTGAACTAGTGCAAGCACAAATTGAACAGGAACCTAGTTGAATAGGCTATGGTAAAATTAGAGCAATTTGTGGAGAACTTGGGACGCACTTTTTGGGAAACCCCATCCATAGTGGCCTCTCCAAGTAATATGGTCATTGAATTTGACGAGTCATTATAGGGTCAAATAAATCAAATAACCATTGACCAAATGATGACCCGAAAGGCAGAGTTGCGGACATTCCAGGATGAACTTGCTGGCTTCACCCACTTACAAGAGAAGTTAGAGAACTCTGAATTTTCTCAAATGATAAAAGTAAAGTATCATAAGGGGCATGCTATGGACACAATTAATGAAGTTATTAATTCTTTTTTTTAAATATTTCTACTTAATGACTAATTGAACAATTAAACTTCATTATTCTTGATCAATTTTGTAATAAACTAACATCCCAAATAATAAAGTTTCAATCTGGCATTGGATTTTCAATTAAACTCTAGTTAGGATTAGATGTTAAGTTTAGTTAAGTTTATATTCAAATAGTTAATTTTATATTCAAATAAGGGTTGCTTGCCTAGTTCAACTTTCAGTTTAACTTTTTTAGATTCATAAGTTATGGGACGCATGGTTATATAATTGTTAAGAATCAAAAACTATTTTTTTTGCAAAAAACATACAAATTCAGTGTGGACTTTCCTACTATAATTTTTGAATATTTTATAAAATATACGCTTGTTGCATGCATATGGATCTTGATCATTGGTGATGGTATATCTATTTTATTTATCTAAATTGAATTATCTCATATTTACACATATTTTATGGTGATCTGATTTGATGTGGCTTCAAAATATTGAGATTATAAATTTCCTTTGAAGATTGCATTAGTATTAATAGTAATTGAGTGAATACTGATTACTTTAGTATTGGTTATTTTGATTTTTCCTAACCATTTCAAAATTGATAAATAGAAAGAGATTTATCTTTATCCATTTGAATTAAGTTTGTTCATTAAAATTATCTCTCAACCCTAAATATTTTGATCTTTATTTTTATAATACTTCAAATCTTTGAAGAGCACAATAATAGTATAGATCTGCTAAAGAAATAATGCACTAACATGCAATTGGTCTTGAATTTAAAGAATTGAATGTTTCTATTTGATGTTGCATGTCTTGAATATATTTTCCAGAATATCTGAATCACCTAGGCCCCTTGTTGAACAATTTTGCATGAACCACTTAGCTATCCATCATAGTCAAGACATGGCCCAAAAGGAACATTGTAGTAGAAATCCCTTATTTTCAAGAGGAGTAATAATTTATTATTACTTACCAAATTGGTTGTGCTAAAACCATCAACAATTGGAAAACTGGTTTTGTGTACTGTCTAGTGGTGCAAGTTTCATTATCAATTTTAGAGTATTCATGCACTAGCTAATAATTAATTTATCTTTAATTGATTATTAGTCTAATTCATTTCAAGCACTTAAGTTAAACTTAGGAGTTCTTTTTCTACTAACTAGAGTGAGATTTTATTAGATCATTTTGTCTCATCACATAGGATGTTGACACTTGTCATAATCTAATCCTTTTATCATTTAGGGTTGCTCCTATAAAGCACTCGCCCTCATTGTATTATTTCACGATCTCCTTGAAGATTCTTGAAGTTCATTTTGTAAGTATTTTCTTTTTTTTGATAGGGAAAAGCAAGTTTTGATGGGACCCGAAACCCATTACAAGAAGGTTTTGACAAGACCTACAACCCAATACAATGCAAAGATGTTGCAAGAAAAATAATCAGCAAACCCAACCACAACCCATCAACAAGCAGGGGCCTAAATCCCATAACTGAAAACAAATAGGTTTTACCTGGGACCACAAACCCAAAGGTTTTGAAGGGACCTTAAACCCTTAACCAGGTTTTTTCAGGGACCATGCCATCATCAAGTTTTGACTGGGACCTCAAACCCAAAACAATAGGAATTTAAAAAGTAGCAACCTTCTTGCAATTCTATCCAATCTAAAAAATCATCCCACACTCCATCTCTATAGGACAAGGCCCCCCTCTATAGGAGAGGAAGATGCAAGAGCTCGAACTACCAAAGAAACCCAACTCCTGCTCATAGAAGCTCCACCTCAGAAGGAACCAGCTCCACCTCCAAAGGAGCAAGCAAAGAAGAAGAGGACTTTCCACTAGACCTACAACAAACAACTCCACCTCAAAAGGAGTGGGATCTACCTCAACAAGAGCAATTTTCACCTCTAGAGAAGAAACCATCTAAAGAATCCAGCCAAAATAAACCACTCTAGTAGGACAAGCACTCACAACAACCTTAAGCTTCAAAAGAGATGGAGATAAGAAACCAAGCTTGAAGATCAAGATAGTCCTCAACAAAGAGAGCACACACTCTAGAACCTTCGAAATAACCTCCAAAGGCAACAACCTGAACCAGAAAAAAAAGAAAAAGAAAATCCCCCACAGATCTCCTCAACATCCAACACCGGAAGGGGGACCAAAAAAAACTTAAACAAAGCATCCTCTAAGACAAGAGGAGCAGTAAAGGAAACCCCACAAAAGGCCAACACATGCCCAAAAAAGAGAAAATAGAAGGAAACACTAGGTCAAAGAGGAGCAACAAAAGTCCACCAAGGAAAGAGGACACCGAACAAAGAAGTAATAGGGAGGTAGCCAAACAAGAAAGCACACCTTCAGCCCTGACACACCAGTTCGAGCTCAAAATAAGCCACAACCCTGAACATCCCGCAAGGGACCATCACCACACTAGACAATCCCACAACTAGACCAAAAAGTATTGAAACAAAACACCTCCTAAAAGAAACGGATGAAGAAAGAGCAAGAACAGAGGAGACCACTTCCCACCGAAAGAACACCCGCCAAGCCAAGCACCAGAAAAGAAAGAAGGAATGCAAGAAAACCCTACAAGGACCAATCCCTGAACAGAGAACGGCTCAGGAGGCACTCAGCCAGTGAAGAGAGATGACCCCCAAAAGCAACTCAAGATGAGCCACAACCTCTCTAGCTCCAACACCCACCATGACTACAACAGCAACATCTCCAACTTCACTACACACAATGTCAACCACAAAAAAGACCACATCTGCCATAGGAGATCCCACCGAAGCACCTAGAAAACAAAGCCAGTAGTTTGAGAGGGAAAGAAGGCACCCAAACGGACCCCCAAACCCATCCGCCTCACCATCATCTTCAAGATCAAACTCCTCACCACTGGAAGATTTGAATCGCTCGCTCCCACCTAGTCCTCTTTGCTCCACCATATTGTTCAAAAATTAAGTTGGATCAAATTGTAAGTATTTTCTTGTTGAGGATATAGCAAATCATTATCTGCAACTCTCTTTGTGTGGAAGGTGTTTTTGTTCATTATTTGATCTTGTGTCTTTTTTTTATTCACAATTCTAACATGATATCAAAATGTGGATTCAGCAAACCCCTTCTCGATATTTGAGCTTTTTAAACTAGGGTTACAAGAGCAAATTTGAAATATTCATTGCTTTTTTTATTTTTTTAAAGAAAAAAATCAACCATCCCAGGGTCATATGGGTGACCAATGCCTAGCCCCTTAGGGGCTAATTTTTATTTTTTTTGTAATTTTAAAAAGATTGGGAAATCACAATTTTTCACTTAGTTATTAAAACTAGGAAAATGAAATATTGTCGAAAATCTAGTTTCAAGTAACGGTGTTGGTTTTTCCCCATTTTTTTGCTATTAGTGCATTCTACAGCTTGTTGAAGTCAAAGGTATTGTTTTCACTTCTAAGCTCACAACTTTTGACTTGTTTCCTCATTTTTTCTGATTCCAATGATGTTGGGTCGGTCTAGAGATCTTCACAACTATCCATGCACTTTTTCTATATTAATCTCTAGGTACATTTTATTTAGTTTTTTGTGTTTTCATATTTTGATGAATTACATGAACATTTTAGCTCCTATAATTTTCTCATTTGTGTGGCATCACTTGTTTTAAGTTGTTCTAAATTGTAGTGTAGGGAAATGCATACCCTTACATTTTCACACTTGTTTGGGCCCACCTTGCCCTATTTATCCCTATTTATGTCTTAATTGGTGCTATTTTGCATCCACAAGC
Organism: Sequoia sempervirens; assembly: GCA_007258455.2. Lineage (NCBI taxonomy): Eukaryota > Viridiplantae > Streptophyta > Pinopsida > Cupressales > Cupressaceae > Sequoia > Sequoia sempervirens. The sequence continues at coordinate 1,271,262,817 of VDFB02271358.1, forward strand.
CCAATGAACTACATCTTTTTCTGGATAATTTCAACAATCATCAAAGGGTAAATGATAATTTAATGATTTTGTCTAAGTGTCCCTAATTTTTGGGTCACCTAGGGTGTCTTTGTCCCCCAAAGGTCTTGGGACCTTGATTTTGAAAGCACCTAAATAGGTCCCTTTTTGGAGTCTATGCCCTGAGTTTCATGCCTTGGAACTAAGACGCCACCTAGGGTCTCTTATTCCCCCTTAAGGTATTTATGGGATTTCATTTCAAATTTTGGTGGGATTTAGCCTCCTTTAATTAATGAATTCATATGTCAACTTGTTGTGGTGTAATTTTGGGATATTAAGCATAGATAAGTATAAATACAAGGTTCCTTCACTCATTTCAAATCAAGTCTTTTGTGAGAGCATTCATCATAGCATAATTGAGTCCACAAGAGCATTCAAGAGAAATTCATCAAGCATTTGGAGCCATTATCTAGATTCAAGCATCATGTCAAGGGTTTAGTGCATCCATTCATGTTCTTGAGCCAAGATTGTGGATGTAGCATTGAAGATCTATTTGCAACCATTGTTCACATCATATCCAAGGATCCAATATCTACATTCTTCATGGCCACTACATAGTAGATTGTAGATTTGCTTCACAAGACATCATCCAAGGTGATATCATTTACATATTTTGTATTTCATGTGTTATTTCATTCATTTCATCATTTGGTTTAATTGCCTACAAGGGGTTTGACCAAGGAAAACCCTCATTCACTAACAATCAACAATTTTTCTTCTCTTGAATGCTTGTGATTATAGATTTAGGTTGAAGACTGGAAGATCCTTTGAAGTAAAAATTTGCAAAGTTGCATTGCAAAGTTGTCATCTTCACGAAAACTCACCTACAGGCCAAATTTGGAAGTTTTAGAACCTCATATCAGAGAAGAAGGAAGTGCAGACATCAAGCCTCAAGATGACTTTCAGAGATTTTAGAAATTCAATTTGGGACTAAGACAGTAGCGGGACTAATAAGACAGTAATGGAATCTTAGTCCTCCCTAGCACATTTTGAGAACTTCTTTGCATTTCCAAAATCCTCATCACATTTCCAGACTTCCCAGGTACACATACCCTAACTCCATGTTACATAATTTCATCATTTGCATCCTTCATTTATCTTGCATTACTAGGTTTTGTGAGTTGAATGTTAAAGTGTCTTTTCCAAGCTATTGCTTGGTGGTGAACCCCTTAAAGCTAAAAGAACCCCTTCCTAGGTTTTTCTTGTTAAGAATTAACTCACCCTTTTGGGTTGATAGTCAATCTAATTAGGGTTCCTAGGACATCTTTGAATCTTTGTATAACTGAAAATATGTTATACTTCTGTGAATCCTTGCATGCAAGGATACTCAATAATGAGTCCTTGCAAATCGATTCACAGCTCTCTATCCAAGAAGAGCAGGGATTGATATTGTGGCCCTCAGATTAACCCTGTTACCCCTGCAAATACAATCTCGGAACGAGAGATTCAAAGAGGAGAAGCAAGAATGCCAATCTCCATGAATCATGTTCTTGCAATGCAACAATGAAAACTAATCTAAATGGCTGTAAAATGTAATAAACCAAACTAATTTATTGAAATGAAACTTAATCTACATGCAATGTCATAAATGAATTATTTTGCAAATTAATCTACTATGAAGATTAAGCTAAAATGTAATATTAAACTATATGCTCTAAAACTAAGATGCTTATAAAATCAAACTAATGTAATCTCAAATGATAAAATTCAAATTTGTAGCATAAGTCTGATGTAAAAATTCGTGATTCTTTTCTTTTGAAATGAGAATGAGAGAGCTCATTTTATAGGCAAAAGTGGAATTGAAGGCAAATTCAGAAGCAATGTGGGATAAATAGAAAAATAGAAACAAATCTTGATTGGAATTCTTTTTTTAGTTTATTTCCCTTTTAACTGATTTGTTTCCATTTTTTTCATCACAGGATATTCTTGAGAGGATATTTCATTTATTTTATTTTATTTAAGATGATAATATCTCTTTTAATAAAATAAAATAAGATTATGTAATTTAGAAATGAATATTAATAAAATAAAATAAAATTATTTAATTAAAAATAGATTTAATTAAATAGCATCATTTTATTTAAGTAATATTAACTTCAATTAAATAACATTATTTTATTTATTAAAAGGGATTTATTTCTTTTGATTAAATAAAATTAATGAAGCATTCAAACCTTAGGGAAAATTGAAACATTTGAAATAGTTATGAATTGATTAAGAAATTTGATTTGAAAATGCGACAATCATTGATTCAGAAAGTTGATGTTGACAAATTAAATAAATGGGGCCCAAAGTCTAGGTGACCATTTTAGGTTGCATACACACATACCCTAACTCCATGTTACATAATTTCATCATTTGCATCCTTCATTTATCTTGCATTACTAGGTTTTGTGAGTTGAATGTTAAAGTGTCTTTTCCAAGCTATTGCTTGGTGGTGAACCCCTTAAAGCTAAAAGAACCCCTTCCTAGGTTTTTCTTGTTAAGAATTAACTCACCCTTTTGGGTTGATAGTCAATCCAATTAGGGTTCCTAGGACATCTTTGAATGTTAGTTAGAGAAAAGTGAAGTTCTATGTCCATTTTTCAACTAATCATTTTAGGGAACCTGAAATTCTAGAGCATTCATTTTCTGATTTGGAGTCCATTAAATTCCTAGATCTAGGTTGCATTCATTCTTGCATTGCAGCTTGCATTATTGAAAGTGCATCTAGGGTTTCTAATATTTAGTGAAAGTGTATCTAGGGTTTCTTATATTTTCATTAGTGAAAGGGCATAGAGGTTGCATTCTTGCTTTTTTGCATCATTTTATCTCATTGAAAAACTAAAAAATGCATTGTTAATCATCCTAACTACATTTAGGAAAATTGTTATTGCATTCAAAATTGAAAAAATTGCATTCGAATTTGCATCCAATTGCTTGTCATTAGTCACTTTTTCTTGAATTCATTTGCACAGTTTTTTGTTTCTAAACATCAGGTCCCTGGGTAGGCAACCTGGGAACACTGTAATCAACCCAATTTTTTTGTCTTTTTGAAAAAACCCTTACTGAGACTAAAATGTCCTTACTAGCATCTTAGTCCCTCTCTGGGTTTTTACCTCAAAATCCTGTCTCGGTTGATTGCATTATGTTCCACTTTCTGGAACCTTCAAATTCCTTCAATAGGACTAAAACACCCTTACTGGAATCTTAGTCCCTATTAAGTTTGAAGCTACAATTTTTAGGATTTAAATCTTCTTTTATGTGCTTCCTAAGCCTCCTGGTAATATATACTATAAGTCTGGAAAGTTTCAAAAACATCTATTTTATGCATCTGGGTCAAAAACATCTATTTAGGGCTCTCATTTTTTAAGTCATTTCAATTACAAGCATCATTAGATCTGAAAATTCTCACATTTATGAAAATTTGCATATTACTTTTCACTTTTGCATATACAATGTTTACATTCATAAAACTTTGCATGATTTTGATAAAACTGATTTTTATTTTTAGATATACATTGTTTGTATTGTTAATGTAGATGTCTAAATTTGGATACTCAATTTATCCAAATTCATCCTCTTTCATCTTATTTTCGTTAATTAAGTAATACTGCTATTATTTAATTAATAGCTTTAATTCTGCCAAATCCCTAAGGTATTTAATCAATAATACCTTATCTCTTTAATCCTCCTTCCATCAATTGAATTAAATAAATATTCCATTTATTTAACTCCCCTCATGTCACATCCTCCATCATTTTTATCTTATTAATCCTTCTTCTAATCCATCATTAGGATGTGCACATGCCTAATCCTTGATTAGGATGTGTCACATCCTCCAACTTTTGCAAGTTGGCCTCTAATCTCTCTTAGCCACCTAACCTTCCTCTAACCCCTCATCAACTAGCCTAATCAACCTCTCAAGGAATTTTTAATTCCTTTTATCCTTCCAAGGAATATTAAATTCCTTTTCTCTTCCCCATGTCCTTTATGACATGTGTCCTTGTCAACCCTATTAAATGCTTTTCTTTTTTGACAAGGCATCTCCCTTCCCCATGTGAATTTTTAATTCACCTTTTAATCCCCCAATGCATTTAAGGAATTTTAAAATTCCTTCCCTCTTCCCCATGAGAATATTTGAGGAATTTTTAATTCCCCACTTGTCCTCTCTCCACATGGGGACAAGTACCTCCTTTATGAGGAGATCTTGTCCAATCCCAAGGTACTTGGTACCCCCCTCCATGTCATGTACCTGTCCTTCCACCTCATGTCCACTTCACCTTTTAGGGCTATCTCACCTGCCACATGTCAAGATGTGAGGGCTTGTGAGTTCTCAACTCACCTTAGCCCTACATCTTGATATTTGGTGGATCGATCTCAACCGTCCATTTCCCCTAAGATTTCCCAAAAATCCTATAAATACCCCCTCTTTTCTCTCATTTTGGAGAGTTCATTTGTGCTAGCCAAACTCTTGCAGTTTTGTTTCTCAACCAACACTTAGCCATTTTCATGATCCCAAGCATCATTTCCATCTTCACATCCTCTACTTTCCATCAAAGGAGCATACACATCCAAGATCGAAGGGCCAACCAAAGGATCGACTCAACGCAAGGTATAAGGTTCTATTTCGTTGCTTTGTCTTGCATTGTTTCCAACTTAGGCTAATCTTGAGGTGTAGGTTGTTTTAGTTGTTTATTTGCACTCTTTCACTTGTTGCTTGATTTCTAACACTCACATTCGACCTATCACAGTTAAAGTTTTGCATACATTGGATAAAAGTGTTTTGCATCTTTGGATACACATTGTTTATATTATTAAAGCATTGCATAAGATGGTTAGAAGTGCTTTTCATTTTTTTTCAAACAATGTTAGTACCCTACCTTTCTAGGCACGTTAAGAAAAAGTTCATATCCCCTCCCTATGAGAGTGTTTTAGTGAAAGAGACCTTGGACAATCCTAACGATCATATTTTTTCTTCTCCTAATATCTCTCCTATTGGCGAAGAAGATATTTTGGTGTTAGAAGAACCAATCAATGAGAGTTTTCAGAGTCCTAGTTGTTTCTCTCCTCTTACCTCTCTTAGTGAACAAGACATTGATGAACAAGAAGAAACAACCATAGATAATCATGATGACCACATAACACAACAAGATACCATTGAAAAATCAACTAGCCTATATTCATCCCCCAACATCTTCCCCTCTTGTGATAATGTCCTAGAGAATAAATCGTAAGTGAAGATATGTTGGTGTTGGATGATCAAAACTTTAAGATCTATGACAACCCTCTTTATGATCCTTCCCCTACCTATCCTATTTTGGAAGACATTATAGGACAAAGGAATGAAACTATAAATAATCATGAAATTCATACTTTTTCTTCTCCTAGTATCTCTCCTAGTTGTGAAGAAGATACTTTAACCAATGAAAGTCATGAAGAAAACATTCTTGAACAAGATAATGACATCATTGATGAGTAAGACAAATCAACCATTAATCACTCCCTTACGTGTGATGAAGTCATTTTGGAAGAACCAATCCTGGAATGTCAAGAAAATTTGGTTTGTAGTTCTCCTAAAAGCTCTCCTACTAGGGAAGACATCACGGTGGAAGAAAATGAGAATGTTGACAATAGTAATTCCTTAGATGAAGATGATGAAGTGACATTAGACTCCCCTTCACTAAGAGATCATGAAAATAAGGATAAGTCTTCTGAGGTTATGCACATTAGATACCCCTTGGAGTAGTCTCTCGAGCCTAAACTTATCATTTATCTACCCTCTCAAAAACCACAAGTTCAAAAAAAACCCGTCCTTATCCTCGAACCACCTAAGAACAATGTTTCGCAGCAATCGAGTTACAATACCGTTGCTCATACATACACCATGTTGTGCAGTTTTTGCACACACGCCCCACTTGGAGTAGGGACCCTCTTTTCGGATGTCTTTTGACCTTTGGTTTTATTGGATCTATCTTTTGAGGTCTTGATATGTTGGCTTTGCTAGCTTTGATCTTGCCTTGAGGCTTGAATTGGCTAAAATTGAGTTTTAGGCAAAATCTGGGTTTTCACATGAATCCGGGATTTTCCAGCTCTGGCGGATTTTCCCGGGCCCTGGTTCATTGTTTGGCCATCGCTGAATTTTTTGAATCTGGGTTTCTGCTTGACTCCGGGATTTTCCGGTTCTGGCGGATTTTCCCGGATGGTGCTAAAATCCCGAACTTCGTTATATTCCCAGTTTCTGCCTTTCTGTGAAATTTGTGTCCATCCGGATTTCCGCGTATCTTGGGATTTTCCAAAATTCTGTCTCGGGCTCAGGTTTCTGGATTTATCAGGTGCGTCTTGTCGCTCATTAATGCTTGCGGTACCTTTGCTCAGATGCGTAAATGGGTCAAATTAAAACCTTCTAAGCATCATTTCAACTTCATCATTCACTTGTTTGCTACCTTGGCGTCTGAAGTGTTTTCTCCATTTGAGCTTTGAGCAGTGATCCTGGGTTGCTTGCGTGTGAATTGTGTGGAGCGCTAATTGAGATTTTCATTGCTTGGGCATGCCTGCTTCGTGGTTGCTTCTTCAAGTTTGAGTTTCATCTGCGACAATCCATGGTAGGTTATCGATGGCCCCTCTTATTTGTTTGCGGGATGGTTGAGTTTTTCTGTGTTGAATGATGATCATTTCAGGTCGGCTTATCCTTGGACACGGTTTTGTGTTATCAAGTTAGGGTTGGGCCCATCTCTTCGGGAATCATCATCACTCGTGCCATATGAGCTTCTATTTATCCATTAGATGACGGGCGCATCCATTTGGGAAGGGTTCTGGGTCAGGTTGTTTGCCCTCTTAGTGCGTAATCTACCATATTTTGCAAAGTTAGGGTTTTTCGGTGTTCTGCCCAGAATGACAAATTCATTATGACTAATCAATCTTGCACTTATATTAAACTGACCCCTGCCTTGTGAGGACTCGGAGTGCCCTAGACCGATCTTTATAGATGATATTTTAAACCTTGAGCTTACCCTAGTTTTCATGGCGGGAGGGTTTTTTCATTGAAATAAGGGCTTCGCTGTTTTGCCATGGGATTTAGATATTTTGAGGTCTTTTGCAAGCTAAATTCATGTGCGTGCTGAATCTTGTTGGTTAGTGTCGATTTTGGGACCATTAGAATCCAAGTAGAAAAGATTGCGTGATCGTTCAGTCGCCAGTTCGCGTGTCGTAGTTCGTCGGGTTCTCGTGGTGTCCATGGAATTTCTGCGCACCCGAATTTTCCCGATTTCGGCTGATTTCACAGAGTGTGGCGATTTCTGGAGCACTTCGAACTATCCGCAAAAATCTGTCCCATCTGGATTTTTCTGGTTTTCCTGTCTGGTTTTATTTCTTTTGATTTTCCGAAGATAGGATTTATGGAGTAAATGTTAAATGCTTATTTCTTGTTGCCAATAAACAAATTACATGATAATCTTATGATCTTTTGCCTGTATTAACGATTTATTTGACTAATGATGTTTTGGCAGCAAGAATTCGTCTGGGTCGGATTTCTCCGAAATTCTACTCCGACTGGATTTTCCCGGTTTATGTGGTTTTCCTGGACTGCTTTATTTTTTTGGATTTTTAGAAATTGGCAGTTTGTGATGGATTTTAATTGCTTTATATGATTTCATGCTAATCTTTTGGTTGGAATATACACGATAACTAAATACTTATGACAATTTCTTGTGAATGTAGGTTGAATCAAGCAAGGATGCAGCAGGAAAGTCCAAGGGTGACACGGAGGGGTCATTCATTTCAGAAGCAGAGAGGCTAAGGTTGGACACTAGAAATTAGTTACCAAAAAGCAAGATATCTTCCGTATGGTCCGAGGTGTCTGACACCAATGTGGGGGCCTGGAGATACGAGGAGTTCAAGCAGAGGACAGCTGAGAAGAATCTGTCAGTTCTAAGGAATGGAATGATAAAGTCCGGACTGGTGCATGTGGTAGGGTTTCCTCCTGCAATCCAATGTTATGAGTTGATTTTAGAATGTGCCCGGCAGTATGATTTTGATACGCAAAGGGTTGTCAATACTGAGGGAAGAGTCTTGGCCAATTTCAGTCCTATCTTCATTGCTCAAGCTTTTGACATGCCTGATCTGCCTTCAATGTGTGCTTTAAACCTGGACTTGGCCAGAACATATTACGAGAATGAGCCCATCAAATCTCAACAAATGATTAATGCTTGGTTGGATAAGCCAAAATCACACTATTCTAAACTGCCCAAGCAGTTGCACAAAGTTAAATTCAGGTCAGACATTTATGATGCTATAACATTTTTGAGCAGAGTGGCAAGTTTGAAGACCGCCGGAGTATTGGAGAGTTGGATGGTCCATGTGATCACCAAAATTGAGCAGGGAACCAACTACCACTGGGCTGGGCTTATTAGTTCTGAGATTGACAAACAGCTAAGGAATGTCCTAGAAACTAAGAGGTTCACCATGTCCTCTTATGTGATGTATGTGTTAGCCAGATTCTACCCATACAGGGGTTTGAATCCACGAGGGACATTCGGACAAGACATAGTATATGAAGTGTACCCGAAGTTGCACCTAGGACACCGGGACTACATAAGGGCCAATGATGTATTCACAATGCATATCACTAGGTGCTTTAGAATGCTGAGCATGTGAGACTGTCGGATGGAGCCAAAGGGTTGATAAAGAATTATGGGGCCTGGTTCATCCAATTTCCCACCTTTACTTACATTAGAATTGATGGATGTCCGGATGCCCCATATAGGTTACCTCGGTATCCTACTGATCACATTGTGTTATTGGAGATTGTGAGGCAAATAGGTGAGTTTGATGTCATAGTCAAAAAGGAGAAGCATAAAACAGGCTTTGGTGGGGATTTCCCTCTTGGAATTGGTGTAGCAGAAGTGTGCCCTTCCATTCAATCAGCACACACCGTAGGTGATGAATTGGCAGCATATGGTTTCTCCTTCCACTCCAAAAGAATGAACTTTGATATCACAGGAGAAGCACAGAAGAAGGCTACCAAGGAGTACAAGCATAAAGATGACCTAGAGGACTATTGGGCCAACATCAAGGATGACCTTGAAGCTAGAAAGAAGAGGTATTCTAGGCTCCCTATGGATGTAATCAGATAGTACAATGTCAAGTTGATCCCGGACCAACTGGAGGACGATGGAAACCTGGTACAGGATCATGCCTAGGAAGCTGTGAAGGACAGGTCAATCAGGGAAATCAACTGGAATGAAGATGAGGTCACAGAGTTGGAGGACTTAATGGCCCCGGTCATGAAATTTACTTCATCATGGCTACAACATAAGGTTTGGGAACTGGAGAGCGAGAAGGTGACCTGTACATTCAATTTGATGGGAAACCTTAATCCCATGTCTACTTCAGAGGAATCCGGGGAAGATGACTCCAAAGGGAAAACCAAAAAGAGCTCTCCTTTCAAAATAAAGATTAGAGGCCCTAAGGAAAGTGAGCCGGAGCCAAAGAGAAAGCCCAAGGGAAAGAAGAGAAGTAGAACTTTGAAGATTGGTAGGTCCTCAGATGAGGAAGAGTTGGAAAAGGCAGAAGAAGAAAGTGCTCCCCCACCGCCAAAGAAAACCAGAACAACCAGGGTCTCAAAGAAGAAGGTTCAAGATGCATCAAAGGATGAGCCCCCTATTGTTGATGTAGAGAGTTCAGGGGAAAAGACCAAAGTCTATATGAGGAGATCCAGGACTCCTCCCAAGGAGGTTTTTCAAAAGACTAACCCTTCACCAAAGATATCAGCTGTAGAGCCATCTCAGGCTGCTTCCCCTCCACCAAGCATGCCTGGGCAGGAAATTGAGGAACATGAGACTAGCGAAGAAGCAGAGCCATTCAAGGAAGGGACACTCTTTGGTGAGGCAGTTGGGCTTGAGGCCGAAGAGGTGGAAAAGCATCCTTCTCCTCTAGTGATGTACGAAGATTCTCCGGAAATTGGCAGAGGAAGCGGATTACCTGAGCAGGATGAGGACATCCTTGTTAGAACCCCATCACCGGTGCAAGAAGTGGAGATTGAGGAAGGTGATCAAGGTGAACAGTCTCCTGACAAAGGAAAGGATGAAACGCCCGAAAAGCAACAAGAAGAAGCAAAAACTGATGAAATCCGGGTGGATTCTGTAGTCCCGAATTGGCTTGAAAGGGAGATTACGAGGAAGAAATAGGTAGTTTTCGAAGACACCCCCTTGGATTGGGATGAAATGTTGTCCAAAATTGGCAAAGGAAAGAAAAAGAAGGTAGCTAAGGTAGTCTCAAATGTGGAAAGGGATGAAGCAAATAACCGAGTTATCCACATTGCCACCCCTACCACAGACAAGACAAGGGAAGAAGTCACTGGTGAAGATTACAATGTACAAACTATTGACCTTGGACCGGCATCCATGGAGCAGGATATAGAGGAATATGAAGGGTCCAGTGCAGTGATCATCGACAGATTGAGGAAGGAGACCCAGACCAAGCATGAGCTGAGGAAAGAAAATGAAAGACTTAGGAAATGCTTGGAGGAGGTAATGAAACCCTTGCAATCTCTCCACCCATCTTCTTCCGCCACTCCTGGCTTTTTGCCTAAGGAAACTATCTCCGGGATCGAAAAGATGAAGGCCTCAGGTCAAACTGTAATAGATTGGTTGAAGGATGTGCAAATGAAAGGAGATAATGTAATCAAAGACATCCTGTCAGTTGGGAAAGATGCAGTCAGAGCCAAGGAACTACTGGAATATGTGCTATCCTAGGACAAAGAAGACATTGACCTCTTGCTGCAGAAATCCAAGGTCATCATAGAGCATGGTAAAGAACAATTGGTTGTGGATGGGATTTTTCCTTCTTCTAGGTTAAATGAACCTTGGGAATGGTTTGAGGCTCTGCAAATTTGGCATAAGGCCATGAAGAAGATTCAAAAACAAAAAAAACAAATAGATGGTGATCTTACTGATGTCTATGAGGGTTGCATTGCATTCTTTGAAGTTATGACTGGCAGGAGGAAAATTTCTCCTAAATATCTGAGCCTGGAACAGTTAAGGGAATGGTGGCATGAGGTTTATGCTCCAGATGTTGAGAGTGTTCTAACTGGCCATCAATTGGATGATGCGGCCACATATCTGGAAGTAATGGATAAGTATCAAGCCAATAAGGATGACTTGGATAAGACTGTTAAATAGTCAAATGAGGAGATTGGCTCCATAGAATGTCGGCTTAAGGTATTTCCTTTGCCACCTGTCACCAAGTTGGATGGAGCATTTTTGAGGGTTCAAGGATCATTGGCCCAGAGCAAGGATAAGGGAGGTAGCAGTTAATGCCTATTTTGAGATTTGTGCTTCCCTATCATTATAGGGCATGTATTGATCTGGGCTGCATTGGGGACCGTGTCTAGGTTGATGATGTATCGGCATTTAATGTGTTCCTTATTTTGAAATTCCTAAGGCCGACTTGTTTTGGCGGTTATTCTTATTTTGTAAATGTTTGGCTGGGCCGACATGTCTAGAATTTGATATAAAGGCATTCTTGCCTCATTGTAAGACATTAGACATTAGAAAGTATAGAGGAGAGATAATAGAGACAAGTAAGAGCTAGAGCATTTTGTTAATTTCTTGAAGCAAGTATTGTAAACAAGAACAGTGGAATTGTTGCAGCATTTTGGTGATTCAATACAATTGAAGACATTGTGGTGTTCCTGGTGCAATCTCTTGTGTTATTTCATCTTGCATGGTTCCTGTTGTTTTATTTTTCAGATTGCTTAAAGATTTAGGGTTTAGTGTTCAAAATTAAATTAGTTATAGTTTGGTGAATGATGTTTATGATTTCATATTTGGAATTTTTGTAGCAATCTCTGGTCTATACTCCCAGTAACTATCTAATTGTAGTAGGCTGGTGAAGACAACTTGGACCATATATTTACATGTGCTTAAGTTCGATTGTGGATGAATGTCTATGATTTGAAAATCTATATACCTTAGAAGATTGCACCATTCTTGTGACATTGCATTGTGGGTTAAGCAAGAATTGGTTATTTGAGATTGGTCCATTCCAGATATCTGTCATTTGCATTACTCATTCTAGGAATAGTTTAGATTTCATCATATTCTTGCACCCTTATCTTTTGCTATTTCTTTATTATGTGGTTAGATTTAGGATTAGAGATCATTTTATTTTAAAAATCGATAAATTAGAAAGATACATTTTGCTTGTAGTAGGTCCGTTGTGATTACCAGCATTTCACATTTTATGGGTTGTTTACATGCATTGTCATGACGACACCGAAGACAGGGTGATTTTGATGGTTATTGTTGAAAATAACCTTTCAAGAGAATAAGAATATTGCATTAAATGCGAGTTGTTGTTGTCGCGAAAACATCATCCAACACAACACTATGAACAATCCACAACCAAGACAAACACCTTCAACATCCCTCCCATTGCCTAATCCTATCTTGACTAGTGCCCCTTGTTTTCCTTCACAAAGTGGAAAAGAGTATAATCTTGTTGAACTTAAGAATACTCCTTCAAAGATATCCCTATGGGACCTAATTCAGAATTCACCTAATTATCACACTATGCTTCAAACAGCCTTGCAACAAGTTGTGGTCCCCTCTAATGCGCAACCAAATGACATATCAACCCTTATTTAAGGAATAAATGCTAACATTGTTTTCCACCAAAGTGAGCCCCCTCCTTTGGAAGTGTAAAAACAACACGAAGCTTTCATAATAATATCTCAATATAAAACAAGGATAAAGTGAACCCTTGTTGACAATGGCTCAGCCTTAAATGTGTGTAGTGTAAGCCTTGTGGATAATCTTGGTGTCGATAAATCAAAAATTCAACCTGATTCTTTATCTATTAAGGGATTTGATAATGTCGAAAAATGACTGCTTGGGGTGATCACATTACCTATTAAAGTTGACAAAGTTACATTACAAACACCGATCCATGTTATGCTTGATGCTCTTTCGTACAATCTCCTTTTAGGCAGACCATGGATTCATGCAATGAATGGGGTGCCTTCCACTCTTCATCGTAAAATGAAGTATGTTTACAAAAACAAAGTGTACACACTTGAAGCTGACCCTGACCCAAATAGTTGTTTGAACATTGAGAAAAACAAAGAGAATCCTTTAAAGACATTGACACCAACTACACAAGTAGAACCCATGCAAGAAAAAAAGAAGATAGATGTCCTAAACCCTTCACAACGATATCACTAGATAATGTGGGATCCTTGAATTTCAAACCAACATTCATGGGAGAATACAATATCATAATCAAAGACTCTGAAAAGGAAAAGAAAAAATGGTAAGATCAACACAAAATTCGGACAACCCTTCGAAAGCATCCACCTCAACCACTTTAGAAGAAAAAGCAAATTATACAACAAACTTCGACGAAACTGACTATCAACAACCACCAAATCCTAAAGACATGAAAAAAATTTATGGAAAAGGTTATGAAATGATGAAACAACTTGGATATAGTGGAAAAGGATGTGGTGCTAGAGAACAAGGTATCTGTGTCCCTATAGAACTTCACACGCAAGAAAAGACTAGTGGTCTTGGTTATTATCCTTTGATAGAAATAAACAAGCCTTCACTTAACATCAACACTCTTACAAAAGATTCCTCTAAGCCAACTTTAAGGGTAGTGCACCCTGAACTGATAGACACTAGTGGTCTTGATTGTTATCATTTGAAAGAAATAGAGAAGTCCTCGCTTAACATTAATGTCATCACGCAAAACCATGATGATTTGAATTCGATAGA